>CM060907.1:440432859-441682859 GCA_030737815.1 Allium fistulosum | reverse complement strand
CATGGCGACCTAAAGAATGTCGCGACCTAACTGTTAAAGGAGGCTCTGCGACCTAGGGGAGTCTGCGACCTAACTATCAGAAGACCTTGCGACCTAAAGACTTAAGAAAGGTCTGCAACCTAACTCATTGAAGTAGCCCAGCGACCTACGACCTAAGGAAGCTGCGACCTAAGGAAGTCCACGACCTAAGGTTTCAGGAAAGCTTGCGACCTAAGATCCAGAAGGACTTCGCGACCTAACTGTAAGGAAGCTTTGCGACCTAAGGACTTAAGAGACTTTGCGACCCAAGATCCAGAAAGCTTCGCGACCTAAGAGCAGAAGCCTTGCGACCTAGCAACAGAAAGGATTGCGACATAAGGGACTTGACGACCTAAAGAGGCTAGCGACCTAACTGTTAAAGCATGTTCAGCACCCTACGACCTAAAGCTCAGACAGCTATCCTTTAACTCGCTTACGACCTACTACTTGATCAAATGAGGCTAAGCAAAGCTTTACCAGCTAACTTCTGAAGCCGCAAAGGGACAGCGACCTAGCTTAGGTCGCTCGCGACCTACGACCTAACTAAGGTCGTACGCGACCTAAGACTTAGGCAGAATTCCTGCCCAGAAATCTGCTCCTATAAATACTCCATCACTTCCAACATTCGGGGGACTTTTGGCCATTCATTTCTCCAAGCGCCGTTACGCTGTCGAAGCCTCCTCTCATTCAGCAATCAAAGATCTTCAAGCATTCGAGACACTACAACAATCTTCGAGAAGAGCTCCTAACATCCAACACGGATTCATCGGGTTTCATCATCAAAGATCAAGCTAGTAGTCAAGAGTGCTTTCATGATCAAGTTGTATTGTATTTTTGAAGGATATTGTATCAAATTGTAATCGAATCAGCAATAAAAGACTATAAAGTGGACGTAGGCTCAATTACGGGCCGAACCACTATAAATCTGTTGTTCATTTACTGCATTTCTGCTATTTTCCTGCTTAATTTCTGTTCCCGTCACACGGGTGGTGCTTTCACGATCTTACTACACACACCGGGTGTTATCGTTCATATTTTAACGTTAACATTTTTGTTTTAAAAGAGATTTTCGTTCTAAAGTTTATCAAAACAATCTTAGAACTTTGTAAACTATTTTGAATATACTTTATGATTATAAAAACCTTTGAAAAGTGATCTTACGAAATATAAAAGTAATAAAAACTAAATATATAAATATTTTGAGATTAAAGCTAAAACATTAAAACCAGGAGATAGTTTAAAAACAAGAAATGATTTTGAAATTAATATGATTAAAAATAGTTTTTGAATTAAGGCTAAAATATTTTAACCGAGAGAGAGAGAGATGTCTTTTTAAAAAGATAATTTTGAAAAAATCTAAAAATAAGTCATTTTGAAAATTTCGTGGATTCCATTCCACTAGAGAAAGTCATGGGTTCCATCCCACTAAAGAGGTCATAGGTTCCATCCTCCTATTAAATCGAGAAGGTGGATTCCATTCCACAATTAAAATTCGAATATAGATTTAAGTTCTATTATGAAGTTTTAACATAAATCTAGACTTTATTACTTATCTTGATATCATGAACTCTTGATAATCTTGATACTCATGAGTCTTCAATCTTGATTTCTACAATATTGAATTCATCAGTCTTGAATCTCTATACTGTACAACCTTCATTCTCAGTTGCTGCATATATATATCATGTATATGCATATATATCTAGACAAAGATATTTGTATTTATATTTTATAACAAGTCCTAAGGATGTTGTCATCAAAACCATCATCTCAGGAACTAACAAGTGTCTCCTCATTCCTCAAAGTGATCTCAACAACCACATCGCATGGATCCCTAATATTTGGTAAAGTTGCTTTAGCAAGCTCGGGTCTCAATCCGTGGATGAACTTCTCATTCCTTTTTATAACCGTATCGACCGTAGCATATCCATATCTCAATAATTCCTCAAATCTGGTAGCATACTCAAGCACTATCATGTCTTCCTGCACCAACTCAGTAAACTTCCTAGGTAGAGTTGACTTGACGATCTCTGACATGAATCTTTCCTCAAACCTCCTTCTGAATTTTGCCCAAGTCATAGCCTCTTCAGCTACTCCCATTGTAACACTGTTCCACCAGTACAGTGCTACTCCTTACAACTGTCTAGATGCCAATCTCCTTTTCTGCTCATTGTTGAGTACTAAATTAGCAAAAAAAACTCGCAATGAAGCAACCAATTTTCCGCTTCAATTGCGTCATTGGTCCAGATTAATGGCTTCCCTCCAAGCCTAGTATAGTCTCTGCTTAATATTACATAGTTATTGACCACCGGAGCTTCCTAATTTCCTTTTCCAACATTTCCTCCAACTAATCCTGTAGCAGCTCCAGCTTGCATCATATTGATGAAGAATTGATACATAGCTCCCATATCAACTTGCGGCGCACCAGCACCTACATTAGTAGCTTGTGCTTGACATGTAATCCTTCTAGTGTTTAGTTGGCATTTCCATTAGTTGTGGTGCTTCCTCCACCAAAGTTAACTCTTTCATTCCTGGCATTCATATCTTACTTCCTTTAAATCCGCATTCGAGTCTTTGTAAGATACAGAAAAATAGCCTAAGAGAGATGGAAGAATAGAGATAAAGCGTATACTTACATATAGCAAATACAAGTATGTTACATAACGTCATACCAAATCCCAATCTTTTCTCTAATTCCTTAGGATTATGTTGTCAGAAATTATTTTAAGTTTAAAACTTCTTTTAAAATTTCATAAACCCATGCTCTGATACCATGTTGTAACATCACCTATCTCGAGGCCCAAAGCTAAGTGCTATAGATGTTGTGGTTGTCTATAGTATTTAACTTTCTATAATGAAATACGATAGTGTTAATGATATCCACAATATCAAAAGCACATGGATATGAAATAAAATCAACACGGATTTCAAAACAGCTTTTCTGATTACATTTCAAATCAATATGTTATATTCAGTTACATAATCCCAAAATGATTCCTAGGTTTTGATCAAATATAATTACTACAAATTACGCTAAGAGCGACATATAAAGATGCCCCCTTGGATGATCAGAGTACTAGATAGATAGACATATCAGTCATATATACATCAAAGCGGAAATAATACTAAATTACTCCTACATAGCTAGCTTTGTCTCTTGCACGTCTTCAGAAGCTTATTCGTCTAACCTACTAAACCTGAAAAGTCCTTAACTCTCAATCTACTCAAATTAAATTTTGAGCACCCGAGAGTTTAAGGGGAATACATAAACTTCGTGTCATACGTAAATCTAGCTTTCGAAACATTCCTTTCAAAACACATAAAAACATATCTTTCGAAAGCATTGGGTTCAAGTAAAAAATTATGGAAGCATAGCTTCGAAAATAATTAAAGTATTTCTTTCCAAATCATTGAGTTCAACACTTAATAAATCTATAGGGTCAAAGGGAACAGGAGCGAAAGCATCAATTTTGAAAGCATTAGTCTCAAGTAAAAGAATTGGAGAAGACGGTAGCTTCGAAACTATCCTTTCGAAACCAATTTCCTCCGAAACTATTAGTAAAAGAGGCTAAGTTGATCCTTTCGAAAGCATTTAGTAAGGCGACTTCAATATTAGCGGAAGGTATGGAGACGAAAGCCTTCCTTTGGCATACATTGTTTTAAGATTACAAAAAGGGCCTTTGACTAAGGCGAAGGCTATAAACGCGATAGTTATGGTGTCGAAGGGGTTCGAAAGCAACTAAAAGCAGTTTCAACCCTTTCACAAGCATACTTTCACCACCATCACTTATGTTTGCCTAACTCCAATACACTGCATACCAAATGCTTGATACCATATGCATTGGTTTCGAATGGATGCAGAAGGGTTAGAGGTGGAAGTATGGTGACCGAAGCAAGTAAATGGAAGTAGCGAAGTTGTAATTTGATTTAAAACCGATTTTATGCCTTTTAAAGTAATTCCTTTTCACCAAACTTACATGATTTGCCAAAATTGGTGCCACTACTTTACCAAATTCTTTTCTAAAAAGCTACTGAACTCAACATTGAATAATTGAAAACATTTTAGCACTTAAGTCCTTTTCCTTAATAAAACGTTAAAAACATTTAAGTCTTTTAACTTAAATAATTTATTAACCATAGTAAAACACTTAGGAACAATCCCCAAAAATCGCAATAATTTACATTAAATATGTTTTCTAACATATATAAATTCAGAACCGAAAACATTATTTAATTATCTTAAATAATTTAAATTCGAAATAACTATTTTCTCTCATAGAAAATTTATAATAAATTCATAATTATTTAGAAAATTATGAAACTTGAAACCCACTTCTAAAATAATATTTTTGACCATATATCAAAAACGCAACTCATTTGGATGTCATATAATAGGTTTTCTTATCTAAACGTACCATAAAATTCTTATTAAACCTCTATAATCATCAACTTATAGCATATAATCATTTCATCTTTATAACATGGCATATAACTTACAAATAAACGGGTTTATCCTTTTAAACTGAAATCATTATCAAAACATGAGATATATATTCGCCTTGGCTTTGTGCTAAGAAGGCTGAGATTTCCCTTTAGATTGATTTCTTCAAACTTTCTACTTGAATCCTAGCTTATTTTACCTTTAAATCTTCTTAATGGTGGACGGCCTAAGCTTAGTATTGTTTTTGTTTAGTTTGTGAATGTGGAGAAGTGGAGAGAATGGAAGGGTTTAAGGTATATGAATAAAGACTATTCCCATTTTACCCTCATCATATTCCTCCTTCTTAATTATGTTTAGTTTCCCTTTTATTAATACATTCATTAAGGCATGGCTCATCCTTAATTTTCAATTTTCAATTCCTTAACTTTCTACATTATTTTATTTAATTTATCCTATTAAATGTTCTAAATAATATTAGCTAAAATCAGAGTCATTACACAAAGAGATGAGACATCCACGGGAAGTTGATGGTTATACAGGCATACAACAATAGGAGATTCCTATCCATGCGCTTTGGGAGGGAAGAAGAGAGAAAAGTGAATTTCTAGTAGAAGTGGACAGTGGATGTGTGAAAGTTAGAAATGACTTATCTATGTTAGACTAATGAATAAAACATGATGATAGATAAGAGTGGCAATTAGACCCTATCCGATGGACCCTACCCGCTAGGTCTTTCGATTCGGATTGGGTCTGATTGGGTCTTTATTGTATTTTTTATCATCCAAACACGACCAGAGATCCATCAGGTTCGGATCTTTTCGGATCGTTTCGATTCGGTTTTGCAGTTCTCGGTTCTAATTGCCAGCCCTAATGACAAAATGTCCGGGATTCCATCCAGTTTTGAATCGGAAAAGTGGATAATTGAGATATAAATATACCGGAGAATACAAATTGACACATATTCTCATCTGAAAGGCCACCGTCCCAATTGAATACGACCTAGCATCGGAATTCGTGGTTGATATCCAAAGCATAAATAACATATTCCTTTTCAAATCTATCAGAAAAGAGAAAAAACAGACGAATATGTGGAATATAATAAACAAAATAGAGCAAGCGGCGTTTTCGTTTCAATTAGCATAAATTTCTTTCTTTTCCCCGAATCAGTTTCCCTATCCTCCCTATTTTTTTCTTCATTTTTCCATCATTTTCCTGCGGGTTTTCACATTTTCCGTCTTTGTAGCGTATATAGATTACGCCAGTTTCATTGTTCCCCAATTTTTTTTTTTCTTTCCTTTTTTTCCTTTTTATTTCCACTTAAAAGTCCGATTCTTTGTTTTGGGGTTTCAATTTTTTGCAAAACTAGGGTTGAGATATGCGTTTAATTTTAAGATAAAGGAATGTACACATGGTTTTTACTAAAAATGAGGGGTTGAGATTGATATTAAAGCATTTAAACCTGTTCTCGAAAACCTGGGATTTCATGGCTTTGAGTAAAATTTCGTATTCAACAAATAATTCTGCATTTCATAGCTCTTTGAGTGATTCTAATAACAGTGTCTGTAAAAGAAGGTGCGGGTTGAATTTGAATTTGAGAAGTTGCTTGAATCATAATGAGAAAAGTGCAAAAGCTAGTGCAGTATCTAGGAATCGATATTTGGTTAATAAAGAAGAAGTGGGTTTGAAGTTAGTGAATGGAAATGGATCTTGCAAGCATTGGAAACCTTCTGAAGTTGGTAAAAGATCTATTGATGATAAGCTTGTTGTAGCTGTTGATGTTGACGAAGGTTTGTCTTCATTACTCGTTTACATACATTTGTTTGTATCAGGATACATACATATATACGTACTTACATATGTATGTATAGACACACACAATCAATACGTACACACATATCTATGTATGTATGGTAAGGGCCTGCTATATGCCAATTTGGCTACACCTCAATTCCCCTGATTAAATAATACTACCTTCCCTTCCCTTCCACTAACTATATTATTTAATTTAGAATATGCGGTGGAAATCAAGAAGGAATTGAAGTGTAGCCGACCCTCACCTATACATATACATACACGCACATAATATTCTATTTGGACATAAAAAGTGACACAAGAATCATGACCATTAGATCTCCCCTTGAATTCCATCTTCCATGTAAAGACAGAAAGATCCAATGGCCGCAATTTATTGTGTGATTGCGTCTAGTTTTGTGTTTTATTTTATGTCCCAATAGCCGCTCATATATGTGTGTGTATGTATGTGTGTGTGTATAATTAATGTCTAATGTGTATGTACCATGAGTCAACACCTTGTTTGGTTTGGTGCATAGGCGATATCATTATCATTTTAGATAGAATGTAGGTTTCTCAATAGCCAACTAACTGCAGTCCCAATTTGTATACTAATATTTGCTTCTTTGTATATAAGACTGAAACATGCATTGATAGCTATATTATACAATCACGATATTATATCCTGTGCTGCCAGGATAGACGACTGTTTCAAGGATCCTTGTGAAATACTTACTCACTTCTAGTTGTGTTTTTCTCAATATTGTTCTTGATGTCAGCAACGATACATTAATTAAATAAATGATATCCGTTCAAGTTTGAACTCCCAAGAAAATCCCTTTATTTTGGATCTTTGATAGATTGCTGAACATATCGAGAGAAGTCTCATAAACCATGATGAATATTTCAGGGAATATTCTACAGTTGCTTCTTCTGATTGTATATGTCTATTTGTTTGTTTTGGTCTGGTTTTCTAACTTTTTATATGGACTACATGCTCGTCACTTTTTTGAATTAAAAAATCATCTTGGTAGCAGAGCATATATGTAAATTTTCTTGTAGTTGTATGTGCATTATTATTATTATATGTGACTACTCGTATCCTTCTAGGGAAGAACTCGTGATTTCGTACTGAACGAGGTTTAGTTCTGGCGTAGGATGGATTTTGGTTTAAAATAATTCAGTCCATGGAAGAATAGTATGGTAATGGTGCAACATATACTCTGCATTTGCTAAAATGCCATGAACTTTGGTACGTAGTAATACTTGTTTTAATCTATATTCAAATTTGAAAGTCCATAGGAGACATAAATCCAAACATCCTTGTTTGAATTACTAATTGGTGAATTATGACTTGCTAGTTTACTCGCCATATATCAAATATACTGAAGAGCGATGAGAGAATATTTACCTCTTGTACAAATATGAATATATTATTAAGTAGCACGATAGTAATGCCATAAATACATCATAGATACGCATTATAAACATATTACATATTTTTACTTATTGGCTTCATAACAATATCTCTGATACAAGAGCATTGTTTTAAAACGCGAAAGTGTACATGAGGCGTTTTCAGGTCCATAAGACGAGGCGTAAACCTTGAAACGTTGAGGTGTAAACTTTTCGGATAGAAATAAAGAAAAAAAATATAATAAAATTTGACATTTCAAATTAAATTATGCAAAAAATGAAGGACAGATCATTTCAAAACACCTCTCTTCTTTTTTAAAGATTATAAACAAGTAACTGGAACCCACATGATTCCAGCTTTGAGTGAATTTTTTTTTGAGATTTCGTTAAATTCTAGTTTCCATTCATTTTACCAATTTAAATTGATTCATAAAATTTATTTGAAGAGTTAATGAAGTGTCTTAATAAATTTTCTTTAAATACCAATGAGAAAATCTATTACATAGCTTTTGATTATTGTTTCAGAAACGATCTTACTTGATCATGTCGATATTGAAATTGAAAAGTAACCAAAAAAAACACTAACTTCCATTTTCTTAAATTTTATTTATTTTTGTTTTCCTTTAAATAATTGAAGTTTAATACTTTTGTTAGTGTCAATACTTGCAATTGAGGGTAAAAAATTCTTGAGTCACATGCCTCGGCAGTTTGAGACGTGCGAGACATAAGCTTTGTACACTTCATATGTCTCAAGTTGTTGAGGAGACTTTAGAGGTAAAAAGCTTTCTAAGAAAAGCCTCAAAACGATTTCATTTACTCGAGGTGCTCCTCGAGACGAGTACCGAGGCGGGTATTTTAAAACAATGTATAAGAGAGTTCCATTAATATGCTTACCATTGCATCATTTATCCTCTTGTTGGTATTTTTTTGGGATTACTCATTGCTCAGTACCCATTAGCATAGTTATGAAAGGTGTGTCATGGCGCATGGCATGGCGCGGCGTTTGCGTCTTTTTTCCTTGTGACGCGGCTCACATAAAAAGGCGTGGCGAATGGGGTAAATGGCACGCCTGTTCGTTACATTATTGTTTTTTGTTTATTTTTTATTTGTTTTTCATTTTTATAATCCAAACTATACAAAAATTAGTATTCATCATATTATGGAGCATAAAAGAAGGTACAATACAACATCCGTGATGCAATCGATTCAATATCCTTCAAGGATATTGATAATTGTAATGAATGATTAACGAGAAACATGGATGATGCATCCGATGCTGAAGATGAGTTTGTATTTGATGATGATAATGATGACTTGACTTGGGGTGTTGCTGCTAAAGTTGCAGGAGTGGAGGAAGCTAAATATTCGAGTAGATGAGCATCTACATCGAGAGGTCTTTCAGCACTCGTTTCAGTTTCTTTACATTTTCACGAAGAAGAAACAAATCTAAATGAGATGGATGAGGAAGACGCTAAAGCTTATGAATCAAATGATGCACATATTGATTTGAAAAATATAATTGATGAATCATATTTAGATTTTTAGTTTATCAGTAATATGTATAATCATATTGGTTTTTGACTTTAAAAAACTATTATGCTTAAATTCTATGTTTATAATATTATATTTGATGATTTTATTTGTACAAAATGCCTAAAAAATCTTCGTCGTGTATGTTTGGTAAAGATATTGAACTTTTTAAATTTATTGTTTTATATATATATATATATATATATATATATATATATATATATATATATAAAATTATATAAAAAAATTTCTAAAAGTGCGCAGTAAATTAAAAAGGCAAGCACCATTTGTCGCGCCATGCGCCAAGTCTCCGGAGAGGCTTTGTGCCGTTTTGCGTGACCATTAATAACTATGCCCATTAGAAAATAAGATCAGCATTCTTTCTATCCTTTTTCAACTACATATGTCATAAATGTACAGGACCTTACAGATACCCTGAAAACCTTTTTTTGATATATCATGTCTTATCGTACTTATTGGCAATTATACATTTGAACATATGTCTTCCAAATATGCTTGGCAGTTATAGAATTTCAAACGATAATTTAACACTTGCAATGAAAAGTTAAAGATGCAATATAATTTGTATTTGCTTCTAAATTCCATCGTGATTCAATACTTTTGCAGTTCTGGGAAGTTTTCTGACAGCATTGAACAAATTCATTGCAGACCAATACTCATCTAAACACACCATTTCAGAATACTACGTTTACGAGTTCTTCAGGGTTAGCTTCAATGGTCTCATTACGTTGTTACATTAAAGTATGTTTCTCTTAAATCATATTCGATCTTGTTTACAGATATGGAATTGCTCCAGAGCTGAAGGTACTTTCTTTAACTTGCAATCAGCCATTGTTTTTTGTTTTTGTTTTTCCTTATAGTTCCTTTTTATGATATAATAGCTGATATTCGAGTTCACGAGTTCTTTAAAACTGATTATTTCACATTGGGAATTCACCCTATTGCTGGAGCGCAGCATGCTCTTCATAAGCTATCTACATTTTGCAGTCTTTCTGTTGTTACGTAAGTATCCAATTGACGATAGAGAAGCTGTCTCACTATTATTTGTCACTAAATAGCTGAACTGAAAAACGTATTTACTGTGGTAAAGGTCGCGGCAGAACGTGATCAAAGGTCACACAATTGATTGGATAGAAAAACATTATCCTGGCCTTTTTCAAGAGATCCACTTTGGTAACCATTTTGCTTTGGATGGAACCTCGAGGCCGAAGTCTGAAATTTGTAGGTAATATGTGTTCTAGATATGAATTTTGTACTGTGCGATATGGATGAGTGGAGCTGAATGCATGCTCGTGCCAACTCCATTTTACCCAGACGCTTCGGCCGGCAGTATACTGCCCACCGCCTTGAACAACGATTGGCGGTGTACTACCGATTTTTTTATTTTTTTACTTTTTCGGTCGGCAGTGTACTACCGTCCGAAATTTGGGTAATATGGAGAAGGCGCTGTGGTGTATATAGTTCAACTCGATATGGATAGAATAACAAATGGGGCATTTCATCAGAAGGACAAACTGTGCAGTCCAATTAGTTTCTAGGACACATGTTCAAAGACATTACTTTCAAGGCCAAAGTCAGTAGAATAATTACTTTTAAGGACAAAGTCAGCAGTTCAATTACTTTCAAGGACATAATTTCATAGGTTTTTAGGCCCTACAAACTGATTGTTTTACGTTTTGTCCTTTAAAATAATTATTTCAATTGTGTGTCCTAAAAACTAATTCCACTTGCTAAAGAGGTCCTTGTGGCTAATTTCCACATAAAAAAACAAATTTTGCTGAATTTTAATTTTATGCGTGCAGATCTTTTGGTGCTCATGTTCTAATTGATGATAATCCTCGCTATGCACTTGAATGCGCTGAAATTGGAATGAAGGTTCTACTCTTTGATTATGATAACTCGTACCCATGGAGCAAAAGCGATACGGTTGCATCACATCCTCTTGTAACAAAAGTATGCAATTGGGATGAAGTAGAGAAGCATTTAATTTCTTGGGCACCGATTCTTTCCTAGTTTTGCTCCTTATATTTTATGCTAGAACTCTACATTACGTGATATAATCGTTAGGAATAATTGTTAGCAAGTGCAGTTTTATGCAGCGTTACACTGCCTTTAGTTTTTTTATGTAAATTCAAATATTCAAGCCAATTCAATGGCTGTTAGTTCATAAATGATATTGAGATTATAAGCAAACTTATGTTGTTATATCTATCTACAATGATCGTGGGTATGAAATTATAACTTGTCTGCAAATATGGTTTTGAGATTTGCAATTTAACTAATCCGGTGTTTACAGTACTCGATCCTGCCTTTTCTGTTACTGCTAGAGGGAACATGGACCTTGCATTGCTTTGTATTTGTCATCTTTGAATGTTCTTTGGATCATGAACTGACAAAAGGACAATTTGGTAGTACAATTAACTCTACTATGTGTCTATGTTGAATGAGTGTTCTGAATGGGATTTTGGACCAAAAGTCTTTATTCTTAAAGCTAATGCACAAAAAGTGTCTCCTTATAAATTCATGTAAATTATGTCACCGTTTTGTTAATTTTTACTAAACTATATCTTTTTAGAAAATCGATCCAGCATGGAAATCATGGTCAAAAGTGACTATTCTTCCATCATCTTTTAATCCTAGGGAGTTGACAGTCATTCCTTGGTTCTGAATACTGGACCGTGAGCTCAGCCGTGGTGGCTCACGGTTACCGGCTTTGGTGGTCCGGCCGGCCAGACCGTCGGTCCTTTGTAGGTGAAATCGAACGTGGAAATAGAGGTGTTTGAAGATTACCTAGTCCAATAGCAAGTAACTTGGTATGAAAACTCAAATCGAAGGTGGATATAGGTACTGCAAATGAACTTGAACATGAAATTAGGGCTATCGCTTAGCGGGGATTGGGGCAATTGGCGGCTCTGGGCGGGACTGGTTGTCGGTCGGCGGTTTTCGAAGTCAACCGGAGGTCGGGTCTGGGGCTTCAAAAAATGAATCAAAGGTCCATTCTTCTATTTGTAGTCAAGATTATTTTTCTTTTGCACCCCGTTAATTTATCCAAATCCATCTTCACTGTCATTATCATTCTACCATTCTTTATGTTTCTTATTTCTCTCTCTTTAAACACATCGAAAATATACCAATTTTCCTTCTTCAAATTCTCCTAATCCAAAGGTCTAATATTATCCAAAAACGATTGTTTACTACTAATAGGTTTTCCAAGTCGAAACCATAATGATTACCGGGTCTTTACAAATCCAATCCTCTTCTTCGAAACAAAAAAACTATATATAATGATTTAAAATGGTATATAAATTTGCACTGATGATTTGTGTTTTTGTTTTTTATTTGTTTGTGTAAACATGAAACCTAAAATGTTCTTTAAAAATAACAAATAGTTGAACAGATTTAAAAAGTCAAACATTTATTTGTAATCGTTGAGTTAAAGTTTACCTTTAGTTTGAGCAAAAGAAAAGCATTCTTTAAACTATCATTCTCATTAGTTAATAGGAAATAAAACTTTATATTAGAATTACGGATCTTTGATTAGATAAGTGAATTATGGTTTTTTGTGTCTAAAAAATTGAGAATTTTATTCTAAGACAATTTATAAAAATATTATTGTAATATATATGGCTTCACAATTGTATAAATCATTTTCTCTTACACAATTGAAACGCATGACATTTATATTATAAAAAAAAACATTATTTCACGTGCAAAACACATACCGTTACACACGTTTCTGTATGTGTAACTTGTTTCATAATTATGTATTTTGGTGATTTAGTTCATTTAAAATGGAAAATTTCCTATAATTTTAGGAATAGTAGTTGAGTTATTAGACTGTTTTTGTTGAACATCTAATAGTTGGGGTACTGTAGTGGCTTTTGTTTGACTCCTCTAATAGTTGAGGTACTGTTGCAAAGAACCTCTCAATTTAATACGTTTTGTTTAGTTACAAATTATTTCGTTTTATATGACAATACATTATTTTGATTTTTTTGGTTTGATTAATGAAATATCATTTTGCTTAAGTTTCAAAAAGGTGTAAGGCACCTTTAGACAATTTGTAGATTTAAAAACAACACCATTTTCGTTGCTAGCAACATTTTCAATATTAAATCATAATATTTTTGCTTCATTGACAATATTTTATTCTCCACTGAAATATCAAACCAATTGATTATTGTATCACTTTTAGTTATTAAATTAAATGTCACGAAAGCAATCACTTTTGCAAAAGTAAAAAATACTAGTGATGTTTGCTTAGCATTACAGATTATACTATGTTGGATTTGACGATACTGTATATGTGAAATTGTAGAGGGTTTAGTAAGCTTTCGAACGGTTCGTGATTTGAAATTCGTACGGAAGAGCTATCGCGGTTCGAAGAGGAAAAAGCTTGCAGCCTGGAAATGTTTAGTACAACAAAACAGCCGATCAGTTGGTCTCAAACAAAACAGCCAAGGTGGAGATCTGTTGGGGTGTCTCGCATTGTGTGTGGGTAATGAATGCACGTTGAAAGGAAAAATAATCTCCAATCGTGAAAAATAATGAAAGTGCTGTGGTATATATATGAGTTTGGTTGCATGTAACAAGAAGTTAAAAGGTGTCGACCAAACTCATAAGTTGCCTCCACGTAGGATGTGCGGACTTGGGAAGACAAGAAGTTTTGCCAATTGAAAAGTGTTTGGGAGGCAAATAGTTTACCATTTTATGTTTTTGTCTTAAGAACTCTGTTTTTCCAGTTTCTTAAGTAATCAAATGTCAGTTTCGTATTTGGCTACGTGTGAGCACTCCCATGTTTCATAGCTAATGATGTGGACAATAATGCAGGCAAACTAGAAAGATAAATCAACTCTCGTGCTTTACAAACATGAAACTTTATAAATTGATGGTCATGCAAACATTCTTTAATTAAAGTTGCAGCTTTCTGAAATTTAATGTTTGGATAATATCCAAGCGGTTTATCTACCATTTGAGTCATTATATCTTTATCTTCCGAAGATGGTTGTGCAACAAGATTTGTTACTTTTGTACTACTAGGACTACCAAGTGCCCTCCAATTAGCAATTTCAATAAGACTTGTTGGAAACAATGGCTTGGCTGACTCGTGGACTACGTCACTCTCTTGAAGACGTTTCGGCGATCTGCTATGTTGTGCAAAGCAGTTCGGATCCAATCGCCGCCGCCTCAGCCTAGTCAGAAACGGTTAAGAAATTTGTACCAAAAATACAAGTGTTACACCACTACAAGCCCGAACCCGAACCCGAGCCCAGCCCAGCCCGGGTCGGGTCGAGTCGGTCGGTCGGTCGCGCTCGCGCGTGTGTGGTGGTCAAGCATGGTCTCCCTCCTCACAAAAGAGCAAATATAAGTGTTACACCACTACAAGCCCGAACCCGAACCCCAGCCCAGCCCAGCCCGGATCGGGTCGAGTCGGTCGCGCGCGCGCGTGTGTGGTGGTCAAGCATGATCTCCCTCCTCACAAAAGAGCATCATTGGGTGTCCAAAGGGCCCAACTTAGCTTCAAAGAATCAAGTATAAATACTTGATTCTTTCATATAGTCCTACAATGTGGGACTATTCACATATAGAAGTCATCTATTCACTTAGTCAATTTTTTGTTTTTTTAAATAATTCACTTATTTGAAAACATTTCCAACAATCACCCACTTGAATTTTTTAAAACAATTTCGAGCAATTTCTGAAAAAACATAAGATTGTGCATAAACGAAGGTGTCTTTCGACTTGAACCTTTGCATAGTGGATAGGATTCAGTTTTTACTAGAGTGACACGTAGTCTTGAACTCTATTCCTGACATCAGACCACACACAATCTTTCTAGAGTGCAATCAAGTAAGCCCGTGCATTTATGGCCATGCACGTCCATCCCAGTTTAGTGAATGCTCTAGGAGTTTTGCCCAAAACTCCATAGGAAACGACCAAATTTCCACATTCACACAGGTTAGTCTATCAAGAGTACTCCTGAAGGTAGGTACTCCACTCCAAAAGGAGTATAGATCTCATTAAGAGTTTCTATTAGCTCAACCTCTAATCACTTCAGGAATATATGCTTCTATATATATGAAAATAGCATATTCAATTCATATCACTACACAACTTGTTCTTACCCATTGAACCTAGTTCTTGGGATCTCCAGTCATTAGGTCGGGTTACCATTGTGCGTGACTCAACAATCTAAGGGCAATAGTCCCATTTTTCTAGAAGTTGTAAAGACTTTCTCTCTGGCCAGTCCTTTCGTCAAAGGATCTGCCAAATTCTCCTCACTGCGTATGTGATCCACTCTAACAGCTCCTGAAGAGAGTAGCTCTCTAACAGTGCTGTGCTTACGACGTATCTGTCGTCTCTTACCATTATAATAACGGTTCTGTACTTTTGCAATAGCCGCGGTACTATCGCAATGGATCAACACAGCTGGTATCGGTTTTTCCCATAAGGGAATCTCAGCTAGCAGATTTCTTATATACTCTGCTTCTTCACTAGCTGTAGCTAGTGCTATCATCTCAGACTCCGTAGTAGACTGAGCCAAAATAGTCTGTTTCTTGGATTTCCAAGAAACAGCTCCTCCAGTAATGCTAAATATATAGCCACTGGTTGCTTTTGAATCATCAGATAAAGTATTCCAGTCTGCATCGGTGTAACCTTCAAGGACAGCTGGAAACTTTTCATAATGTAACCCTAGGTTCATGGTTCGTTTTAGGTATCTCATGACCCTCTCAATAGCATGCCAATGCTCTATACCAGGTCTACTAGTAAACCTGCATAATAATCCCACGACATAGGCAATGTCGGGTCTAGTACAATCAGTGGCATACCTAAGGCTGCCAATGATGCTCGCATAATCAGACTGTCTTACACCTTCGCCAGTGTTCTTGAATAGCTTTACACTAGGGTCATATGGTGTACATGCAGGTTTACAGTCAAAGTAATTGTATTACTTTAAGATCTTCTCAATATAATGAGATTGATCCAAAGAAAGTCCCTTATCAGACCTAGTAATCTTAATACCAAGGATTACACTTGCTTCACCTAGATCTTTCATATCAAAATTGGCACTTAATAAAGATTTAACAGTGTTTATGGCATGAATGTTTGATCCAAAAATAAGTAGATCATCTACATACAAACATATTATAGTGCAAATGTCATTTTCAGATTTATAATAAATGCATTTGTCACTTTCATTAACTTTGAAACCATTTGAGATTATTAAGTTATCAAATTTTTCATGCCATTGCTTAGGTGCTTGTTTTAAACCATATAATGATTTATCTAATCTGCAAACTTTATGTTCTTGACCTTGAATTACAAAACCTTCTGGTTGGTCCATATAAATTTCCTCTTCTAATTCACCATTTAAAAATTCAGTTTTAACATCAATTTGGTGTATAATTAAATTATGAATAGATGCTAATGAAATCAGTACTCGAATGGATGTGATTCTAGTTACAGGTGAAAAAGTATCAAAAAAGTCTACATTTTCTCTTTGCCTAAAACCTTTAGCTACCAAACGGGCTTTATATTTATCAACTGTGCCATCGGGTTTTAGTTTCTTTTTAAGTACTCCTTTACAGCCTATAGACTTACAACCAGGTGGTAAATCTACTAAGTGCCAAGTCTTATTGGATTCCAAGGAATCCATCTCATCATTTATAGCCTCTTGCCAAAAATCGGCATCTAATGAAGATAAGGCTTCTTGGAGGTTTGCGGGATCCTCCTCTATATATAGTAAAAGTGCAAAAATCCGAGCCAAAGTCTTTATCGACTCTTGCTCTTTTACTTCTTCTAGGTTCAATTTCAGAAGATTCATTAAGTTCTGTTCCAGTAGGCACGGTGTTATTTGACGTTCCCCCACTATTCCTTAATTTAAAAGGAAACTTAGTTTCATAAAAATCAGCATCATTAGATTCTACTATATTATGTGTATTCAGGTTATAAAATCTATATGCTTTGCTATTAACTGCATAGCCAATAAATACGCATTCATATGCTCTACTTGCTAATTTTATTCTCTTAGGGTCAGGTATACGAACATATGCCAAACATCCCCAAGTTCTAAAGTAAGATACATTTGGTTTATAATTTCTTAAAATTTCAAAAGGTGAAATCTTACTTTTTGATTTAGGGATTCTATTCAATACATAGCATACAGTCAATAAAATATCCCCCCACCAATGTTTTGCTGCACCCGAATTTAATAAAATAGCTACAACTAATTCGGTAAAGGTCATATTCTTCCTTTCAGCTTTACCGTTCATTTAAGGTGAATAAGGTGCAGTTCTCTCATGAATTATACCATTCAATTTATAAAAATCAAGAAATAGACTAGACTCATATTCTGTTCCTCTATCACTACGAAGTCTCTTAATTTTCTTATTAGATTGATTCTCGATTTCAGTTTTAAATAATTTAAACATCTCAAAAGCATCACTTTTATTTTTCATAAGATATACATAAGTGAAATCAGAGCCATCATCAATGAAAGTGATAAAGTAACGGTGTCCATGTCTAGTCAAAGTGCCATCAAGCTCACATATGTCAGAATGAATTAAATCTAAGGTTTCAGAGTTTCTATCAACTGATTTATGGGGTTTCTTAGTGATTTTTGCTTGACTACAGAATTCACACTTATCAAAGTCAATTTGTGACATTTTAGGAATTAAATCTAAGGTGCTCATGTTATGAATAATACGTTTATTTACATGACATAATCTAGAGTGCCAAATATTAAAATCACATAACATATAAACAGAACTGGTTACTTTATTAGATTCAACATTCAGTTTAAACATACCCTCACAAGCATAACCCTTCCCTACAAACATCCCCTTATAAGTCAAAGTGTACAAATCAGCCTCTATAACTTGAGTAAAACCAGCCTTATTAAGGAGAAAACCCGAAACCAGTGTCTTTCTCATCTCTGGAGTATGCATAACATCTTTCAGAAGAATTGTCTTTCCAGAGGTAAAATTTAATTCCACATTTCCAATGCCAACAACTGTAGTGGTGTGAGAATCTCCCAACAATACTTTCTTATCATCAGCAGCCGTGTATGTACTGAACATAGCACGATCGTAGCAGACATGGCGAGATGCACCAGTGTCTACCTACCAACCCTCTGATCCACCAACTAGGTGAATCTCAGAAATCATAGCCGTAAGAGGCTCCTTAGTCAGGTTAGCCTGCGGTGTAGGGCTTGGTCTGTTCCTACACTTGCGTGCCATATGACCTGGTTTTCCACAGTTGTAACACAGAAACAACTGTCCAGAGTCATTCTTTTGGATCGGTTTTTGCTGTCCCTTTTGGTTCCCTTGTGGGTTCCAATTCTGTTTGTTGCGGTTGCGGTTCTGATTCTTAAAGTTTTTCGGATTCGGTTTCAGAACCGCGGGCTTGGACCTTTTAGTGTTGTTTGTGACAACAAGCACTTCCTCTTTCTGGTCTACTTACGAGCCTCCTCCTCAATACGGAGGCGAGTTATCAAGCTCTCTAAGGAGAATTCCTTAGTCTTGTGCCTAAGCACATTCTTAAAGTCTTTCCAACCTGGGGGCAGTTTATCAATAATAACAGCAACTTGAAACTGTTCATCCAAACTCATACCTTCGAAGATGATCTCATGAGCGATTTTCTGAAGCTCATGAGACTGCATCTCTACTGACCTGTCATCCGTCATCTGGTATTTCAGGTAGCGACTGACTGCATATTTCTTCGCTCCAGCCTCTTCCGTATCATACTTCTTTTGTAGCGCTTTCCAGATTTCTTTGGCTGTTTTGTCTGAGTTGTAGTAGTCGTAGAGGTCATCACTGAGGCCGTTGAGTATGAAGTTCCTGCACAGGTAGTCTTGCTCTGTCCAGTTCTGCAGTTGGGTTGATTTTTCTGTCCAGGCTCGCATGCCATCTGTGTCAGCTTCATCTGGCCTGTCCGGTAGTTGCGGTTTGTCAGTTGTCAGGACGGGCACCACCTTTCTCATGGTCAGAAAAAACTCCATCTTCTGTCTCCAGCGTTTGAAGTGGAGGCCTTCGAATCTGAAAGGCGCGGCAGTGACCATCGTAACGTGGAAGAGGGAAGAGGGAGCAGCGGCATCTAGATCTGCAGCGGAAGTCATTGTTGTCGGCGGCGTCTTCAAATTGTTGGAAACAATGGCTTGGCTGAGTCGTGGACTACGTCACTCTCTTGAGGACGTTTCAGCGATCTGCTATGTTGTGCAAAGCAGTTCGGATCCAATCGCCGCCGCCTTTGGGATAAAACAGCCTCTCAAGTTTGGTGGTATCGATTTCGTTTGCACGAACGAAATGATTCTATTTTGCATTCAATAATTTGTTTGCTCTGATTTTTTCTTTAAGAAGATGATTCAAAGATCAAACTGTAGTTTTTTTCTGTTTCGTCTTCTAATCAGTTAAGAAGACGGAATAGCCGAAAAAAACGTTACTGGATGAGGAACGTGGTCACGAAAAACGGATCTGAGAAAATAACGGGTCATAATGAACGTTGCATAACGTTCTCTAATACGGTCTGATTTGACCGTTCCAGCCCGGTCAAAATCGGTTAAGAAATTTGTACCAAAAATATAAGTGTTACACCACTACAAGCCCGAACCCGAGCCCGGCCTGGGTCGGGTCGAGTCGGTCGGTCGGTCGCGCGCGCTCGTGTGTGGTGGTCAAGCATGGTCTCCCTCCTCACAAAAGAGCATCATTGGGTGCCCAAAGGGCCCAACTTAGCTTCAAAGAATCAAGTATAAATACTTGATTCTTTCATATAGTCCTACAATGTGGGACTATTCACATATAGAAGTCATCCATTCACTTAGTCAATTTTTTGTTTTTTAAATAATTCACTTATTTGAAAACATTTCCAACAATCCCCCACTTGAATTTTTTAAAACAATTTCGAGCAATTTCTGAAAAAACATAAGATTGTGCATAAACGAAGGTGTCTTTCGACTTGAACCTTTGCATAGTGGATAGGATTCAGTTTTTACTAGAGTGACACGTGGTCTTAAACTCTATTCCTAACATCAGACCACACACAATCTTTCTAGAGTGCAATCAAGTAAGCCCGTGTATTTATGGCCATGCACGTCCATCCCAGTTTAGTGAATGCTCTAGGAGTTTTGCCCAAAACTCCAAAGGAAACGGCCAAATTTCCACATTCACACAGGTGAGTCTATCAAGAGTACTCCTGAAGGTAGGTACTCCACTCCAAAAGGAGTATAGATCTCATTAAGAGTTTCTATTAGCTCAACCTCTAATCACTTCAGGAATATATGCTTCTATATATATGAAAATAGCATATTCAACTCATATCACTACACAACTTGTTCTTACCCATTGAACCTAGTTCTTGGGATCTCCAGTCATTAGGTCGGGTTACCATTGTGCGTGACTCAACAATCTAAGGGAAATAGTCCCATTTTTCTAGAAGTTGTAAAGACTTTCTCTCTGGCCAGTCCTTTCGTCAAAGGATCTGCCAAATTCTCCTCACTGCGTATGTGATCCACTCTAACAGCTCCTGAAGAGAGTAGCTCTCTAACAGTGCTGTGCTTACGACGTATCTGTCGTCTCTTACCATTATAATAACGGTTCTGTACTTTTGCAATAGCCGCGGTACTATCGCAATGGATCAACACAGCTGGTATCGGTTTTTCCCATAAGGGAATCTCAGCTAGCAGATTTCTTAAATACTCTGCTTCTTCACTACCTATAGCTAGTGCTATCATCTCAGACTTCATAGTAGACTGAGCCAAAATAGTCTGTTTCTTGGATTTCCAAGAAACAGCTCCTCCAGCAATGCTAAATATATAGCCACTGGTTGCTTTTGAATCATCAGATAAAGTATTCCAGTCTGCATCGGTGTAACCTTCAAGGACAGCTGGAAACTTTTCATAATGTAACCCTAGGTTCATGGTTCGTTTTAGGTATCTCATGACTCTCTCAATAGCATGCCAATGCTCTATACCAGGTCTACTAGTAAACCTGCATAATAATCCCACGACATAGGCAATGTCGGGTCTAGTACAATCAGTGGCATACCTAAGGCTGCCAATGATGCTCGCATAATCAGACTGTCTTACACCTTCGTCAGTGTTCTTGAATAGCTTTACACTAGGGTCATATGGTGTACATGCAGGTTTACAGTCAAACACTACAAGAAAACTGTGGTTTACCTACGCCAAATTGGCGTAGGCGGGGCGTAGGTAAATGCATTAACTACGTAACACCTACGCCAATTTTGGCGTGGGTAAAACTTGCGTAGCTAATAAAATACCTACGCTTTACCTACGCCATCCGTTGGGTTGTTTCCTACGCCTTTCCTACGCCATAATTTTCTTACGCCTTCCCCACGCCATGTTGTACCTACGGTTTTGTTACGACATTTTTACTTCTTTAAATGCTCACGTCTTTCCTACGTCTTCCCTACGCCCAGTTTTCCTACGCTTTCCCTACGCCATTCTTACATATTACGTTTCCTACGTCTTTTCTACGTCATCATTTATCCACGGTTTACCTACGCCCGTTTTTAATATTTTTCCTACGCCATACACACGACTTTTTACTGCATTAATATTTCATTTACCTACGCCTTCCCTACGTCTTTTCTGAAGCAATTTTGATATATTACTATTCTATTTCATTTACCACATTAAATAGAAACTAAAATCAACTTATTTTATATATATACACATTCCAACAGAAAGATTAACGTCAAACCATTCATCTTTAATTCAAAAAACAAATATCTCATTCATATTACAAAGTCAAACAATATTAATCAAGTTCCTACATGTTAAAATAATATGATAATATGTTCATGATACATGACATCATACAAATACCATTAAAAAGTTTTCAATACCCTCATCCCTCATGACGATCATTCGGCTCTTCCTCAAATCGCTGTCGAAGCATCTCGGTGAGTTGTTCATACTGCATCTTCAGCATTTGAATCTCCCCTTCTTGACGCTCCACCTTTTCCTCTAGTTTGGCTCTAGTCTGTGCTTCTCCCATATTGATGCTATAAGTGGCATCTTTGTATTTCTGCATTTTATCAAATATTGCATCAATTTCTGCATTTTAAACTAATTAAAATAATGTTTTGTTGAAAGTTTAAATACTTACTCCAGGGATATTGCCATAATATGGCCTACGGTCCTTTCTTTTAGCTATAGCATCAGTAAGCTTGTCGAATACTTCTTCCTCGACATCATACGAAATTACTGTGCCCTGACTTTTCAATTCTTCAATTCTAGCTTGATATTGTGCCTGTATTTGTGATTTTCCAAATACAAGAACAAAAACATAAATACATGCTCACACTGTGCAGTTTCAGAAATCATGAGAAGAATAACTTTAACGATGTATCAAATTTAAGTATGGCACATATATGATATTCATTTTAGAAATGATGAGAAGAATAACTGTAATGATACAGCAAATAGTGCACTATTATGGCAATACCAATAATAACATATGAGCTAAATTAGGATAATTATAGATGAATAAGCATACAACAATAATAAAACAGAAAATGAACATGCATCACAAAACAATAGTCGATTTTGTATATAATGATACAACAACATGCATCATAAAATGAACATCCACCTCTTAGCTCGATTTGAGAAAGAATTGTCTCTGCTCTGAATTCTAAACAAACATAAGTATTCTGAACTTCGTAGAAAATTTGACAGCAGTGAGACTGAAAATATTTTTGTAAAGAAGTTGTTCTATGATACTATCATTATCATCGAAAGAATGGGGTGATAAAATTGGAATTCAGAATCAGACTATTTTGATTTTGACCCATGTTAACAATAAAAAAAATGATTTCAATCACTGTAACTAAATTGCTGTTCTATCACAGTAGAGTTGTGGGTTCTATCACTGTAACTAAATTGCCAAAATCAGCTACTTAATGATATTACTGTAAGTGAAATACTTCGGAGTAATGAGTATACCGTTGTTTGTATACGTGAAAACATCTTTCCATGTTTATAAGATAAAGAAGCATATGTATTTCTTTTTAAGTTTGTATGGAGTCTGGGGCTTTATGCAGCTTTGCTTCGATGGTACTGCTGCTGACCACAAGTATCTGGATCTGACTCTTCCTTTTCAGATAAGCCCCAAAAATTTGCAAAGTTCACTTCTTTTATTACGTGCATCTTGAAAGAATTTAGATTTAAATGTTAGAATTCCATAATTTTCCACTAGTAACTCTAGTCTGACATTAGCTGGCAAATGTTTGTTTTGGAATGTTCTTTGGAATGCTCTACCCAAATGTCTGATATTGCACTTATCGCTATATCAACCAGATCGTTATGAAAGTTATCGTTCTTGAAAGCTACTAGTGGGCCTTAGGCAAGAAATTATTATCAACAAAATGGGAGTTTGATCAAAATAAGTTTACTTGATGTATGTGGATTGCTAAGTAAAACAATCAAACGTGTTCTCAATGTCAACATGTATTTGAACATACATGACAACACTACACCAGCCTAACTCAAATACTGAATACAATTTCGTACAAAATTCTTAGTTTCAAAATCAACAACCTTATCCACTAAATCGAAATAGTACACATTCACCAACGACAACCTCAATTTAAAATACCAACGGCATAGTAAAAATTTGATCAATCAGCTTGAAACCAACCCAACATCAACACGAACTTTGCAAATTATAGCAAACGTGATCCTAATATGGACGACTTAGGTCAAAATATGTTAAGGGTTAGTGGTGGAGGTAGGAATTGGATGGGAAGATGTGGCGGGTAGCTGATTTCAATCACGTATACAATTTAGTTACAGTGACGAAGTTTTGGGTTCTATCATTAGGTAGCTGATTTCAATCACGTATACAAACAACTGTTCCATCGATATTTTAGGAGATTATTTAACCAGTTATTAAAACCAAGATATAAGAATCGCTTACTGCAAATTCCATCGATGCTTCATCAATCCATCCACTAGTGGTAGATCCGCTGTTCGAAGTGACCTTGTGAGTCCTACAATACACTTCCCAAGTAGTTGGCTCCCTATTAAGTTCATCGGTCTAGAAAATAAAGATAAAAATAGAGTAAAAATGTGATAAGCTGGTGTAAATTAACGTTAAAACAAGATTTTAGAGATCAAACCAAATCATTTCGATAATCCGCAAAGGATCTCGAACCACCACAATGTCGCTTTTGGTTTTGAGCCATAGAGTTTGCAGCCTTTTCTGCCTGAGCTTTTACTTCAGGAAGCTCCCAATATGCCAAAAACTGCTCATATATCTCCTGGGGTAGGTTCGGATGCTTCTTGCCTGACTCTTTCATACTGTGAATCCAGTCCCGATACTTCAAACTTGCTTTTCTATTCCATATCTGCTTCACAATTGCTGGTGAAGCATCATCTGTCCATTGAAACGACTCCTGTACATGTAGTGGAAAATGTAATGACCAAAAAATAGATGTAACACAAATACACTAATATTATTTTACCAGAAACTCCTGAAACATCACTTTCTTAACATCATCGGGTATACTTTTAACCCAATTTATGTTTATTTTTATGTTCAGCTATGTGTACTTAATTTTATTTACTTCCAGCTGTTCCTGTTGTAACAAAACTGCATAGGCTGTTTTGTGATCTGTTTTTAATGTATGTTTATTGTTTACTCAATGATGCACATCTGTTCTTAGAGGACTTGTAACCCAATTTATACGAAGGAAAATGCAGTATTCTGCAGTTAATGTAGAAGGATTTTTTTCCCCACAAATTTATATTTTCCACTATCTCCATGCCAAGTATAACTAGTTATTGGTAGTTAGGTACCAATTAAGTAACAGTGCTTATGCACAGGTGTTCAAACTTAGAAGGAAAGAAATTAAAGTGGTGGCCACTGAAGCAATGGATGTTGTCAACAGCAACAGCCAAAATGTACGAATTTTTACAAAAAATTGACAACTGGATAGCATGCCAAATTCACTAGGAGGGTTATGATCACTGCTACAAGAAGGGAGGAAGCAAATTTTGCACTAGGGGAAAGCTTCGATTCAATTTAAGTTTTGTAGTGCCCTATTAATTCTCGTAACACATTTCAATACGGGCCCATCCACCACAAATATTGGAAAACCTTCAATTTGTATATCCAAAAGTCTGTTCTTTATCATACATGTGTCCAACTCCAGCATTTTACTAAAAGGAACAGAAACTCCACCTCTTTTATCATTTGCAAATCTAATACAATTTAAATATCCTAAGACCATCCATAGCCAATTAATATGTCGCGCTTCCAGTTCTAAGATATCCAAAAGGTTTAGTATAAGGTACTCAAAGATATGAAAGTTGATAAAAGTCACCATACCCAGTGCACCCTATAAGTTTGTGCAAGGATCATATGGAGTGGTTTCATCAAAAGGGACTTCCGATCATCATATTGTAAAGGTTGATATGATTGTAGACACAAATGTAGAGGCCAACAATAGGCAAAAACAACAAAAAGAAAGAGATATAAAGATGGATAAGCATCAAAATCCTACATAGGGAACTAATTCATGACTTTTTTTTAATATTCCTTTTTCATGATTTAGATGTGTGGATATCTGACTCTTGTTGATATATATGCTCAATATAGTGTGGTTTGAAGAGAGTAGAGCAACTAATAATAATATTGGTTTTTTTTCTTCGGTTGTTGAAATAAATATAGTTTTGTCTCTGTTTTATATTCAAAATGGATAGTGGGTTACAGAGATTTTGGATCAAATTCTTGTTTTTTTTCCTTTGAGCAACAGGGTTGGAAAATATTTTCCCAACCTATAAATATCATTACCACCAAAGGTTTACATTACTACAACAAAACACAGTCCAGCCTCCTTCAGCCAACAAAACAATCGACACAACCTACTACATTAACACACTTCAGACAACAAAAAACAGAGACACAGCAACTCCATTTTACAAACGCAGACCTGAACAAAGCAAAACCAATCCCACTGGACTTCCATTTTTCATACAGAACGCTAACAAAACATTACAAAATACACTGGATATGTTTGTTACTGAAATGGTGTAATTCTTTGGCAGCATGTGATCTACTTCATGAACTCAACTTTTTTTTTTTTGCAAATTGAAACGGTGGCCTTAAATTGTCATTTTCTAAAGATAGTTTAATTTCGTTTCACATTTTCAGCCAATAGGAAATTTTGAGTTTCAATATTTTACTAAAGATATATGCATAGAGAAAACTTGCAATAACAAATCATCAATAGCCATAAGATAATGGTTCTTAACTATACCTTTTGCATAGTAAAAAAATTACAGAAAGGATCTTTCTCCGTGACAATCAAAGTATAAACGTATGATATCCTTTTTTTCCCTTGATAGACTTTTGAAACATACCTTTGGAATAGCCGATTGAAAATGCCTAATTAGCAGTGGTAGTATAAAGAGACTGTAGCAAGACTTCAAACCAACAGTAGAAAATATCGCGTAGGAGGCAAGGATGAGCCAACGATGGCTGATGGAACAGCCGAGTATGCAGCGATGATTATTTAGAAGGCGTTGATTTTTGAAACCCTAGTTTTTTTTGGGTTCAAGCATCGGGTTTTTTTTATTCGTGAAAAACCGAGGGTAGGAGAAGGAAGTACAAGGTGATTAACGTAAAAATAAAAAACTTTTTTTTACATGTGTAGGGACGGCCTGGGAAATTTCCTACGTCTTTCCTACGCCATTGTGGAATTGTATAAAATTAACAAAGGCGTGGAAATGGCGTAGGAGATTATCTACGCCTTTTCTACAGTATCATTTTAGTGTAGACGATTTCCTACACCTTACTTACGCCTCGATTTTTTTTCTACGTGTTGAATTTGGCGTAGGAGAAGCGTAGTAAATTTCCTTACGTCTTCCCTACGCCTTTATCTCTTTCTACCAGTTTCCTACGCCTACCCTACGCCCCGCCTTTTGGCGTAGGAAAGACGTCGGAAATTTTGTGTAGGAAACTGCAGTGTTTTCTAGTAGTGAAAGTAATTGTATTTCTTTAAGATCTTCTCAATATAATGAGATTGATCCAAAGAAAGTCCCTTATCAGACCTAGTAATCTTAATACCAAGGATTACACTTGCTTCACCTAGATCTTTCATATCAAAATTGGCACTTAATAAAGATTTAACAGTGTTTATGGCATGAATGTTTGATCCAAAAATAAGTAGATCATCTACATACAAACATATTATAGTGCAAATGTCATTTTCAGATTTATAATAAATGCATTTGTCACTTTCATTAACTTTGAAACCATTTGAGATTATTAAGTTATCAAATTTTTCATGCCATTGCTTAGGTGCTTGTTTTAAACCATATAATGATTTATCTAATCTGCAAACTTTATGTTCTTGACCATGAATTACAAAACCTTCTGGTTGGTCCATATAAATTTCCTCTTCTAATTCACCATTTAAAAAAACAGTTTTAACATCCATTTGGTGTATAATTAAATTATGAATAGATGCTAATGAAATCAGTACTCAAATGGATGTGATTCTAGTTACAGGTGAAAAAGTATCAAAAAAGTCTACATTTTCTCTTTGCCTAAAACCTTTAGCTACCAAACGGGCTTTATATTTATCAACTGTGCCATCGGGTTTTAGTTTCTTTTTAAGTACTCATTTACAGCCTATAGACTTACAACCAGGTGGTAAATCTACTAAGTGCCAAGTCTTATTGGATTCCAAGGAATCCATCTCATCATTTATAGCCTCTTGCCAAAAATCGGCATCTAATGAAGATAAGGCTTCTTGGAGGTTTGCGGGATCCTCCTCTATATATAGTAAAAGTGCAAAAATCCGAGCCAAAGTCTTTATCGACTCTTGCTCTTTTACTTCTTCTAGGTTCAATTTCAGAAGATTCATTAAGTTCTGTTCCAGTAGGCACGGTGTTATTTGACGTGCCCCCACTATTCCTTAATTTAAAAGGAAACTTAGTTTCATAAAAATCAGCATCATTAGATTCTACTATATTATGCGTATTCAGGTTATAAAATCTATATGCTTTGCTATTAACTGCATAGCCAATAAATACGCATTCATATGCTCTACTTGCTAATTTTATTCTCTTAGGGTCAGGTATACGAACATATGCCAAACATCCCCAAGTTCTAAAGTAAGATACATTTGGTTTATAATTTCTTAAAATTTCAAAAGGTGAAATCTTACTTTTTGATTTAGGGATTCTATTCAATACATAGCATACAGTCAATAAAATATCCCCCCACCAATGTTTTGCTGCACCCGAATTTAATAAAATAGCTACAACTAATTCGGTAAAGGTCATATTCTTCCTTTCAGCTTTACCGTTCATTTAAGGTGAATAAGGTGCAGTTCTCTCATGAATTATACCATTCAATTTATAAAAATCAAGAAATAGACTAGACTCATATTCTGTTCCTCTATCACTACGAAGTCTCTTAATTTTCTTATTAGATTGATTCTCGATTTCAGTTTTAAATAATTTAAACATCTCAAAAGCATCACTTTTATTTTTCATAAGATATACATAAGTGAAATCAGAGCCATCATCAATGAAAGTGATAAAGTAACGGTGTCCATGTCTAGTCAAAGTGCCATCAAGCTCACATATGTCAGAATGAATTAAATCTAAGGTTTCAGAGTTTCTATCAACTGATTTATGGGGTTTCTTAGTGATTTTTGCTTGACTACAGAATTCACACTTATCAAAGTCAATTTGTGACATTTTAGGAATTAAATCTAAGGTGCTCATGTTATGAATAATACGTTTATTTACATGACATAATCTAGAGTGCCAAATATTAAAATCACATAACATATAAACAGAACTGGTTACTTTATTAGATTCAACATTCAGTTTAAACACACCCTCACAAGCATAACCCTTCCCTACAAACATCCCCTTATAAGTCAAAGTGTACAAATCAGCCCCTATAACTTGAGTAAAACCAGCCTTATTAAGGAGAAAACCAGAAACCAGATTCTTTCTCATCTCTGGAGTATGCATAACATCTTTCAGAAGAACTGTCTTTCCAGAGGTAAAATTTAATTCCACATTTCCAATGCCAGCAACTGTAGTGGTGTGAGAATCTCCCAACAACACTTTCTTATCATCAGCAGCCGTGTATGTACTGAACATAGCACGATCGTAGTAGACATGGCGAGATGCACCAGTGTCTACCCACCAACCCTCTGATCCACCAACTAGGTGAATCTCAAAAATCATAGCCGTAAGAGGCTCCTTAGTCAGGTTAGCCTGCGGTGCAGGGCCTGGTCTGCTCCTACACTTGCGTGCCATATGACCTGGTTTTCCATAGTTGTAACACAGAAACAACTGTCCAGAGTCATTCTTTTGGGTCGGTTTTTGCTGTCCCTTTTGGTTCCCTTGCGGGTTCCAATTCTATTTGTTGCGGTTGCGGTTCTGATTCTTAAAGTTTTTCGGATTCGGTTTCAGAACCGCGGGCTTGGACCTTTTAGTGTTGTTGTTTGTGGCAACAAGCACTTCCTCTTTCTGGTCCTGCTTACGAGCCTCCTCCTCAATACGGAGGTGAGTTATCAAGCTCTCTAAGTAGAATTCCTTAGTCTTGTGCCTAAGCACATTCTTAAAGTCTATCCAACCTGGGGCAGTTTATCAATAATAACAGCAACTTGAAACTGTTCATCCAAACTCATACCTTTGGAGATGATCTCATGAGCGATTTTCTGAAGCTCATGAGACTGCATCTCTACTGACCTGTCATCCGTCATCTGGTATTTCAGGTAGCGACTGACTGCATATTTCTTCGCTCCAGCCTCTTCCGTATCATACTTCTTTTGCAGCGCTTCCTAGATTTCTTTGGCTGTTTTGTCTGAGTTGTAGTAGTCGTAGAGGTCATCACTGAGGCCGTTGAGTATGAAGTTCCTGCACAGGTAGTCTTGCTCTGTCCAGTTCTGCAGTTGGGTTGATTTTTCTGTCCAGGCTCGCATGCCATCTGTGTCAGCTTCATCTGGCCTGTCCGGTAGCTGCGGTTTGTCAGTTGTCAGGGCGGCCACCACCTTTCTCATGGTCAGAAAAAACTCCATCTTCTGTCTCCAGCGTTTGAAGTGGAGGCCTTTGAATCTGAAAGGCGCGGCAGTGACCATCGGGACATGGAAGAGGGAAGAGGGAGCAGCGGCATCTAGATCTGCAGTGGAAGTCATTGTTGTCGGCGGCGTCTTCAAATTGTTGGAAACAATAGCTTGGCTGAGTCGTGGACTACGTCACTCTCTTGAAGACATTTCGGCGATCTGCTATGTTGTTCAAAGCAGTTCGGATCCAATCACCGCCGCATCTGGGATAAAACAGCCTCTCAAGTTTGGTGGTATCGATTTCGTTTGCATGAACGAAACGATTCTATTTTGCACTCAATAATTTGTTTGCTCTGATTTTTTCTTTAAGAAGATGATTCGAAGATCAAACTGTAGTTTTTTCTATTTCATCTTCTAATCAGTTAAGAAGACGGAATAGCAAAAAAAAAACGTTACTGGATGGGGAACGTGGTCACGAAAAACGGATCTGAGAAAATAACGGGTCATAGTGAACGTTGCATAACGTTCTCTAATACGGTCTGATTTGACCGTTCCAGCCCGGTCAAAAACGGTTAAGAAATTTGTACCAAAAATATAAGTGTTACACCACTACAAGCCCGAACCCGAGCCCGGCCCGGGTTGGGTCGAGTCGAGTCGGTCGGTCGGTCGCGCGCGCTCGTGTGTGGTGGTCAAGCATGGTCTCCCTCCTCACAAAAGAGAATCATTGGGTGCCCAAAGGGCCCAACTTAGCTTCAAAGAATCAAGTATAAATACTTGATTCTTTCATATAGTCCTACAATGTGGGACTATTCACATATAGAAGTCATCCATTCACTTAGTCAATTTTTTGTTTTTTAAATAATTCACTTATTTGAAAACATTTCCAACAATCCCCCACTTGAATTTTTTAAAACAATTTCGAGCAATTTCTGAAAAAACATAAGATTGTGCATAAACGAAGGTGTCTTTCGACTTGAACCTTTGCATAGTGGATAGGATTCAGTTTTTACTAGAGTGACATGTAGTGTAACGACCCGATATTTTCAACCATTCGCATCCATTATAAGTGTATAGGTAGACACTCATGTCGGAGTTGAATTGCTCAAAATACCGCGTTGTAATTTAAATTTGGCAAATCTCAGAATATACAGTAAATAAATATAATCACAGATCACAGACACAGAGTAAAATAATGCAGCGGAAGTAAAAGAAATAGTAGTTCATGAAGCTACTATATAAATATATCAGAGTACATAAGATACAATAGAAGAAATAGAGTACAACGGAAGTATAAATAAGATAACCAAGTACAAGCTGAACAGAGCAACAAAATTGAAGTCGATAGAACAAGACTAGCAGATAATCTCCAGCGATTCAAATCTCCAGAAGGTGGAAATCCAAATCTGTGAATACTCAGGCTGACCCGAGCGTAAAGCAAAACACAAAACACTCGAGTCAGGACAATATATACTTATATAATATAAACCAACTCAAGTGAACTGTAATAAGGTACAAGTAACTTAAAGAATGCTTGGGACCGCCCATTCTTTAAGGATCCGTTAAACTATCTACTATGTAGTAATATTCGCTATTATAATAATGTCTAATCAGTAAAGTATAATCATATAGAAAATAGCGTTAAGGGGATGGAGAACCTTAACGCGGTCGGATCTTAAAATCATAATCGTAGTAAAGCTCGATATGGTAGGTGACACGGCACAACTAGGCAATGCCAGGGTAGATATACCAATTACGCATCCGGACTAGTGGTGACGCATAGCAGCCACTACCGCCCACCTCGAACAACACTCCCAATCAAGGGTGGCCACCAAATCAATCACAAGTAATAGAATGGTATCGAAGAAGTGTGTCCGATAAGAGGTGCTACCTCCTTGGTCCGTCAATCGCTCCTGTTTTAGCCACCTTATGCCAACTCACGGGAGTTGGGTCCACGTAACATACCTTAAGAACGTCGCCACCATCCTACTTCATTCTGGAATCTCCACCGCGTACACGGTTGTCAAAGTGGTTTTCGGTATCGACAGAGAGTATGACCATATCCGATCCCGGTCTCTTTGCCAACCAATCGTTATTATAACCCGTGGTTATAACTTTTAAAAACAATACTTTACTTCAAAATAAGATATCATTTCAAAATCATGTCTTTATCAAAATAAAGATTTATCATTTCAATATTCTAAAATATCGTATCCTTTCAAACTTCTTTTCAAATCATTTTAATACATCAAAATATTATATCTTTTCAAACTTTATTTCAAATCATTTTTATATATCAAAATATCATACCTTTGATAGTTATACTTCGAAACCAAAATCATTTTATTTTAAAACTATGTTCATTTCAAAACAACATCATTTCCATTTCAAACATATATTCACCTTTCAAATAGTCTATACTTTCAAAGTTATAACTCTTTTGAAACAAAACATTTGAAATCATTATACTTTGAAAATCACAGCATTTCGAAATCATATATTTAAAATCATCTTTTAATTCTATACATTTACAAACTTATTAAATTCAAACCATCAAATTTCAATTCAATTACAGTTTACCAACAAACCGTTTCAAATCTTATCAATTCCCAATATAGATTAAATCCACAAAATACAATATTCAATCTTTAGTATATTTCAAAACTTTAAATCTCCCACATTTCATAAATCCAATATCATTTAAATAAACTCAATTAATATATACTTCAAATATTCATTTATCAAATAAATTAAATAAGTCAGAAATCAAGTATCATTTCAAATTCATTTCACAATATCAAAATATTATTCAAAACACCATTCATTTTTATTCATTTAAATACCATTTAAATCCATTCATTTTATTAAATTTAAATACCATTTTAAACTCACATTAGAAATCAAATTCTTCCACTTAAATATCTCTTCATTATCTTTAGAAATTTAACATTTAATTTCCCAAAATTATATCATTTTCCAGAGATTATTTTTCATTTAAAATTAATTTAAAACAACAAAATATAGTTTCCGTAGCACTTATAAAATGCTACGTAAAGTTATAGTTTAAAACAGTTAATTAACAAAAGACAGCGTTAAATGCTGTAATAGATTTCTTTTAAGTTTCAATTAACTTACATGTTAAGTTTAACCACTATAGCACTTACAAAGTGTTATAATAGCCTTTATTTCAAATTAACCTTTTAGTTCATTTAAAACACTACAACATTTACAAAATGCTGTAATATCCTTTACATTACATTTCAAAATGCTGTTAAATCATATTCAGAGTTTTATTTACAATTCCACAAATAATTAACTTTTAATATAAATCATTTTAACTTATAAAATCATATATTTCACATTTAACACAATCATTTAAATACCTTTATTTCTATGATTTTATAAAGTCAAATTTCCATACAAAAATCAAATTTAATAACAATTAAATTTTCATTTCTTTAATTAAATTATTAACTTAATAACTAAGATTAAATTTCCAAAAAATATAGCTTATTTCCATTTATTTTACTTAATTAAAATTTCACTTTTAAACAAATTTCACAAAATTCAATTTAAGTTATATTTCCAAATTCAGCTTAAATGTTCATTTATTCCATATTTTAATTTATACAAAAGCATTAACACCTTTAAAACATTATTATTACTTAATAAAAATCATTAAATTCATCTTTAAATCAAATTTGTCATATTTTCTTACTTTACAAAAATTCCATTTATAAACAAAATCATAAATTCCAAAATTAACTTATATTTCAAATTCTACTTCACCATTTACTTAATTCACTTATTTAATTTGTAGAAAATCACAAATACTTTATAGAAATCATTTTAATGAAATTTGAATCAAAATACCATAATATTTACATTAAAAAAAGTATTTTAAAATTTTCAGAAAAATATATAAACCACGGGTCTGTATATAATTTTCTAGCCTAGGTCAAGTGATACGGATATGTATCATTTCAATCCGCAGTTTACAAAGAAAAACCGGGTTTTATCATTTCAAACCCGCAATCCCAAGTAATATAAATAAATAAATAAAAACCGTTCAGGCCTATCATTTCAGCCCATAACGATTTTTCCTTATTCTAAAGTCCGTTCGGGTATGTATCATTTCAACCCATAGTGATTCTAATCTACAGGGAACTTGCAGTGTGATAAACTGATATAAATAAACAGAATAGCATGAGATAACAGTAATAGATGATATAACAAATGTAATAACAGGGGTAAACATTATATGATCATAATATAACAGTTACAACAGGATGATATAATTTTACAGATTCAAATGGTGTCAGTTTACTAGTTATATAAGTACACATTGTCTGGTGAGAATTACTCACATGTTAAAAGCTGGAGATAGCCACCAAAGCACACAATACAAAGACTACGAAGGCATGACAACTCGAATATGATTTGAGTGAGAGAGCCAAAGATGAATCTCCTTGGATACATTTGAACAAACAATAAAACAATATATATAAGTTTCAACACAAGATACCATTAACAATGCTAGAATTGGATGCATAAAACAAAGCCAAAGTGTTTGCACTTGCTTTCTACCATCTATGCTTCAGTTATGATCTGAAATGGCATGGCTACATCATGGTTTTAGATCAGGTTTGTGTTCCTAAAGGTCGGTCATAGCATGGGAAAATGATGGAGCAAAGGTTTGTGAGCACGAAACAACAACTACAAGGCAACACGCACTGTTTTCAAGGAACTAAAGGTCACGGCCAAGGCACTCCAAGTCACGGACAGTCTTCAGGTGGTCAACTACAGGTGTGGCAGAGGTGTATGGGTCAGGAAAAGGCTGGTGGTGGTGGTGTATGGGTCGGCCTAACCTAGAGAAAGTGGTGCAACATTTGGTGATGTAGAAACTACCAATACAAGGCAAAAGCATGAGTTCAAGGCCACTACAAGGCTCGGGCAAGGCATGGAGGGGCATGGCCATGGCTCAGGGGGTCAGGTGGTGATGTGGCATGATGTGTCAGGTCTGGAACAGGAGGTGGTGGTGATATATGGTCAGCCATGTGGTGGAGAGAGGTGATGGAAGGTGGATGGCTCGGCTTGTATGCATATAGGTGATGTTTGTGCAACTTTGGTGGAGTTTCATCACATAGGGGCTCGGCTATGGCATGGGAAGGTGCTGGAGGTGCTGTTGTTCAGAGGGGGTGGTGGTGGAGGTGGCCAAGGTGGAGGAGGAAGGAGGCCGATCCAATAGAGATGAAGAAGGCAAGTGCAAATCACAAAAGAAAACAAAGAAAACATGAAAAGAAAAGATGTTTTTTACCAAATTTTTGAATAACAAGGAGATGGCCGTATTTTTTTTGTTGAGGAATGTTTGAGGAAGTGTAATTCACGTGAAAATGAAGATGAGGCTGAAGAGAATTGAAGTATACGGCCAAAATCAATAAAGAGAGGAGTTGGGAAAATGAAAGGTCGGAAGAGGAAAAGACTTTGGAAATCTAAGAGTTTCAAGTCTTTTCAAATTTCCACAAATTCATTTTAATTTTATAAATACATAACAAGGCTGATAATAAAGATAAATAAACTCAGAAAATAAAATAAATAAGAAAAGAAAATAAATAAATATAAATAAAAATCAAATAAATAAAGAAAATGGCAATATATACATAACTAGGCTTTATAAATTTGAAACAAATTCAAATGAACTTTAGACAATCTTTATGTACTTGAAAAATATTTATAAATAAAGATAAGAACACACAATAAAAATTAATTCACAAAAATAAATAAATAAAATTTAATTAAATATAATTTAATGAAGAAAATAGCAAAAAATGGAAACTAGGCTTTATAAATTGAAATAAATTCAAGTATACTTTAGAAAAATTATATTATCATTTTAAATATATTAAAAGACAATAAATAACCTATTAACACATATTAAAACAAAATATGACAATAAAAATATAATTTATATGATTTAAAATAAATAATATTGCAAAATAAACAGTTTATACACAAAATTGAAAATTACATAACTTCTACAATTTAACTCCGTTTCCAACGAAACGAAAAGCTGTATTCAAGTTATTAAATCTATTTTCATAATAAAAGAAAAAATTTAAGAATTTTAATATTTAAATTTAAAAGTTAAAAGTCAAAGTTTGACTAGTTTGACTAGAAATCCATTTTTCAGTAAAATATCCAAATTACACCATTTTGAAATTATAATTCACCTAATAATTAAGTTTTATTTTAAAAATGAAATGTTTGAAATAGAAAAAGTTTAAATAATTTAAAATTAAAATAAAGTCAAAATTAAAATATATGCAAAATCTAGGGTTGTTACACTCTCCCCCACTCAAAACTTTTCGTCCCCGAAAAGGAATGAAGTACGGGAAAGCACAGAAAAAAAAGAGTGAAATAAGATTAAGACAAGATGACAAGGAGATTGAGATTATACCTGACAACTATTGTTATAGGTAAGTTTAACAAGGTGGAGATGGTCTTCCCAAGATTCTCCAGAATCAGGAACACAAGTACGAAAAGATCCTCTAGAATCTGATTCACTCTTTCCACTTGACCGACAGTCTGTGGGTGGAAAGCAGTGCTCAGATTTAAAATGAGTACCAAAGATTATAAAGATTATAGAAAGATTTCTAAGCAAAAAGATTATAGATAGATGCCTATACCAGTCTGTAGCAAGATAAGGAAAAATAAGGACAACTAACAGAGAGTTTGAAAAACAAAATTAGGTAATAAGTTTGAAAAACAAAATAAGATAATAGGTTTGAAATTTCCATGGTTTCAGCTTAACTGATAATTAATTTTACACAAGTTAAATAAATCTTAACTATCTCTAATTTCATTATCTTATCATCAAATTTTCTTAAACAAACAATCTCTAAAATCATGATTTGATTAAAATTAAGTGTATAATATTCAATAAATTTAATTCTTCTTTATTCCTAATTATAATTAAATTTATCCCTCTCAAATATTTTATCACATATGTTAAATATGCTTACACTTATTATAACTTTTTTAATTTATTCCTAATTCCCTTAACATCATTTGTATTGTAAATTATTCAATTAACCTTTTAGTCTATTTACCTGTGTTAATCTTTTTATAACTAAAATTTAAGTGTATAATATTTATTATAACCACTCAAATTTTATTTATAAAAATCTTTTTATATTGTATATTATCCAATTACATTGTTAACTTCTAAAAATTAAGGTAAGTTATATTGGAATGCAATTGAGAATTATACAAATAAAACTTTCTAAAATTAATATACACTATAAACATTCTAATTCAATCATTTCAAGCTTGAATATTTATTCAAAATTTTGATTTTCTTTTTATACTTGAAGTTATTATTTAAGATAGAATTTAAGAATAAAATCTCTGATTCCTTTCAAACCATTTAGAGATAGATAAATGTATGTACATAATTTGTCAAATCAAATTTAAATCATATATCTATATATTTTATAAATCAATCATATTTAAGAAATTTATATCAATCAAGTTTCCCAAAACAAAGCTATAGCAAGACTACAGAATGGTTTCTTCACTTCGAAACTCGAAAATGAACGTCGATGATGCTGCAGTCATCACCGAAATTATTTTCCAGCGACAAAGAGAAGAGCACTTAATTTTTAAACTTTAAAATCCTTTAGAGACAAAAAAAAAAGTATTCAAAAATACTTTAAATAATATCCTTTTAAAAATTTTAAACACAAGGTTTGAAATCCATCGGAAATTAAACTCTTTAAATTTCTTGTTTTAAATTCATTTCAGTTCCCAAATAAATTTATAAACAACTATTTATAAATTCCTTTGTAGAACAATAAATGATAAATCAAGTATTATCATTTTAAATAATCAATTTATTAAGTTCCATAAATTATATATCAAAATTTATTTCATTAACCATTTTTTTTAATAATATTGTGTCAGTTTGTTCTGTCAAAGTGTTTTAGAAATCCTATCGATAGCGTTGATCAGACGAATCGATCGGAAACCCAAATCAACATCAACAACTCAAACAACACAATATAAAACAAAATATTAATTACAGATTTACAAATACAATTCAAAATGTTTTGAAGGTAGGTTGGAACAAAAGACAAGATGATTAAATAACAAAGTAGGGAGATGGGTAAGCTTAAATAAATCGCGGGCAACCTTAACCGGGTCAACCGTGACTTAATGAATAAGATCAAATGTGTATTTTTTTTTCTGGGGTAAATCTACATCCGATCTCAAGAGATAGAGTTTGGAATAACAAAAGATATTAGCATCTAAACCAAGGATAGATATAAATCTCTGGTGAATCGATGCAAATTTGTAAAGGAGTTTCACCCTTTACCAGAAAATAAGAATATTGGCGAGACCGCCAATTCACTATAAAGATCATTCGAAGTGGAGTTTTGGAATACTCCAGAATCAAAAGAAGATGAATAGTGAGGGACAAGAATGAATTTTGGAACCGCAGGGAACGTTCCAAAAATTCAAAGGAAATTCGAATCAAGAGGAAAAGATTCAAACTCGAACAAAAGTGATTCTGTAAATAAATCTACTCCATATGCTGAGTTTTGCCTCAAAGCCAAAGCTCTGATACCAACTGTAACGACCCGATATTTTCAACCATTCGCATCCATTATAAGTGTATAGGTAGACACTCATGTCGGAGTTGAATTGCTCAAAATACCGCGTTGTAATTTAAATTTGGCAAATCTCAGAATATACAGTAAATAAATATAATCACAGATCACAGACACAGAGTAAAATAATGCAGCGGAAGTAAAAGAAATAGTAGTTCATGAAGCTACTATATAAATATATCAGAGTACATAAGATACAATAGAAGAAATAGAGTACAACGGAAGTATAAATAAGATAACCAAGTACAAGCTGAACAGAGCAACATAATTGAAGTCGATAGAACAAGACTAGCAGATAATCTCCAGCGATTCAAATCTCCAGAAGGTGGAAATCCAAATCTGTGAATACTCAGGCTGACCCGAGCGTAAAGCAAAACACAAAACACTCGAGTCAGGACAATATATACTTATATAATATAAACCAACTCAAGTGAACTGTAATAAGGTACAAGTAACTTAAAGAATGCTTGGGACCGCCCATTCTTTAAGGATCCGTTAAACTATCTACTATGTAGTAATATTCGCTATTATAATAATGTCTAATCAGTAAAGTATAATCATATAGAAAATAGCGTTAAGGGGATGGAGAACCTTAACGCGGTCGGATCTTAAAATCATAATCGTAGTAAAGCTCGATATGGTAGGTGACACGGCACAACTAGGCAATGCCAGGGTAGATATACCAATTACGCATCCGGACTAGTGGTGACGCATAGCAGCCACTATCGCCCACCTCGAACAACACTCCCAATCAAGGGTGGCCACCAAATCAATCACAAGTAATAGAATGGTATCGAAGAAGTGTGTCCGATAAGAGGTGCTACCTCCTTGGTCCGTCAATCGCTCCTGTTTTAGCCACCTTATGCCAACTCACGGGAGTTGGGTCCACGTAACATACCTTAAGAACGTCGCCACCATCCTACTTCATTCTGGAATCTCCACCGCGTACACGGTTGTCAAAGTGGTTTTCGGTATCGACAGAGAGTATGACCATATCCGATCCCGGTCTCTTTGCCAACCAATCGTTATTATAACCCGTGGTTATAACTTTTAAAAACAATACTTTACTTCAAAATAAGATATCATTTCAAAATCATGTCTTTATCAAAATAAAGATTTATCATTTCAATATTCTAAAATATCGTATCCTTTCAAACTTCTTTTCAAATCATTTTAATACATCAAAATATTATATCTTTTCAAACTTTATTTCAAATCATTTTTATATATCAAAATATCATACCTTTGATAGTTATACTTCGAAACCAAAATCATTTTATTTTAAAACTATGTTCATTTCAAAACAACATCATTTCCATTTCAAACATATATTCACCTTTCAAATAGTCTATACTTTCAAAGTTATAACTCTTTTGAAACAAAACATTTGAAATCATTATACTTTGAAAATCACAGCATTTCGAAATCATATATTTAAAATCATCTTTTAATTCTATACATTTACAAACTTATTAAATTCAAACCATCAAATTTCAATTCAATTACAGTTTACCAACAAACCGTTTCAAATCTTATCAATTACCAATATAGATTAAATCCACAAAATACAATATTCAATCTTTAGTATATTTCAAAACTTTAAATCTCCCACATTTCATAAATCCAATATCATTTAAATAAACTCAATTAATATATACTTCAAATATTCATTTATCAAATAAATTAAATAAGTCAGAAATCAAGTATCATTTCAAATTCATTTCACAATATCAAAATATTATTCAAAACACCATTCATTTTTATTCATTTAAATACCATTTAAATCCATTCATTTTATTAAATTTAAATACCATTTTAAACTCACATTAGAAATCAAATTCTTCCACTTAAATATCTCTTCATTATCTTTAGAAATTTAACATTTAATTTCCCAAAATTATATCATTTTCCAGAGATTATTTTTCATTTAAAATTAATTTAAAACAACAAAATATAGTTTCCGTAGCACTTATAAAATGCTACGTAAAGTTATAGTTTAAAACAGTTAATTAACAAAAGACAGCGTTAAATGCTGTAATAGATTTCTTTTAAGTTTCAATTAACTTACATGTTAAGTTTAACCACTATAGCACTTACAAAGTGTTATAATAGCCTTTATTTCAAATTAACCTTTTAGTTCATTTAAAACACTACAACATTTACAAAATGCTGTAATATCCTTTACATTACATTTCAAAATGCTGTTAAATCATATTCAGAGTTTTATTTACAATTCCACAAATAATTAACTTTTAATATAAATCATTTTAACTTATAAAATCATATATTTCACATTTAACACAATCATTTAAATACCTTTATTTCTATGATTTTATAAAGTCAAATTTCCATACAAAAATCAAATTTAATAACAATTAAATTTTCATTTCTTTAATTAAATTATTAACTTAATAACTAAGATTAAATTTCCAAAAAATATAGCTTATTTCCATTTATTTTACTTAATTAAAATTTCACTTTTAAACAAATTTCACAAAATTCAATTTAAGTTATATTTCCAAATTCAGCTTAAATGTTCATTTATTCCATATTTTAATTTATACAAAAGCATTAACACCTTTAAAACATTATTATTACTTAATAAAAATCATTAAATTCATCTTTAAATCAAATTTGTCATATTTTCTTACTTTACAAAAATTCCATTTATAAACAAAATCATAAATTCCAAAATTAACTTATATTTCAAATTCTACTTCACCATTTACTTAATTCACTTATTTAATTTGTAGAAAATCACAAATACTTTATAGAAATCATTTTAATGAAATTTGAATCAAAATACCATAATATTTACATTAAAAAAAGTATTTTAAAATTTTCAGAAAAATATATAAACCACGGGTCTGTATATAATTTTCTAGCCTAGGTCAAGTGATACGGATATGTATCATTTCAATCCGCAGTTTACAAAGAAAAACCGGGTTTTATCATTTCAAACCCGCAATCCCAAGTAATATAAATAAATAAATAAAAACCGTTCAGGCCTATCATTTCAGCCCATAACGATTTTTCCTTATTCTAAAGTCCGTTCGGGTATGTATCATTTCAACCCATAGTGATTCTAATCTACAGGGAACTTGCAGTGTGATAAACTGATATAAATAAACAGAATAGCATGAGATAACAGTAATAGATGATATAACAAATGTAATAACAGGGGTAAACATTATATGATCATAATATAACAGTTACAACAGGATGATATAATTTTACAGATTCAAATGGTGTCAGTTTACTAGTTATATAAGTACACATTGTCTGGTGAGAATTACTCACATGTTAAAAGCTGGAGATAGCCACCAAAGCACACAATACAAAGACTACGAAGGCATGACAACTCGAATATGATTTGAGTGAGAGAGCCAAAGATGAATCTCCTTGGATACATTTGAACAAACAATAAAACAATATATATAAGTTTCAACACAAGATACCATTAACAATGCTAGAATTGGATGCATAAAACAAAGCCAAAGTGTTTGCACTTGCTTTCTACCATCTATGCTTCAGTTATGATCTGAAATGGCATGGCTACATCATGGTTTTAGATCAGGTTTGTGTTCCTAAAGGTCGGTCATAGCATGGGAAAATGATGGAGCAAAGGTTTGTGAGCACGAAACAACAACTACAAGGCAACACGCACTGTTTTCAAGGAACTAAAGGTCACGGCCAAGGCACTCCAAGTCACGGACAGTCTTCAGGTGGTCAACTACAGGTGTGGCAGAGGTGTATGGGTCAGGAAAAGGCTGGTGGTGGTGGTGTATGGGTCGGCCTAACCTAGAGAAAGTGGTGCAACATTTGGTGATGTAGAAACTACCAATACAAGGCAAAAGCATGAGTTCAAGGCCACTACAAGGCTCGGGCAAGGCATGGAGGGGCATGGCCATGGCTCAGGGGGTCAGGTGGTGATGTGGCATGATGTGTCAGGTCTGGAACAGGAGGTGGTGGTGATATATGGTCAGCCATGTGGTGGAGAGAGGTGATGGAAGGTGGATGGCTCGGCTTGTATGCATATAGGTGATGTTTGTGCAACTTTGGTGGAGTTTCATCACATAGGGGCTCGGCTATGGCATGGGAAGGTGCTGGAGGTGCTGTTGTTCAGAGGGGGTGGTGGTGGAGGTGGCCAAGGTGGAGGAGGAAGGAGGCCGATCCAATAGAGATGAAGAAGGCAAGTGCAAATCACAAAAGAAAACAAAGAAAACATGAAAAGAAAAGATGTTTTTTACCAAATTTTTGAATAACAAGGAGATGGCCGTATTTTTTTTGTTGAGGAATGTTTGAGGAAGTGTAATTCACGTGAAAATGAAGATGAGGCTGAAGAGAATTGAAGTATACGGCCAAAATCAATAAAGAGAGGAGTTGGGAAAATGAAAGGTCGGAAGAGGAAAAGACTTTGGAAATCTAAGAGTTTCAAGTCTTTTCAAATTTCCACAAATTCATTTTAATTTTATAAATACATAACAAGGCTGATAATAAAGATAAATAAACTCAGAAAATAAAATAAATAAGAAAAGAAAATAAATAAATATAAATAAAAATCAAATAAATAAAGAAAATGGCAATATATACATAACTAGGCTTTATAAATTTGAAACAAATTCAAATGAACTTTAGACAATCTTTATGTACTTGAAAAATATTTATAAATAAAGATAAGAACACACAATAAAAATTAATTCACAAAAATAAATAAATAAAATTTAATTAAATATAATTTAATGAAGAAAATAGCAAAAAATGGAAACTAGGCTTTATAAATTGAAATAAATTCAAGTATACTTTAGAAAAATTATATTATCATTTTAAATATATTAAAAGACAATAAATAACCTATTAACACATATTAAAACAAAATATGACAATAAAAATATAATTTATATGATTTAAAATAAATAATATTGCAAAATAAACAGTTTATACACAAAATTGAAAATTACATAACTTCTACAATTTAACTCCGTTTCCAACGAAACGAAAAGCTGTATTCAAGTTATTAAATCTATTTTCATAATAAAAGAAAAAATTTAAGAATTTTAATATTTAAATTTAAAAGTTAAAAGTCAAAGTTTGACTAGTTTGACTAGAAATCCATTTTTCAGTAAAATATCCAAATTACACCATTTTGAAATTATAATTCACCTAATAATTAAGTTTTATTTTAAAAATGAAATGTTTGAAATAGAAAAAGTTTAAATAATTTAAAATTAAAATAAAGTCAAAATTAAAATATATGCAAAATCTAGGGTTGTTACATGTAGTCTTGAACTCTATTCCTGACATTAGACCACACACAATCTTTCTAGAGTGCAATCAAGTAAGCCCGTGCATTTATGGTCATGCACGTCCATCCCAGTTTAGTGAATGCTCTAGGAGTTTTGCCCAAAACTCCATAGGAAACGGCCAAATTTCCACATTCACATAGGCGAGTCTATCAAGAGTACTCCTGAAGGTAGGTACTCCACTCCAAAAGGAGTATAGATCTCATTAAGAGTTTCTATTAGCTCAACCTCTAATCACTTCAGAAATATATGCTTCTATATATATGAAAATAGCATATTCAACTCATATCACTACACAACTTGTTCTTATCCATTGAACCTAGTTCTTGGGATCTCCAATCATTAGGTCGGGTTACCATTGTGCATGACTCAACAATCTAAGGACAATAGTCCTATTTTTCTAGAAGTTGTAAAGACTTTCTCTCTGGCCAGTCCTTTCGTCAAAGGATCTGCCAAATTCTCCTCACTGCGTATGTGATCCACTCTAACAGCTCCTGAAGAGAGTAGCTCTCTAACAGTGCTGTGCTTACGACGTATCTGTCGTCTCTTACCATTATAATAACGGTTCTGTACTTTTGCAATAGCCGCGGTACTATCGCAATGGATCAACACAGTTGGTATCGGTTTTTCCCATAAGGGAATCTCAGCTAACAGATTTCTTAAATACTCTGCTTCTTCACTAGCTGTAGCTAGTGCTATCATCTCAGACTCCATAGTAGACTGAGCCAAAATAGTCTGTTTCTTGGATTTCCAAGAAACAGCTCCTCCAGCAATGCTAAATATATAGCCACTGGTTGCTTTTGAATCATCAGATAAAGTATTCCAGTCTGCATCGGTGTAACCTTCAAGGACAGCTGGAAACTTTTCATAATGTAACCCTAGGTTCATGGTTCGTTTTAGATATCTCAAGCATGGTCTCCCTCCTCACAAAAGAGCATCATTGGGTGCCCAAAGGGCCCAACTTAGCTTCAAAGAATCAAGTATAAATATTTGATTCTTTCATATAGTCCTACAATGTGGGACTATTCACATATAGAAGTCATCCATTCACTTAGTCAATTTTTTGTTTTTTTAAATAATTCACTTATTTGAAAACATTTCCAACAACTCGATCCAACTAAACTTGTTGGAGAGATACTTCCTTAAAGTTCACCTGTCTCATTTTCAGTTTCTATATTTGAATCAAGCAGAACCTCCAGTTTTGGTATTCCAGCCTGATTAGATGATTCAGATTCAACACCGTCATTCTCACATCCTAAAGTTGTCATGCTCACAATTACCATTTCGTGTTATTACATTTCTGCGTTTATTCAATATCAGTTCTTGTTTTATTTTCAGTAGCTTTACAATTCCACTTCTTTTAATTCTTGCAATTCGATCTTGTTACCTAGTTTAGTCCCTTATTAGTTTGATCTTATATCCATTTTCAGTTCAATGCTTGTTACCTAGTTTAGTCCCTTCGTATTTGGCTACGTGTGATGTATCTTTAAATCATAACCCCTTTTTAACTCCGTCGAAGAATCTTTACTGTTTACTGGTATAAAATGCACGAGCGTGCATCTACTTTTTCTTTAATTAAAAAAAATAAGTGGACGGATGTGTGTTTTAAGTGCAAATATTTTGATAATCGCAATACTTTTATTTCTAGTTGTATTGTTGGTGGTATCGGTATAAATTGATAGTAAAATCTCGTTAATGGGCAGTCGGAAAGGGATGGTGGTGGAAGTTGTATACCGATGATAGGATTCCGTTGATGGATGGAGGTATTTTCAAAACAGGAAAATCGGCTGAAGAAAAACTTAGCATTCGTTTTGTAATAAAGGACGCGGCAATTATTTTTACGTTTTAACGACGCAAGTTTTATTTTTTCGCCTGAAGGAAATTCTTCACAAAAAAATTAGACCATTCTCAAATCTCGTTATCAAATCACTAGTACGGGCGGTAGCATCACAATAATAGGCGGCGCTGCATCACAAGAACAGGCGACGGTGGCGCGGAGGCGAATGCGGCGCAATGGCAGGCGAAGGTGGAGCTCGTTCGTCAAACCAAAGGTGATGGTCTGTAGGTGGTGGCGACTACTTTGAAGGTCTTCGGTGACTTGGGCGATGACTTCGCCAACTGAGTTTAGATGAGTGATGGTGAAGTGGAGGTTAAGATTGTTGGTGGTGCCGAAGGTAACGATGAAGATTAAGTGTGTTGAAATGAACTAAGAAAAAAATGCTATATGAACTTATCATTATAATTTTACACGTGTAATGCATAATTGAACGCTATATTTTGTATTGTTGTTGTTATAGTTTATGCATTTGTAATAGCATGATTGAACGTTATATCCGGTTAGTTTTACTACATTAAAATGCTACATTAAATTATCATTTTGAATATTTTACACAAGATAACGAACTTCATAACTATAATGCCATATTAAACTATTATTTTGCATATCATTAAACATGCTAGTGGACTTTATAATTGAAATGTTATATTAAAATATCATTTTGCATATTGTAAACATGATAGTGGACTTCATAAGTCTAGTACTGTGTTAAACTATCATTTTGCATACCTTATATTTGCTAGTGGACTTTGTAATTAAAATGATAGATTAAATCTCATTTTACATATTGTAATCATGATATTGGACTTCATAACTATAATGCTACACTAAACTATCATTTGCATATTGTAATCATGATATTGGACTTCATAATTAAAATGCTACATCAAACTATCATTTTGCATATTGTAATTTTGATATGAACTTCATAACTAAAATGCTATATCAAACTATCATTTTTCATATTTTAGACGTGATGGTGGACTTCAATTCATAACTCAAATGCTACATTAAACTATCATTTTGCATATCATAAGCATCATAGTGGACTTTGTGAATAAAATGTTACATTAAATCTCATTTTGCATGTTGTAATCATAATATTGGACTTCGTAATTAAAATGCTACATTAAACTATCATTCTGGCTATTTTAAACATGATAGTGACTACTTAACTCAAATGCTAAATTAAACTATCATTTTTGTATATCATAAACATGGTAGTGAATTTTGTGATTGAAATGTTACATTAAAAAATACATATGCTATATGTGGTTATCATTTTTCATGTTTTGTTCATGATAGTTCTTTTTAGGAATACTTATTTCGTTTTGTATATTCTATTCATGCTAGTTCAATTTAAATATACTTATGCTAAATTCATGTATCATTTTGCATATTTTTTCATCCCTGTTCAATTGAAATATGCTATGCTATATCCAACTATCATTTTGCATAGTCAGATAATGGTACTATATTTAAAAGTACAAATGTTATATTAGTCTATCATTTAGCATATTATAGACAATTTGCTATGGTTCAAATATAGAAATGCTATATCTAAATATCATTCGACTTGTAATTCATGATATTTTTTTGGATTTTTTCGTCTTCTTTTAGATTCCGCTTTTCATTCATTTTTTAGATCTTAAATTTGTAGCTCTTGAGTTCAAAGGTCGATTAATTTCTGGCGTAGGTTTGGATTGAGGCGTAAAGTTAAGCTTTGTCAATTTTGGAGAAATCGACGTGGACAGTGAAAGATCCAATTCGATTCGAACATCGACAACAGAGAGGCTTAGACGGCGACGGCTTGGACGACGACGACTTCAGACGATGATTGCTTGGACGACGCGGATAGGGTAAGCAGTAACTGAAGGTAGACGGTGGCTAGGTCAAGCTTGGACGAAGACGGAGGAAACTGTCGAAGTCAGGAAATTGAAACAACACGCTATTGTCCTTCTGCCTAAATTCTAAAAGTTTCGTCCTTGATTTAAAAATTAGTTTAAAGTTTTTTCTTTAAACTAATTACCTCTTTTCAAAATTTCAAAAAATACACCGTGAAAATTTTATTTACTGAATTCTCTTTATTAATAGTAGAGATATGTTTTCTACACTTATATGTTTCCATCTCTATTTTGTGCTCTTTTTAAAAATTCAATATTTTTACAGTAAAAAATTTGATTATTCTTATATTTGGGTCTCTTGGTAAATGTGAATGCTATTAATCATTTTTTAATTTTTTTTTGATAAGTAATATTTTGTTAGAGAATACTTTCAAATTTCAAGTTAAAATGCAGAACTATAGTAATTTTGGAGATTAAAGCCATGCATACATGAGTAGTCTGTACTATTTGAGCAAGTTTATTTGTTTCACCAAACTTGAAGTATAAAAAGATTCCTTTTGTATTTAGCAACCTGTATACTTTAAGGTTAGGACTGTAACCTAAAAAATTGTATGGCGGAGATCTCAGAACAATATTTTGTATATTTGCAGTGATTTAAAAAAGGGATAACAGTGGCAGCCAAATTCTTTCAACTAGCTATAATTTGGTTTATATATATGGTATGTGGATAGCGTGAACAACAATATACGATTTTGTTATGAGGTATAGTGGAAGAAGTGGGGTGTTCAACATCCTTTGACATGGTGGTGTGTTGTATTTTCTAGTGAGGTGGTGGGGTGTTTTGATGATGAAGATGATGATATTGTGGCAGTTTTAGTGAAATGGGATGATGGTATGAAAGCAGTAATAAATGCAGGCAATAGAAACGATGCAAGAAGATTGGAAATGAATTGTACTTGGAGAAAATACGAAGTAATTGAATTATAACATGCTGGAGTGTAAAGAACTGAAGTAGAAATACAAGAATTATAAAAAAGAACTGTAATGAAACGATATTTTTGCAACTGGAAATGTAAACTGACAGAAATTTAAGCAAGAACAAATATAAAGATGAACTGAAACTATGACAGCAAGAAGAACATGAATTAGAGCAAGAAATAACAAGAAAGTAATTGATACAGCGAGAAGGTTAATTTGTAAAAAATGATAAACAAGAAATTAAGATGCAGAAGTTAACAAGGGATGAAATGGAATCAAATTAAGATTGTAACTAGTACGAATCTAAACTAAGTAACAAGAACAAAAGGTAAAGAACCGAACTAAAGATTGTAACTGAACTGAAATGAAGAAGGAGATAAATTTGCATTCAGATTTATCAACACACTCAAATGACTAGTGCATATACAACTATATATACAACTCATGCACACACACAAATTTAACTTGACTCAACCAGACCGAGGTTAACCCCAAAACATGCCATATTCATGCAATTACAAGCCCACATATTAGTACATTACTCAACACTACAAACTTGCACAAACACACAATAACATCGATATGAATTTTGCTTGTATCAGGTGTGCACATGCACAGCATGCGCACTCTGATACACCCAAATATATCACTCCTCGGGTTTTGGTTTCAGCAACTCCTTCACCTGACACACTTGTTACACCACTAAGCATCACTGCAGATGAATTCAGCCCCATATTTTGATGAACTTGGTCGGAGATGGGATTTTCTGGGTTTCAGCCTACCAACACAAGTATCTTTAGTTCATGGTTGTAACACCTCCCTTCCCCTTAAAAATGACCTTGTCCTCAAGGTCGAGTGACAACCCAATACTTTAAATCTCTTACACCTTCCAATGAACTACCACCCGGATCGAATACGAAAATATTCCCTTTATTACACCGCCTTCCTAAGCCTACAAACATGCCGAAAGTTTTCATTTCTATACCATGATTTAGTTGTTGAGCACTCCAATGTTTCATGGCTAATAATGTGGACAATAATGCAAGCAAACAAGAAAGATAAATCAACTCTCGTGCTTTACAAACATGAGACTTTATAAATTGATGGTCATGCAAACATTCTTTAATTAAAGTTGCAGCTTTTTGAAATTTAATGTTTGGATAATATCCATGTGGTTTATCTACCATTTGAGTCATTATATCTTTATCCCCCGAAGATGGTTGTGCAACAAGATTTGTTACTTCTATACTACTAGGACTACCAAGTACCCTCCAATTAGTAATTTCAATAAGACTCGATCCAACTAAACTTGTTAGAGAGATACTTCCTTAAAGTTCACCTGTCCCATTTTTAGTTTCTGTATTTGAATTAAGCAGAACTTCCAGTTTAGGTATTCCAGCCTAATTAGATGATTCAGATTCACACCGTCATTCTCACATCCTAGAGTTGTCATGCTCACAATTATGTTGGAATCTTAACATGAGGATATTTTGTCATCCCAAACTGAAGAGACCTGAGGTTGAATGACATCCTCTTTCTTAATCACCATCAAATTCTTCACCATTTCGTCCAAGATCATAGTGAAGAAGTCAAATTCATTAATAAATGAATCATAACCTGAAGGATATTGTTCTGTCAATTCAATGCAAATATTCAAAATTCTATAAGAAAGCCCAGTGATCCTTCTTTTCTCAGAATCTGAAAATAGGTTGATGATAGCTCGCTTTGAAGGGAAGAAATAGTGTCTCCAATCTTTTTGTTGATGGATTTGATGAACATCATTATGATGCTTAACTCCATCGATTCCAAGGTCTTGATTGAATGCTCCAATTCGAATAAAGCCATGATGGCGATTAAATTTTTTGGGTTTGAGGGATGTTAATGGTATTGTTAACAACGGTTCTTGAGATTGGGAAATGGTTTCAGTAAGTTTTTATGGCAGTAGCAATGGTTCTTGGAGCTCGTTGGTGGGAATTTGGCGAAGAAATATTTGCTTGCAGGGTGTGAGGGTTAGGTAGGAGGGGTTCTGGAGGGTATGCAGGAATTTTTTTGCCTGATTGATGATGCACTAGTGGAGGAATTACTGGCATAAGAAATGCAGTGTATGGATTTGGATGATCAGGATCTTGATAGTGCATAGGTGGTTGTGGAAGAGGATGGAGGGGCTGGTTCTTGATTTGCTAAAGATCATGGGCAAGGGTAGTTAAGATGCTATTTTTGCCTTCAAACTTGGTGCTGAAACCCTGAGAGACATGCTCCATATTTCTCAAAGAAAAGTGGGTTCAATTGCTGATTTCTTCTTGCCTTGTCCATGCTACACCTTGATTCGGAGGGAAGATTTGGGAATAGGTTCTAGCGAGGTTAGTATCTGACTGGTTGTTAGAGGCTGCCGCAGTCAGTGGCTCTAATACCAAATTGGAAGAGGTGGTTTGATCAATTGCTATGGTCATGGTGAAGTGTGAGTTTTCTGGTGGAAATGGTTTATTGATGAGGATTGGTGGTGATAAGGTGGCAATTTGAAGTGCAAGCAATTATTTGAACAAGAATTCATAAAATTGGTTTGTACGTAGAAAAGAAGAGTACAAAAGTATTGTAGGAAGCAAGAATTTATGGAAAAGAAGATCAGAACTTGTGTAGTGATAAGGCCAATGAAATGAAATTGCAGGAATTAGTAACAAGTAACAATTTACATGAAAAGATCAAAAACTGAAAATGGTAATTTGTAGGAAATTAAACAAGTAAAAAAATGCAGGAATTAAATGTTGTGCGGAAAATTGCACCAATGCGGAAAGACAATAAACAGGATCTAGATTTGCCAATTTGAACACCACTTAACTAGCAGCAATTATTCTATACTCCAAATAAATAGCAAATAACTATAAAGAAAAAGTAGACACAATATTTATACTGGTTCCACTATCATCTAGATAGTGTACGTCCAGTCCAAAGGAGAGAGATTTTATTCCACATGAGAGAATTACAAGAGATTACAAGATAAGAGTTTACATACCAAAGCCCCAATTAGGGATAAAAAAGAGACACTCTATCTGGAGATCACTGGCTGAATACCAGGATGGGTTTACAATGAAGTCTACCCTCAATATATAGCCAATATAAATTCATGTGAGTCATCAATCAAATTACCAAAATATGGTAAGAAGATAATGGAGGCAAATTACAACGGTAACAAATCACGCAAACATAGCAAGTAATTCACTCATTCCAAAGATGAAAGAAAATAATCCCTAAGCAATGCGATTACGAAGAAAGAAATAATATGCATATCTTTTGCATATATATTATTCCATAACGTGCGCATGCATAAATTTCCTTGCCATCTCATTCAAATGCAATCCAATTATTAATGCATTTCCATAATGAACAAACGTGATTACTTTCCCTTTTGCATATTTGTTTCCTTCTATTGTGATTTTGTATCACCAAAATTTAACACTCCACCTTGATGCAAAATCACATATTTCCAACACTCCACCTCGAGTCAAATTCTCTTCTCAACATAAAACTCTTCAAATCAAACTCTACCTTCAACTAAAATCTCTTAACGAGATACAGACCAAAAATGAATATTTACCCAATGAGTTCCGGCAAAGCCACCCCCCATCACACATTGCTAACGAGCTCAGACTATGTCCCCGCCCGCCAACAAAATGTTGCAAATATCCAAAATCAAAAGAAGGTAGATACCAAAATAATCTCAAAGCCACCAAGGCAAAAAAAAAAAAATATTCTCTCAATCACCAATCCAAATACAGAGCCAAAAAACAAAAGCCAATAGATAAGGCTAATCCAAATCTCTGTATACAAGACAAATCTCTCTCCTTCCACATACTTTATCTGCCAACAACAATTTTTCCATGAAAATCAACATAAGACTCTCACATCAACATCGAGCCATAAAACAGATACAAGTTTCCAAATCCACTTATCTGCCAAACAACAAATTTCCCATGGAAATCAACATAAGACTCTCACATCAACATCGAGCCATAAAGCAGATGCAAGTTCTCAAATTTAGATGTCTCTTCAACACAGTAAACTCCTTATCATCAAATTTCCAAGACTGGAACACTCTTCTCTCTCTCAACATAATCTCCTCCGTCTTTATCTTCAATATTGCACAGTTTCTTTTTCCATCCAAATGAGTAATAGCATAATCACCATCAGATCTACTGCTCTTTCTAGAAGCCATTGATGAACAAATTGAAACAAATCGCCTGGCTCTGATACCAATCTGTTGTGCGGAAAATTGCACCAATGCGGAAAGACAATAAACAGGATCTAGATTTGCCAATTTGAACACCACTTAACTAGCAGCAATTATTCTATACTCCAAATAAATAGCAAATAACTATAAAGAAAAAGTAGACACAATATTTATACTGGTTCCACTATCATCTAGATAGTGTACGTCCAGTCCAAAGGAGAGAGATTTTATTCCACATGAGAGAATTACAAGAGATTACAAGATAAGAGTTTACATACCAAAGCCCCAATTAGGGATAAAAAAGAGACACTCTATCTGGAGATCACTGGCTGAATACCAGGATGGGTTTACAATGAAGTCTACCCTCAATATATAGCCAATATAAATTCATGTGAGTCATCAATCAAATTACCAAAATATGGTAAGAAGATAATGGAGGCAAATTACAACGGTAACAAATCACGCAAACATAGCAAGTAATTCACTCATTCCAAAGATGGAAGAAAATAATCCCTAAGCAATGCGATTACGAAGAAAGAAATAATATGCATATCTTTTGCATATATATTATTCCATAACGTGCGCATGCATAAATTTCCTTGCCATCTCATTCAAATGCAATCCAATTATTAATGCATTTCCATAATGAACAAACGTGATTACTTTCCCTTTTGCATATTTGTTTCCTTCTATTGTGATTTTGTATCACCAAAATTTAACATTAAAAAGAATGGTAACTGTACATTTGTAGAAATGTGAGGAACATAAATTGAACTGAAAATGGATATAAGATCAAACTAACAAGGGACAAACACCATTGTCCCAGTGGTTAAGTGATTCGACTTTGATGTGAGAGAGGTCACAAGTTCGAAACTTGCGTAGCGTGTTCGAACATTTATTGACACATGATTTGAGGTTTGTTGTCCCAGTGACATGTTGTATCTAAGTACCATTTCAAAAACAAAAAAAACTAACAAGGGACTAAACTAGGTAACAAGATCAAATTGCAAGAATTAAAAGAAGTGGAATTGTAAAGCTACTGGAAATGAAACAAGAACTGATGAATAAATGCAGAAATGTAATAACAGGAAATGGTAGTTGCAAATAAAAGGAATAATATGAAGAACTTGAACTGAATTAAGATTGCAACTAGCAAATTGATTAAAAACCAAGTAATAAGGAATCGAAGAAGAAAGAACTAATCTAAAGATTGCAACTGGAATGAAATGGAAATGAAGTAAATTGCTTTCAGAATCTTAACAACCTCATAAGCACATGCACAACTATATATATACAACCCAGTCCTTTACATGCTTGCACTTGCACACTTGACTCAACCAGACCCAGGCTAACTTAACATAGACCGCACTCACAAATATACAAGCCCAAACGCTGATACATCAGTTAACAATGTAAAAGTGCCCAATTACTCGCAATACAGGCACAAATCACTTGTATCAGGTGTGCACATAAGCAGCTTGCATACACATGCACACACCGATACATTGAAACCTCTCACTCCTCAAGCCTCGTTTCCAGCAACCGATGCATCCAACACCTACATGGCAGCTTCAAGCACCTCCTCTGATGAACTTGGACAAAGATTATACTTGCTCCCACTTTTTGAATGCTGGCAGCGGTTTCCTTTTTCAAAAATCATGGCAACCAATCCTTGGTTGTTGCATATCCCTTTCCCTTGAAAGTGACATTGTCCTTAAGGTTGTGTGACAACCCAATACTTTAACTCCCTTACACCCTCCAATGAACCACCGTTCGGATCGAATATGAAAATAGTCTCTTTATTATAATGCTTTCTACAACACACATTCCATTCAAATGCATTGTGAGCATTGTTTGTCACATTCATGGGTGAATTTGAACCAAGAATGCATTCAATGATTTGTATTGGGCTATTGAATTCATTAATTGCATTCTTTTCCTTATTTATCTTTTCTTTTGATATATTTTCATCAACTTTAGCCTGTCCATCCAATTCCTCACAATTAAATTGGTACCCATTTGATTGATTATCAATTTCTGGAATGACATGCTTCTTCTACATTAAGCTTACCACTCTCACCATCACCTATACTTAACTGAAGGACATTGCCATTGAATGTTTCATGTTTAGTCTCAAAATTGAGCTTACCACTTTCATCGTCAAATTCAATAACTGAAGAAGTAGGAAATATGGGCTCTGAATGATGAACTATTGGCAAAGGAACTAAAATGTAAGTGGTATGAGTTAGGTAGATGAGGTTCTTGATGGTATACAAGGGGTGGTTGGGGTATAGCAGCAGTTTGATTCTTGATTTGCTGCAAGTCATCGGCAAGGATGGTGAATGGGTTTATATAGAGGAGGTTCTTGAATGTGTGCAGGTGGTTGTTGGGTATAACTAGGGTTTGATTCTTGATCTGCTGGTATTCTTGAACTAAATGGTGAGTACATTGAGTATAACTTCGAATTTTTTTGTTTAATGCTTGTGTAGCATGCTCCAAACTTCTGATAGAACAAGCATTTATATTGTTTATCTTTTCTTGTCTAGCCCATAAATCTGAATATTGATTTTGATATGGGATTTGAGAAGAGTTGCTGGCGAGGTTAGGATCAGATTGGTCGTCAGAGGTTGCCGCAGTCAGGGCTTTGATAACAAATTAGAAGAGGTGGCTTGATCAATTGCCATGGTCATGGTGAAGTGTGAGTTTTTTTGGGGAAATGGTGATGTATTGATAAGGATTGGTGGTGATAAGGTGGCAGTTTGATGTGCAGGAAAAGAATTCACAGAATTGGTTTGTACTTAGAAAAGAAGAGTGCAAAAGTATTATAATAAAGCAAGAATTTATGGAAAAGAAGATCAAAACTTATGTAGTGACGAGGACAATGAAATGAAATTGTAGGAATTAGTAACAAGTAACAATTTGCATGAAAAGGTCAAGAACTGAAAATGGTAATTTGCAGGAGATTGAACAAGTAAAAAATGTAGGAATTAACAGGAATGGTAAATATATATTTGTAGAAATGTGAGGAACGGAGAATTACAGGTGCTAAAATGAACAAGAATTGAGCTGAAAATGGATGTAAGATCAAACTAACAAGGGAATAAACTAGGTAACAAGATCTAATTATAAGAATTAAAAGAACTAGAATTGTAAAGCTACTGGAAATGAAACAAGAACTGATATTGAATAAATGCAGAAATGCAATAACATGAAATGGTAATTGCAAATAAAAGGAACAAGAAGAAGAACTTGAACTAACTTAAGATTGTAACTAGAAAATTGATTAAAAACTAAGTAATAAAGAATCAAAGAAGAAAGAACTAATCTAAAAATTACAACTGGAATGAAATGGAAATGAAGTAAATTGCTTTTAGGTTCTCAGCAACATTACAGGTACATGCATAACTATATATATACAACCAAACTCTACACACTTGATTGAACCACTTGCACACTTGACTCAACCAAACCCAGGCTAACTCAACACAGGTCACACTCACAATATACAAGCCCAAACATTGATACATGACTTAAAAATGTAAAACTGTCGAATTACTCGGCAACACAGGCACAAAATCACTTGTATCATGTTTGCACATGCACAGCCTGCACACACATGCACACACTGATAAGCTAAAACCTCTCACTCCTCAAGTCTCGTTTCTAGCAACCAAAACATCTGACACCTACCTGACAGCTTCCAGCATCTCCTTTGATGAACTTCTGACAGATTCCAATGAACTTGGCCAAAGTTTACACTTGCCCCACTTTCTGAATGTTGACAGTAGTTTCCTTTTTCGAAAATATGGCAACCAATCCTTGGTTGTTACATATAGGGACATGATAATATGAATTATACCATTTGAATAAAAATATCATAGTAAAGCCCAATTCTCCACCTCGGTAACATTGATTTATTTTAAATATACTATCAAATCATAATCAGTTTGTACTTTAAACCGCATAAAAAATATTGTGTACGAGATTTGTTTTTAACAAAATATATCCAAATATATTTAGAAAAAGAATCTAGATAAGTTAAATAGTATGTAAACTAGTTAAATAGTCGAGCTTAATATGTATGTATGAACTGTTTATTTTCATATCGCAACAATCATACAAATTTCAATAATTTATATTGCATTAGTTTTCATACATAATTTTTTATATTTGTACCAAATAATCAAGTGAAAGGAGTTGGTTTAATTAAGAACATCAAGCATTTTAGTTAAAAGTGATTACACAGTTTACAAGTTCTCATTTGACTTCTAGGTTGAGGGCGGTTCTACAAAAGGAGGAAAGGGTTCAGATACGTGATACACTCAGAGAGTCCCATCCATGTTTCTTTGTTGATATTGAAGCAATAAACCTATTTACTATCTTAGGTAAAAGTATATGGAAAAAGTATATGTAGCTAAGGTGTAAGATAGAAGCAAAACCACTGTTGCTAGTGATCTGTATAATTTTTCTAAGGTAAAGCTCCTTTATAAATACACATACAATCTCTCTGCGTGTTTGTGTGAACAGCTGAACCAGATATATTTATTTCCATTTTTTAAAGAATTTTGAGAATTATTTCATTTTTCTCCTAATTTCAAGTAATAGTTCTGTTAGGTAAAATTTGGTTCAACCTAATACGCTTTGATAAAAAACACTATAATAAAAGACCCTTTACAGCTATAATTTTACAATGTTCAAAAAATTACCGATCTAAGGTCTTTAACAACTAAGTTTTACTGAATATTGTAGTAAAGTTGTTTTTAACACTTTGAATATTTTACAGTTGTAACATAGACATTTAAAGACTTTTTAGTTTTGAGCGCTATAATATTACTTTATAACAAATGTTATTCATTGTTGTTATACACGTAGGTCTTAAGTGATCATGCATATTTAATTTAATGTTCGGTGGTGCAAAAATTTAAAGAAGCATAATAAAGTACAAAAAAATAAACCTCATAACGTTTGAATGATCATTAAAAGTTTGAAAATTAAATTTCTATAATTTCTTTGATTTGACTTGTCTAAACAATTAAAGAATTAAATAGTTCATAGAATTTTATGAAATCAGCAAATAGACTTCACCGATGTCCAACTAATTTTTCGTTAACATTAAGTTTCACAATAATTTTCATTAGTGCACTAAATAAGAATTAATTTTAATAATTAATATTAAATTTATAATAATCAGTAATTAATAATTAATAATCACTTTTAATAATTTATAATATAAATGTAATAATTAACATTTAATAATTAATATTTAGTTATAATTAAGAAGTAATAAGTAGTAAATTAATAATAAATTAATAATTAATAAACAAGAAGTAATATTTAATATTAGTAACTAAGTTTTAATAATTGATAACTGTACATTACTATTAAGTAATTACTATTAAATAATTAATAATTAAAGCTAATATTTAATAATTAGTAATTAATAATTAAGAAATTATATAGTATTTACTATTTAATAGTTATATTGATAATTATATTTCATATAATATTTCAAAAAATTTAAAAATTTTAAATTTTCTAAAATTATTTTAAAATATTCATAAAGTTTAAAACAAAATTTTGAAATTTTCGTAAAATTCAAAAAAAATTAAAATTAAATGAAATATTCAAAATTTCAGAGAATTTGAAACTTTAAAAAAACAGATTGTACTAATCCATTTAATTAACATCACCGTTGTTCAATATAGCAGTCCACTTTAGTATGCTACAGCTTGTTTGTTTACCAATTTTTGGCGCTTAAGATGTTCAAAGTTGGATTCAAACATTCAACTTTTTGGCTCTAAATCCTATCAGTTAAGATGTACCTTTTTTAAGGATGAACATGTTCACTAAAATTATTGCCAATTACTCTCGTTTTCCTCCTCTTTTTTTTGTAACGACTAGTAAATATATTACTTTAAATAAATGATCGTTTAGCTTTATCGACATAACAATATATAATTTTGTAAATAATTATTTATATTAATTTATATGATTTTATAAATAAAATATGATCATTTTAATTAGTTAAGAGTGATAAGAAAATTTATTTTCAAAATTTGTTTACAAAAATGCATATTAAATTAAAAGAGAAAATATGACCGAAAATCAGAATCGGGATTTATAACGATACAACGTGTAGAAGTTGTACAACGTTGTAGGAATATGTTATATACACATACACATGTACATGTGCATATACAAGAACATGCACATAAACACACACACACACACACACACACATATATATATATATATATATATATATAACAAAATAATTAAGTATAAAAGTATAATATAAAATATAAAATATATTTTAAGATTTCTTACTCCTTAAACATATATAAGTCAACATATGCATACATGAGAAGATGGAAGTGATGGGCACATGGGAAGGAGGCTTTTGCCGTGCCTAGGAAGCGGGGTAGGTGTGTTGGAGAAGCCTTGAAATGGTGATGAAGATGATGATGTATGCATGGATACTTTTACACTCTTCTTTTCCTATAAATATCTTACCCTCTTCTCTCCATTTTCATCATCTTCTTCTTCATATTTCTAAGCTTTGTCTTCCAATTTAATGGCTTCCATCCTAAGAGAAATAATGTCAAAATTTATTTCAAAAGAATTTAAATTATAATATATAGTTATATATACTTAAACACCTCAAAACAAGCCCGAAACTCCACATTTTCTCATTGTTCTTCAAATCTCCACCCCACTTCATCATTAGGCCGAGCACTTCTTTGCTCCATCCTAGGCCGTACACCTCAAGCCATCTCAAGTCTTGGTAGAGGCATCTTGAAGCTAAAATATGAAGAATAGTGAGCTTTGGAAACCGAGTAGCGGAGCTATAGCGAATTTTTAATTAATCGTTGAAAACACAAGGTGAGAACTCCTAAACTATTATATTTTGAATGATGATATGATGTTTGCAAATGGATGTTTATTATGCTTTGATCATCAAGTTTGGATGTTTTCATATGAATATTGAATATATATGCAAGTCACGGAATTACACGTCGGTAAGCACAAAGGAGATCACTTTCCTTGAATTAATAAAATGGTGTGTATGGAATGTTAAACCTATTTAAAAATGGTTTAAAAATGAGTTTGAAATGTTATGTAAACATTTAACAGTGTTTTGGTGAAGTTTGAATGAGAATTAAAAAATTAGTCAAAAATAAGCGCGTCGTGTAACGGTAGTTCGCGATTTCGCGCCAAAAAGTCAGACGAGTGTAAAAGATGGAACATAGCTCAGAATTCTTCGAGATAAGAATTTTCCAAACTATTATATCCATAGTTTTACAACGAAGAAAGAAAATCAAGATTTCGATAAGTAGATTTGACATATGAGTAAAACAAGTTTTGGAAAAAATTCAATTTCAACTATTTGACTCAATGGTTAAATTCCAACTCAATTCTCAATTTTAAACCATTTCACTTTATATCAATTTCGAGCTCGATTTTCAAAATATCGATTTAAATCATTTAAATCAAATTTTACTTCGATGTTCAATTAAATTTTCAAATCCTTTAAAATAATTCAACTTCGAGCCCAAATTTGAAATATCCATTTAAATTGCTTTTACTTAGCAATATTTCAAAGTTCGAATAAAAGTTCAAATCTTTTAAAACAAATCAGTTTCCGAAATTCAAATCATATCAACTTTGATTATTCAAACGATTCCTATTAACAAATTTAAATTTTCAACATTTCGAGCTCAAGTTCGAAAATAATTCGATTTCCATAAATTCGATTTTTTTACTTCTTTAAATCAAAATCATTTAAATAATTTCAAATCAAAATTTTAAAATCATTTAATTTAACCAATCCGGTATCCGTATATAATTTTCTATCCTATGGCCAAGTGAATCAATTATTTGGATTTTAATTTCAGGGATGGATATATATCATTTCAATCCAGAAATGTCATAGGTATATATCATTTCAACCTATTTCTTAGTTTATTCGAAATAATTCAATTTACTGTTTTATATACTGTAAAAAATCTCAATCAATTAACATTCATCACAAACAATCATCCAAAGAGTCAATAAATCACATCAATTAACCAATTATCAATGATAAAATATTTTACTAGTAGTTTAATTCTAATTTCCATTTAACTGTTAATTCAAAATTTCTAACATATAAATTTCTACGTCGATTTCCATGTCAGTTAAATTCGCCTAACAACAATCAATAATTTAAATCACTTCAGAATTTCAATTTAACTAACATAAAATAATTTAGTACTTTGTAAGTGTTATAAAACACTTACCTTTATTTGAAACTAAAAATATTTTCAGCATCAAATAAATTCCTGTTTGACTCCACGTCGTAGCCTTCGTCGATACGAATCCATTGCGACTCGTTTCGCCCGAATTGGACCTAGTACGGAGAAATTATGATTTAATTAGCATTAACGATTAATTAAAAGTTTAATTAACGTATTAATAATATAATATAAAATAAAATAAAATAATAAGAAACAGCCTCACCTTCGTTCCCACTCACGCACCCTACCCTGACGCGTTCTCATCTTCCTCACAGTCGCTCGCGACCTGCTGCCTCATTTTTTTTCTAAACTCGATCAAAGCCTCAGCCTCGCCGACCGCCGCGCCCAGACCTCGAGCTCGCCCCCTCTACCGTGCGTCATGCCACCGCAGTTGAGCCACCCCACAGCCATCACGAATCCCCAAACATACGCGAAACCCTAGGTCACAGCCCCCTCTCCACTGACGCTAGCGGCCGTCGCTCCCCTTGCCGTGAGATTCCCCTCCAGGCATCGCGACTTCGGCCATCGTTCGTTTTTTTTATGTGTTCGATCTGCACAATTAAGATAAAGGGGAGAGGCGCATTGAAAAAGAACGGGAGGGGTACAACATGAGTAGGTGGGGTATGGGCTATGTATGGGATGTTGGAGAAGTAGAGAAAATATATACACACACACACACACACACACACATATATTATAATCTGAAAATATCTCGCCCGATTGACCCGCGAAATTCCGGACTTCAAACGAAGCGTGCCGCCTGGCGTTCCTAATATTTTACCCCCATTCCGAACACAATGGAACTAGTCTCAAGTCCTAATTCGCTCGTATGTAGGAGAAAGCTTTCAAAATCAAATTATTTTAATTAAATTCCTTTAATTAATTTCTGCGTGTTTCAAGCTCGCACGGCCAAACGACAAGTTCGATCGCTACGAAACTTGAAATCCTACAATAATTCACTATACGGATCCGATAAAACTGGTTTCGTCAAAATCTGAGACAGTGGCCAAAATGGCTATTTTTGCACGTTAATTAAAATATAATATTTCCAATTTCTATTTATTCACTTTTAAATTCAATTTTAAAAGTAAACAATCTTTTATCTAATCATTTAATTCTCCTCCCTCTTCGCTCGAAGTGGAAAATTGTGTGTTTTATATAGAAATTAAGTTGAAGAAAATGAGTTTTAGGAACGTTTCGAAATCGCTTTAGAAATTGCCTTTGAAATTATTATTATATATTATTATTATTTTTTAGTATAAAAAATTATATACTCTATAATAAGAGAATTTCAAAGGCAATTTTTAAAGCGATTTCGAAACGTTCCTAAAACTCGTTTTCTTCAACTTAATTTTTATATAAAACACACAATTTTGCACTTTGAGCGAAGAGGGAGGAGAATTAAATGATTATTCACATTTAAATAAAAATTAAATCAACTTTTGAAACCATTTTCATTCGCATTAACTCAGAATTCAATTATTTAAATAATTTTCAATATTAAATTTAAACAATTCAATTATCTAATAAATCACATTAATAAATCATTATAGTTCAAATGAATTTTAATTATCAACAATTATTTTATTTCTATCTAAATAATTCAATATTTATTATTTCATTCCAGTTATTGATTGCAAACACATTAATATCTAAAATTTCATTTTAATAGTTGTTATTGCCAAAATCTTCGAAATTTGTTATTTCAAAATTTTATTCAATTACATATTCAATACCTACATTAATAATTCATTAAATTTTTATTTCTAACCATTTTTATTCAATAATCGCATTAAATTTAATATTTTAAAATAGTTAAAATACGGATCGTTACAGATGTTTTGTTATTCCTTTGGATCAATTCTTATTATGCTGTGTATATTATTCCTTGAAATATCATATATATTCTCACTATTGAATCTAGACATAATCTAACCTGTTTATTATTTATAAAATACTCGGGTCAGTTCGAGACATTTCAGGTTCAGGGATGATATGACCTGATTTGATTATTGGGCTTAGTTATAGGCTGTATCACTAGATGTATTTTATATTATGTATTTGGACTCGTGTATGTATATGATGTTGGATTATATGTATTGGATCTGTCTTGTGTAATCATTTGAGATTTAATGGGAATTTGACCTTTTTGTATCTCCTCAGAGTTATGTGATGTATTATATTTTCAACGCTGAATTGATGACTCTGTGTTCTTTGTGATTTATTTTATATTGTGTATTGTTCTATCCTTGGCATCACATGTGTTTATAGCTTTGTATAGAGATTGTTTACGTCGAGGTGAGTGATTTTTATATTATGAGACGTATTCAATGTTAGTCCAAGGGAATATTCACATGTGCTCCACCTATATCGCCTCATTCTCCATGTTACTCGATTTTAATATTCAGTAATACTCTTGAGTAATATGGATATATAGGTGGGGTGTTACATTGTATGTATCCAAGCCAGATTTGAACAATATAAAGTATAAGAAACACGAGTCTGGGTCTTAGATGAGACTTAGAGTCCCTATCCCCATGGATGTGTGGTAGATGATTGCTTACACTTAATTGATAGTAGAATTATACGATGATTACAGTCTAGGACGTATTTGTACTTTTCTTATTAGATCATATATTTTTCTACCTTTGACTGAGTGTAAAACTCTATATGAGAGATGAATAAATGGAGGTTAAAGAGGTAGAAGTAGTTGGTCTGACCAATAGTGCCGGTGTTAAAGGTGAATGTTAGAACTCTATGTGGCTATGGAGTGAGAATGAAGTTGTTCAGCTACAGAAGCTGTAAAAGACTCTAATTCGAATATCATATCGAATATTTTACGATTTCAAATCGCGATGAAGTGGGATAAGTGAAAAGATCCAGTAGTGACTAGAATGGTGCGGCGGAAGCATATAGACTGATTTCCGTTAAGTATTTAAATTGTTTGGCTATTTTGATTGGATGATTAATGTTTTGATTTCTTTGTGTGGTTATATTGATTAAATAATATTGTAATGACCTAGAATTTTGGATATCTGAAATTGGAATATTTAATTGATTTCAAATATTTAAAATTTAATTTTTAACTTGAATTTAAAATATAACCATTATTTGGATAATTTAATTATTGAATTTAATAATTGAATATTTGGTAAATTAGTGAATCTTGAGTTTTAAGCTTGTTAAAAATAATTTAAAGGCTTATAAATTTTTTATTTATAATAATGAAGATAATAAAACTTTTTAAATTGAATTTAAAAGTGAATTGTTCAGTTTTAAAAATATATCGCTTAAATTGACATTTAAAAATAGCCTTTCGGGGTACAGTATCAAAATTCGATGAAACCAGTTCCATTGGATCCGTAATAGTGTCTTATTATCGGATTTCAAATTTCGTAGCGTTTGGAGTTAACGTTTGGTCGTACGGGATATAAACGCGTTGGACTTTATATTGAAAATTCAATATAATAATTGGGTCCAAAAAGCTATGTTCTCCATACGATCGAATTAGGACTCGAAACATTTTCCATTGCGTTTGGAATAAGGTATAACATTATAAATGCCTAGCGGCATGCCTCGATAGGTGGTCGATATTTTAGGCTACGAAATCGAAACGTTTGAAAATTTAAATAATATATTGTCTAGTCAAGATTTTTCACATCAGCTGTTTTTTTATCACCTCAAAACACTATACACCTATTTAGACACGCTACCACCTTTTCAAAAACTCACGTCCCTTCCCTCTTTTTTTTTAAACTCACGCAACTGTATAGTTCGATTGAGAAGAACAAAAAATGGTAGCTTTAAAAAAACGCGTTCTTCTTCGTTTAAATGAAGCTTTATCCTTCGACGCATATCCTCTTGGACCACTAGAGGCATCGGTGGTCGAATTGTTCAATTAGGAAGTGGTGGGCGACGTCAAGGTGAGCATAGTAAATGGTGATGATCGGCTAGGGAGGCGCGAGGTGGGAGTTAGGGCCAGATGATTGTAAGGAGGGTGGGTTTTGGTTTTGCATGTTTTCTGGCGACGTCGTTGACCGAGAGGGGGAGGAGTCCGAAGAGAAATGGTAGAGAGGAGGCTTGGCTACCTGGTGGTGGAGGCGCGATGGTCGTTGGTGGTGTGTGGAGGCGGAAAAGTCGAGGCAACCGCGAAATCGTTTATGGTTGATTTTGGCGATTTCGTACATCGAGGGATCGTGGCATGTGAAGGAAAGTGGTAGCTGTTGGCAAGGAGGAGGCGCGGCCGGAGTCTGGTGGGTGGGCGTTGTGTGGTAGTGGCATAGTTCGAAGTTGAACGGAGATCCCATTTTCCCTGTTTAGCAAGGGTGGCGGCGAATGGAAGTTCGAGGGCGGTTGCGTAGGAAAGGAGGGAGGCTGGGCTATCAGAGGGAGCGAGCGGGAGGCTGCCGGAGGATGGTCGTGGAAGCGACATGGAGTTGAACTGGAGCGGCAAAAAAATTTGAATACAGGGAAGAAGAGGGGGATTTTTCTTGGGCCGGGTTTGTTTCGATTGGGTATGGGTTTTAAATTTTAAATTAAATTAATGTTTAGTTTAAATTAAATCATTGTCAACTTATAAAGTCTATAACTCATGCATACGAGGTCCAATTCAGATGATTCGAGTTGCATTAGGATCGTAGTGTCATTACCTACGCATGGAATTGGATTGGTTGAGATCTGAGCTTGTAAAAAATTTCAGATAATTTCAAAAGCGTTCAAATTAAATCGAAACCGGAACGCGAAAGCGATAGAAAATAAAGGTGAGTTAATCTCACTAAATTTTGGATTATCGTAATTAATTTTAAATAGTTAAAATTAATTATTGATTGATTGATAGAATTGATAAAATATTATCAGTTGGGTGTGATATTATATATATATATAGTAGTATATATATTGGAGTGATTGATATTCCCGCATATATATAGCGTATGAGACCCTATGCGCCCCGCATAATAGCGGATGACCCTATATACCGCGATATCCCCCTAGAAGTGGGATTGGTATTTTTATATTGTATTAACATCTGTGGATGCAGGGAAACAGGTTAGAGGGATCCAACCGGATTCCTAAAAAATGTTGAAATTATTTTCAAATTTCAGTGATATGATTTATTTGAATAATCTGTGATAGATTATAGTGGAAATTGAATTTATTGGATGCTATGGTATTACTGGATAGATTTTTGGCATTTTAAAATACCATAAATATGAATATTGAATTTTAAAAAGAAAATATAAAGGGAAAATTGAATTTAAAATATTTATAGTGAAATTTGGATTTATTAAAGGAAATGAATTTAGGAAAAATAAATAGCTTGAGTTTAAAATTTGTACTTGATAATTTCGGAATATGGGAAAAAATAGATATTTTGAATAATGTAAATAAAAGGATTTTAAATAATAGAACTTAATCGATATTGTTTAAGTGTAAAAGGAATTTATTTTAAAATCGAGATTTAAAATAGTTTGGGAAGACAAAAAGGGAAATTTGGAAAGAAGATACGAAATTGTTATACTAGATTTTTAATAAGATCATGAAAAGAAAGTGGAATCTGATTTTAGTTGGGTTTTGGAATATAGTTGGGTTATTTGAGATTTTAATTTAAAAATGAAAATTTAAATTAGAAATCGATTTAAAATCGATTAAGTGTTGTGAAACCGTTATAAACGGGAAATGAGACTATGGAATTTATAAACAAGGTTTATAAATAAAGAAAGTGATTATCAGTGAATTGAAATTATAAATTCACGATGAAGATTTATAAGGTGATGGATAAATCGGTTTAAAAATAAATGGTAGATTTATTTTTTTAGAAATGTGGAAAGGGAATTTATGGAATTTGGACGTAAATCAAATTGAAAATTAATCGAAAAGGATTTATTAATGTTATACTGGCTATATGGGAGTTGAAAAAAAAATATTTTTCTGAGAAGTTAAGTTTATTTTAAAAAGGGGATTTTTTTAAGTATTAACTAGAAAATTTAAAGGTGTTAAAGAATGTTTCAAAAAATTTAATTATTTAGTTGTTTAAAATTGTTTAAAGTATATTTAAGTATTAACTAAGTAGTTTTATAAATGGTTGATATTAAGTTAATTATAGTATTATTATTTTAAGAGATAGATTATTCTATATTAATATTATTTTATAATAATTTTTTTTATTTTAAAGAGTAATTGCCTAAAATAAACTTGGAAATTATTATTGAAATTTCATAAGTATTATTTTGAAATTTTTTAATAAAGTTTTCGGGAAGTAATGGTATACTTGCATGGCGTAATCGGAGGCAGTGAGTGCCTACAGTTAAGTCTTGGATTTCTCTGGAATAGAGACGTAACCATTGAGCTGTGAATCCATGGTTTGACACCGTAGTGGTACTTTCCAGATTATTTTAAAGTTTTCCAAATATATTTGAGAAGAATAGTTTGTAAATATACTAAATTCGGTAAGAAAGTGTATATTTTTGGATAAAGAGATTTAAGTGATTGAAATTTAAATTGAATAAGACTTAGTGTTTTTCAGTGAAAAATGGAATTTGTGATTGTATGATTGTTTATTTGATAGTTAAATAACTATCAAATCTGGGCCTAAAATATAACTTTGGGAATATCTAGGAGAAATACGGGAATTATATGGTACAGTTACCGTTCGAGGTGCTATACTCTACGTATAAACTCATTTTGTTCTTCTAGGATGATAATAAGGAAATCCGTCCACTAACGATGAGGAGGTGATCTCTGATCTTATTTTCATCTGTTTATTTCCTAAAGAACCGGGGTTGAGTTTACCAGAAATATCGAACGTTGTTTCGAAGAGACCGGGTTCAGATAAGTTATCTGAAAACCACTTTGATCCAACGAGTACGTTTTCGAAGTGAAAACAAGAGCATGGAGTCAAAGATGGAGCAGTGAAGTGCAAGGGCTAATCGCTACTAATCCTGAGGATTTTTCCAAAATGGATGTAGTAGGAATAGTGCCTTCGGTTTCGTTCGGACCCAGAACGGACTTGTATGGATGAATGCTATCAGTACATTGTCATTGGAGGACAATGAGAATCCTAAGTGAAAATTCCTTAAAAAGGTAATCGTAGCCTCTAGCCTCATCAATTGGGAATGACTGAAAATCAGGGGAGATGCAGCAAGGCTAAGTGGGTCGCACCCAATTAGGGTATGTTTATCACCTTTCTAGATACCCACAGATATTATTTTATTACTACGGTATATGGAAGGAGCTCGAAAGAGGGTGGGAACACCCGGGGTGATAGCATATTCGGTCTATCCAGGTTAGGGATAGTCCGGTCTTGTGTTGCAGGGGATCCCGGCGTGGTCCTCGGTACACTGTTTCTAGACGTGTACTGTGACAGGTGGTACCCTAGTGCCTAGTCATTCGTATGGAATCTATTCTCCAATACGTGCCTTTACGGTTTTGATTGTAGAGCCTAGTATGTTGGAATTTCATTAATGTAACAATTTAAGCTATTTGAATAAGTATTTGTACTTAGACACTATTATAATATCAAAGGATTGGTATGAAATGTTTTGGTTATCGTAAGGTAAAAACCCGTCGTGTTTATGTGTGGCGTGGTCTTACGAGATACCTTTGATTTTCAAAGGATTTTGAAAATTTTAATAATCAAATTGAGTGTGTTTTCTCACGCTGGTTTTCCAGACTGACTCGGGTGTTATTTTATTATAATGCTTGGGTCAGACCGAGTATTATAGATACATGATAGGATGCTATGGAGCTCAGGAGATGAGCTGGATGACGAGACCTATCACACATACTTGGTTTTTATTCCACTGTGTATTGTAGGCTGTATATTCAGCATTTGAGAGGACAAGTTATTATAACTGTCATGTATTGTGTTATTGATGTATTGTACTCTGATGATGTAATGTATAAATAACAGTTGTAGTTTCATTTTGTATAGAGACATGTTATTATCTATTATATATTGTTCCGCTGCGATTGTGAGATTCTGTGTTGTTATTTCTATTTTCTTCTTCTACCTCTTTCTTCTTTTCCCTAACGATCTGGTATTTCCGGCATTTGATTGCTCGGCATGTAATACAGTAAACGTATTGATGTTGATTTTCGGAGGTCGAAAATCTCGGTCGTGACAAATATATACTTTTGTAAAATTAGAATTTATTAGAATGAACATGAAGAAGGCTTGCTTGATGTTTGGGATTTCATAAGTCGTTATTTTATATTGTATTCGATTACTTATTTTTATATTATTTGGTATAAGCAAGCATATGTTGATTAAAAATCTTTTTGGGAATAATATATATATATATTCGTAGAGAGATGGTTTATTATAAGTGAGTGAATGTTTTTATAAAAGATTACGTTGTTCTACAAGTAAATAGTTAAAGAAATTTTTGAAATTGACCGTGTGTTAACTTGTCCGTTGAGTGTTTTAGGATTATGTTGATGCATTTGGTCAACGTTATTGATAAGAATTCCTAAACACTAGAACAAGACTTATGGACATAATATTTTAAAGAGAGACATATTATTTTGAAGAGAAGTAAAAGATTTTGAGTTTTATTGAAAAACCAGTGTTTGAAATGAAATTTCAAAGAAAGGTATATTAATTATTTTGAAGAGATTAGAGGGATTTGGAGAATATTTGAAAGTGAGCAAAATGTTTTGAGAATGAAAAATTATAATTTTCAAAGGAAAATGTAATTTGAGGAAAAGGATAAATAATATTTTTCAGAAAGATGTTTTTGGATGGAAAGCGATAATTTAAAGAAGCATTTGAGTTGAGTTTTGAAAGGAATATATATATAAATATATTTTGATAAAAGGAATATTCTGTAACGACTCGCCTTTTTGCCTTTAGAAATCGACACTAATACATCCACGGTATTCACGTGCTGAATATCCAAGTGCTTAAAAGACGGATTGTTGGGATAAAAGAAATAGAAGACAAAAGACAATCTCACAAAACATGACGAGTAATATATAATATGAACAAGTCTTTACAAAAAGAAATCATCTTTATTATACACAACATCGGAGTACATTAACCTGTTATCAGTCTGGCATTTATAATAACATGTCCTTACAATTTTTGATAAATACGACAAACTGTCATCAAGAGCAACTAAACAGCAGAAGAATATAAGGTATGTGAATACAGCTTGGAGAATCCAACTCGTCTCCTGAAAGCTCCAAAGGATCCAGCTAATTTGGAAAATATGCTTGGGCTGACCGCAAACATTATAAGAAAATAACATCCGGATCAATCTGGTAGAACCAATGTAAGAAACTCAAATCACAATGAATTTTATTTATTATAACTTGTAAAATCCTTTAAAATCAAAGGTATCTAATAAGACCACGCCGCACATAAACACGGACGGGTTTTTACCTTACGATAACCAAAACATTTTTATATAAAATTCAATGATATTATGATAATGTCTAGAATACAATTACATATTAATCATAAAATTGTTACATTATTAAATTTCAGCATAATAGGTATATAATTAAGTCCGAAGGCTCGTACTGGAAAATGGATTCCATTTTGGAATCACCGTCAGGATTAGTAGCAAGTAAACCTCGCACTTCAAGAGCTCCGTCTTCAATCATCTTCAAGATGCCTTCAGTTTGAAACGCTTGAGTTGGATCGAAGTGGTTTTCGGGTAATCCATACTTATCCGATCCTTGTCTCTTCGAAGCAGCATTTGATAGTTCCGTTGAACTCAACCCCGGTTCTTTTGGAAATAATCTTACAATATATAGGAGCAGGGATCAGCCCCTAATCGTTAAGTGGATGGATTTTCCTATCATTTGATGTAGAAGAATAGAACGATGTTTATACACACAATACAACATCATCAAAGATGACTATGCCATATAACTCACGTGTTTCTCCTAGATATTTCCGAAGTTATATTTCGGTGCAGATTTTGATAGTCAGTTATTTAACTATCATATAAACAACAAGCAACAATTAAGATATTTAATTACCTATGGCAACTACTAAGCCTCAAAATAAATCATTCATAAAATCTCTTCCCAAAATATTTATCTAATATATTCATATACTTATCACAATGGAATAAGTATATTCACAAAACATTGTGTAAGATTTCTCATTTCAAAATCATATTAAAATGATCAAAACAAATATATTTAGAATAGATATAAAGATAATCGCAAACACTATTCCTTCGGTGTTAAGTGTGGAACGAATGTTCCATACCACCTTGATAAAGAATGTCAGTTAAGGGAAATCCAATCTCAAATTATTTTATAAATTTCTTCAATAAAGTCCTTTTAATAAATCTCTACCATTTACGCGATCACTTTTACTAAAATTCCAAATCCATTTGTAAACACTTTATAAATCTCTAAGTCTGTTTATAAAACTCTTTTATAAATATTAAAACCATTTATAAATGCTTTTACAAATATCTAAAATCATTTATAAAACTCTTTCCGGATTTCAAGAAATCTTTTCAATTTATAAAACTCCTTTTATAAACTTTCTTTGTTTAAAACAAAACTTCTTAATTAAACTCTAACCAATAAAGTTTCCTTTGATAAATAATCAATTATTTAAAACACCTTTAAATAAACAAGTTATTATTTAAACGTTCTTCATTAAATTAACTTTAAACTCATTCAAAATTATAGCTTTAGAATGCCATTAATAATACATTGAATTAACTTTAAACAATATTATTATACTAAGAATTTAACTTAAAAACAATATATAACAATAATTAATTATTTCAAAACAACTTATCATAATAATCAATTTATTTCAAAACATTATAAATATAACAATTAATTATTTTCAAAACATTATTAGTATGATAATTAATAATTTTTGAAATGTTTTTAATATAGTAATTAATTAAACTTTAGAACAATATAACAATAGAAATTAATTAACTTTTAAATAATATTAATATGATAATTAATTAACCTTTACATATTAATAAAACATAATTAAAATAACTTAAATCAATATACTTAAATAACTATTACTAATAATTAAAATAACTTTAATTAAGAATTAAAATATTATTAAAACATTTTAAAACAATAATTAATAACTTTAAAACAATAATTAAATATTCTTAAACAACTTTACAAATAATTTAGTAACTTTAAAGAATCATATTAATAAAATAATTAACTTTAAATCATTATTAAACAATAATTAACTATCTTTAAAACATTATTAATAATAATAATCATCTTTAAAGGTAATATTTATTCAATAGTTAACTGTTTAAATTTAGAAAGAGACTTAGCCACCACTATGGTACTTAATTAAGTTACCATTTATTTTGAATTTAACATTCCAACTTATAATATTTGGTACTTAGACAGGCAGACATACGTGCAAATTAAATCCATAATTAACAATCAATTGTTAATAAAACACACTTGACCAATATTAATCAACCGGTATGTAAGTAAGTGTCTACACTAATGTAATAACAGGACTGTGTTTATTTCTACGACATAGATGTTCAAATATAACCTATACAGTTAATTATAGCAGAACAGTGATTTATTCTTCTAACTAGGTATCCAATAAATTTAATTTTATGGAACAGTTTTTAATTCGCTAAAGAGGTGTCCACATTATTCTATTAAATTTAATTTAACTATGTAATTCTTTAAATTAACGTAATTAAAATCAGGAAGTATTGACTTATCATTAGATTATACTCCATCGAATCTATAAAAAAAATTATCAATGCGTCGTACTTGTCAACTTGAGCCTATTGCAAAAATCCGCGGGTAAGTTGGATTTCATATGAGAGAATTTTCACCGTTCAAAGTTAACCAAATTAATTTACTTCTTAACCAAGTAATTAAACCAATAATTGTAAAGTTTCCTCACCCATCAACGCGCATGGCCCAGCCCACTAGCCTCTTGCCCAAGCCCGCATCTCCCAAAGCTTCAGCACTCCATCATCAAAATCCCCAAATCCTTCATTTCGAAATCCAAGCACCCATACACGTACGTGCACCGTACGTGTACGATTATCACCCTCCTCCGATCGACAATCTAGACCCACCAACGAGCTCACCTAGCCTCCCTCGCTAGAACGCACCACCATCGCCCTCTTTATCGTCGCCTAGACAAAACCGACTTTGCCTGCCCCTATTCGAAAATGCTCCAAGTTTTGAGCGCACACAAAACTGAGCTCGACTCGCCACCGCAGCCACCTGTAGCTACCGCAATCATGACCGACGAGACCGCCTCACCCCCATGCACCTCAGGCCAATGCCCCATCCTACCCGTTGCACCATATACACGTTAGCAACGGGGTAAACGAGCCCAAAATACACAGTCATCGAAACCCTACTTCCACCTTGTCAGAACACCTCCGGCCACCGAAGGCTCCGCCACCACCTGCAATACCTTTGCCAAGCCTCAAGCTTTCTTCCAGCTTCCCAGCTCCTCCTTCAACCACCAAATGACATCCGAAAATGCGAGATGGACGGAAAATGTCCAACTTCCACCCATGGCCACCTCTGGTCCCCTAAAATCACGAAGCCATCGCCAAAAATCAAATCTCACCTATACGAACACAACCACTTTTCCAATATCCATATTGTGTCCGTAAAAAAACAACCAAAACCCGCCATCTGCTGTTTTTGCCCAATTCCGGTCACTACGCTCAACGACTCTTCGAGCTACTATTTTTAGAAAACAGTAGGGAGGTACATGAACAACTTTTATTTTGGGACCTTAAGCTAAATGTCAAAGGATTGGGAGATGTTGATTTTTGAATGTGAGGAGTTTAAACTTTTGTTTGCTTTTGAATGACACAGAGAAGATGATCGAAAATGAAATAATGTGAACAAAGGGTACATGCACAATGGAAAGGATAGTGTATGTATATATAAAAGGTTTTATAACTACATAAAATAAAGGGTACTTTTGGCACAGGTCCCTGGTAGGTTTCAAAATACACGAAAAATCCCTGTCTTAAAACTTTATAAATTAGGTCTCTGTTTTTCAAAAATCAACAAAAAAACAACAAAAAACATCATAAAAAATTGCCAAACTTCAAAACTAATTTCAACATATAATCATCTTCATATCAATGCAAGAAAAACACAAAAAAATTAATCAAAACCCAAAAAAACAAAAAAATTCGCACTTCAGGAAATTTTGCAATTTTTCCTAAAATTGCCGATATTTCAGCAACTTTAGTAAAATAATGCGTTTTTTCATGCAATTTTTTCTGTTTAGTTCAATCTTCCAAATTTACTATCTACATTTATTCAAACAACACATTATTGCACAACAATCAAGAAAAAAATGATGAAATTGCGTATAATTGAAAAATAATCAATATTGCATAGAACACACAGCTTATTCCCAATAATTGCAGCAAAAAAAGCAATAATTCATAAAAGTTGCATACAAATCAGCAATAATAAGCCAAAAGTACCTTATTTTATGGAATAGCCGCGCACATATCAGCAACAATGTAGAATAATTGCACATATTGTTGCACTAATATAAATTTTAGTTGATATATAATTATTCAACAACAATTGCATAATTATCAGCAATAATATTCAATTGTTGCTGACATTTCAACAACAATATTTACTATTAGCAAGTATTCTTGAATAGTTGCTGAAATGTTAGCAATTATTCTGCAGCAAAAACAGGGACCCGCTTTATAATGAAACTTACACAGGGACCCGCTTTGCAATATTCTTCCGTTTTAAGGATGCGATCTAAATTTCCACTAAAAAGGAAGAAATAAGACTAAAAATACCTCAAAATGCCTTTAAATCAAATATTCAACCCCTCCATCATATCAAAGCCACCAAGATGTCCTCCCTATAAAAAAACGGTGGACATAATCATGTTTTTCAAGTACTTTAGTTTACATAGGCCATCATTTACATTTCTAATCACCCTTTTCATATTTAAATTTGAATAAAATTTTCATTTATAAATACTTATTACTTATATTATTATTCAAAATAAAAGCGTATTGCATTTTTGAATATTGTTTTGAAGCATAATCCAATTATTACAACTTAAAGTAACTTGCCATTTGATAAAATGCCAAAAATCCGTAAATTGCGTTTTAGTCACATTTCCAGTTTTCCGTTGAGCTATTTATTTATGTAAACTAAATTTAAAACTACATTATATCATTAATTCAAAACTAAAAGTGGGTTAAAATTAATAAAAACCATTAACTGAATATTTAAATTGAATTAAATATTCACGAATTAAACGATAAAATTTCGCGTCGTTACATTCTTCCCTCCTTAAAAAGAATTTTGTCCCCGAAATTCTAGGGTTGGAAAATTTAACGAAATCTAGACCGATCCTTAAAAAAAAATTTATTTTTAAAGACTTCTCAGAAACTTACTTTACTCCCTTTAAACTATACAATACTCTTCTAAATCTTGAGAGTATACACCAAATATTAATTCCAAAATTATTTATGAAATATTTTCATAAAACACGACTTAAGTTAAAAACTTGTATAATCCCCTTTTTATTCCATAGAACACACATATATATATATATATATATATATATATATATATATATATATAGTCTGAGTAACTCCAAAATGATAACAAGGAGGTGGGTACTACCAAATAGTATTAATATCCATACCAAGAAGGATAATACTTAAGAGAAGTGTCTACCATCTGAACATGTCTCTTTCCCATTTTTAGTAATTTTCGAGCCACTCGAACTAGTTAAATATTCTTCTTTTTAAATCCATCTTGAATCAATATATATATTATAATATTCCAACAAACAGTTTTAACCAAAATATTTGTTTTCAATTTGCTTTGAGTTCGTTCGAATTCGAACTCTTCTCGATTATACAATAACATAGAGAATAATTTACTAAATGTACTACAACGTTTGTCTAATCAAACATCCAATCATCACTTAGAAGATTATTCAGATCATCACAAAACAAAATCGACTCTCATTCCTCGAACCAATTCAAAGAAAATATTTCTTACTTAAAAATTTTCCTTCCAAAAGTATTTATACTTAAAAATAATTTTAAGTAAACTATTACTATTATTTCCAATATCATGGAAATAATAATATACATTATTTCCTTTAGTAAATCGGATCAAACTCTGCTTTATCAAAACAATTTGGTAGCAAAATCCTAATTGTAGCAATCCCCCCGCTTCAAAACTAGGGCCGTTATGGTAATGGTTACCATTACCATTTTGTAAATACCGTTACCGTACCATTTTTACTGGTAAACTAAAATTGTTTACCGTTACCGATGACTGGTATACCGATAAACTGGTAATGGTATATTACCGTTTGTCTAGAAAAATAATAAGTTGATATTTTTTTACATTGAATGATGATTCATTATATATCTCATTTGGTCACCTAATAAAGGACATAGAAACGAAGTGTATTTATCATCATTTGAGTTGAATTACTGAAATAAATAGAACTGTTTTCTTGCTTCTAAATGCCTGTAATACAACATCTTACATGAATATCAATGTATTATGAATGGGCTGGTAAATTACCGTTACTACTGGTTTTGAAAAAATATTACCAATGTTTTACCGAAAAAAATGGTAAATTTACGGTTACTGTACCGATTATGCTGGTATACCGACTTTACTTTAAAATGGTAACCGATTGACCGGTAATGGTATGGCAATGGTAAACTTACCATTACCATAACAGCCCTATTCAAAACTAAAAAATGAACATCGATGATGGTACGATCATTATTGGAATTATTTTCTAGCGATTGAAGTGAGTTTAGTACTTTATATCTTCTTGAAAGTCCTTAGAAATTTTTTTAGCTTGAAAATATTTTCAAATACTATTATTATTTTCTAAACCTTGAAATCCTTTTTTCAAAAATCACCGGGATTTAAATTCTCAAATTCCTTTTATTTTTAAGACATATTTTTATAAATCAATTCTTATAAAATCAGCTCCTTATATAAATCATTTTTCAAATATTTATTTCATATTGTAACGACATGATCTTTCGATGCTCGAAAGTCGACATTAATACGTCCACTATATCAAATGCCGCGCAATCAAATGCCGGAAAACCAAATCATTAGGGTTAAAAAGAAGAGGTAGAAGAAGACAGAAGAAAAAGAAACAGAAACAAAATAATATCAGAATCTCACATTCGCAGCGGAACAATATATAATAGATAATCACTAGTCTTTTAAACAAAGAACTATAACAGTCTATACAATACAACAATGAGAGTCAATATACAACTCAATACAACAATGGACAGTTATATAAACTTGTCCACATACAGAATACACAGCGGAATAAATAAATAAGTACGAGTGTACGTCTCGCCATCCAGCTCGTCTCCAAAGCTCCAGAATATCCTGATAACATAACTCTAGGCTGCCCGTGTGGAAAATTATGGGCACCCAGAGTTTAGAAAGGGAACAATAAACTCCGAGTCAGTCATGGTGACTGGTGTGAGATGGTAAAACAGTTATTTTCACAAAGAAAATAAAATTAATTCGCAATGCTTTTGGAAAATGAAACTACCATAAGGCCTCCCGCCACACACACAATGCAAACGCAGAATTGGAGGAGATTTCTCCTTATGATAGTCAAAGATGCTTACTACGAAAAATCAGTTGATATTATTATTAATGTCTAGTGTGGAAAACATTTCGAAAGTATAATATTAATCTTAGCCAGCATAGACATTTCGAACTATGCCTACTATAGCAACCATCTAAACTGTGGTGACCACCATAAGTAAATGGCAGGTTCTACAACTAAAACCGTACAAGGTTCGTATTGGGAATTGGATTTCCAACGAATGGTCAGGCTAAGGAACTTCCTACTGCCAATGGGTACGCCTCTGGATGGACGTCCCGAGAACTAACTAGCTCTCTGCCAACACAAGACCGGGTTACCTCTTACACTAGGTAACTACTACACGAATATGCCACCCCCGGTCCTTTGGGACCTTTATCAGAGGCGCCTCAACAAAACAACAATCACACAGTAAATGAGATTGGAGTAACCACATAGGTTAAATACCAGGGCTCCATACCTGATACCACCATTTTCCAAAAGGAAATGACATACCCTAAAGGGCGCGACCCTCATAACCTACCGTATCATTCCTGTTTCGACCATTTTCGGAGTGTGAGGTCCGATGAGGTCTCGTCCACAAAGCTACGCTTTCTCACAAAGCCATGCTTTGATCAACAAATGATCAGCAACACACAGCAGCACTCAGCATGCTACACTACCAAATTGAGAGTATATCACTGATAACTTTCAACTACATAACCTCTGAGCTCGTACGTCTCAGAGAAGGGTGTTAAGCTAAGAGAATAAATCTCTGCCACAAAACAGAAATGTATTTGAAAGAAATCAGCTTTATATCTCACAGTTTAGTGTCAGACATACAACCATACAAGTCTATTCCGGGTTCGAACAAAACCGAAGGCACTTCGAAAGAAGCCCTTGCAAATTCGGATAATTTCTAATCACGTCCGGACTTCCCATCACAAAGGGTGATAAAATCTCTATACCGGAAATCAACCAATGTAGAGACACTCGATGGTAATCCTTTCGTTTTCGAAAGTATCCGGACTTCACCACCGGTCTTCAAATGCTACCCATATACGTCGTATAATTATTCGGAATGGGTTATATGACATAAAGGTCCTTTCCCGGCTAAACCGAATAACGAGCGTTTGTTTTTAAAAACAAATTCAAGTGCCATTTCAAAGGCAAATATTGATAGTCGGTGATTTAACTATCAAACAACATTCACAACAATCATCAGAGTTAAATAATTTTCCCAAATTATTTAATTTCAAAATATCTTCACAAGATATATATTTTTCCACACTTCAACACTTTGAAAACAAATTTCAAATCACTTTCACCTTTCAACTTTTGAAATAAATTTCAAATCAATTTCCTTACGCGGAATATATTTCCAAATATTTCTTTTAAAAACCAACTTTAGAACCATTAATTTATATTTTTAAAAGCTACTTTGGAAATATACTCAGTTTTTCCAAGGAAAATACACTTCCATTTCAAAATGGTCCATTTAAACCAATTAAATAAATCCTTATTGATTTATTTTAAATTTACGTTCCAAATCCGTAAATTTTATTTCCACACTTTAAAATAAATCAGTGTTTATTTTTAAAACAAATTCCCTTTCTATTATAAATTCCATTTGAATTTACATTCCCAAATATTCACTTTTTATACGATTTTTCAAATCGATTTCTTAAATTATTCACTTTCAACTCCAAATCAACTTTCAAATTGATTTCCAAATTTATTTTGACACCAAATAAATTTTTACAAATTGATTCTCAAGTCTATATTCAAATGAAACAGATCATTTGCAAATTGATTTCTAAGTTTACTTCCAAATAACATACCATTTGCAAATTTATTTCTAAATTTATTTCCAAATACCAAATCATTTTACAAATCAATTTCTAATTTATTTTTCAAACACTAAATCAATTACAAATTGATTTCTAAATTTATTCCTAACATTAAATCAATTACAAATTGATTTACAAGTTTATTTCAAATAACAAACTAATTTTCCATTCAAACACTAAATCAATTATCTTATAAATTTTCTAAAGATTTATTTTCCAATACCAAATCAATTGGGTTTCAAACAAATTTATCACTTTTTAAATAAATCCCATTATTCTTTCCAAATTATTTAAAATTCCATTTTCAATAAATTCTTCAACTTTTTAAATAATATTATTCCAAACCCATATATTAATATTTTTCCCATATTTTGGAATTTATTCGATAAGATTTCAAAAATAAACTTTATACTTTTTATATTCCTTCTTTAAAATCCACCCAATTCTTTCAAAAGGATTTACTTAAAATTTCAAACTTTAATTTTAAAAATCCAATTTTTATTTATTTCTGGTATCCAACGATACCAAAATATATTCGGCTAAATTTTTAGCCTTCAACAAATTTAATTATCAATATAATCATCCACAGATTATCAATAATTCATCACACAGCATATGAAACAAATTCATACAATTTGAGGAATCCAGTTGGATCCCTCCAACCTGTTTCCCTGCATCCACAGATGTTAGCACAATACCAATTCCACTTCGAGGTGGAATATCGCGGTATATAGGATTTATAAAATATCATCCGCTATTATGCGGCGCATAGGGTCTCATTCGCTATATAATGCGGGAAAATCAATCACCAATATATATATATTCCAATATATATATATATATATTGCTATATACTACTATATATACTATCACATCCAAACAATCAATCAATCAATAACTGAAATTCAAATTTTAATTTGAGTGAGAAGATCTCAACTTTGATTTTATTTGCAATCCCATTTCCATTCCAGTTTGTTTTCTCGATTTTTACCTTGTATAACAATTTATATGATTTTATTAATATTCGAAATGATAGAACAATTCATTCCCATTGAATAAAATTTTATTTTATCTAACCAATTTAATTTCAAACAAATTTCCTTTTAATAAGATATTTGAACCAATCGAATAATCACTTACCATTAATAATTAAATTAACTAATACTTTGGTTTTAATTAATCTCTCTTTAACCATTTCTAAAATAATTAAACAAATTTATCTCCCTGTTAATATATATATATATATATATTTGTAAAACAAAAAACAAAAATCCAATACTTAAAATTTCCTTTTCTTTTACTGTAAATTCCTGATAACCTAAACAAATAAGGTAAATTAAAATTTTCATTTAACATAAATTTAAAACATAGTGTTAAAAAAAACTACTTAATACCTTACTGTTTCCCATTCCTAATGTATCTGTATCAAATCAAAACAGATTGTATACCTTGCTGACCAGAATCTAGCTCAGACAACTAAAGACATCGTGACTCCAGGAACCACCGCTTTCTGTTCCATACGAGACTGCCATCGCGACCTTCCAAGGGAATGCAACGGAGTCTGCTTCCTCCAGCTCGACGCTTCTCCTAACGAACGCCTCGCCAACCGCCTGTAGTCCCACATCACTTGCACCGCCCCTCGAAGACCGCGTCTCCGATCCCAAGCCTACATCGCCGCCGAGCGCAGCTCTCCACCTTTCACGCCTTCCCTATCGCGATTGCACGATACGAGAGAGGCTCGGCTCGACAAACTCTCCAATACGAGATTCGTTACTCATACTTTGAATTGGTATATGGTTTGGGGATTTTAGATTCGAAACGAATTTCGTTCGAACTGTTGTTTGTTTTTGAACGAGAAGGGGGAAACTCGGCCTTCTATTCAAACATGATTTAGGGATTTTTAATTGGAAGAGAAAGTGCGGCCATTAATATTATTTGAACGAAATATTTGGTTTGAAAGAGATTTTTCCTTTTCTTTATACTTTATACTTTATACTTTTTAAATTCCTTCTTTAAAATCCACCCAATTCTTTCAAAAGGATTTACTTAAAATTTCCAACTTTAATTTTAAAAATCCAATTTTTATTTATTTCTGGTATCCAACGATACCAAAATATATTCGGCTAAATTTTTAGCCTTCAACAAATTTAATTATCAATATAATCATCCACAGATTATCAATAATTCATCACACAACATATGAAACAAATTCATACAATTTGAGGAATCCAGTTGGATCCCTCCAACCTGCTTCCCTGCATCCACAGATGTTAGCACAATACCAATTCCACTTCGAGGTGGAATATCGTGGTATATAGGATTTATAAAATATCATCCGCTATTATGCGGCGCATAGGGTCTCATCCGCTATATAATGCGGGAAAATCAATCACCAATATATATATTCCAATATATATATATATTGCTATATACTACTATATATACTATCACATCCAAACAATCAATCAATCGATAACTGAAAATTCAAATTTTAATTTGAGTGAGAAGATCTCACCTTTGATTTTATTTGCAATCTCATTTCCATTCTAGTTTGTTTTCTTGATTTTTACCTTGTATAACAATTTATATGATTTTATTAATATTCGAAATGATAGAACAATTCATTCCCATTGAATAAAATTTTATTTTATCTAACCAATTTAATTTCAAACAAATTTCCTTTTAATAAGATATTTGAACTAATTGAATAATCACTTACCATTAATAATTAAATTAACTAATACTTTAGTTTTAACTAATCTCTCTTTAACCATTTCTAAAATAATTAAACAAGTAAATTAAACAAATTTATCTCCCCGTTAATAATATATATATTTGTAAAATAAAAAACAAAAATCCAGTACTTAAAAATTTCCTTTTCTTTTACTGTAAATTCCTGATAACCTAAACAAATAAGGTAAATTAAAATTTTCATTTAACATAAATTTAAAACATAGAGTTAAACAAAACTGCTTAATATCTTACTGTTTCCCATTCCTAATGTATCTGTATCAAATCAAAACAGATTGTATACCTTGCTGACCAGAATCTAGCTCAGACAACTAAAGGCGTCGCGACTCCAGGAACCACCATTCTCTGTTCCATACGAGACTGCCATCGCGACCTTCCAAGGGAACGCAACGGAGTCTACCTCCTCCAGCTCGATGCCTCTACTAACGAACGCCTCGCCAACCGCCTACAACCCCACATCACTTGCACCGCCCCTCGAAGACCGCATCTCCGATCCCAAGCCAAAATCACCACCGAGCGCAGCTCTCCGCCTTTCACGCCTTCGCCATCGCGATTGCACAATACGAGAGAGGCTCGGCTTGAGAAACTCTCCAATACGAGATTCGTTACTCATACTTTGAATTGGTATATGGTTTGGGGATTTTAGATTCGAAATGAATTTCGTTCGAACGGTTGTTTGTTTTTGAACGAGAAGGGGGAAACTCGGCCTTCTATTCAAACATGATTTAGGGATTTTTAATTGGAAGAGAAAGTGCGGCCATTAATATTATTTGAACGAAATATTTGTCTAACGACCCGTAAATTTTAATAATTTTTATGACGTAATTAATTGAAATTTTGTGAAATTTTAAAAAATAAAATTTGAAAATAAAAATTTACTATTTGGAATACGTCTATTTTAATATAGCAACTGGTAAATTTTCGTCTGATAATATTGAAATTTATTTTATAATGTAATTCTATTTCAATTTAAATCAGTTAATAATAGTTGAATTTAAAAGTTTTCCGAAAATAAAATATGTCAACATGAGAAAATTTATTCAGATCATTCTGAATCAGACTACGAAATTCGTTTTTCCAAATTTGGACTTCTATTGCTCCGTTTATCTTAATTCTGGCAGAATAGCAGCATTTTCGGTACCGATTATCGACTTTTGATCGGATGATCGTGCCACCAATATCTGTATACCGTTTTGATTGTTTCGTTGAGCTGATCTCTGCGGTATATTTATTTCTTTATTTTAGGGTCTGGTATGCGACGGAATCGATGATAACGATCCGTTGTAATGGTATCAAAAATCGGTGACTTTCCACTTTCATATCTTTTAAAAATTGAAACGTGCAGCCCACTACAAGCAAAAATAATTAATTGCTTTAAATTGCTTAGCTCAATCGAGGGACGTAACCGTTACCATTGCTTTTACTTTATTTTCAATTAAAAGTGCCTGTTCATTTCTTCATTTATATTTGCCTTTGCTGTCATCCATTCCTTACTCACGTCTATCATCTTCCTCTCCTCTTCCATTTTCACAAATAACACAATACATCAACCAAATTCCTTTCCTCTTCCAAACTCTTTCTCCCCTGACGCCTCTCCCACTTCACATCCTCCCCAAGCATGCAACACGTCATACCACCCCAGCCTCCACGCAGCTAGCCCAGGCACCACAACCGAAGCCACAACCCAAACGAAACCCACGTCCCCTTCTCCCCCAGATCCACACAACCCACGCTCCATCCTTCACGGCTTCGTCACCACTTCCCAACCTATCTCCGCCCTTCCTCTTCATCCCTGCCGTAACTCCACCCTCACCACCGTGCTCCACCTTTTCCCCTTCATCCCACCACATCCGCCTCCGCCCTGCCTTCGACTCGCCTCATCACCGGCCACTTCGGCTACCACAGTCCCATGTCTCCCCACACAAACCGCGCCATTCAACTCCGCCTACCCACTGCTCGAGCTACAACCTCCGCTCGCCACAGCCTCGCCCCACCTATTTAGCCGCTCTCCCCTCCGCCTCCTCCCCTGAACGGAACCCAAGCGCCACCTCCACTGCGTTTTCATCGGCGAACCATTGGGAGGCAGCCTCCTTCCTTCGCCGAGATCAACTACAATCGCAGCCACCTTCTTCTTCCTTGCCGAGATCGTCCCAGTGAAATTTATAGGTATATTGGTCTTTTGTTTAAAATATAAAGTTATAAGATTTTGACTGTCAAAACAAAGTATGCTAGTTTATACATATATTTTACAGTTTGTTAAGTATATATAAATGTTTCATTATACGTATATATATATAATTCTTTACGTAAAGGTTTATATGGAAGCTTTATATAATATATATGCCTATGTATATATTAGTCTATATTCTACGGTATACGAGTTATAAGATTTCTATGTATAACTTTTTCTTAGCCTATATATGATTTGTTATATATATATATATAGTTATAAAGTTAGTTATATATGTGTTTTGATTTTGCTTTAAGAAATATATATACTTTATGTTATTTATGTAAATATACAGTGATTTACTGTTACATATTTTATATAATAAATTGCATATGAAGTGTATACTATGGTATCGTGAGCTATAAAAAAAAGGGTTTTATTATATATGATCATTATATAAAGTTGTTTAATGTATATAAGTTATATAAAGTGGCTGTTAGTATAGTACCGTCTGCTTTATTTTAAATGTATATTTTATAATAGTTGTACTATTTTAAACGTACATATATACAAAAGTTTTGGGTTTATATGAGATTTTATTATATACTAGTTTTTAAAGTTAATAAAGTTATATTTAAACCAGTATGTATATTTATATTTTGAAATTTTGTTTTGAAATTGTCTTACTTTTATAGTGATCCTCGAGTGTGTTATAATACTATATATAAATTCACTTTACCAATTATCTTCATCAATCCAGTTTGATTTGATTTCCTCTATTCAAACTATCAGATTTGTTCGTCAAATCGTATCCCTCTAGCTTTGATTTGGAAGTCGTGCTTGCATTTTGTAACTCAATCTCATTGCCTATTCTATCTAGCCTCGAAAGGTGAGCAATCACTCACGATTAACGTTCTTTTATTTTATTAAATTTGATTTCAATTGAAACGACAATTGAAATATGCTGCTTTAGTTATTTACATTGTTATATATACTATTATCTATAACTGTTTACCTGTGACATCTGACACCAGTATCTAGTATTATATGCCTGTTATTACTATTATTTGTATATGTTCACCTGTGACATCTGACACCAGTATCTAGTATTATATGCCTGTTATTACTATTATTTGTATCTGTTCACCTGTGACATCTGACACCAGTATCTAGTATTATATGCCTGTTGTTATATTTTTAGTATCTGTTATCACTCTGCAAGTTCCCTGTTAGTATAGAATTCACTATGGGTTGAAATGATACATACCCGAACTGACTTTAGAGTAGGAGAATTTCGTTATGGGTTGAAATGATAAACCCAAGCGATTTTCATTTGAATTGAAATTGGGATTACGGGTCGAAATGATATCTACCCGTATATATTTAAATTTCGGATTGAAATGATAAATATCCGTATCACTTAACCATATGATAAATATATATACAGACACCGTTGGTCCATATATATAAATATTTTGAAATTGAATTCTATGGTTTCAGAAAGAAATATATGGTTTTAACAAATGTTGATTCTTAAAATTTTATATATAAATGGTAATGATATATATAGATTTAATAATGATATTTAATTTAATTAAGATGGATTTAATACATATAATAGGTTAAGTATAAAATTTATATTTCAAAATAGATTTTGGTAAAAATTTGAATAAGTTAAGGTTGGGAAGATAATTTGAATTTAGTAAAGAATTTTATTTAATTAAACCAATATAAAGCTTATTGAAATTGGAATTTAAGATATGATTTATAACTTGAGTTTGATTTAAATAATTTAATTAATATTTCTTGTTTAAATAAATTTAAGGAAATATTTAGTAAAAATGAAATTTAAGGCTAGTTAAATGATATTGAATTTATTAAGTGAATATTCCCTGATTAAATAATAATAAAGTTAAATCAAGTGCTATATGAAACTGTTAAATTTAACTTTGAAATTGTTGAATATTAAAGCTTTGAAATATATTGAAAATTTAAATGGTATCTTTAGAACTGAATTGAATTGATGAATTGAGCTTTGAATAAATTTGAATTTGGAATTTGAGTTAATTTAAATCGATTTGTGAGACTTGAGGAAATTATAAATACTTTACTTTATAAATTATTTAATATATATATATATATATATACTATTTTGGAAAATAGATATATTTGAAATGAAATGATATTTGGGTTTTGAAGTATAAATTTAATTGAAATGACCACGGTGTTATAATGTATATTTCCACCTAGTAGATAGCTCTGAAAATCCTTAGAGGATGGTTATCCCAAACATCCTTTAAATTACTTGTATTTCAGTTGGTATTTCACTTGAGTTGGATTTATTGATATAAGAATGTTAATCCTGACTCGAGTGTTTTGTGTTTTGCTTTACGCTCGGGTCAGACCGAGTGATACAACATTTGAGACTCACCTTTGGAGTTTGGAGCTTCCTTTGGAGATCCAACTATCGCCTCAGCTTTCAGCTCTTCTACTTGATTTGTTCAGAGAAGTGATCTATTCGTACTGAAGACTTCATTGTATTTGTGATATTCTGTTGTATTTTATTTTTAACTCTGATGTTTATATAGTAGCTTCATGAACTACTATTTTATCTATTCCGCTGCGTATTATTGTATTACTCTGTGTCTGTGATTCTGTGATTGATTTATTTACTGCATATGCCGAGTTTTGCCAAATTTAAATTAACAATATGATATTTTGAATTATTCAAGTCAGACATGTGTGTCTGCCTATGCACTTAGAGGGTGCAGCATGATAGGGGGTTCTCGCATTTGGTTTGGTAGCGAGCGGATGACTCTTACTCCTACATGTCCCTGCGGGGTTGGTGCAGTCGAGAGGTTGGCTGTAAAGGCAGAACACAGGTACAACTGTATGCTACGGTGGGCGTTACCCCACTGACGCGGTCCGTTACAGTTGGTATCAGAGCTTTGGCTCTAGGCAAAACTTAACATATATTGTAAATTTATTTACAGAATCAATCACTTTCGTTCGAGTTTAATCTCTTCCTTTTGACTCGATTTCCTTTGAACTTTGAAACGTTCCTCGCGGTTCCAAAATTCATTCTTGTCTCTCCCTATTTGTATTCTTTGATTCTGGAGTATCCCATAACTCCACTTCGAATGATCTCTATAAGAATAGAATCCCACCAATCTTTGAATGATTTGTGAAGGGGTGAAACTCCTTCACAATTGGCATTGATTCGCCGGAGATTTCTATACCTTTGGTTTAGATGCCGAAATCTCTTGCGATCGAATGTTGATTTTTCTTAGATTTTCGCATCAATTATATTCTTGAAGTTACGGTTGACCCGGTTAAGGTCGCCCGTGATTTATATAAGTGTATCCATCTACTGTTTTGTAATTAATTATCTCATCTTCGTTCGAGCCTATCTTCGAATCAGAATCCTATTTGATTAGAGTCCCTCTAAGTTGAATTTCTATCTTTGTTTTGAAATCCATTCTTGAACCATCCTTTGAAAAATCAGGCTTGTTTATATTTTAGAAATTGTTTTATATATCGAAATTATTATATTCTATATATAAAAGTGAAATGTTTTCGATAAAGATTATAAACCCTTTAAAAATAAGAATTTGAGGTTTCGAAAGGATTTGTAATTTTGAAAAAAAAAACTATATAAGAAATTTGATTTATAACTGAAGGATTTTAAATTTGAAATTTGAGAATTGAATTCCGGTATTTTGGAATTGGTTTTAAGATTTGAAATATATAATAATAATAATATGATTTAAGAATATTTTCCGAATAAGAAATGTTTCAAATAATTTTAATGAGTTTCAAAGAAATTTCAAAAGAAGTTTGAGAAAATAGAAGTCCAGAACTCACTTATGTCGCTGGAAAATAATTTCGGTGATGAGTGCACGCATCATCGACATTGATTTTCGAGTTTCATAGTGGGGGAGAGGCCACTTTAGTAGCATTGCTACGCGAGTGATTTTGCGAAACCAATTTTGATTTCAAAAATTTTGAAGTATGATTTGATATTTGAAAGATATATGTAAATGTATTTGAAACGATTTGAAATGAGCCGGTGTTCAGTCCTTGAGTTTCGAATTAGAAACCTATCTTTTGAAATTGATTTACTGATTTGTTGCTGATTTCCAACTCTTGAATTTGAAAATGATTTCTTCAACTATTTTGAAGGTTCGAGCACTTCCAAATCAAGGTTAACTTTTCAAAGCTAAGAAATTTTGAAAAGTATGAATTATTTGATAAAGTATATAAATTTGTTTGAATGTTTAAGTATGAAGTAATATGATTTAAATAAGTTGAAACTGTTTGGTTAAGTAAATGAATAAGGAAATTTTAAATTTTCTAATATGAAATGTAGATTTGAAATGTCTTGAGAAGAATTTGGTCTTCAAAATATTTTGAATAAAATTTAGTTTAAATGTTTTAACTTAGTAACATCTTTATGAAACTATATATTTAACAAGTTGGAATAAATATATAAGTTGTACGTATGCTGTTTTATTCGCATAATTAATTTGATCCAAGTTTGAGTACACAAGTTCGAGGTGGATTACACCATTTCGTGTTAGGATTCTTCATTCGATTCTTGATGGCGAATATTTGATATGGATTTTGGGGCTTGATTCTTGAATTCTCTATCGTAGTATATGGCTATGCAAGGAGACTGATGGCTTCTAGTCGAGAAACCATATCGAAGTCCGCATTAGGGAAGTCGAATGGACAATACTAGTTCAAAAGCGAACTTGTGTGATCGAACGAGCGATCAAATGTGATTTTGAGAAATGATGACGTATGTACATCTTATATTCTAATATCATTGATATATTTTGACGCTGAAACTGAAAGCTGTCGAGTTAGAATATCTTGCTTACTAAAAGAAAATTTCCAATTTAAATTACAAAGATATATAACCCATAAAAGCAAAAATATTCAATCCCATATGGCTCTTCATACAACGATATTTATTTTGAAAAATTTGATCCTTATATAAGATGGACCTTACGTAAGTATAAGATGATTTTGGAAACATTTGATTTTGGAAACGAATTGGTTGACTAAAATTATATTGATTTGGAAATTTGGTTTTATTTTCTAAATCTATTATTTTGGAAACTTTGAAACTAAAGATATTTAATTTGAGAAGAAATAATTTGGTGAAATTGTATATGATTTTGAAATTGAACTGATATTGAAACAAATTGAAATTTGAGAACCTTGTGTTACTAAATACTTGATTTGGGAGTTGTCGAACTTATATAAAATTGATTTGTATGAGTATGAAATTGATTCAAAAACTATAGATTTGAAAAGGTACTCGATTTGAAAGTGAAATCTTATATAATTGAAGTCTATATAAGTATGATTTGATATACTATTGATTTTGGAAAGTATTTGATTTGAAAATTAAATCTTATATATAATGGATTTTATATAAGTACGATATTTGAAAGTGATTTGAAAAGGTACTATATGATACATATTTTCGAAGTAAAGATATGGAAAGTGCCTTCTGCTTGATATCCGATTTGTGGCCACATCTTGGATTCATTCTATCGATATTATTCTCTCTGATTTTGGTTTTCCGGATATGATACTCGAGTGTCCTTCGAATTCCATGGCGTTACCCATGGTCTTATTTTTTTTTCTCGTGACTGCATAGCGCAACTGCCTGGCTGAGTCTTGCCTAGGGGTACGGATTGTTTCCTGGGGGATCCAGGCGTAACCATTGTGTGTCCTGCAATCTGTGTAGGTCGCGAATAGTAGCGCAAATGCTTGGCTGAGTCTTGCCTGGGGGTACGGATTGTTTCCTGGGGGATCCAGGCGTAACCATTGTGTATCCTGCATTCTACTAGTCATCATGGCGTAACTCGCAGGGCTGAGAAAGCTTACGGATATGGATTGTTTCCTGGGGGAACCAGGCGTAACCATTGTGTATCTGCGAACCATGATCGGACAAAGGTTTGGTTTGGTTGATTTGTTTGGATTGTACTTTCCATATCTATTTTTAAAAAGTTTTCCAGTATTTTCACTGGGTGTTGAAACAAGTCTACTAAGTACCTAGAGAATTCTAGCTTTGCGCCTGATCAACGCACTGCCAGAGTCTACAGGAACGAGGATAAACTTGTTGAAACATCGAGTTATAAAAGTATTTTGTTATAAAAAATATTTATTATAAAAGTATTTCCAACAAAGAAATTTTGTATTAATATTTGAAATTGAAATTCTAATGGTTTGAATTAATTATTCGTGCCCGATACTATTCCTTGAATCTACCTATCTGCTCAATAGTTATTTACCTTGATTCTGTTTTTTGAATCTACCTTCTTTCCTTGTTGGATATATCCTTTTTAAAATATTCTCTATTTATATACTACATGGTTTAATATAAAATTTAGTGTTATAAATATTTTAGAAGTTATTACTTAAGTAAAACATATATAAAATATTGATTTATTAATAATATTTGAAAAGTATCTTGAGAGAAAAAAATTAATAAATTTATGAATTATGGACTTAATGTTTTTAATAGCTTCTTTGTAAATATAACTAATTGCTGTTTTCAAATAGTTTTTATATATTTATAATGATATTATTTAAACATATAAAAGGTATTGATAAATGAGGCAAGAATTTACAAATGGATTTTTGAAAAGTATTAAAGTATTAAAGATAATTGATTGCAAATGAAGTTTTCAAATGAATATTTCAAGTAAAATTTATATAGTTTTAAATTAATTGTTTAATCTTAACCTTCAATCTATTTTTCTTTCTGGTTGTTTCTATTCTTCTACCTCCTTTCTTTTCGGGGACGAAAAGTTTTGAGTGGGGGAGAGTGTAACGACCCGTAAATTTTAATAATTTTTATGACGTAATTAATTGAAATTTTGTGAAATTTTAAACAATAAAATTTGAAAATAAAAATTTACTATTTGGAATACGTCTATTTTAATATAGCAACTGGTAAATTTTCGTCTGATAATATTGAAATTTATTTTATAGTGTAATTCTATTTCAATTTAAATCAGTTAATAATAGTTGAACTTAAAAGTTTTCCGAAAATAAAATATGTCAACATGAGAAAATTTATTCAGATCATTCTGAATCAGACTGCGAAATTCGTTTTTCCAAATTTGGACTTCTATTGCTCCGTTTATCTTAATTCTGGCAGAATAGCAGCAATTTCGGTACCGATTATCGACTTTTGATCGGATGATCGTGCCACCAATATCTATATACCGTTTTGATTATTTCGTTGAGCTGATCTCTGCGGTATATTTATTTCTTTATTTTAGGGTCTGGTATGCGACGGAATCGATGATAACGATCCGTTGTAACGGTATCAAAAATCGGTGACTTTCCACTTTCATATCTTTTAAAAATTGAAACGTGCAGCCCACTACAAGCAAAAATAATTAATTGCTTTAAATTGCTTAGCTCAATCGAGGGACGTCACCGTTACCATTGCTTTTACTTTATTTTCAATTAAAAGTGCATGTTCATTTCTTCATTTATATTTGCCTTTGCCGTCATCCATTCCTTACTCACGTCTATCATCTTCCTCTCCTCTTCCATTTTCACAAATAACACAATACATCAACCAAATTCCTTTCCTCTTCCAAACTCTTTCTCCCCTGACGCCTCTCCCACTTCACATCCTCCCCAAGCATGCAACACGTCATACCACCCCAGCCTCCACGCAGCTAGCCCAGGCACCACAACCGAAGCCACAACCCAAACGAAACCCACGTCCCCTTCTCCCCTAGATCCACACAACCCACGCTCCATCCTTCACGACTTCGTCACCACTTCCCAGCCTATCTCCGCCCTTCCTCTTCATCCCTGCCGTAACTCCACCCTCACCACCGTGCTCCACCTTTTCCCCTTCATCCCACCACATCCGCCTCCGCCCTGCCTTCGACTTGCCTCATCACCAGCCACTTCGGCTACCACAGTCCCGTGTCTCCCCACACAAACCGCGCCATTCAACTCCGCCTACCCACCGCTCGAGCTACAACCTCCACTCGCCACAGCCTCGCCCTACCTATTTAGCCGCTCTCCCCTCCGCCTCCTCCCCTGAACGGAACCCAAGCGCCACCTCCACTGCGTTTTCATCGGCGAACCATTGGGAGGCATCCTCCTTCCTTCGCCGAGATCAACTACAATCGCAGCCACCTTCTTCTTCATTGCCGAGATCGTCCCAGTGAAATTTATAGGTATATTGGTCTTTTGTTTAAAATATAAAGTTATAAGATTTTGACTGTCAAAACAAAGTATGCTAGTTTATACATATATTTTACGGTTTGTTAAGTATATATAAATGTTTCATTATACGTATATATATATAATTCTTTACGTAAAGGTTTATATGGCAGCTTTATATAATATATATGCCTATGTATATATTAGTCTATATTCTACGGTATACGAGTTATAAGATTTCTATGTATAACTTTTTCTTAGCCTATATATGATTTGTTATATATATATATAGTTATAAAGTTAGTTATATATGTGTTTTGATTTTGCTTTAAGAAATATATATACTTTATGTTATTTATGTAAATATACAGTGATTTACTGTTACATATTTTATATAATAAATTGCATATGAAGTGTATACTGTGGTATCGTGAGCTATAAAAAAAAGGGTTTTATTATATATGATCATTATATAAAGTTGTTTAATGTATATAAGTTATATAAAGTGGCTGTTAGTATAGTACCGTCTGCTTTATTTTAAATGTATATTTTATAATAGTTGTACTATTTTAAACGTACATATATACAACAGTTTTGGGTTTATATGAGATTTTATTATATACTAGTTTATAAAGTTAATAAAGTTATATTTAAACCAGTATGTATATTTATATTTTGAAATTTTGTTTTGAAATTGTCTTACTTTTATAGTGATCCTCGAGTGTGTTATAATACTATATATAAATTCACTTTACCAATTATCTTCATCAATCCAGTTTGATTTGATTTCCTCTATTCAAACTATCAGATTTGTTCGTCAAATCGTATCCCTCTAGCTTTGATTTGGAAGTCGTGCTTGCATTTCGTAACTCAATCTCATTGCCTATTCTATCTAGCCTCGAAAGGTGAGAAATCACTCACGATTAAAGTTCTTTGATTTTATTAAATTTGATTTCAATTGAAACGACAATTGAAATATGCTGCTTTAGTTATTTACATTGTTATATATACTATTATCTATAACTGTTTACCTGTGACATCTGACACCAGTATCTAGTATTATATGCCTGTTATTACTATTATTTGTATCTGTTCACCTGTGACATCTGACACCAGTATCTAGTATTATATGCCTGTTATTACTATTATTTGTATCTGTTCATCTGTGACATATGACACCAGTATCTAGTATTATATGCATGTTGTTATATTTTTAGTATCTGTTATCACTCTGCAAGTTCCCTGTTAGTATAGAATTCACTATGGGTTGAAATAATACATACCCGAACTGACTTTAGAGTAGGAGAATTTCGTTATGGGTTGAAATGATAAACCCAAGCGATTTTCATTTGAATTGAAATTGGGATTACGGGTCGAAATGATATCTACCCGTATATATTTAAATTTCGGATTGAAATGATAAATATCCGTATCACTTAACCATATGATAAATATATATACAAACACCGTTGGTCCATATATATAAATATTTTGAAATTGAATTCTATGGTTTCGGAAAGAAATATATGGTTTTAACAAATGTTGATTCTTAAAATTTTATATATAAATGGTAATGATATATATAGATTTAATAATGATATTTAATTTAATTAAGATGGATTTAATACATATAATATGTTAAGTATAAAATTTATATTTCAAAATAGATTTTGGTAAAAATTTGAATAAGTTAAGGTTGGGAAGATAATTTGAATTTAGTAAAGAATTTTATTTAATTAAACCAATATAAAGCTTATTGAAATTGGAATTTAAGATATGATTTATAACTTGAGTTTGATTTAAATAATTTAATGAATATTTCTTGTTTAAATAAATTTAAGGAAATATTTAGTAAAAATGAAATTTAAGGCTAGTTAAATGATATTGAATTTATTAAGTGAATATTCCCTGATTAAATAATAATAAAGTTAAATCAAGTGCTATATGAAACTGTTAAATTTAACTTTGAAATTGTTGAATATTAAAGCTTTGAAATATATTGAAAATTTAAATGGTATCTTTAGAACTGAATTGAATTGATGAATTGAGCTTTGAATAAATTTGAATTTGGAATTTGAGTTAATATAAATCGATTTGTGAGACTTGAGGAAATTATAAATACTTTACTTTATAAATTATTTAATATATATATATATACTATTTTGGAAAATAGATATATTTGAAATGAAATGATATTTGGGTTTTGAAGTATAAATTTAATTGAAATGACCACGGTGTTATAATGTATATTTCCACCTAGTAGATAGCTCTGAAAATCCTTAGAGGATGGTTATCCCAAACATCCTTTAAATTACTTGTATTTCAGTTGGTATTTCACTTGAGTTGGATTTATTGATATAAGAATGTTAATCCTGACTCGAGTGTTTTGTGTTTTGCTTTACGCTCGGGTCAGACCGAGTGATACAACATTTGAGACTCACCTTTGGAGTTTGGAGCTTCCTTTGGAGATCCAACTATCGCCTCAGCTTTCATCTCTTCTACTTGATTTGTTCAGAGAAGTCATCTATTCGTACTGAAGACTTCATTGTATTTGTGATATTCTGTTGTATTTTATTTTTAACTCTGATGTTTATATAGTAGCTTCATGAACTACTATTTTATCTATTCCGCTGCGTATTATTGTATTACTCTGTGTCTGTGATTCTGCGATTGATTTATTTACTGCATATGCTGAGTTTTGCCAAATTTAAATTAACAATCTGATATTTTGAATTATTCAAGTCAGACATGTGTGGATTTATTGTCGATTTGAATGGTCCAAAATAGCGGGTCGTTACAATTTGGTTTGAACGTGATTTTTCCTTTTCTTTAAAAGAATGGAGGGAGACAAGATACGACGTTGAAAAGAAAGTAGCGTATATAGGCAGAGAAAAAGTTTTGATGTAAAGGGGATTTCGGCTATTGACTAGGATATATTAATATATATATATATATATATTTCAAATTCAAATTTAAATCGTCACGAATTTGCAACTCAAAATATCGACCTCCTATCGAGGCATGCCGCTAGGCATTCGTAATGTTATACCCCTATTCCGAATGCAATGGAAAAGGTTCCGAGTCCAAATTCGGTCGTATGGAGAAAATAGCCTTTTGGACCAGTTATAATATTAAATTTTGATATATTTTCCAGCGCGTTTGCTTATCGTACGATCACACAACTCCAAATGTTATGAAAATTGCAATCCGATAATAATACAATATTACGGATCCAATGGAACTGGTTTCGTCGAATTCCGAGACTGTGCCTCGGAAGGCTATTTTTAAATTCAATTTAAACAATAAAATTCAAAACTGAAAAAAACAGTTCCAAATTCAATTCTGAAAGTTCCATTATCTCCAGTATCATAAATATGAATTTTCTAAGCCTTCAGATTATTTTTTAATCAGCTTAAAATTGAAGATCCAAATCTTTTTTTTCCTTTTTCCCAGATTTAACGATTAAATTCAAAAATTAAATCACCAAATTCATTCTGATATTTGAATTTCAAAACAAACTAACTTCCCGATATTTAAAATCAATTAAATATTCTAATTTCCAATGTCAAAAATTCAGGGTCGTTACATTCTTCCCCCCTTAAAAGAATTTCGTCCCGAAATTACAAGTTAAGAAGAATTCTCCAATACCCGTTTATCATTTTCCCAAATCCAAACAGTTTTATCAACTCGCCAAAATAATCTTTTATTAAAGATCTATTATCACTTCAACTAACTTTCCAAACACTTTCATAGTTTTAAACAACTTTATTTTACTTCACAATTCAAATTTAAATTCAAATTCAAATTTTAAATTATCCAAAATTTCTCAAAATTTTTCTAACTTTCTAAATTTTCGAAAAATTTCGCCAGCGTCTCCTTTGCGCGGCTAGCTCGGTACAACTACAAAATGTCCCTACGAACTTCCAATTTCCAGTAGAAACCAAAATGCCAAGTGGCAAAATCAGAATCCCATCAAATTTCATATAGAAATTGAAATGCATACCTTATTGCCGAACAAATTTCAATTTACCTTCGGAATTAAAATCACAATTTTCTTTTGCCTTTAAAACACCTGTATACTTTACTTAACAACAATATCCAAATTTACTTATTGGATTCCCAATACCCATTTACTTAAGAATTTTCTCCATTTCTTAAGTTCAATATAAGTATTTACATACTTCTTATATTTGTTTTCACTTCACTAACAAAGTTATAAATTCATTTCCATTCAACTTTGCATTTTCAATTCCATTTGAATTCAATTTACAATTTCAATTTTATTTGAATTCATTTTATCTTCAAAAACCAAAAATTCATTTTTTCCAAAGCTTTCAACTTCAACCAAAACAATGGTTTTCATTTTCCAGTTCAATTCCTACGTTTCCATTACAATTTGAAAATCAATTTTCCGTTAACAAAAATTTTCCAAATTTTCAAAGTTTTTTCTAACTCCCAAAATTTTAGAAATTTTTTGGCGGAGTCTCCTTTGTACGGAGGAGCTTTTGCAATTTGACAAAAGATATAAATATATATACATCAACCCACACGGTCGGAAAAGCAAAAACAGTTCATATTTCCTATTTTGTATTGCGTAGGCATACCTTTATTAGCATTTTAAGCAAAGCGGCTTATTTATTAGCATTTGCGCGCTCAAAACCAGCCAAATGGCTTCCAAAAACCTATACTTACTCAATTTAAATATGTAAGTGACATATATATAAGAAATCTATTAATATTTCACTTAATTTCAATAGCAAATACATAGATTTCATAAGCAAAACATTCAATTCAATGGTTTACAATGCACTTCCTTATATTCAATCCATTTTTAAGCAAAACGAATTCATATCCATTTCAATTGATTCAAAAATCTATTTTATTTGCTTTTATTAACTCATAGATTTTATACAATCTCGTTTGCGTCAACGACAATCATTTCTATGCAAATTCAACGATATTCCCTTAATAGAATATCCATTCTAGTTTATAACTAATTTAAATTGATACCAACACAATTTATTTTTAATTCCATTTCATTTTCAATTGATTCCATTCAATTCAATTTGCATTCTATATTCACATTCGGTTTATTTCATTCACCAAACAAATTCTACTCAAAACCATTCAATAAAAGTCGACGACGACCATTTCACAATTTTTTTTTCAAATTTCCATATTCAAGTCATCTCGAATTTATTTTATCAATAACAAGGAAATTTTCAATTTATTTCTACTACTTGGAATTTATATGCAAATTCAAACCATTTTTATTCAACTCACAATTCAATTTTAATTTAACTAATTCAACTTCCAATTCATTTATTCCATGAATTCATACATTATCAAATTTGTTTACTTGAGTTCAATCCATTTATTTTAACTTTTTTTCCAAGTTTGGATTTTTTCAACTTGATTCAAATCAAATTTCATTCCATTTTTCAATTTCAACTCATTTATTTACAAATCTAACTTCATTTGTTCATTCACTTATTCATTCCTTTTTAATTTGAATCTTATTCCAATCAAACTTCAAATATTTTATAAGTTATCAACTTATTTACATTCCATAACAATTTAAAGGAATTCCAGAGTCTTCTTAGCAATTACTCACATTTCAAAACTAACTTTGAAATTTCAATCCAAATTCTTTAATTCGTATTTCAAAAATTACTCTGGCTTCTCAATTTTAATTTATAAAACTCATTTATAAATCCACATTACCAATTTCAGTCCATTAATGAATTTTATTTCAAATATTTTCTGAAACTCTATTTCAAACTATAAATCACATTTACATTTTATATTCACAAATTCTATTTGTATATGAATTTTATTTTCTTATCCCTTCAATTCATATTTATAAATTTCATTTGTTAAATGAATTTATCTCCGAATCTTTGGATATACCATTATTTCTTATTCAATTCCATATAACAATGATAATAATTCAATATTATCACTTCCTAACAACCAAGCATCCATATAATATAATAATTCATAGAAAATCATTCCTTTTCTATATAAAAATAGTTTTGGGTAAAATTATCTCGTTTACCCTATTTTAAAACAATACTTTGTCAGTTTATCTTTTTTAACAGTTTAGAAATCCCTATTGATTACAGTTGGCCAGACTGCACTGACCAGAATCTATAAACAATCAACCGATAAGTCAACACAATACAAACAATTTGTATTCACTAACAAATACACACTCATATCTATTATTACACTCACACTCATTCTAGAGTACTACTGACTCTATCTCTAATGAGTAACACCCAACAGAGCCAGGGTTGTCGCTTAACCAATTGCTCTGATACCATTTTGTAATGACATGATCTTTCGACGCTCGAAAGTCGACATTAATACGTCCACTATATCAAATGCTGCGCAATCAAATGCCGGAAAACCGAATCATTAGGGTTAAAAAGAAGAGGTAGAAGAAGACAGAAGAAAAAGAAACAGAAACAAAACAATATCAGAATCTCACATTCGCAGCGGAACAATATATAATAGATAATCACTAGTCTTTTAAACAAAGAACTATATCAGTATATACAATACAACAATGAGAGTCAATATACAACTCAATACAACAATGGACAGTTATATAAACTTGTCCACATACAGAATACACAGCGGAATAAATAAATAAGTACGAGTGTACGTCTCGCCATCCAGCTCGTCTCCAAAGCTCCAGAAAATCCAGAATATCCTGATAACATAACTCTAGGCTGCCCGTGTGGAAAATTATGGGAACCCAGAGTTTAGAAAGGGAACAATAAACTCTGAGTCAGTCATGGTGACTGGTGTGAGATCGTAAAACAGTTATTTTCACAAAGAAAATAAAATTAATTCGCAATGCTTTTGGAAAATGAAACTACCATAAGGTTTCCCGCCACACACACAATGAAAATGCAGAATTGGAGGAGATTTCTCCTTATGGTAGTCAAAGATGCTTACTACGAAAAATCAGTTGATATTATTATTAATGTCTAGTGTGGAAAACATTTCGAAAGTATAATATTAATCTTAGCCAGCATAGACATTTCGAACTATGCCTACTTAGCTACCATCTAAATAGTGGTGACCACCATAAGTAAATGGCAGGTTCTACAACTAAAACCGTACAAGGTTCGTATTGGGAATTGGATTTCCAACAAATGGTTAGGCTAAGGAACTTCCTACTACCAATGGGTACGCCTCTGGATGGATGTCCCGAGAACTAACTAGCTCTCTGCCAACACAAGGCCGGGTTACCTCTTACACTAGGTAACTACTACACGAATATGCCACCCCCCGGTCCTTTGGGACCTTTATCAGAGGCGCCTCAACAAAACAACAATCACACAGTAAATGAGATTGGAGTAACCACATAGGTTAAATACCAGGGCTCCATACCTGATACCACCCTTTTCTAGAAGGAAATGACATACCCTAAAGGGCGCGACCCTCATAACCTGCCACATCATTCCTGTTTCGACCATTTTCGGAGTGTGAGGTCTGATGAGGTCTCATCCACAAAGCTAAGCTTTTTCACAAAGCCATGCTTTGATCAACAAATGATCAGCAACACACAGCAGCACTCAGCATGCCACACTACCAAATTGGGAGTATATCACTAATAACTTTCAACTACATAACCTCTGAGCTCGTACGTTTCAGAGAAGAGTGTTAAGCTAAGAGAATAAATCTCCGCCACCAAACAGAAATGTATTTGAAAGAAATCAGCTTTATATCTCACAGTGTAGTGTCAGACATACAACCATACAAGTCTGTTCCGGGTTTGAATAGAACCGAAGGCACTTCGAAAGAAGCCCTTGCAAATCCGGATAATTTCTAATCACGTCCGGACTTCCCATCACAAAGGGTGATAAAATCTCTATACTGGGGATCAACCGATGTAGAGACACTCGATGGTAATCCTTTCGTTTTCGAAAGTATCCGGTCTTCACCACCGGTCTTCAAATGCGACCCATATACGTCGTATCATTATTCGGAATGGGTTATATGACACAAAGGTCCTTTCCCGGCTAAACCGAATAACGAGCGTTTGTTTTTAAAAACAAATTCAAGTGCCATTTCAAAGGCAAATATTGATAGTCGGTGATTTAACTATCAAACAACATTCACAACAATCATCAGATTTAAATAATTTTCCCAAATTATTTAATTTCAGAATATCTTCACAATATATATATTTTTCCACACTTCAACACTTTGAAAACAAATTTCAAATCACTTTTCACCTTTCAACTTTTAAAAATAAATTTCAAATCAATTTCCTTACGCGGAATATATTTCCAAATATTTCTTTTAAAAACCAACTTTAGAACCTTTAATTTATATTTTTAAAAGCTACTTTGGAAATATACTCGGTTTTTCCAAGGAAAATACACTTCCATTTCAAAATGGTCCATTTAAACCAATTAAATAAATCCTTATTGATTTATTTTAAATTTACGTTCAAAATCCATAAATTTTATTTCCACACTTTAAAATAAATCAGTGTTTATTTTTAAAACAAATTCCCTTTCTTTTACAAATTCCATTTGAATTTACATTCCCAAATATTCACTTTTTATACGATTTTTCAAATCGATTTCTTAAATTATTCACTTTCAACTCCAAATCAACTTTAAAATTGATTTCCAAATTTATTTCGACACCAAATCAATTTTTACAAATTGATTCTCAAGTCTATTTTCAAATGAAATAGATCATTTGCAAATTGATTTCTAAGTTTACTTCCAAATAACAAACCATTTGCAAATTTATTTCTAAATTTATTTCCAAATACCAAATCATTTTACAAATCAGTTTCCAATTTATTTTTCAAACACTAAATCAATTAAAAATTGATTTCTAAATTTATTCCTAACATTAAATCAATTACAAATTGATTTACAAGTTTATTTCAAATAACAAACTAATTTTCCATTCAAACACTAAATCAATTATCTTATAAATTTTCTAAAGATTTATTTTCCAATACCAAATCAATTGGGTTTCAAACAAATTTATCTCTTTTTAAATAAATCCCATTATTCTTTCTAAATTATTTAAAATTCCATTTTCAATAAATTCTTTAACTTTTTAAATAATATTATTCCAAACCCATAAATTAATATTTTTCCCATATTTTGGAATTTATTCGATAAGATTTCAAAAATAAACTTTATAATTTTTAATTCCTTCTTTAAAATCCACCCAATTCTTTCAAAAGGATTTGCTTAAAATTTCCAACTTTAATTTTAAAAATCCAATTTTTATTTATTTCTGGTATCCAACGATACCAAAATATATTCGGCTAAATTTTTAGCCTTCAACAAATTTGATTATCAATATAATCATCCATAGATTATCAATAATTCATCACACAACATATGAAACAAATTCATACAATTTGAGGAATCCAGTTGGATCCCTCCAACCTGTTTCCCTGCATCCACAGATGTTAGTACAATACCAATTCCACTTCGAGGTGGAATATCGTGGTATATAGGATTTATAAAATATCATCCGCTATTATGCGGCGCATAGGGTCTCATCCGCTATATAATGCGGGAAAATCAATCACCAATATATATATTCCAATATATATATATTGCTATATACTACTATATATACTATCACATTCAAACAATCAATCAATCGATAACTGAAAATTCAAATTTTAATTTGAGTGCGAAGATCTCACCTTTGATTTTATTTGCAATCTCATTTCCATTCTAGTTTGTTTTCTTGATTTTTACCTTGTATAACAATTTATATGATTTTATTAATATTCGAAATGATAGAACAATTCATTCCCATTAAATAAAATTTTATTTTATCTAATCAATTTAATTTCAAACAAATTTCCTTTTAATAAGATATTTGAACTAATTGAATAATCACTTACTATTAATAATTAAATTAACTAATACTTTAGTTTTAACTAATCTCTCTTTAACCATTTCTAAAATAATTAAACAAGTAAATTAAACAAATTTATCTCCCTGTTAATAATATATATATATATATATATATATATTTGTAAAACAAAAAACAAAAATCCAATACTTAAAATTTCCTTTTCTTTTACTGTAAATTCCTGATAACCTAAACAAATAAGGTAAATTAAAATTTTCATTTAACATAAATTTAAAACATAGAGTTAAACAAAACTGCTTAATATCTTACTGTTTCCCATTCCTAATGTATCTGTATCAAATCAAAACAGATTGTATACCTTGCTGTCCAGAATCTAGCTCAGACAACTAAAGACGTCGCGACTCCAGGAACCACCGTTCTATGTTCCATACGAGACTGCCATCGCGACCTTCCAAGGGAACACAACGGAGTCTACTTCCTCCAGCTCGACGCTTCTACTAACGAACGCCTCGCCAACCGCCTATAGCCCCACATCACTTGCACCGCCCCTCGAAGACCGCATCTCCGATCCCAAGCCTAAATCACCGCCGAGCGCAGCTCTCCGTCTTTCATGCCTTCGCCATCGCGATTGCACAATACGAGAGAGGCTCGGCTCGAGAAACACTCCAATATGAGATTCGTTACTCATACTTTGAATTGGTATATGGTTTGGGGATTTTAGATTCGAAACAAATTTCGTTCGAACTATTGTTTATTTTTGAACGAGAAGGGGGAAACTCGGCCTTCTATTCAAACATGATTTAGGGATTTTTAATTGGAAGAGAAAGTGCGGCCATTAATATTTTTCCTTTTCTTTAAAAAATGGAGGGAGACAAGATACGATGTTGAAAAGAATGTAGCGTATATAGGCAGAGAAAAAGTTTTGATGTGAAGGGGATTTCGGCTGTTGACTAGGTATATAAATATATGTAACATTCCCCCTTCTGACCGCCTCCAGTCGGTGATTAACCCAACTAGAAACGTTCAAAAAGGCAAATTGTTATTTAGTTTATAAGGTTTAAACAGAATCAGCCACAGAAACACAGAATAATAACAATGAATTAAAACAAATGAATCTTTATTTCATTACTATAAATCTTTTTTCATACATCAGAGTTTATACAATGTATTTAACTGATACAGCGGAATATCTTTTTAAATACAAAAATTTCCTGAACTAAAATGATTCTTTACTCTCTCTCTCTAACTTCGCTGCTCGAAAATCTTCAAGCTGTAAAAATACTCGGTCTGACCCGAGTATTACATTCAAAAGAAAATAATACACAGGTCAGTCTAATTCAAACCAGTTATTAGTGCATATAAGCAGTAATAATCAAATAGATGACAGTCACAATAATTCCCGTATATCCAATCCTTTTAAAAAAGAAATCGGATAACGAAAATTTTAACACTAAACAGTGTTAAACAATAAATCAGCAGATTTAAATCATCAACAGAGATAAATAAACAATTTATCAAATCCACTAAATCAATTTAAAACCATTGAAATTGACACTTTAAAACTGTTAACGTTAAAATATGAACGATAACACCCGGTGTGTGTAATAAGATCGTGAAAGCACCACCCGTGTGACGGGAACAGAAATTAAGCAGGAAAATAGCAGAAATGCAGTAAATGAACAACAGATTTATAGTGGTTCGGCCCGTAATTGAGCCTACGTCCACTTTATAGTCTCTTATTGCTGATTCGGTTACAATTTGATACAAATCTCTTCAAGAAACAGTACAATTCGATCACAAGAAACAATCTAGACTACTAGCTCAATCTTCGATGGTGAAACTCGATGAATCCATCTCGGATGTAAGGAATTTCTCTCGAAGCTTGTTGTAGTGTCGTGAATGCTTGAAGGATCCTTGATTACTGAATGAATGAAGAGTTCGACGGAGTAGCAGCGCTGTAGAAATGATTTGCCAAAAGTCCCCTTCATGTTGGAAGTGGTGGGGTATTTATAGGAGCTGATTTGGACTCTGGAAAATTTCCTAAATCCTAAGTCGTCGCCGACTTAGTATAAGTCGCTGCCGACTTATGATAGGTCGTAGCCGGTTTACCAGTTCCAACACTTTCCTAGTAGTTCACCTCCTCTTCTGGTTTTACGCTTAAGTCCTAAGTCGCTGAAGACTTAAGGTAAGTCGGTGACGAGGTAAAGGTGTATAAGGTATCTCAGTGTTGTTAGGTCGGAGCAGAGTTAACGTGCAATCTTAAATCGGTAGTTTGTTAACTCGGCAGGCCTTGCTGACTCGCACTTTGTTAAATTGGTTGGCTTCCTTAAGTCGGTAGTCATTTTAGGTCGGCAGCTCCTCTTAGTAGTGGATTACCTTAAGTCGTCTCTTATTAGGTCGTACGCTTCCTTATGTTGTGACTTGTTGAGTCAGTATACTCTTTAACTCGGTAGGCCGCAAGTTCCCATAGGTCGGCAATCTGTTAACTCGGCAGGCCTTGCTAACTCACAATTTGCTAGGTCGGTAGGCTTCTTTAAGTCGTTATGTCGTTAACTTTCTTAAGTCGGCAAGCACCTTAAGTCAGCCAGCATCCTAAGTCGGCATACTTCTTAAGTCGACAAGCACCTTAACTTGGCCCCTGCTAGGTCGTGAGTCGAAAGGGGGTTAACATTTGCCCCTCGAAGTACGCGCCTAATTCGTAGGTCGTGTGCTTCGATTTCCTTAGCTCGCTTCTTGGTAAGTGTGTTAGATCGCGACCGACTTAAGATGAGTCGTAGGTCGGACATGTCGATTCAAATTTCACTGTCCCAGATTATAAATAGCTTAAGTCGTCCCTTCTCTTCCTTCACCTGTTCCAACTTCATGTGCCGCCATTAACAGAGTTCTTCGATTTCAAGTACGAATTCAAGTTCACCACCCGGCAATTCACCCTTGCTATCTAATTGCGTAAGCGTTTTCGATCCTTTTCCATTTCATGTTCGCCATTGAACCATGAATTCTAACCTCCGAACCCCAAATCGGTATCATACGTCGTGCTCCACTTTGAATTGTGCTGTGATCAATTTTTGGTCGTCACTAATTGTTGATGTGATTCACGGACACATGACAGTAGGTCGGGTTTATGACAGATCGGAGATGTGTTGAATTGTTGTTCCAGCGACTTGGTGGTATGAAGGGAACGATGGATCTCACGAAGAGGATAGTGGATTTTACGATGTTGGTGTTAACGGGTTATTGGGTTGGTGAATTTCGAGTTGGTTGATTGGTGAAAGGAGGTGAAATTTTTGGTGGAGAGGAGAAATAGCTTGAGACGACTCAAAACATTCATGATCTAATAACCTGTCCTGTTTAACAATTCCTGCGACCTAACTGTCTCAACAGTCCAATTTTTCTTGCGACTTAACTATCCTCCGACATAAGCCTTAGGTCGTGGCCGAGCTAGGACTTAGAAATTCATGCCATTTTGTCTTGAGACCTCTTCCTCCGCATACAACCCGACTTAACTTATCTCGTAGCTTCTTATATTAGGTCGTGACCGACCTAGAACTTCGAATAATTTCAGCGACTTATTTTTTACAACAAGGCTTTAGGTCGCAGCTGAGTTAGAACTTGGCATATCCGCATTGTCTTGAACTTTGAACTGTCTACACTTCTTTATAGATTATCTCCAATGCTAATGACCTGTTAAATACAATATCTGCAGAAAACTGGGACGAATATACTGCCATTGATTGCCCACATCGAGTGACAGATTAGTTGATAACGAGAAAGTTAAATTAAATGAATATGAACGAGATGCTGTACAATAACCAATTCAAGTGAAGTATTAAAACAAAATCATAATAGTCAAATGAAACTGACTTGTCTGTATTAACACTGCACTTGATCATTGACAAATTCTGAAATTCTGTAATCGATTGATTGTCAACTAATTTAATTCCAGTTATGCTTGTCTTTTATTTTCATTAGTTTTTGCACAACACTTCACACTTTTAGGGAACGTGCACCTTCACATTTGAACATTCAGCTGATTGTGTAGAATGTCTTCTCCACAAGAAGGAACAGAGCAAGCTGAAGATGCATTTCCAGTTGCTATCCCGCTAAACGATCCTCCAGAGAGGACTCCTACTACTTTGAGCCATAAAGCCTTTCATCAACTATGCATCCAGTTTGGCATTGCTGAAGCTGACGCTTTGCTTCCCGAAATAAATGATACTGCTGACAGGCCGCCCCGTGGCTTTGTCGCCGTTAACCGCCAAATGTGCTCGAGCGGAGCTATCCCCCCATTCAATGACTGTATTCGAGAACTTCTTCTCCAACTATCTATTTCCCCTTTTCAGTTACATCCCAATGGCTATGCCATCTTGCTGGGACTATGCGTGCTTTTTAGGAGAACGTTGGGCCGCTTTCCTACCTTCGAAGAAATTCGCTATCTTTGTACTTTTGCCAAAAATAAAGATCATCCCTCCATCATAGTCGTAAGGAATGAGAGAAATCGTAAGTTGATCACGGGTCTCCCTGAAAGTGTTCATAGTTTCCTGAGCCCGTTCTTCTATGTTCGCTGCCCTCCTAGGTTTTATGCTATTTGGAGAATAGGGAGTAAGATCACTTGCATTTGTTTCTTATGTTCTTTCAAACTTACCGAAGTTCGGGTTATCAAGTGCTAACTTCGCTCTTTTTTCCTTTTCAGCACTTCCTCCTCCTTCTAAAAATCTCAGTCACAAAGTGACTTTCGAGAGGCTTATGGCGGTGCCTGTAGAGGAGAGGAGTATCCAGTTTCTATTAGATGATGAGCTTTTGCACCAATTTGGGCTTCTACACCATTCCAGGTCGACTCGAATTCATGAAATTCCTAGTTCTGATGCAGAAACGTCGGCTGCTTCGGGCTCTCAAGCAGAGGCGTCGAATGCCCCAGTTTCTGTGGAAGAAGCTGCATCAAAAACACCTGTCATGGATGCTGCTTTGATAAAGTGTTCCGGATCCACTGATGTTGTAGGGTTAGCTGGCAAGTCGGCACTTCCCCCAATTATTGAGGAAGAAGAGAATCCTCGAGTTTCTGAAAAATCAATTGATGTGGAAGTTGAGAAGGATAAATCTGCTGAACACTTGGGCGATGACACCTTTGATGGCTTGAGTGATATCATGATAACTTCTCAAGAGCTTTTCGGGGATAGCAATCAAAAAGCGACTTCTCCCGTTGTCGAGGCGACTTCTACCCTTAAACAAACCCAGATGCCTACTACGCCAATCGTCTCTGTTTCCACACTAAAGCGTGGTCTGTAATTTGACGCATGTAGTTTGCACGCCACACACACTTAGGATTTTTCGGCACTTATAAGCATTTATCCTCTTTTTCCTGGAAATTTCTAAACTTTACCCCTCTTCTGCTTTCAGGTTCTCCAATGGGACGTACAGGTTCATATTATGACTCATTCAAGTACCGTGGAGGCCGCGGCACCTATGACTTTAGGAAGTACCTTGATACCCCAAAAGAAACAGATGAAGAGAGGGCTCGAAGGAAAGCCCAGGAGAAGCGGGATTACGATCAGTGGCAAAGAAGGAAAGATGCCGAGCGATATGACTCTTCGCATAGGAGTGACTACTCTCATAAGCGGAAGTCTTACGATGATAAGGGAAAGACTCAGATTTCCGATGAACCGAGCAAACGATCTAAACCGATTGACGCGTCTGAAATTTCTGAAAAGACTGACGCTCCCATTCCTTCCGATATTCTGGCTAGCTCTCCTCCTCTGAAGAAATCTGACATTCAGACTATCATTAACAGACCGCAATATCAAGTCAAGGACGGCCCCCCAACACTTCAGAGCCGTTTTCCGAATTGGTGCCTAAAAGGGGTGCGCTTTGACTTGGACATAGTTCCGATTGATAAATCAGACATGCTTAGCAGTCTTGACGCAGTCAGGCTTAATATCGAGAGGATGTCGCAGTAGCAGAAGCTTGTCGATGAACTCCAAAGGGTTAATCGTGCAAACCTTGAGGCAATGCTGACTATGGAAAACGACAAGGCGGAGTGGGACAAAATTTGCAAACAGCATAATCTCGAGATGACAAATATTGCTGATGGTTATGCGAAACTTGAGTCCGAGGTTAAAAAAATTAAGGAAGATCTTGCCTCTTCTTCTGCATCTTATATTCAAAAAGAAGAAGTCTTTCAAAAACAAGTGCGGGATGCCCATGCTGCACAGAGAGATGTTGAAATGAAGCTTGCCGCTGAACAGCATATTACTGAGAAATACCGCACAGAAAACACCGATTTGCGGGAAAAGGTCACCTCTCAGAACGTAGAGATTGAGTTACTAAAGTCTCGACTTGCTAAAGTTGAGGTAGAGCGTGATGAGGCTACCGCTGGCCGGGTTGCTGCCATTGCCGAAAAGGAAGCGGCTGAGCAATCACATGAGGCAACGAAAGCAGACATCAGCTCTACCTTATTCGACTTTTATTTACACAGCGTTCTGGGTCGTGGGAGCCTCTCTTTTCTTGGACCTGATTATGAAATTACATTGGCTGAAGTGTGGGAAGTCGCGATGGATATGCTTGGCGGGGCCGGCTATAATGAGCTGGAACTTGAGGAGCGCTATCTCAATGATGAGGATCGTGCCGCTCTTGTTAAGGGGAAGGAGTAACTTGCCAAAGTACGAGCTGAAACAACGGGAGAAGAGCCTCCAAAAGAAGAAGCTCCTTTAACTGCCCCCGTTCAAACTTCCACTTCAGCCGACGTTAATATTATAGATTCCAGCTCTCATTCTTTACAACTAGCTAAAGTTGCCCAGGAAACTGCAACTACTCCTACTGAAGATGAGGCACTGGATGATATTGAAGCCGAGAAGTTTGAGGTGGATCTTGCAAAGCCAACTCCTCCAGGTACTCTTGGTGTCGTCTCGGGTCTAATGAACCAGTCATTTGACTTAGCCGAATTCGATGACCTTCTTACTTGTTACTTAAACTTTGATGAACCGATGCCTTCTTTATTTTCGGGGGATGCTGATTTTAACTTCTTTTCTTCTACAGCGAAGGCACCAAGCACTACACAAGCTTTCACTCCTTCGATTGCCGTTCCTCCGTCTTCCCAAATTACTCCTCCTTTTGCTTCCCAACCGGGATCACAGGCAGAGAAAATCGAAGCTCTTCAAGGCTTGGATGATCCGGCTGCTTCTCAGGAACAGAAGGCGGAAGATTTTGAAGACATTGAGAAGACCCCGGAGCGGTCTCTTGATGACGACACGAAGCTTTCAACATTGCTTGCTACTCCGGGGAGCGAGTCTTCTTCAAAGAGGAAGGGGAAACGTGCTGTAAGGAAGAAGAAGAAGACTTCCACTGAAGATGAAGCAGTAGTTGATCTGGCCGCACCGCTTTCTCCTTCTGCCTCTGCCCGTTCACAACGACTTCAAAAGCTAGTCATTAGGCCGGGAAAGGGCTCCAAAGGTGGTGAGAAGAAGGAATAATCAAGCTGGATTTTCTACTTATTATTTTTGCTCTTTGCATGTATTGACCGGGGATTGTGCGGGTACCGGTTCCCGCTTTTGCTTTTTGAGATATCTGCACATGTAAAGAATTTTCATAGTACTAAATAAAACAATTATTTTACTTGTACAAACTCTTGTGTATGTGAGAATGATCTATCTTTTATTTTAAGTGTAGAACAAACGATTCTTCTTACTTGTGCAAACTTTTTGTCTGCGTTTGAGAATGCATTTATTCCACATCTGTTTTCCGTGATATTGCAACGAACTTGTGGCATGTTGCTTTTATTAATATAATTGAATTGTATAGTATTGCTCCCATGCCGTAAGTGCATTGCAATATTCCTAGCTTTTTTAAGACTAATACTCTTACTTCAGAGGACAATTATTCCGCTTTTAAGGGGAGAATTATTCTGCTCTTAATAGAGTATATCCAGTCTTTAGAAGAATTTTTATTTTCTCTTTCTGAAGAACGTTTCAACTTTCGGGGATAATCACTGTTATTTATTAAGAAGTGAATTTCCCTATGAAGTGAAATGAGCTTTTCTGAAAGAATTTTGTACTTTTTTCTGAAGAAATTTGTAGCATTTTTCAACTTTTTTAGGAGGAACTTTTCGAGATGAACAAGTTAGTCCTTCCTTTGAGAGTTGAACTGTGTTTCTGGACGATGCTTTTTGTTTAAGCATTTTATTTTGGGACATGCCTCCGGAGAGGGCTCCTCTTAAAGAGTTGTGCCTCCGAAGAGGTCTTGTGCCTTTGAAAAGGGCTTGTGCCTCCGAGGAGGGCTTGTGCCTCCGAAGAGGGCTTGCGGTGCCTTGGGAAAGGGCTTTTGCCTCCGAAGAGGTCATGTGCCTCCGAAGAGGGCTTGTGGTGCCTTGGGAAAGGGCTTTTGCCTCCGAAGAGGTCATGTGCCTCCGAAGAGGGCTTGTGCCTCCGAAGAGGACTTTTGAGTGCTTGGGAGTTACTTTCTCATGGTCGGATGGGTTCGCGGGGCATGCGTAAGTTGCTTGATTGGATGTTTGTTTGTACAAACGACCGCAATCAATTAACAAGATGCCCCTTCGGTGGTCCCACCGATCTTTTTGGTTGAGGAAAGCACTCCTATTTATTGGTGTGCCTCGTTAGAGGGCTTTGGTTGGTTGGTGTGCCGGGTAGGTTGCGTCTCAGGGGCGAGTGGATCCACGGGACGGACGCAAGCTATCTGATCGGATGCATCACGACCAGTTAGCGAGGGTCCTGTTACTTCCGCTTGGGAAGGCGTCCCTTTAGTGGATCTTCTGGCCTTCCTGTTGAGATGCATACCTCCCATTGTCTGCTCCTTTGTTTGCTTGGCAACTTTCTCTCATCATCTGCCTGTTAGCGCTCTCTTATTATCGTTCCCAAGCACATCTTCTTCTTTTCCTCTTACAAGTAAATTGCTTTATCCGAAGGAGTGGACTTCACTGTTGAATGACTCTACGAGACAAACGCAAGTTATCTAGTTGGATGTCTATTTATAGCGACAATCTCGACTAGTGAACGAAGGTTTGTCACAATGGAGTCGCCAACTTTTTATGTGAGGTTTTCCTTGCTTGGGATTTGAGTTTGGAAAAAAAATTTTGTGGCTTGGTTTTCGTGTAATAGCTGATTTATGGAAGTTGCTTAGCTTTGTGATGAGCAAGCCTCGTTATAATGCCCTGCAATTTTGAATTGATATTTTAGCGATACATTTAAAGTATTTACATATCAAAATAAAACAGGCATCATGAAATAGTAAAGAACACAAGATTTATAGTGGTTCGGCCGAAAATCGGGCCTACGTCCACTTTATAGCTTTCATTCATTTACACTGATTTACAATGTTTCACAATACAACCGATACATTCATCATCATTTTACAATTTTGAGCAGAGCTCTTTTCAAGTAAAGTAAGGACGCAAATGGTTGCTGTTCCAGGCCCTTGGAATTGGATCTCCTTCAACAGTCATGAGTTTGAAAGTGCCATCAAGAAGTTTAGTGCCTATGACATATGGCCCTTCCCAGTTTGGCCCAAACACACCAGTTGCTGTCATGATCCTTTTCAGAACCAAGTCTCCGATTTCAAAGCTGCGTTGGCGAACTTTGGAGTTGAAATGCCTGGCTATTCTCTGCTGATGAGCTGAAACTCTGAGCCTAGCTTCCTCTCTTTTCTCATCAAGAAAATCAAGCGCTTCAAGTTGCAGTTTTTCATTTTTGGTTTCATTGAAATGAACTCTTCTATGTGAAGGAACCTCTACTTCTACTGGAATCATTGCCTCAGATCCGTATGCCAGTGAAAATGGAGTGTGCCCAGTCGTAGTTTTGTGAGTAGTTCTGTACGCCCATAGTGCTAATGGAAGCTTATCAACCCAACCACCTTTTGCTTTTTCAAGTTGCTTTTTGATAGTTGACTTGATGATCTTGTTGACTGCTTCCACTTGCCCATTTTCCTGCGGATGAGCCACTGCTGAGAAGCTTTTTCGAATTCTGAACCGTTTGCAAAAATCCTGGAATTCTTCACTTTCAAATTGAGTACCATTGTCGGTGATTATCTTCTGTGGCACACCATATCTGCAAATGATATTCTTCGTTACAAAATTTATCATCTTTTTAGAAGTGATGGTGGCCAAAGGTTCAGCTTCAGCCCACTTGGTGAAATAATCAACGGCAACAATAGCATATTTAATTCCTGATTTGGCGATCGGTAATGGTCCAATTAGGTCTATCCCCCAAATGGCAAATGGCCATGGACTGACCATTTGTGTGAGTTCAGTGGAGGGCGCTCTTGGGATTTTTGCAAATCATTGGCATCTATCACATTTCCTGGAAAAAGTTGCAGCATCTCGATTGATGTCCGGCCAGAAGTATCCATATCGGAGAATTTTCTTTGCAAGTGTTTGACCACTTGAATGGTCTCCACATTCTCCTCCGTGCACCTCTGTTAAGATTGTCTTGGCTTCTTCCTTAGTTACACATCGGAGTAGTGGGGTTGAAAATCCCCGCCTGTATAATCGGCCATCTTGAATTATGTACCTCGATGCTTTTCTTAATAATTTTTGACGTTCCTTAGAATTCTCTGGCAGGGAACCACTGATTAAGTATTCTTTGATTGGATTCATCCATGACTCATGCTCTTGAGACGTAGTCATAATCCAATCAACATCCATTTCATCAATGCTTGGAGCTGACAGAACTTCTACAGGAACGAATCCTAGTAATTGAGCTTCTCCGGAACTTGAATACTTTGCTAAAGAATCCGCCTTCATATTTTCCTCTCGGGGTATGTGGCTTATTGAGTAGTGATCTAAATCATTGAGGAGTTCGGAAGTCTTTGTCAAATATGTAGGCAAATTTCCTCCTTTGGCTTGAAATTCTTTCTTCACCTGGCAAACAATGAGCTGAGAATCGCTGAAAATCTGTATCACTTTGATATTTAATTCCTTGGCGATTTTCAATCCGGCAATAAGGGCTTCATATTCTGCTTCATTGTTTGTCGAAGGAAATTCTAGTCTCAATGCATAACATAGTGATCGTCCTTCGGGAGTTTCGAGCACAACTCCTGCCCCAGAACAATAATCATTTCTCGAGCCATCAACATACAATTTCCACTGTATCGGAATGCAGTCAGTGGTTTCTTCCTTACTGTCACCTTTGTCAGTGGACTCTGCAATGAAATCTGCTAAAGCTTGTCCGTTAATTGCTCTTCGGGGATGGTAAGTGATGTCATATTGGCTGAGTTCTATGTTCCACTTCAAGAGACGACCCGAAGTTTCAGGACGATACAGGACTTGCTTCAAAGGCTGATCACTCAGGACCTTGATAGGATGAGATTGAAAATAGGGCCTCAACTTTCTGGAAGCGATTAGCAGACAATAAGCAAGTTTTTCTATCTTTGAATAATTCATTTCAGCCCCAGCGAACCGTTTGCTGATGTAGTAAACCAGACGTTGTATTTTCATATCTTCTCGTACGAGTGCTGCACTTAAAGCATGGGATGAAATTGCCAAATAGATGAAGAGGTCTTCACCATCACTAGGCTTGGAAAGGACCGGAGGAGTTCTCATATGATGAATCAGTTGATCGAAAGCATTCTGACATTCAGGAGTCCATTCGAAATTTTTCTTCCCTTTCTTTAGAGCATCAAAGAAGGGAATGCATTTGTCTGTGGCCTTGGAAATGAAACGGCTAAGAGTGGCAACCTTTCCATTGAGACTTTGTAGTTCTTTCTTCGTTCTAGGGGCTTTAACTCCTCTTAGAGCTGTGATTTGAGCAGGATTTGCCTCGATGCCCCTAGCGCTTACGATGTAACCCAGGAATTTTCCAGACTCTACTCCGAATGAACATTTCAATGGATTGAGCTTCATTCCGTACTTCCGAAGAATTGAGAACATTTCTGCCAGGTGATCCATGTGGTCTACTGCTTTCTTTGACTTTACTAACATATCATCAACATAGACTTCCATCGTTTTGCCAATCTGAGGCTTGAACATAGCGTTGACAAGTCTTTGGTATGTTGCCCCAGCATTCTTTAAACCGAATGGCATGACTTTGTAACAGTAGAGTCCCACATCTGTAATAAAGCTTGTGTCCTCCTGATCTGGTTCATTCATCATAATCTGATTGTATCCAGAATAGGCATCCATAAAAGATAACAACTCATGTCCAGCCGTCCCATCTACTAGTTGATCGATTCTAGGCAACGGGAAGCAGTCTTTGGGGCAAGCTTTGTTTAGATCTGAGAAATCAATGCATACTCTCCACTTTCCATTTGCCTTCTTAACCAGTACTGGATTTGAAACCCAATTTGGATAAGTGGATTATTTGATGAAATTATTCTCTAGGAGACGATCTACCTCTTCTTTTAAAGCTGCTGACCTTTCTGGACCTTGAGTTCTTCTTTTCTATTTTACTGGAGTGAATTTCGGATCGACATTCAGGGTGTGAACAGCAATTGTTGGAGAGATTCCGCACATATCAGCATGACACCAAGCGAACACATCTAGATTGGCTTTCAAGAATGATATCAGTGTGTTTTGAACTGTTATACTTAGCTGTGAACCCACATTGAGTACTTTATTTGGGTCTTTCGGGTCTACAGATACTGGTACCGTTACCTCCACGGGTACCACTCTATTCTCCGCTGTACTGGCTTTCCTGGGATCCATTTCTTTTCTTGCATTGCTGTATTCACCAGTACAGGGGCCGCTCCGTAGTTGCTACAGGGTCGGTTCCTTGATACGGAGCGGAGCTGCCGCATCTTTCCCCATTTCTTTTCTCCTGGCCTCTCGGAGTTCTACAAGATAACATTCTCGTCCTGCGTTTTGATCTCCTTTAATAACAGCAATCCCATTATCAGTAGGAAATTTCATTGTTAAGCACCAAGGAGCGAGGACGGCCCTGAAAGCAGCAAGAGTAGGCCGGCCCAAGAAAGCGTTATAGGCGGAGAATCCATCCACAATTACAAAAGTTTGCTTCCGAACCAATTTCTTGTGCCCTTCGCCCATTTCAACAAACAAGTCCACTGTTCCAATCGGCTGTTTCAGCTCTCCTGTAAATCCGGCAATCTTGTGTGAAGAAGCATGTACATCAGTCATCGGAATTTTCATTTGGTCAAATGTCCTTTTAAAGAGGATGTTGCATGAGGCACCACTATCAACTAGCACTCTTCTGACAATAGCCGGCCCAATACCGACAGAGACAACCAAAGGGTCCTCAGTAGGAGCTTCCACATTAACAGAATCCCTGGCTCTGAACATAATATCATCATGGAAAGTCTTTTGCTGCTTTAGAGGTGAAGCATCTTCCAGGATTAAGACACTTTCTTCGGTTGGTGCATACCTCAAAGCTTTTGCATACCTTTCCATTTCACCCCAACTCCTGCCAGCCGGGTGAGGTCCCCCTGTGATCACATTAATAACAGGTCTTTCCTTTCCAGCCGGCCTCTCTCCTGAATCAGATGAATTAGTTGGAGGTAACTGCCCTTGGTTGGACGAAGATGGGTCCTTTCTATTCCTCTTGACGTATTGCTGCAACTTATTCTCTCTTAGCAATTCTTCAATCAGACTTTTCAAATGGCGGCACTCATTGGTATCATGCCCTGGTTGGTTGTGAAACTTGCAAAATCTTCCGCTTTGAACAGCATTCTTCCCAACTTTCACGGCCGGTGGTTTTGGAAATTCAACAGCATCCTTAGTGGCGATGAAGATATTTTCCGGGGTATCGGTCAGAGGAGTAAAGTCTGATGGTTTAAGGAAGCGGGGCTTTTTGAAGTCTTTTTGCCTTTTCCCACCATTACTTTCCCTTTTCTGATCTGCCGGTTCTTTCTTGCTTTGAGTAGTAACATTATTCTCCGCCACCGTTGTCACAACTTTAGCTGGTGCGGAAAGATTCTCTAAGCGTATAAATTCGTCAGCCTTTTTGTAGAATTTCTCAAGCGAATTTGGTTCCTTCATTTTCAGCCATTTTCCAAATTCGCTCGATTTGTCAATAGCACGCATCAAATAGGTCAAGATCATTCGTGGCTCTGCATTATCGACTTCTGCCAGAGCTAAGTTGAAGCGGTTCAAGAATGACTTAATAGGCTCTCCCGGATTCTGTTCAAGACTGGACAGTGACATTATATCTTTTGCCTTTGAAGCGTATAGCCTGAATTGCTCTTTGAATTTTCGGGTGAGATCGGAAAACTGATCTACAGATCGGACTGGAAGCTTGGTAAACCAGAGAAGCGCCACTCCTTCTAAATAAACTGGGAAATATCAGCACTTTATCTCGTCGGTCGCCCTTGCGCCGGTCATATGCCAGTCATATTTATACAAGAACTGATTTGGATCACTTGTCCCCCGATAAGCAGGAATAGTGGGGGGAACAAACTTTCTAGGAAATTCAGCTTTCAGAATCTTCTCGGTAAACGGAGTTCTACTTGGTGCGAATCCCCATTCGCTTTTGTCTTCATCTCTTTGCATGCTCTCTTTCATTATTTGCTTGATCATGCCAGAGAGATATTCCTCATTGTTCAGAGATTTCGCAGAGTAGACCTCAGCCATCTTTTCGGGAGTTTGTCCAGGTAAATGCTCATGAAGAACTGGTGACGGCCTAGATCCTTCGGCCTGGAGGGGTGCCCCTTCGGCAGCACCTGATCCCCCGTGAGGAATATTTCTTCCCTCAGAATTGGGAGCAGCATTAGCAAAGTTTCCCTCATTATTTACTGGTCTTTGACTCGTACCAAATAGAGCATTCAGCCTTTCCATCATCAGGTTATTCTGAGTTTCAATCTGCTGGTACAGTCCGTATACAGCAGCATCTAACTCCTGTCGCGTAACACCGATGCTCGGAGCTGCCTGATTTGGAGAGAGAGAAGTGGCAGTATTGTCACGGTCATCATCAGTTCTGACAGACTTTCGTTTCCTTCCGGGAGCCATTATGTCTGATAAACTTCTGATTTTGTAGGAAATTCTTTCAGCAAACTTTTGAGAAGCAATGGTGAGTGGTAGCCTGAGTTGGGTTCTCAGTGAAAGCACCAAAATGTTAACGTTAAAATATGAACGATAACACCCGGTGTGTGTAATAAGATCGTGAAAGCACCACCCGTGTGACGGGAACAGAAATTAAGCAGGAAAATAGCAGAAATGCAGTAAATGAACAACAGATTTATAGTGGTTCGGCCCGTAATTGAGCCTACGTCCACTTTATAGTCTCTTATTGCTGATTCGGTTACAATTTGATACAAATCTCTTCAAGAAACAGTACAATTCGATCACAAGAAACAATCTAGACTACTAGCTCAATCTTCGACGGTGAAACTCGATGAATCCATCTCGGATGTAAGGAATTTCTCTCGAAGCTTGTTGTAGTGTCGTGAATGCTTGAAGGATCCTTGATTACTGAATGAATGAAGAGTTCGACGGAGTAGCAGCGCTGTAGAAATGATTTGCCAAAAGTCCCCTTCATGTTGGAAGTGGTGGGGTATTTATAGGAGCTGATTTGGACTCTGGAAAATTTCCTAAGTCCTAAGTCGTCGCCGACTTAGTATAAGTCGCTGCCGACTTATGATAGGTCATAGCCGGTTTACCAGTTCCAACACTTTCCTAGTAGTTCACCTCCTCTTCTGGTTTTACGCTTAAGTCCTAAGTCGCTGAAGACTTAAGGTAAGTCGGTGACGAGGTAAAGGTGTATAAGGTATCTCAGTGTTGTTAGGTCGGAGCAGAGTTAACGTGCAATCTTAAATCGGTAGTTTGTTAACTCGGCAGGCCTTGCTGACTCGCACTTTGTTAAATTGGTTGGCTTCCTTAAGTCGGTAGTCATTTTAGGTCGGCAGCTCCTCTTAGTAGTGGATTACCTTAAGTCGTCTCTTATTAGGTCGTACGCTTCCTTATGTTGTGACTTGTTGAGTCAGTATACTCTTTAACTCGGTAGGCCGCAAGTTCCCATAGGTCGGCAATCTGTTAACTCGGCAGGCCTTGCTAACTCACAATTTGCTAGGTCGGTAGGCTTCTTTAAGTCGTTATGTCGTTAACTTTCTTAAGTCGGCAAGCACCTTAAGTCAGCCAGCATCCTAAGTCGGCATACTTCTTAAGTCGGCAAGCACCTTAACTTGGCCCCTGCTAGGTCGTGAGTCGAAAGGGGGTTAACAAAAACCATCAAAAATCTGATGGGCTGCCGTACACGCACGCGTGTATGGCCTCGCCAAAACACCATACGAAATACGCAACTGATCAATGAATCAAACAAAGAAAATAAAAATTGAAATCAAGACTGAGTGGCTGCAGTACACGCACGCGTGTACGGCCTCACCAACTCCATGCACAAGGTCAAATCAAAATCAGATTCAACACAAGTGATGATGGGCTCAACCGAAATTCAAGGTATCACTGCACAATAAAACTGTGCACGTACACAGTGAAGTTAATGGAAATGAAAACAGAACTTGAAAAGAGGGTATCAACATCACTGCAACAAGCAGACCAGTCTACAACAATACAAGCAACTGGAAAGACACATAACATCATCAAATAGTGAAACATCAAAGTGCCAATATTAACAGACTCAAGTGATAACAGTTAAGTGTACACAGGGATCAAAGTCTACTAATGTATAACTGTAACTACAATGTCAAAGCAAACATGTGAAGTTCAGGCAGAGATCAATATGGCAAGCTAACTGGCATATAAACAAGTGAAACAATGACAGTTCAAGTATGCAGAGAACAAGATGAAGCACTGCAATACAAGTATACATAAGCAACCAGTGTCATCAACTACAGGAAATGAATGTACAGGGTAATGCAAAGACCAGTAATGAACAAATGGTCAAAAGTATCAAGTCTGGACAATAAGAATGTAGACTCAACAAATATCACTAGTAGTTTAAGTAAAACAATGTCTAGTGAATGACTCAAATGAAAAGACTACATGCCAAAGCATACATGGAGCAGTAATCAAACAGTGCCTAACAAAGTGGAACAGCAGCCTCAAATGAAAACATACAATGGCAACTACACGATGCTAAGACCAGGAGATACAAGCATCAAACCAAGTTTAATGATCAAGAACTCATGGATGGACTATCAATGAAGTGTAACTGAAATATGTCATATACATGAACTACAATGGAACAATGTAGACCCTACTCTAGACAGAGATGAACAAGGTGATAACACATATATTCTACATGAATGAAGATGCAAGCAATCAAGTATGCAGAGTAGTCAAAAATCAGGTGATCAGAGAAGTCACAGTGAGGAAAAGAATATCATCACCAAATAGATGATCAAAGTCAATGATCAAAGTCAGGGATAAAAAAAATGGACAGAGTCGATCATCATTAACAAATTTAAATACAAACCAGAAGTGAGACAGTAAACATTCCAGTACAACTAAACCAACATGAACAAAGACATAGCAGGTGAAGTACAACAAGAACCAGACTCAAGTACATGGTATACATGTACACAAATGCAAACAAAAGTATCGTGAAACCCAGAAACTAAACAAGAGTAAGACTTCAAATAAAAATCAATACTACTGCAAGCACTCAAATTGTCAAGTGCAGATATGAACCAGGAATAACAATGGTACAACCTATACATTTATTGTGAAAACAATTACACGTATCAATTTGAGCCAAAACCAACTATCAACTAAATTTTCAACTAAAACAGATAGCCGAAGCCAGGCAGTGTTCACAACCGCGAACCATAAAATCAAGACCGAATTCAACATAATTTCAATTGCCAGGAATTGAAATAAGTGAACCAGGAGATCGTTTTCACAACAAAAACAATTTCGCAAACCAAAGTGGCTGAGATAAAATCATCGATACTAAAACAAATCGAATAGTCAAAATAAATCATCAACTTCAAAACAACAATTGACTGTCACAGTATAGTATTGTCAACCAAACCAAAGTCGACAAATTCAAAATCCGGTTTCACCAAAGTCGAGCAGGTACACTTATACATGTATGCATATATATATATATATATATACACATACACATACATACCTATCTCAATAGAAACAGTACCGGTCACACAAAAGGTCTCAAACACCAAGTCGAGATAAATGCCAAGTTAAATATGATTACAGTCACAATATAGTGAATAATTGACTGAAATAAAAAGGGACACGGAACGAATCTATACCAGAAAAACATAACAATGTCCCACAAAGATACCCTGGCCAACCTCGGACCGAAGTCAACAAGTGATGCAGCCCAGAAGGATGCTCAGAAGGAAGAAGAGTTAGGTCGCATACGACCTAACAAAACCTCTAAGTCGTTACTGGTTGTTGAAGCACAAACTGGTAAAGGGCTAGGTCGCGAACGACCTAACAAGACCTTTAGGTCGTATCAACGACCTACTGAAGACCGGCAACGACCTAGCGAAGTACTACGAGCTAACGAAGAGACTAACGAGTTAGCAGTATGTGAAGATTGGCGGGGAGCTGAAGTATTAGGTCGCGAGCGACCTAACGAATCCTTTAAGTCGCACCAACGACCTAACAATCTGAAGAGAAAAGTGATACGACCTAACGAGTTACGACCTATGTTAAGTCGCAAGGAAACGGAACGAGCTAAGTTAGGTCGCGAAGGCTTAGGTCGCAAAGTCTTAGGTCGTGGAGACTTAGGTCGCGAAGAATTTCTGAAGCCGCTTCTGTTAGGTCGCAAACGAAGGGATGCCGTTCATTCTTAGGTCGCAAAGCTCTGGAGGCCTTTGATTTCTTTAAAACGCTGATCTAAGATGCGCATGCTTTTAAGTCGTTGAAGACTTGTTGCCATGGATCCTATTGCCGACTTAATCTGGACCGTTGCTTCCTTAGGTCGCTGTTAGATACAAATGTTATGTCGTGTGATTGTATAATTCTTAAGTCGTATGTTTTCTTGTATGTTGGTTACATTGTAATAAGTTAGGTCGCTGCCGACCTATACTAAGCCGTGTCTGTTCTTAGGTCGTGCCATGTTAGGTCGTAGGTCGTTATCGACCTAAGTACTTGTAATATTTTGAAGTTTCTGTAGTGTTGAGTTGTAGCCTATAAATAGGCGTGTATGGTCATTTTGTAAAGGTTGTTGAATATTGAATAAAATTCTCTTTTGATTGCTTTGTGCTTTCATTCAAATTGGTAGTTGAGTGTAATCTCCTATCTCCTCTTTCGGATAATCGAGTGCGCTCGATTCAACGATTGTAGAAGCCGATTCGCGGAATCTAGTGTGCTAGATCAACGCTCGAAGAATTGAAGATCTTTGAACCCGGTATCGTGCGCGATCAACGAGTTCGGGATAGCTAGAATTCAGTATCTTCGGATCAACGAATTTGGGCATTTCAGTATCTTCCAATCCACCGATTACTACTTTCACCGATCAAAGATTGTTTTGTTTAATCCGCTGCGTCAGTTTTGGTATCAGAGCTTGTTCTAGCCAATCATAGCTAGATCGAGACTTGGAGCCTAATCATTTTGAAGTTGTTTGACCGAGAAGCTTGAAAAGTGAGCCGTGAGCAAGTAGAAGTGTTCGATTTGCATTGAATTTGTTTGATCGGATTTAAATTGGAGGCCGAAACTTTGTCCATCGTGTTCATCGCGATTTGCTACAAAGTGGAAGTTTTCGATCCGTTTCATTTTGGATCAAAGTCCGAATTGTGTTTGAATTTTGAAGTGTTGAAGAGTTTGTAAAGATTTCAAGTATGCCGCCAAGAAGAGCTAATCGCCACCAAAACGTAGAAGCTTTGTATCGAAGAGAAGAAGCTGATGAGATGGAGCAAAAAATCAATGAAAACTTTAGTGAAAAGCTTAACGAAGGAATTAGCTGGTTAGAGAAGCTTATGACAGAAATGAATCAAAATCGAAGAAGGGTTTCACCTGAATCTAATCATGGGGGTAGTAGAGTCTCGCCACATTCCAATCGAGACCGAAGTGTTGAAAATGATCACGGGCATGGGAGGAACGTGAATGATCGTGAACGGAGGAATGTCGATAGAAGGGATGAAGGTGGAAGGCATAATGGTAGTAGAGATGTGGGTGGACGAGATAGACAACGATATACATCTGATTTTGAAGAGGAGTATGTTGGTGGTAGTGTTCGAGGACAAGGACGAGGACAAGGAAGAAATTACTCTGAGTATGATCACAAGTGGGAGTCGGGAATGAAGACTGAAATTCCTGAATTCAAAGGTGGTATGCAAGCGGAGGAATTTCTAGATTGGGTAGCTAATGTTGAAGAGATTTTTGACTTCAAAGAAGTTCCAGAACATCGTAGAGTGAAGTTGGTTGCTACGAGGTTGAGAGGTAGAGCTTTCGCATGGTGGCAACAAACTAAGCTTACACGTGAACGAATGGGAAAGTCAAAAGTTGAATCTTGGGAGAAGATGAAGAAATTGATGAAAGCAACGTTCTTACCTTACAATTATCAGTCTTTGATGTATCAACGTTTGCAGAACTTGAGACAAGGGACGAAATCTGTGAATGACTATGCTGATGAATTCTATCAACTTATTGCGAGGAATGATATTATGGAAACGGAAGAGCAGCTGACATCTAGGTTCATTCGAGGATTGCGAATGCAGATTCAGGATATGGTTAACATGTTTGATCCCAGATCTGTAGCGGAAGCACATCAGAAAGCGTTGGCTTGGGAGAAACAGGGACGACGAGGAAGTGGTGTGTTTACAAATTCCAACAATCCAGTGAAGGGAGTTAGTGGGAGTACTAATGTTTCAAAAGCTGTCGCAAAATCAGTTGTGAATGAGGTTGGGAAGGCGAAAGTCAATAACAGTTTCAAATGTTATAATTGCCAAGAGTTGGGCCACAAAAGTAATGAATGTCCAAAGCCGAAGAAGAGAGCTATGATAACTGAGGTTGAGGATGAGGATGAAGAAGCTGAATGCTCTAATTCTTTACCAGTTGAGGAGGAAGACTTACTGTCGGGAGATGACGGGTACGCATTGATGATGAGGAGAAGTTGTTTAACACCGAAGCAAGAGGAGGAAAGTAGTTGGTTGAGGAACAATATCTTTCAATCTACTTGCACTATTCTGGGAAGAGTTTGTAAATTTGTTATTGATGCTGGGAGTTGCGATAATATTATCTCTACAGAAGCGGTGAAGAAGTTGGAATTGAAAACCGAGAAACATCCTAAACCATACAAGTTAGCTTGGTTGAGGAAGGGTGGTGAAGTGAAAGTTGGACGTAGAGCTTGTGTGAAGTTTTCAATTGGGAAGAAATACAAAGATGAAATCTGGTGTGATGTCGTAGATATGGACGTTTGTCATTTGTTGCTAGGGAGACCATGGCAGTATGATCGAGCTGTGCAGCATGACGGGCGGACCAACAGTTACAGTTTCATGTTCGAAGGCACAAAGATTACTCTAGTTCCAAAGAAGCGACAACAGGAGGAAAACAAGTTGGAGGAGATTGAAGAGCTCAAAACTTTGTTATCGTTGAAGGAGTTTGTGAAGGAAGTAGAGGAGGAACCTGAAGTGTTTTTGTTAATTGGGCGAGAGAGTCAGGAAGTGGTTGAAATTCCAGAAGAAGTTAAACCAGTTTTGAAAGAATTTGACGATGTATTTCCAGAAGAGTTACCAACGGAGTTACCACCGTTGAGGGATATCCAACATCAAATCGATCTTGTTCCAGGTGCTGTGTTGCCACACAGACCACATTATCGAATGAGTCCAAAGGAACATGAAGAGTTGCGGAGGCAGGTAGAGGAATTGCTTGAACAGGGGCGTGTGCAGGAGAGTTTAAGTCCTTGTGCTGTACCAGCTTTATTGGTACCCAAAAAGGATGGAACATGGAGGATGTGCACTGACAGTCGAGCATTAATAAGATTACTGTGAGATATAGATTTCCAATGCCGAGGTTGGATGACTTGTTAGATCAAATAAGCGGAGCTACTATCTTTTCGAAGATTGATTTGAAGAGCGGATATCATCAAATTCGTATCAGACCAGGAGATGAGTGGAAGACTGCTTTTAAAACCAAGGAGGGTCTATACGAATGGTTGGTCATGCCATTTGGTTTATCCAATGCACCGAGTACTTTCATGAGGGTGATGAATCAAATTTTTAGACCATTCATTGGGAAGTTTGTGGTGGTGTATTTCGATGATATTCTGATTTACAGTGGGAGTCCAGAGGAACATTTGAATCATCTGAGGGAAGTCCTGATGGTATTGCGACAAGAACAATTCTATGCAGCAAGGAAGAAATGCGTGTTCATGACGCATAGCGTTTTATTTCTGGGGTATGTTGTTTCAAAGGAAGGTATACAGGTGGACCAAAGTAAAGTTGAGGCAATCAGAGATTGGCCACAGCCCAAGACGATAACAGAAGTTCGTAGTTTTCATGGGTTGGCTTCATTTTATCGAAGGTTTATTCCACACTTTAGTAGTGTGATGGCGCCTGTTACAGATTGCATGAAAGGTAAACAATTTGCATGGACGGGGGAAGCCGGAGTTGCTTTTGAGCGAATCAAAGAACTTTTGACGTCTGCACCAATTCTAGTATTACCTGATTTCCAGTTAGTGTTTGAACTACATACTGATGCGTCCAAGGTTGGAATTGGAGGAGTGTTGAGTCAGAAGGGACGTCCAATTGCATATTTTAGTGAGAAGTTGTCAGGAGAGAAGATGAGGTACAGTACGTATGATGTGGAATTCTATGCTGTTGTACAATCTATTTAACACTGGAGACACTATCTATTTCAGAAGGAATTTGTTCTGTATACTGATCATGAAGCATTGAAGCATTTGCAAGGACAAGACAAAATTTCAGCGAGGCATGCATCGTGGATTGCATATCTGCAACAGTTTACTTTTGTTGTTAAACACAAGTCAGGGGTGACGAATCGAGTGGCTGATGCTTTGAGTAGAAGGAGTCATTTGTTGACTACACTGAAAGTTGAGGTGACGGGGTTTGAAATATTGCTAGAATTATTTACCGATGATCCTTACTTTGCAAAGTTTGTTGATAAAGTCAAGGATGGAGAGACGGATGAGTTCGTGATGGTAGATGGTTTTCTTTTTAAAGGAAGTCGATTGTGCATACCGGAGGGTAGTCTGAGAATGAAGATTATCAAGGAGTTACATGAAGAAGGACATGTTGGGAGAGACCGTACATTATAGTTGATTTCACAATCCTACTTTTAGCCATCGATGAGGAAAGAGGTGGAGAGGTTTGTGGAGCGTTGTCATATTTGTCAAGTTTCGAAAGGAACTGCGACTAATGCTGGTTTATATATGCCGTTACCCGTGCCTGTAAAACCATGGGTGGATATCAGTATGGACTTTGTGTTGGGGTTGCCGAGAACGCAGCGTGGTAATGATTCCATTTATGTGGTAGTTGACCGATTCTCGAAAATGGCACATTTTATTGCTTGTAAAAAGACAGCGGATGCTGTTCATGTTGCTCAATTGTTTTTCAAGGAGATCTATCGACTTCACGGATTGCCAGAATCTATTGTGTCAGATAGAGATACTAGATTTCTGAGTCATTTTTGGCTGAGTTTGTGGAAAATGGTCGGAACGAAGTTGAAGTTTAGTAGTGCCTATCATCCGCAAACTGATGGACAAACAGAGGTGGTTAATAGATCATTGGGAAACTTGTTGAGGTGTCTTGTTCAAGATAATCTGAAGAGTTGGGATGTGAAGTTATGCCAGGCAGAATTTGCTCATAATCATGCAATAAATCGTAGCACAGGGTTCAGTCCATTTCAGATAGTATATTCAAGTTTACCGAAGGGACCGTTGGATCTAACGGTAGTGCCACAATCAAAGAAGACAGTTAAGAAAGCTGCTGATTTTGTTGAGGGGTTGACGGAATGTCATAAAATCGTTCAAGAACGATTGGAGAAAGCAAATGAGAAGTATAAACAAGCTGCAGATTTGAAACGAAGAAGTGTTGAATTTAACGAAGGTGATTTAGTTTATGCAGTGTTAACAAAAGATCGTTTTCAAGTGGGCGCTTACAATAAATTGAAAGCATGGAAAATTGGTCCGGTGGAAGTTGTGAAGCGAATTATTGAAAATGCTTACAAATTGAAACTACCAGATGATGTGTATACGTCTGACGTTTTCAATGTCAAACATCTCGTACCATATCACGGGGATGAAGTTGTTATGGAGGAAGAGAGTACAAATTCGAGGTCGAATTTTTCTCAACCTGGGAAGGATGATGCAGCCCAGAAGGATGCTCAGAAGGAAGAAGAGTTAGGTCGCATACGACCTAACAAAACCTCTAAGTCGTTACTGGTTGTTGAAGCACAAACTGGTAAAGGGCTAGGTCGCGAACGACCTAACAAGACCTTTAGGTCGTATCAACGACCTACTGAAGACCGGCAACGACCTAGCGAAGTACTACGAGCTAACGAAGAGACTAACGAGTTAGTAGTATGTGAAGATTGGCGGGGAGCTGAAGTATTAGGTCGCGAGCGACCTAACGAATCCTTTAAGTCGCACCAACGACCTAACAATCTGAAGAGAAAAGTGATACGACCTAACGAGTTACGACCTATGTTAAGTCGCAAGGAAACGGAACGAGCTAAGTTAGGTCGCGAAGGCTTAGGTCGCAAAGTCTTAGGTCGTGGAGACTTAGGTCGCGAAGAATTTCTGAAGCCGCTTCTGTTAGGTCGCAAACGAAGGGATGCCGTTCATTCTTAGGTCGCAAAGCTCTGGAGGCCTTTGATTTCTTTAAAACGCTGATCTAAGATGCGCATGCTTTTAAGTCGCTGAAGACTTGTTGCCATGGATCCTATTGCCGACTTAATCTGGACCGTTGCTTCCTTAGGTCGTTGTTAGATACAAATGTTATGTCGTGTGATTGTATAATTCTTAAGTCGTATGTTTTCTTGTATGTTGGTTACATTGTAATAAGTTAGGTCGCTGCCGACCTATACTAAGCCGTGTCTGTTCTTAGGTCGCGCCATGTTAGGTCATAGGTCGTTTTCGACCTAAGTACTTGTAATATTTTGAAGTTTCTGTAGTGTTGAGTTGTAGCCTATAAATAGGCGTGTATGGTCATTTTGTAAAGGTTGTTGAATATTGAATAAAATTCTCTTTTGATTGCTTTGTGCTTTCATTCAAATTGGTAGTTGAGTGTAATCTCCTATCTCCTCTTTCGGATAATCGAGTGCGCTCGATTCAACGATTGTAGAAGCCGATTCACGGAATCTAGTGCGCTAGATCAACGCTCGAAGAATTGAAGATCTTTGAACCCGGTATCGTGCGCGATCAACGAGTTCGGGATAGCTAGAATTCAGTATCTTCGGATCAACGAATTTGGGCATTTCAGTATCTTCCAATCCACCGATTACTACTTTCACCGATCAAAGATTGTTTTATTTAATCCGCTGCGTCAACAAGTGACAGGGGTACAACGGCATAACCGTTTAAATAATATCAACAAAAGTGTCGAGGCCAAAATTAACCAAGTCAGTGCCAAGATGAAAACGATTTTGAGTAAATTCTTTTTTTTCTTTTTAAAGACAACTGAAACAAGTAAAAAGCTGAAGCCAAGACAAACGAAAGAGTCGAACAAGTCGAACAAGTCGAGTCAAAATCCCTAATCAACATCGGCACAATCAAGACAGGTCGAAAACCACGGAAACAAAGTAAACAACAGATTCAACTAAGTCGAAGAAGATGTGAGTAATAGAAATTACTCACCTGTTGTTTGGAAATAGTCGCGGGCAAGAAACGAAGAAAACATCGATGGAACGAGCTTCGAAGGTCGGAGCCTCTTCGATTTTTTGAACGAACCCTAATTTGGAGATGAGCGAAACGATAACGAGGCCGCCATTTTATTTTCTTTCTCTCGTTCGATTTCGTTGTTTTAGGGTTTGAATGAAAAGGGGAGGATGGGTTCGTGGTTTTAACAGAGGGAAATATCGTGGGGGTATGGGCTGGTGTACTTAAGGTATGTTTATTTTTATTTATTTTGTTTTTATATTTATTTTGTTTTTATTTTTATTAATAAATTATGTTATTAATTTTTTTTTTGTAGATAGAATTTACTCCATTTTGAACAACATTATCCATATTACATTCATTTACATATCATTTAAATGTCAAAAATGTAGTGTTTTTATTTTAATTAAATAAGATAAACTCGATTTTTAAAATCCAAAGATTTTATACTTTAAAATTTCAAAGCAAATTGCCTTATTATTATATAAATCCTGATTCAAATTTAGATTCAAATTCAACTATGTTTCTTATTTCAAAACATTGACAAATTCTAACCATTTCACAGTTTTTAAATCAATTTTAAATTCAATTATTAATTTTAAATAATCTAAAATTTGGGATCGTTACAAACTTCCCTCCTTAAAACTTTTCGTCCACGAAAAGGAAAGGTTGTTAAAATTTCACCGATATTTATACCCTACTCAATTTTACTAAGCTTGAAGCTTATTACAAATAAATGAATATAGGATTCATTCTATTTGTTTAATCTCACTAGTTTTCTTTATTATCCTCTTTTTGTTCATTGATTTCTAAAAATCAAGACGCAAAAGTGTTTTACCAACATTTTTGATTTACAAACTCAGATTCGAACTTTAAAATTCTTCACGTTAGAGATTTACATAATATATCTCTTCCAAAGATGTGGATTTTCAAAACATTACAAAAATCCTCTTCCTTAATTTATTAGGTAGGAATTTTGAAATTTTAATTTCAAACTATTGATTTGCTATTTACAGTTTGAAAATACTTGCTAACTCGAAATTTAACAAGTCCATCTTCGTTCTTACAGACATTAGGCATACGCTGGCCAGGCGCAGGTCTAAAAATCTCCAAGTACTAAACATACTTGCTTCAATTCCCTGTGAAACTACTTTAAAAATTCTTTTTAAAAATGGATATGGAAAGCACGTTCCCCCATGGATTACATCTTACCCGACGGTTACGCTACTATCCCAGTAGAATCGCTCGTAATCTATAGATTTCTCATCTCTTAAATTTCGCCATGGTTGTCGCCATAGATCGCAGTTCACATGGCGGTTACGCTACTATCCCAGTAGAATCGCTCGTGACTGTAGGCATCTCGCCCCTCAAATTTCGCTTGGCATTAGATTGCAGTTTACCCGACGGTTGCGCCATTATCCCAATGGAATCGCTTGTAACTGTGGGCATCTCGCCCCTCAAATTACGCTAATCATCAATCTAATCGCATCACGATGATCCATCGCGAGGGATTTCCGATTCAAATAGTCAATCCGACTAATGGAAATTCTACGTAGATACGAATTTCAAATGGACACTCTTCACGAGTTCCAATACCTTCTCCAATAATAAATGGAAGGTACTTTTCCATATCCTCAGTTTAGAAAACATAATATCATATATGTAGTACTTCATTTCACATTTCGTACATATAACATCTATGTAAACATACATAAGATTTCCATAACAATGTCTTTCTAAACTAACGGTTTCAAATTTACCGTATTCATATATATATAAGTTCTGAAAACTTACATATCTCATATTCATAACAAAATAGAGGATTTCAAAATTTTCCTCTAAGTCGATTTGGAAATTTTAAGGTTATCTCAAACCTAATTCATATTCATAATTCCATTTATTATCGACTTTCACATTCGATTTGAATAACATGTTACATCGTCAATTCTCAACACAGAATTGATGTCTATCGATATATAACCTTTGAGCTCGTACGTCTCAGAGAATGGTGTTAAGCTAAGAGAATAAATTCTCCGCCACCAACAGATATATATTTAATAGAGATCAATTGCTATGTCATCAATTCACAATGTTAGACAAACAATCCAAATCATCATCTGAAATTCAAAGCTCAACTTATATTGTCTTTGGTGTCGAAGTTAAACTCAATTTTAACTCAACGATTCAATCTTTTTGAAAAAAATTTCAAATTGAACAAATTGTTCAAATTCTCATTTTAACTTATCAACTTCGACTTCAAAAATGAATTTCAAATCATTTATCCCTTACGGAATATATTCACGACATTTCATATTTGGAAAAACATTTCCATACTTATTTAAAAATAAGTAATTCACAAATTTAATTACTTTCAACATTTGAAAATATTCGATATACTTGAATCAAATTAAGCATATCTTTCATCTTTAAGGAAATCATTCTCTTTCACACATTTATTTGACTTAAAACGAATGTTACGTAAAACAACGTTACGACAACTCAAAATTACTAGTATAGGGATTCGAAATTTAGATAGATGTATAAATCCCAATACTATACAAAACATTTCCTTTCGGAAATCATTTACTATAACAATAGTGTTATAGTCCATCATTTCCTTATTCCTCGAAAACGTCTATTTCAACAATGAATGTTGAAATCTATGGTTTCGATATTCAATGTCTTTAAAAACATCTTTTAAAACAATTAACTTCGTTTTAAAATATCACTTTCCCAAACATGTCCATTTTATTCAATAATATATTCACGGTCCAAAATTGTGAATATACTATTTTTAACAAGCTATAAGAATTTACTTATCAAAATAAGTCATTTCCGGATTTATAAACAACGTTTATAAATTCCATTTCTATTTATAAAGACTTCAATTTATAAAAATTTACTTTATTAACCATTCTTTCTATAACTCAGTTTTATATCAGAAATTTAATTTATAAGTAAATTACTTATAATTGTTTTATTTCGCAACTTCGATTCATTTTATAACTTCTCAATTTTTAATTCTGTAATTTTTCATTCACTTATGAAATCCATTAATATTTCATTTTCAACACTTATACAAATTCATTTTATAATTCCAATAAAATATCAACCTTTTCAAATCTTCTATTTAAACCGTTTATAATAATTCAAAAATTCCAATTCAAACTATCATATAAATTTGTCAATTTTATATTTCCAATATAATCAACTAGTTCTTTAGTAAATCCTTCATTGAATTGATTTCCAATTTAATCATATTTGATTTATTTACATTGGATTTTACTAACATTCGTTCATATTCAATTAGTTCACATTCACTAATTTATATTCAAGTTAGTTTGCTTTCAATTCAAATCAAATTTGACTCTATTTAGATTTACTTATCTTTCAATTTGAAATCAATTTACATAACTTTCAAATTTCATTAATTCAATTTCATTAACCCTTAATGAATTTCTATACAATCAACTGTTAATCAATATTTCTATTTCATGTTTATTCACTGATTCACTTTTACAAATAAAGTAGAATTTCCTTTATATAACTCAAATTCATATTCATTACTTCACTTTATTAATTCATTTTGATATCAAATTCAATTTTATTCAATATTACTTAAGCCACGTTTCATTTTATCTTCACTTAACTTAGATTTCATTTCTAAAATCATTTTATTTAACTTTTGCTAAAGTCAAATTCATATCACTATTCAAAATTCAAATTTTGTTTTACTTAACAAAACTGTTTAACCATTTTAACAACTGGTTTTACTTAAATTTTCTCATTTTATAAGTTATACAACTTATTAAATTTAAACTTTCCAATTCATATTATATAATCACTTATCTTTTTAGTTTAAATTTCCTTTTCAATAATTTACCAAATCAAATTCATTTTATTTAACTTCCTTAGTTAAATTTCAAATCATATATTTATTAATGCTAATTCAATACAATTAACCTTTCTTAAGTTAAAATTTTTTATTTTCAAAAACAATTTTATACTTCTTTAGTTTTGAAAGACGTTCTCTTTTAAAGTGTTTCTAGTAACTATTCATATTAAACATCATAAACTAAGCTTTGTGTAAACCAAAGCTCTGATACCACTCTGTAACATTCCCCCTTCTGACCGCCTCCAGTCGGTGATTAACCCAACTAGAAACGTTCAAAAAGGCGAATTGTTATTTAGTTTATAAGGTTTAAACAGAATCAGCCACAGAAACACAGAATAATAACAATGAATTAAAACAAATGAATCTTTATTTCATTACTATAAATCTTTTTTCATACATCAGAGTTTATACAATGTATTTAACTGATACAGCGGAATATCTTTTTAAATACAAAAATTTCCTGAACTAAAATGATTCTTTACTCTCTCTCTCTAACTTTGCTGCTCGAAAATCTTCAAGCTGTAAAAATACTCAGTCTGACTCGAGTATTACATTCAAAAGAAAATAATACACAGGTCAGTCTAATTCAAACCAGTTATTAGTGCATATAAGCAGTAATAATCAAATAGACGACAGTCACAATAATTCCCGTATATCCAATCCTTTTAACAAAGAAATCGGATAACGAAAATTTTAACACTAAACAGTGTTAAACAATAAATCAGCAGATTTAAATCATCAACAGAGATAAATAAACAATTTATCAAATCCACTAAATCAATTTAAAACCATTGAAATTGACACTTTAAAACCATCAAAAATCTGATGGGCTGCCATACACGCACGCGTGTACGGCCTCGCCAAAACACCGTACGAAATACGCAACTGATCAATGAATCAAACAAAGAAAATATAAATTGAAATCAAGACTGAGTGGCTGTAGTACACGCACGCGTGTACGGCCTCACCAACTCCATGCACAAGGTCAAATCAAAATCAGATTCAACACAAGTGAAGATGGGCTCAACCGAAATTCAAGGTATCACTGCATAATAAAACTGTGCACGTACACAGTGAAGTTAATGGAAATGAAAACAGAACTTGAAAAGAGGGTATCAACATCACTGCAACAATGGAAAGCAGACCAGTCTACAACAATACAAGCAACTGGAAAGACACAAAACATCATCAAATAGTGAAACATCAAAGTGCCAACATTAACAGACTCAAGTGATAACAGTTAAGTGTACACGGGGATCAAAGTCTACTAATGTATAACTGTAACTACAATGTCAAAGAAAACATGTGAAGTTCAGGCAGAGATCAATATGGCAAGCTAACTGGCATATAAACAAGTGAAACAGTGACAGTTCAAGTATGTAGAGAACAAGATGAAGCACTGCAATACAAGTATACATAAGCAACCAGTGTCATCAACTACAGGAAATGAATGTACAGGGTAATGCAAAGACCAGTGATGAACAAATGGTCAAAAGTATCAAGTCTGGACAATAAGAATGCAGACTCAACAAATATCACTAGTAGTTTAAGTAAAACAATGTCTAGTGAATGATTCAAATGAACAGACTACATGCCAAAGCATACATGAAGCAGTAATCAAACAGTGCCTAACAAAGTGGAACAGCAGCCTCAAATGAAAACATACAATGGCAACTACACGATGCTAAGACCAGGAGATACAAGCATCAAACCAAGTTTAATGATCAAGAACTCATGGATGGACTATCAATGAAGTGTAACTGAAATATGTCATATACATGAACTACAATGGAACAATGCAGACCCTACTCTAGACAGAGATGAACAAGGTGATAACACATATATTCTACATGAATGCAGATGCAAGCAATCAAGTATGCAGAGTAGTCAAAAATCAGGTGATCAGAGAAGTCACAGTGAGGAAAAGAATATCATCACCAAATAGATGATCAAAGTCAATGATCAAAGTCAGGGATAAAAAAAATGGACAGAGTCGATCATCATTAACAAATTTAAATACAAACCAGAAGTGAGACAGTAAACATTCCAGTACAACTAAACCAACATGAACAAAGACATAGCAGGTGAAGTACAACAAGAACCAGACTCAAGTACATGGTATACATGTACACAAATGCAAAAAAAAGTATCGTGAAACCCAGAAACTAAACAAGAGTAAGACTTCAAATAAAAATCAATACTACTGCAAGCACTCAAATTGTCAAGTGCAGATATGAACCAGGAATAACAATGGTACAACCTATACATGTATTGTGAAAACAACTACACGTATCAAGTTGAGCCAAAACCAACTATCAACTAAATTTTCAACTAAAATAGATAGCCGAAGCCAGGCAGTGTTCACAACCGCGAACCATAAAATCAAGACCGAAGTCAACATAATTTCAATTGCCAGGAATTGAAATAAGTGAACCAGGAGATCGTTTTCACAACAAAAACAATTTCGCAAACCAAAGTGGCTGAGATAAAATCATCGATACTAAAACAAATCGAATAGTCAAAATAAATCATCAACTTCAAAACAACAATTGACTGTCACAATATAGTATTGTCAACCAAACCAAAGTCGACAAATTCAAAATCCGGTTTCACCAAAGTCGAGCAGGTACACTTATACATGTATGCATATATATATATATACATACACATACATACCTATCTCAATAGAAACAGTACCGGTCACACAAAAGGTCTCAAACACCAAGTCGAGATAAATGCCAAGTTAAATATGATTACTCACAATATAGTGAATAATTGACTGAAATAAAAAGGGACACGGAACGAATCTATACCAGAAAAACATAACAATGTCCCACAAAGATACCATGGCCAACCTCGGACCGAAGTCAACAAGTGGCAGGGGTACAACGGCATAACCGTTTAAATAATATCAACAAAAGTGTCGAGGCCAAAATTACCCAAGTCAGTGCCAAGATGAAAACGATTTTAAGTAAATTCTTTTTTTTCTTTTTAAAGACAACTGAAACAAGCACAAAGCTGAAGCCAAGACAAACGAAAAAGTCGAACAAGTCGAGTCAAAATCCCTAATCAACATCGGCACAATCAAGACAGGTCAAAAACCACGGAAACAAAGTAAACAACAGATTCAACTAAGTCGAAGAAGATGTCAGTAATAGAAATTACTCACCTGTTGTTTGGAAATAGTCGCGAGCAAGAAACGAAGAAAACGTCGATGGAACGAGCTTCGAAGGTCGGAGCCTCTTCGATTTTTTGAACGAACCTTAATTTGGAGACGAGCAAAACGATAACGAGGCCGCCATTTTATTTTCTTTCTCTCGTTCGATTTCGTTGTTTTAGGGTTTGAATGAAAAGGGGAGGATGGGTTCGTGGTTTTAACAGAGGGAAATATCATGGGGGTATGGGCTAGGGTATCGGATGGTGTACTTAAGGTATGTTTATTTTTATTTATTTTGTTTTTATATTTATTTTGTTTTTATTTTTATTAATAAATTATGTTATTAAATTTTTTTTGTAGATAGATTTTACTCCATTTTGAACAACATTATCCATATTACATTCATTTACATATCATTTAAATGTCAAAAATGTAGTGTTTTTATTTTAATTAAATAAGATAAACTCGATTTTTAAAATCCAAAGATTTTATACTTTAAAATTTCAAAGCAAATTGCCTTATTATTATATAAATCCTGATTCAAATTTAGATTCAAATTCAACTATGTTTCTTATTTCAAAACATTGACAAATTCTAACCATTTCACAGTTTTTAAATCAATTTTAAATTCAATTATTAATTTAAAATAATCTAAAATTTGGGATCGTTACAATATATTTATATTTCAAATTCAAATTTAAATCGTCACGAATTTGCAACTCAAAATATCGACCTCCTATCGAGGCATGCTGCTAGGCGTTCGTAATGTTATACCCCTATTCCGAACGCAATGGAAAAGATTCCGAGTCCAAATTCGATCATATGGAGAAAATAGCTTTTTGGACCAGTTATAATATTAAATTTCGATATATTTTTCAGCGCGTTTGCTTATCGTACGATCACACAACAACTCCAAACGTTACGAAAATTGCAATCCGATAATAATACGATATTACGGATCCTATGGAACAGGTTTCGTCGAATTCCGAGACTGTGCCTCGGAAGGCTATTTTTAAATTCAATTTAAACAATAAAATTCAAAACTAAACAAAACAGTTCCAAATTCAATTCTGAAAGTTCCATTATCTCCAGTATCATAAATATGAATTTTCTAAGCCTTCAGATTATTTTTTAATCAGCTTAAAACTGAAGATTCAAATCTTTTTTTCTTTTTTTCCCAGATTTAACGATTAAATTCAAAAATTAAATCACCAAATTCATTCTGATATTTGAATTTCAAAACAAACTAACTTCCAGATATTTAAATCAACTAAATATTCTGATTTCCAATGTCAAAAATTCAGGGTCGTTACAAATATTCTAGCTTTATTTTAATAAACTTCTTTTATCAAAACCAAATTTTAACCCAACATTAACATCGAATGCCTTATAGTCAAATTGTAAAACTTAATTCACATGGTGTTCATTTCAATATTCCCACCATTCCTATCTACCAAACTCATGTTTTAAAAAGAAGATTTCAAATAGATCAATAAAAAATAGTCAATGCTCAGAACTGGGCGACAATGACTAATCGAGTCCTATATGATAATAATTAATATTATCAACTCCTAACAACACCAAATTACAGATAACTATATTTTATTTTTGAAAATCGTTCCTTTATATATATATATAATATAGTCCTAGGTAAAATTATTTCATTTCTCAATTTAAAAAAAAAATATGTCAATTGGACTTGTTCAAGTGTTTAGGAATCCCTATCTATTACGTTGGCCAAACGCATAGACCAGAATTCTTAAGCCACTCAACAGATCAAACACATAATATAAAATATTTTATACACTAATAAATACATGCTCTTATATTTACTCAAACTCATACTAGGGTCTCACTTACCCTATCTTAAACTAATCAACCCCACTAGGCCAAGGTTCTCGCTTAACCTTACACTCTGGGGCCAATTGTAATGACCTGCCTTTTGGACTCTTAGAAATAGACACTAATACATCCACGATATTCACGTGCTAAATATCTAAGTGCCAAAAAATAGATTGTTAGGGTGAAAGGAATTAAAGACAGAACGAAATCTCACAAAACCTGACGATTACTATATAATATGAACAAGTCTTTACAAAAAGAAATCATCTTTATTATAGAAAACATCAGAGTACATTAACATATTATTAGCCTAGACATTTGTAACAACCCATCCTTACAATTTCTGATAAATACGACAAACAATCATCAAGACTAACTAAACAACAGAATAATATAAGATACATGAATACGTCTTGGAGAATCCAGCTCATCTCCTGAAAGATCCAAAGGATCCAACTAATCTGGAAAATATGCTCAAACTGACTCGAGCATTATAAGAAAATAACGGCTAGATCAATCAGGTAAAATCAGCATGAGAAACTCAAATCACAAGAATTTTATTTATTATAACTTGAAAATCCTTTAAAATCAATGGTATCTCATAAGACCATGCCACACATAAACACGGACGGGTTTTTACCTTACGATAACCAAAACATTTTATATAAAATCCAATGATATTATGATAATGTCTAGAATATAATTACATATTAATCATAGCCAAAATTGTTACATTATTAAATTCCAACATAATAGGCATACAATTAAGTCTGAAGGCTCATATTGTAAAATGGATTCCACAAAGAAGGGAGTTAAGTACATTTGGTCAGACAAATGTGAAGCTGCTTTTCAGAAACTAAAAGAACTCCTTTCCGATGCTCCTATTCTTGTGATTCCCGATGGGAACCAAGATTTCATTGTTTATACCGATGCGAGTCGCGTTGGTTTGGGTGTCGTTCTCATGCAGCGGGAACGTGCTATTGCTTATGCTTCTAGGCAATTAAAGCCTACCGAGACTAGATATGCCACTCATGATTTAGAGCTCACGGCTATTGTTTTAGCCCTTAGAATTTGGCATCGTTATCTTTTGGGAGAGAAATTTATTCTCTATACCGATCATAAATCTTTGAAGTATTTATTTTCTCAAATGGAACTTAATTTGCGTCAACAACGTTGGCTCGAGTTCCTTGCATCTTATGATCTTGATATTCTTTATACTCCCGAAAAGGGAAATCGTGTTGTCGATGCCCTTAGTCGAAAACAACAAGCGGTTGTTTCCATGATGATATCCGAATGGAATGATCTCGCGACTTTATCCATTTGTGAGATTCGAGATCGTGAATCCAATTCATGTTCATCTCTTGTTTTATGTAGCCTTGAAGCTCATCCTTCTCTTTTTGACCGCATTCTTAAAGCTCAAAAGCATGATACCGAATTGGTTCTTCTTAGCCAAAGTTATAGGGATAAAATTGATATTGAAGGAGTGAAAGCCTTTGATATTGATTGTCGTGGCGGTATTCGAAAATTTGGTAGACTTATTGTGCCAAATATTATTGATCTTCGTAAAGAAATTTTAGAAGATTCTCATCGATCTAAAATTACCATTCATCCCGGTAGTAGTAAAATGTACGCGGATATGAAGCGACTTTATTATTGGGACGGAATGAAATCTGATATTGCTAACTTTGTTAAGCATTGCATGACTTGATAATTCGTAAAGGCCGAGCATCAAAGGCCGGGTGGGTTGTTGCAACCATTGTAAATTCCATTATGGAAGTGGGATCAAATTTCCATGGATTTTATTGACGGTCTTCCCCATTCTCGTTCGGGCCATGATAGCCTATGGGTGGAGTAGATAGACTTACAAAATCCACCCATTTTCTTCCCGTTCGGTCCAATCGGACCGTACCTATTTTGGCTAAACTCTTTGTCAAGGAAATTGTTAAATTGCATGGAGTTCCTACATCTATTGTTAGTGATCGTGATCCATTATTTACTAGTGGATTTTGGAAAGGTCTTCAAAAAGCTTTGGGAACAAAGCTTAATTTTAGCACCGCTTATCATCCTCAGTCCGATGGACAAACTGAGCGTGTGAATCAAACTCTTGAAGATCTTCTTCGTGCATGTGTTCTTGATTTCAGTGGAAGTTGGGAAGATCATATTTCTCTTGTTGAGTTTTCCTATAACAATAGCTTCCAATCTAGTAATGGTATAGCACCTTTCGAGGCAATATACGGAAGGCCATGCCGATCTCCTTCGTGTTGGCTTGAAGCCGGTGAGAAGCTGGTTTTAGGTCCAGATTTTATTCGTGATTCCATAGAAAAGGTTGACCTTATTCGTCATAGGATGAAAGAAGCTCAGAGTAGACAAAAATCCTATGCCGATAATCGAAGAAGGAAATTATAATTTTCTATGGGAGATCTTGTGTTCATCCGTACTTCACCTATGAAGGGTGTTGTGCGTTTCAGTCGATCGGGAAAGTTAGCACCTCGATATATTGGCTCATTTCCCATCACCGAACGCATTGGTTCCGTGGCTTATCGCCTTTTGTTACCGGCTCAGCTTTATTCTATTCATGACGTATTCCACGTCTCTCAACTACGGAAATGCCTTCGAGATTCCGATTCTATTCTTGAGCCTGGTGTTATTGAAGAAATTGAAGTTTCGCCTAATTTGACTTATGAGCAACATCCTATTCGAATCATTGCTTCGGAGGTTAAACGCCTTCGAAATAAAGATGTCCCTCTTGTGAAAGTTCAATGGTCCTCAAATCCTAAGGATTGCTCTTGGGAATCTAGAAAATTCATCGAGCGAACACATCCGGACTTACTCTCTCGTGCTCATTAAGGTGAACTTCTTATTTCAAATTTTCTTCTCTTTGTATTAATATGCTTTTATAGTTGTTACCCCTTAATTTCTTCTTTATTACTGCGAGGACACAATTTCTTTAAGGATGGGAGTCTATAACAACCCACATATTTTACGATTCGAATATTTAAATGTTTAATTTAAATATAGCATCGTTAGTCGGATTTTAGTCCTTAAAGGTCACTATTCGAAGAAGAACAGTCGAATTAGTGAAAAATTTATGTGGATAGTGCTATTTGGAAGTGCCTAATTGATAACACATTTTTCCAGAAATTCATACGTCTGAAATGACTAATTCAGACGTCTGAAATTGTTCGAATCGATCCTGAAAGGAAACAGGCTAAAATAACCATTTTCAGACGTCTGAAATCCTAGATTCAGACGTTTGAATATTGTTCTAAGACAACATTCAATTTTCCAGATTCAGACGTCTGAATCATCTATTTCAGATGTCTAAATGAAGTCTGAGAACTCTCATTTTTCTAGTTTTAGACGTCTGAAATCTACAATTCAGACGTCTGAATCAAGAATGAAGTTGAGATTCAACAATTTGGACTCGAGACCAATTCCATTGAGTTCAAAATGGTGTTTGCGACTTTTTTGAGTATAAGCATCGGTATGTTTGGAGTTGAGTGAATTTTGCTATTTTCACTTAGGGCTTTGGGCTTGGGTTTGGGTTTCAGCCCATCAACCTTCTAATAACTTAACCCTCCACTCCACTCCTCTTCACTCCTTCATAATATTTCCTAACACTCAAGCTTTGGAAAAATGGGGGAAGAGAAAAAGAATTAGAATTCCTAAGCCCTAATTTTCTTTGCAAATTCAAGTTCTAACTCCAAAATTCAAAGAGAAGCTTAGGTGAGCATCTCCTTCTTCTTCTCCAACTCATTCTCTCTTTAATTTCAGAAATTTCCTAAACCTAACTTAGGAAATGTTCTTCTTTTAAGCTTAGATTCAAGCTTCTAGAGTTGAAGTTAAAGAGTAGTTGATCTTCCTTTGCTTTCAAGCTTCTCCTTCATCGTTTTTGGGTTTAAAGGTGAGATTTTTATCTCACATCTAAGTCTATATCTATCTTTGATGTTAGATATGAATTCCTAACACTTATTTATGTTCATTGCTTTCCATTTGAATTGATTTGGTGAACATTCCAAATTTTGGTGTTTTGAAGTCGAAATCTATCAAAATTCTTATATGGTTGTTTGGGCATGAAGGTTGGAGTGTATTGGTGAGACTCTAAGGTTGGGTAGTCATTTGGCATAAACCCCTAGCTATCATCACTCGTCCGATGGCTTCCGATATGATTTGGCCATTTTTGGCCAAGGCAAAGTATTGTCTGAACAATAGTTTCAGACGTCTGAAATATACAATTCAGACGTCTGAATCTGTTTGTCTCAGTCCAATTTGCCTATTTTGTGTGGGATTCCAATTTTTACCGATTCATGATGGTCCTATTTATTGTTATCATTTATTATTGACTTTGATGGCTTCTTTTTTGGGACTTTTAAGAATATCCATTTTGATGGATTCAGTATCGATTTCTTTGGATTTAATTCACGTCTTCGAATGTGGATTTCTGTGATTGATTGTTTCTACAATCATTTTGTGATTTGTCACTTCTAAATACAAAGGTTTCTATACTAGTAGTAAATAACCAAACACTTTTACAAAGATTATTTCAACTCTATTTTTAATACAAATCTCGTTTATAAAACCGTTTTCTAATCTATTAGTATATACAAACCTTTATCTCCGTATGAGAAATTCTAATTAAACGGCTTAGCAAAACAAGTGGAATGAAACACTTGCGTTTACTTCGTCGGTTAATTCTTGGACTTGTTCGATTGAACTCTTGTGACAATTTTCGAGTGGGAATCTACAATATGTTCATAAATATTTAAGTTAAGCTAGTGGTTATGGAACATGAAGCTAAACTCTTATATTTACTAGCTTAGTGTAATTTACACTTACTTTCGAGTGGAAGTCTACAATCTGTTCGTAAATATTTGAGTTAAGCTAGTGGTTATGGGACATGAAGCTAAACTCTTATATTTACTAGCTTAGTGTAATTTACACTTATCGATCATTGATGATCATTTTTTGATTTAGACTAGCGATTGAGCGATGTCTCTTTGTTGGTATGGGGATTAAAACCCATTTGGGGAGCTTCGGCTCAAATTTGGCGGGGTAGCGACCCGTGGTCTTCGGACCGTTCGTGGAGCAATTAGCTCAATGAGTCTGTGCATGAGTCGTATCTTTTAGGGTGCGTCGATGTTGACTCATTTATCCGCGTGGGGAACTGTGCCACCACCGAATCTGTGCATGAGTTGTATCTTTTATGGTGCGTCGACGTTCGGTTCATTTATTGGGTTAGCGACCCATGGAATAGCGTTCCGTTTGTGATACACGTGTTGGTGAGTTTTCATGCTCCCGTTTGTGATAGGCCTTCCCCCTTTTGTGATTTTTGGATTTCTCGTTGTGATTTCTAGAATTTGTGTTTCACCTATTTCGTGGATTGGCATTGATATGTTTTGTCAATATTCGTGTTTTGGTGAATTATTTAAAGAATGTGATTCTTTTTGGTGCTTTGAGATGATTTGAGTTATTGTATGATATTTGTTGTTATTTGATGATTACTTGACATAGTATGACATTATTGTTACCATACGTTCTTATTATATCTCTACTTATATCTCATTTCTTTATCTGATATTTATAGTTAGACTGATCCGTTTATTATTTTCTTATTAAATAATACTCGGGTCAAACCGAGATGTAACAGGTGCTTCTGCATGACTCCTTATCGGGGATCATCTTCTGACTTTTGTCTAACTACATTAGATTGGTAGTTTTTGTTGTTATACATATGAGCTAGAGACTCCTTGATGTATACATATTCTTTTGTCTAACACTTGTATCTATTCTTTTGTGAAATTGTGGATCTTATTTGACCACTACTCTGATGTACACTTTTATGTGTTATATTCATATCTATTTCCGCCTTTGAGATATGAACATCTATGACTGATTTATGTTATGCTTATTTCTATATTTGTTTCCAAGGTCCACATAGCCACTATGTGGTAGCTTTGAGTTTGTATTTGGTTTGTCGGATTTGCTCTTGAAATGAAATGCATGTTGTACTATTTGACATATCGGAACTCGCACAAAGCAATTACACGGATGGCCGCTTCTCAACAGCCTTATTCTTCGCACTAGTCGACGGCATTACCCCGTAGTATCCTTAGCTAGCGTGAGTATAGAGCTGCATATTTTACGATTCGTATATTTAAATGTTTAATTTAAATATAGCATCGTTAGTCGGATTTTAGCCCGAAAAAGTCACTATTCGTTGAAGAAAAGTCGAATTAGTGAAAAATCTATGTGGATAGTGTTATTTGGAAGTGCCTAATTGAAAACACATTTTTCCAGAAACTCAGACGTCTAAAATTGTTCGAATCGATCCAGAAAGGAAACAGGCTAAAATAGCCATTTTCAGACGTTTGAAATCCAAGATTCAGACGTCTGAATATTGTTCTAAGACAACATTCAATTTTCCAGATTCAGACGCTTGAATCATCTATTTCAGATGTTTGAATAAAGTCCGAGAACTCTCATTTTTCCAGTTTCAGACGTCTGAAATCTACAATTCAGATGTCTGAATCAAGAATGAAGTTGAGATTCAACAATTTGGACTTGAGACCAATTCCATTGAGTTCAAAAATGGTGTTTGCAACTTTTTTGAGTATAAGCATCGATATGTTTGGAGTTGAGTGAATTTTGCTATTTTTCACTTAGGGCTTTGGGCTTGGGTTTGGGTTTCAGCCCATCAACCTTCTAATAACTTAACCCTCCACTCCACTCCTCTTCACTCCTTCATAATATTTCCTAACACTCAAGCTTTGGAAAAATGGGGGAAGAGAAAAAGAATTAGAATTCCTAAGCCCTAATCTTCTTTGCAAATTCAAGTTCTAGCTCCAAAATTCAAAGAGAAGCTTAGGTGAGCATCTCCTTCTTCTTCTCCAACTCATTCTCTCTTTAATTTCAGAAATTTCCTAAACCTAACTTAGGAAATGTTCTTCTTTTAAGCTTAGATTCAAGCTTCTAGAGTTGAAGTTGAAGAGTAGTTGATCTTCCTTTGCTTTCAAGCTTCTCCTTCATCGTTTTTGGGTTTAAAGGTGAGATTTTTATCTCACATCTAAGTCTATATCTATCTTTGATGTTAGATATGAATTCCTAACACTTATTTATGTTCATTGCTTTCCATTTGAATTGATTTGGTGAACATTCCAAATTTTGGTGTTTTGAAGTCGAAATCTATCAAAATTCTTATATGGTTGTTTAGGCATGAAGGTTGGAGTGTATTGGTGAGACTCTAAGGTTGGGTAGTCGTTTGGCATAAACCCCTAGCTATCATCACTCGTCCGATTGCTTCCGATATGATTTGGCCATTTTTGGCCAAGGCAAAGTATTGTCTGAATAATAGTTTCAGACGTCTGAAATATACAATTCAGACGTCTGAATCGGTTTGTCTCAGTCCAATTTGCCTATTTTGTGTGGGATTCCAATTTTTACCGATTCATGATGGTCCGATTTATTTTGATCATTTATTATTGACTTTGATGGCTTCTTTTTCGGGACTTTTAAGAATATCCATTTTGATGGATTCAGTATCGATTTCTTTGGATTTAATTCACATCTTCGAATGTGGATTTCTGTGATTGATTGTTTCTACAATCATTTTGTGATTTGTCACTTCTAAATACAAAGGTTTCTATACTAGTAGTAAATATCCAAACACTTTTACAAAGATTATTTCAACTCTATTTTTAATACAAAGCTCGTTTATAAAACCGTTTTCTAATCTCTTAGTATATATAAACCTTTATCTCATTCGTATTAGAAAATCTAATTAAACGGCTTAGAAAAACAAGTGGAATGAAACACTTGCGTTTACTTTGTCGGTTAATTCTTGGACTTGTTCGATTGAACTCTTGTGACAATTTTCGAGTGGGAATCTACAATCTGTTCATAAATATTTGAGTTAAGCTAGTGGTTATGGGACATGAAGCTAAACTCTTATATTTACTAGCTTAGTGTAATTTACACTTACTTTCGAGTGGAAGTCTACAATCTGTTCGTAAATATTTGAGTTAAGCTAGTGGTTATGGGACATGAAGCTAAACTCTTATATTTACTAGCTTAGTGTAATTTAAACTTATCGATCATTGATGATCATTTTGTGATTTAGACTAGCGATTGAGCGATGTCTCTTTGTTGGTATGGGGATTAAAACCCATTTGGGGAGCTTCGGCTCAAATTTGGCGGGGTAGCGACCCATGGTCTTCGGATCGTTCATGGAGCAATCGGCTCAATGAGTCTGTGCATGAGTCGTATCTTTTAGGGTGCGTCGCTGTTGACTCATTTATCCACGTGGGGAACTATGCCACGACCGAATCTGTGCATGAGTCGTATCTTTTAGGGTGCGTCGACGTTCGGTTCATTTATTGGGTTAGCGACCCATGGAATAGCATTCCGTTTGTGATACATGTGTTGGTGAGTTTTCATGCTCCCGTTTGTGATAGGCCTTCCCACTTTTGTGATTTTTGGATTTCTCGTTGTGATTTCTAAAATTTGTGTTTCACCTATTTCGTGGATTGGAATTGATATGTTTTGTCAATATTCGTGTTTTGGTGAATTATTTAAAGAATGTGATTCTTTTTGGTGCTTTGAGATGATTTGAGTTATTGTATGATATTTGTTGTTATTTGATGAATACTTGACATAGTATGGCATTTCCTTGTTATCATACGTCTTGGGTCATATCTCTTATCCTATCTCATTTTATTTGATATTTATAGCTAGACTGATCCGTTTATTATTTTCTTCTTAAATAATACTCGGGTCAGACCGAGGTATTTCAGTTGCTTCTGCTTGACTTCTTCTCAGGGTTTGTCACTTGACATTTGGCTAACTACTTTAGCATAGTAGTTTTTGTTAGTATACATTTGAGATAGAGACTCCTTGATGTATATTTATTCTTTTGTCTAGCGCCTGTACCTATTCTTTTGTTATGTAGTGGAACTTCTTTGACCACTATTTTGTTGTACACTTTCATGTGATATGTTCATATCTTATTCCGCCTTTGTGATATGAATGTCTGTGACTGATTTGTGTTTTGCTTATTTCTACGTTTGTTTCCGAGGTCCACTTAGCCACTGTGTGGTAGCTTTGTGTTTTTATTTGATATGTCGGATTTCCTCTTGAAATGAAATGTAAGTAATATTTTCTGACATATCGGTACTCGCACAAAGCAATTACATATATGGTCGCTCCTCAACAACCTTATTCTTCACGCTAGTTGACGGCATTACTCCGTAGTGTTCTTGGCTAGCGTGAGCATAGAGGTGGGGCGTCACCGAAAGAGTAAGGGTCTACCCACTGAATCCGTACACCTTTAGATAAAATGTACGGGAGGCTACAACAACGTTGCACCTCTGCTACTCAGGACTGGCCCTACCCCTTACTAGATAGCGCCGAATATAATCACCACTTAGTTGCGATCAAATAACCATAATGGTCCCCGAAGCATACATAAAGATACCGACACTAGATCCTTGGATGATCATATCCTAATGGGAGCGACCGATACAACCTTGCTTCACGTCCCTGCTCTAGTCATTTTCCTGATGAGGCTTGAGGCTATGTTTACCTTTTTATAACGAACAATCATGGAATGCTGACACTACCCTCTAGGCAGAAATGCCATGCTAGCATTTATCTATACAAGTTCGTTTTGGGTTTCAATGAAACCGAAAGCTCTACCTCTACTACATCCATTTTGGAATCACCCTCAAAATTAGTAGCAAGTAGTCCTTACACTTCAAAAGCTCCATCTTAAATCATCTTCAAGGTTTCTTTAGTTTGAAATGTATTAGTTGGATCGAAGTGGTTTTCAGATAATTTATACTTATTCGATACTAGTCTCTTTGAAACAACATTCGATAGTTCCAGTAAACTCAACCCCAATTATTTTGAAAATAATTAGACAATGCATAAGAGCAGGGATCAACCCCTAACCGTTAAGTGGATGGATTTCCCAATCATTTGTCCTAGGAGAACAAAACAAGGTTTTTTCGCATAGTACAGATCATCGAAGGTGACTGTGCCATTTAACTCGCGTGTTTCTCCTAGATATTTTCAGAGTTATATTTTGGTTCAGATTTCGATAGTCGGTTATTTAACTGTCAAATAAACAAACAAACAACAATTCGGAGATTTAATTACCCATAGCAACCAATAAGCCTCAAAATAAATCTTTCACTTATTTAAATCTCTTCCCAAAATATTTATGTAAGTATATTCAAAAAACATTGTGGAAGATTTCTCATTTCAAAATCAAATTAAAATGATCAAAATAAATGTTATTTAGAATAGAGAAAAAGATAAACCCAAACACTATTCTTTCAGAGTTAAGTGTGGAACGAACGTTCCATGCCACCTTGATTAAGAAGGTCAGTTATGGGAAATCCAATGTCAAGTTCGTTTATAAATTTCTTCAATAAAATCCTTTTAATAAATCTCTTCATTAATGAAATCACCTTTACTAAAATTCCAAATCCATTTATAAACACTTTATAAATCTCCAATTCTATTTATAAAACTCTTTTATAAATATTAAAACCATTTATAAACTCTTTTATAAATATCTAAAATTATTTTCCCGATTTTAAGATCTCTTTTCAATTTATAAAACTCCTTTTATAAACTTTCTTTGTTTAAAACAAAACTTCTTAAATAAACTTTAATCAATAAAGTTTTTGTAACACCTCTAATTTTAAATAGCATTATTCAGGAGATTTAATTGGATAAATTAAATAGAATAATGTAGAGACCAGAGTGATAAGGGGATTAAGATTTGAAAACTAATTAGGGTCGTGCCTTAACTAAATGGATTTATAAAATGGTTTATAAGTAAATACCTAAGAGATTAAAGCAAGGGTAATATGGGAATAGTCGTGTACCATAACCCCATAACCCTATAACCCCGAAACTCATACCTCGTTCTCATTCATACTTTCACAAAACAAAAACATAAGCAAAGGAGAATCAAGGCCGGCCATTACCCTAGGGGAAGAAGAGCTTAAAATCAATTATAAGCTAAGATTCAAGCTAGGAAGATTAAAGCAAGAGCAAATCTCAATTTCCTTATCCAAACCGAGTGAATAATAATCTAAACCATCGCATATATTTCCTTTTGAACATTTTAATTTTGGGTTTAAGGTTTGAAACCGTTTAGATGGATAAATGATGATATGCTTTGATTATATGCCATGTTTTGATTTAAACAAGGATTTTTTTGTAATGATATATCTCGATTTTAAGGTTGAAATCATGTAATTGATTTCGAATGCCATGATAGTTGAATATGTTATGTAAAACATTATTTTGGAGATGGGTTTAAATTTTCATAATATTCCAAGTTATGGATAATTTATTATGAATTTTGGATGAAAGAAATATACAATTTTAGGTTTAAATTATACAAGGCATTATATAATGATTTCGGCTCTGAAATTTACATATGTTCGAAAACATATTAAAAGTGAATTATGGTGATTTTTGGGGTTTTTCCTAAGTGTTTTAATATGGTTATTAGAGGGAATTAGGAAAAAGGACAAACTTTGAAAAAATTTAGGCTGAAGGACACCAAGTTTCATTTTTAGGCTGAAGGACAAATGCTAGTTATAATTAGCATTATATTCAACTTTTACACTATACAAAATGCTAGTTATATCTAGCATTATATTCAGTTTTACACTATACAAAATGCTAGTTATAACTAGCATTGTCCTTCAGCCTAAAAAACAAACTTGTTGTCCTTTAGCCTAAATTTTTTTCTAAGTTTTTCCTTGTGCCTATTTTCCTGTGGTTATTAAATTATTTAAGTTGAAGGACTTAAATGTTTAAATGTTTTGTTAAAGGGAATGACTTATTTGTTAAAATAATTTTAATTATAAATGATTAAATTTGGCAACCTTTTTACAAATGGATTTTGATAAAGAATTTGGCAACCAATCATATTTTGAAAAATTGGGTAAGTTAGGTAAAAAAAAATTTCTTTAAAAGGAAACAAAACTGGTTTTGTTTTAATTTACAACTTCGCCACTTCCTTACACTAGCTTTCGTCACCATACTTATGCTAATGAACTCATTCGAAACCAGTACACATGGTATCAAGCCATTGATACGTAGTGGATTGGAGAAAGGCGGAAGGGACTGTGTCGAAGGCATGCTTTCGAAGGGGTTGAAGTCATTCTTATAGGTTTTCGAATACATTACCTACCTTTGTTTTTAAAAGATGCTTTCAAAGGGTTTGAAGCTTTCGAATCAATCAACATACCTTTGTTCAAAGATTCGCTTACCTTTTTTTAGAAAGGAGCTTTTGAAAGAGTTGCCGCTTACTTTGTGTTAACAAGAAATCTTGTCAACACCCCTAAGTAGAGTTAAAGGTCAAGGTTAATCCCTTTTGGTTTTCTTGGGTAAACGGAGAAAAGTATAATGTGTATGTCCTCTTTAATTTTCCTTTCGAATAGGTTGCTTTACTATGAACTTGTTCAGAAAAGCCTTTCGGTCCAGTCGAAACGGCTAGTTTCTTTACTTAATTAGCAGCCTTTCGAGCTTGTTGGGATGATATGGATGTCCCTTCGAAAGCCTTCCTTCGAAGTGGTTGCAAAGCACAATAATATAACCTTGAGGATCCAAGATTAAGACTCGCTTTGGTAGGTTTCGACCTTGTCAAAAGCTAGGTTGGTTGGAGGTTAGGAATCAGATTAGGAATCTGGGATTGAGGTTTCGACTCTGTCGAAAGCAATATCCTTAAGTGCCTTGGCTTAGGTTGGGAATCAAAGGCTAAAGTGAGTTGGTATGGGGTTTTGACCTAGATGAAAGAAGAAGTCTAGGGAAAGGTGGTCTGGAACTAATAGCTTGTATTACTTGAGAATATATGGGTTTCGACCTATTCGGAAGAGACCCTTTGATATAGTTGATATCTGTAACACAAGGTTAGACCAGATAAAAGCTAGAGAAACAATTATGTAATTAGAAATACTTTAGACTTCCCTTTCTCAACTCAAAGAAGATTTTATTAATCAATTTCCCTAAATCAATTTGCAAATTAGGGTTTTAATGCTTGTGGAACTAAGAAAATACAAGTTTAGAATGACTGAATACGAACCCTAAAACATGACCCCTTGGGTCTTATTTATAGATGCGGGTCAGCACCTTTCGACCCCAATGCTTTCGTCTTGGTCGAAAGGTGGCTACCGTATTGACTCTAATATGCCTCCGCCTTTGTCAAAAGCGGTTGCGCTTTTCTCCTTTATGTTGCTTTGTGAGAGATTTTGACTCTATCGATAGGCTTTATTCAGTGGTATCGAAGATGTTGAGGAGCTGATGGTTTCAATGCTGTTGGTTGCTTCTAAACCCTCGCCTGTGACTTGATGCGGAACCTCCCTAGACAATAATGGCTTCGACTGGTTTGAAAGGCTTGCTTTAGCTTGTGAAAGGGTTGTTTAGGCTAATATAAGCTTTCGAGTGGTTTGAATGAAAGCAAAACCTTTGGTTTCGAAAGGTTTGGCGCGTATTTGAAGATTTGTTTTTCATTGTCTTCGAAAGGTGTTGCTTTGACTCATTCGAAAGGTCTTCATGCATATGGAATCACCTGCTTCTAAAGGTGGCCACTGATGGCGAAAGGGTGCTTTCGACTCCTTCGACCCCTTCAAAAGGTAAAGAATCTTTTAGGCTTGATTGTAGCATCCTTTTGATTCCTTCGAAAGGTTCTGAAGTTTTTGGACTTTGGCTATAGCATCCTTTCGACCCCTTCGAAAGGTTCTAAAGCTTTTGGACTTTGGATGTAGCATCCCTTCGACCCTTTCAAAAGGTCTAACCGAAGCCTTTTCCTCTTGTTCTTCTTTCCCTTCTGCTCAAACTAGTTTCGACTAAGTCGAAAGGAATTTTAAGCAGTAACATTTGCCTCCCCTAACAAATGGAAACTTTGACTTTCCAAGTCAACTATGTTGAAACCTAGAAACTTCCCGCCTTTTGGTATTCCCGCATGAATCTGAACCATCCATTTAAATTGATCCAACGACTCGCTGTCCTTTCTGATTTTTCTTATATAGTACATTCTCTTCTTCATCCGCTTCACTTACCTGCAATTAAATCAACTCCGAGAGAAAGTAAAGTGATTTTAAAAGTTCTCCTAATCACCTTTTCCTCAATCAAAGAAGAGATTAGATTCAATCGTAAGTAAAAATCATTTTTCCCCTTGTAATCTTTATCTCTTCTTATTTCATGATGAATTTCAGTTTTTACCCAAATCTCACAACCGAGATTCCAATTTTTGATTTTGATTTTCCTTGAACTTGTTAATTTTCGTTTTAAACTCAATCCCAAATTTTTACTGCTTATTAGAAAACTCGAATTTTCATTTTAGTGATTTTGAAATTTAAAAGAGTTAATTCATGTTTAAATTTGTTGGCTTAAGGGTTTTGATTCATTTGTTTATCAATTTTTTGAATTCTTGGGCTTGAAATTGGGTTTGGGGAAGAAAGGATTTACTGTTTTCTTTACCCGAAAACTTTGAATTGTACGGATTAAAAATTGGCGCCACAAATTTACCTTTCTACCTCTTCGAAATGGATTAAGGCAGTACTTTTACTTTGGTTTCTTAACCTCTTTCGATAGGGTCGAAAGGTATTGTAGCGCTAATTTGACAGACCTTGTCGAAAGGTTGTATAGTAAAGTAGCATGCAGTCACCCCTCTCGAAAGCAAAACGTTTTGATTTAGTCGAAACCTTTTGTGCCGATTAAAACTTTTTCTTTTTAGTACGCTTTTTGAAACCGTGATGCCCTTTCGACCCTATCGAAACCTTCTTCAACTTAATGAGTCGAAACCTTCTATAGTCACATTTCTCCAGCATTGTCTAAACGTTCCAAGTTCATATGACTTTAACTTAGGACCTTTCGACTCAATGGGTATATAAGGTTTCGATGGCTTTCATATTTTCCATAGAAAAACTTAAGCCATGGGTTTCTATAGTGTCAAAGGGTCTTGTTACATTGTTTATGGAATATTAGTAGTGTATATACCTTTTTCAATTTTTTTAAAGTTGGTTTTAATCATTTCCTTCTAACAACATAGTTCTTGTCGAGCTTTTAGCATTGTTGAAGGGTGCCGATTGGACATACATTTCAACCCTCCCTTTGGACCTTGTCGAAAGCTCAGTGGATGTTCATATTCAAGATTTTGACATTGTCGTGAGGTGTCTGCTAAATGTTAATTTTTCAATCCCTTTTGACTCGGTCGAAAGCTGTAATAACCCGCATATTTTACAATTATCTATTTAAATGTTTTTATTTAAATATGGTATCGTTAGTCGGATTTTAGTCTAAAAAGTTACTTTTTGCAAACAGTCGAATTGGGACTCGAGACCACTTCCATTGAGTCCAAAATGGCGTTTGCGACTTTTTTGAGTATAAACATCGATATGTTTGGAGCTAGCTAAATTTCGACCTTTTCACTTAGGGCTTTGGGTTGGGTTTCAGCCCATTAACTTAACATATCAACCCAACTCCACTCCACTCCTCTTCCTCACTTCATAATATTTCCTACAACTTAAGCTTTAGCAAGAATGGTGGTGGAGGTGGGAAATTAAAATCCTAAACCCTAGTTTCTTTAGCAAATCCAAGTTTTAGCTCCAAATTCAAAGAGAAACTATTGGTAAGTATCTCCATCTTCTTCTCCAACTCAATCTCTCTTTAAATTCAGAAATTTCCTAAACCTAACTTTGGAAATGTTCTTCTTTTGAGCTTAGATTCAAGCTTCTAGAGTTGAGTTTGAAGAGTGGTCGATGCTCCTTTGTTTCCAAGCTTCTTCTTTATTGTTTTTGGGATTAAAGGTGAGATTTTTATCTCACATCTATGTCTATAACTATCCTTGATTGCTTGGTATGGATTCCTAACACCCTTTCATGTTCATTTGATTTTGGTTTGGATTGATTCGGTGAACATTTCAATTTTTGGTGTTTTGGAAGTTAAAACTTTGAAAATCCTAGCTTTGATTTATGAACATGCTTTTGGTGGTGTTTCGGAGAGCTTATAGGGCTGGGTTGTCGCTAGGCATAAAAATCCTTTGTCGCCGTTGCTCATTCAATCGCTCCAAATCCGAGAAGTTGTGTTGGTTTTCCCATTTCTGGGCTTTGCAAATTCTGTCCTGCTACAGGCGACAGACGTCTGTGGATTATCCACAGACGTCTTTGGCTTTAGGGAAAATATTTCCCGAAACAGGTGATAGACGTATGTGGATTTCCCACAGACGTCTGTGGGAGTTGATTTCTGGATATTAGCCTATTTTTATGTGGATTTCCAAATTTATCGATTTTTGATTATCCATATAGTTATTGTCAATTAATATCAACTTTGATGATTTCTTTTTTGGATTTTTGGTGTTTCTATTTGATCGATTTGATATCGATTTCCATGGTTTGATTCACGTTATCGAAATGTGAATTCTTGTGATAGATTGTTTCTACAATCATTTTGCGGTTTGTCACTTCTAAATATAAAGGTTTCTATACTAGTAGTAAATATTAAAACTCTTTTACAAAGATGATTTCAACTATATTTTTAATACAAAGCTCTTTTATAAAACCGTTTTCTAATCTATTAGTATATACAAATCTTTACCTCATTCGTATGAGAAAAATATAATTAAACGGCTTAGCAAAACAAGTGGTATGAAACGCTTGCGTTTACTTCGTCGGTTAATTTTTGGACTTGTTCGATTGAAACTCTTGTGACAATTTTCGAGTGGAAATCTACAATTTGTTCGTAAATATTTAAGTTAAGCTAGTGGTTATGGGACATGAAGTTGAACTCTTATATTTACTGGCTTAGTGTAATTCACACTTTTTATTGATCGATGGCGATCATTTTGTGATTTAGACTAGCGATGTGCGATGTCTATTTGTCTATGAGGGAGACTAAACCCCGTTTCTGTGAAACTTCAGTTCAAATTGGTGGGTTAGCGACCCATGGTCTTCGGGCCGTTTTGTGGAGCCTCGGCTCAAAATTAATGGTTATCAACCATGGAATAGCGTTCCGTTTTGTGATACACGTGTTGAGAGTTTTCATGCTCTCGTTTTGTGATAGGCCTTCCCCCCTCTTTTTATTGTGATTTCAGGATTTCTTGTTGATGATTTCTAGAACTTGTGCTTCACCAATTTTCATGATTTACATTGATAAGCTCTATCAATATTTGTGTATTGGTGAATTTGTGTGTCGTTAACTTTTGTGATTGGCATTGATATTATAGTCAATATTTTTGTGTTTGGTGAATAAACTAAAGAGTATGACGTTCTATCCAGTATTTTGAGATTATTGAGTTATTGTATGATTTTGGTGTTTTACATGCATACTAGTTATAGTAAGGCATTAATGTTATCATACGTCTTTTGTCATATCTCATATTCTATCTCATTTTAATCTGATATTTATAGTTAGACTGATCCGTTTATTATTTCTTATTAATTAATACTCGAGTCAGACCGAGATGCTACAGGTGCTTCTGCTTGACCTCTCATCTGGGAGTACTATCTGACTTTTGGCTAACTACATTACATTTGTAGTTTTTGTTGTTATACATTCGAGATATAGACTCCATGATGTATACTTATTCTTTTGTCTAAGCACTTGTATCTATTCTTTTGTGATATTGTGGATCTTTTTTGACCACTACTCTGATGTACACTTTTTGGTGTTATATATTCATATATGTTTCCGCCTTTGTGATATGAATGTATGTGACTGATTTATGTTATATTTATTTCTATATTTGTTTCCGAGGTCCACTTAACCACTGTGTGGTAGCTTTGAGTTTGTATCGGTATGTCGGATTCCCTCTTGAAATGAAATGCATGTTATACTATCTGACATATCGGTACTCGCACAAAGTAATTACACGGATGGTCGCTCCTCAACAGCCTTATTCTTCACGCTAGTTGACGGCATTACTCCGAAGTGTCCTTGGCTAGCGTAAGTATAGAGGTGGAGCATCACAGCTTGGTATCAGAGCCAAACTTTGGAACTATATAGAATAATCTAACAAGGATCATTGTCCTAAGTCCTTCTTAGGAGTCGTGCCATAGGATTTAATTCGGGTCTTCGTACTGTTCTATCCTATTACTTTTTATGATTCCTTGTTTTGTCAATCAAATTTGTTTGATATTCATTCTGAGATTAACCTTTTTCTCTTTTCTTTCTTTCTTAAAGAAAAGAAATGGTTAGACCTGGCCGTCCCAGCGCCGGTTAATCTAGTGCTACTCCCCAGGATGGAGTATTTATTTCTGCTCAGCAGCTTCTTGATCTTGTAAAGAATGCTCAAGCAGCCGGTTCTATTCCGAAGCCTACTCACCCTAAGTCTGGATTTGCACGCTTGTGCAACGATTATACCAACTTGGGTGGAAAGCCATTCAAGGGTTCTGAAACCATTATTGAAGTCCAGGCTTGGCTAAGAACATGCGACCGCATTTTTTCTCGCATGAACCTTATTGATCTTCACCGAGTTCAGGTGGCCTCTGGTATGCTCCAAGAAAGAGCACTAGACTAGTACGAGCTTCTGATTTGTGAAATTAATGAAACGGATCTTACTTGGGAGCAATTCCGGGAACGATTCGAATTAAAGTTTGTGCCAGAAGCTGAGAAGGTGACTTTGGCCCGTCGTTTCATAGACCTTATTCAAGGTGAATCCTCCGTGGCAGATTATGTCGCATCCTTCGAGTCACTTTCTAAATACAGGGTTGAATACATCAACACCCCATTGAAGAAGAACCAAAGATTTGTCTATGGCTTGAACAAAAATCTCAAGAAGCCATTACTTCTAAAATTAGAAGTCTCTTTTGATCAACTCATTGACATCGCTCTTCGACTTGAAGAGGCAGATAGAGTAAGTGATGTTGAGGTTGGGAGTGCTAAACCGAACTTCACCAACAAGAAAAGGCCTAATAAGTTCAAAGGTCCTTATCCCAACAATGAGAAAAGGAAACAAGCATCTCCGGCAACTAAGACTTCTACCTCTAGTGGTAGGCAATGCTACAACTGTGGTTCTAAGGACCATTATGCGAATCAGTGTTAAAAGCCCCGTGCTTGTCGTTATTGCAAAAGCCCGGACCATTATATATCTGTGTGTCCCAAACTTCAAAACAAGAAGGAGGGAAAGCTTAATGTGGCGCAAGCCTCTGGTAATACTTCTCGTGGTCAAGGTATTTCTCATTCTATCCTTGATGACATTATTGTGTTTCATGATCATCCTATTCGAGTTCTTTTTGATACGGGTGCGTCCCACTCTTTTATTTCAAAAGAACTTGTTGATACTTTTTCTTTGGAAGTTATGTGTTTGATGACTTCTTTGAGAATTGCGAATCCGGTTGGTGGATCCGTAACACTCAGTCTACTTTGTAAAGATGTCGAGATTGTTTTATGTGATTTTTCTTTCCTAGTCGATTTGCATGTCATGCGTTACTTAGGCTTTGGGATGATTTTAGGGAATGGATTGGCTTAACCGTTATGAAGCTTATATCCTATGTCCTGAGCGGACTATTTATCTTCGACATCCTCAATCTGTTAAGCAGGTTTCTATTGTTCTTAAAGATTCAGATTCTACTTTGGCAGCATCCTTATATTCTCTAAACCCTTGTGATGACGATATTGATGATGAGGAAGATGTCATTTCTCTTATTCACGTTGTACGTGAATTTTCCAACATATTCGAGCCCGTTTTAGGATTGTCACCTAAGCGAGCAATTGAGTTCAGAATTAACCTTGTCCCTGGAGCTCAATCTATTACTCGTCCTCCTTATCGTATGTCCAATAAAGAAAATGAGGAGATGCACAAACAATTATCCGAATTGGAAACGAAGCAATTTATCCAATCTAGTCCTCTCCATAAGGAGCTTCAGCTATTTTTGTAAAGAAATCTGATGGTACACTTAGGCTTTGCGTTGACTACCGCAAGCTTAACGATCTCACCATCAAGAATAAATATCCCTTGCTTCAGATTGATGATTTATTCGATCAGCTTAGTGGTGCTAAACTCTTTTCACAATTAGACTTAGCAACTGGTTTTCATCAGCTATGTATTGCAGAGGATAACATTCCTTTGACATCGTTCCGTACACGTTATGGATCTTATGAATGGCTTGTTATGCCATTTGGTTTGACGAACGCTCCAGCTTATTTCGTCGACCTTATGAATCGAGTTTTTAAAGACTTCCTCGATCGATTTGTTCTCATCTTTATAGTTGACATTCTTATTTATTCTAAAATCGAAGAGGAGCATGAAAATCATCTTCGTATTGTATTGGAAACTCTTCGGAGCACCAATTAAAAGCAAAATGTTCTAAATGCCACTTTTGGCAATCTCATGTGAAATTTTTGGGACATATCATTTCTGAATCCAGAATTTCCGTAGATCCTCAAAGATTGAAGCGATTCAAAATTGGAAGAGACCGGAGAGTGTGACGGAAATTCGTAGCTTCCTTGGATTGGCGGGCTATTACCGTCGGTTCATAAAAGACTTTTCCAAGATTTCTGTACCTCTTACTAATTTGACAAAGAAGAGAGTTAAATACATTTGGTCAGACAAATGTGAAGCTTCATTTCAAAAATTAAAAGAACTCCTTTTCGATGCTCCTATTCTTGTGATTCCCGATGGGAACCAAGATTTTGTTGTGTATACCGATGCTAGTCGCGTTGGTTTGGGTGTCGTTCTCATGCAAAGGGAACGTGTTATCGCTTATGCTTCAAGGCAATTAAAGCCAGCCGAGACTATATATGCCACTCATGATTTAGAGCTCACAGCTATCGTATTCGCCCTTAGAATTTGGCGCCATTATCTTTTGGGAGAGAAATTTGTTCTCTACACCGATCACAAATCTTTGAAGTATTTATTTTCTCAAAAGGAACTTAATTTGCGTCAACAACGTTGGCTCGAGTTCCTGGCATCTTATGATCTTGATATTCTTTATACTCCCGGAAGGGGAAATCGTGTTGCCGACGACCTTAGCCGAAAGCAACAAGCGATTGTTTCTATGATGATATCCGAATGGAACGATCTCGAGACTTTGTCTACTTGTGAGATTCGAGATTGTGTATCCGATTTATGTTCATCTCTTGTTTTATGTAGCCTTGAGGCTCATCCATCTCTTTTGCACCGCATCCTTGAAGTTCAAAAACTAGATCTCGAATTGGTTCTTCTTGGCCAAAATTTGAGGGATAAAATTGATATTGAAGGTATGAAAGACTTTGATATTGATGCTCATGGCGGTATTCGAAAATTTGGTAGACTTATCGTGCCAAATATTTGTGATCTTCGTAAAGACAGTAGAATATTCCCATCGTTCTAAATTCACCATTCATCCCGGTAGTAGTAAAATGTACGTGGATATGAAGCGACTTTATTATTGGGAGGGAATTAAATTTGATATCGCTAACTTCGTTAAGCGTTGCATGACTTGCCAACTCATTAAGGCCAAGCATCAAAGGCCCGGTGGGTTATTGCAACCTTTGGAAATTCCATTATGGAAGTGGGATCAAATTTCCATGGATTTTATTGACGGCCTTCCCCGTTCTCGTTCGAGTCATGATAGCTTGTGGGTGATAGTTGATAGACTTACTAAATCCGCCCATTTTATTCCCGTTCGGTCTAATCGGACCGTTCCTCTTTTGGCCAAACTCTTTATTAAAGAAATTGTTAAATTGCATGGTGTTCCTACTTCTATTATTAATGGTCGTGATCCATTGTTTACTAGTGGATTTTGGAGGAGTCTTCAAAAAGCTTTGGGAACGAAGCTTAATTTTAGCACCGCTTATCATCCGTAGTCCGATGGACAAACTGAGCGTGTGAATCAAACCCTTGAAGATCTTCTTCGTGCTTGTGTTCTTGACTTTGGTGGAAGTTGGGAAGGTCATATTTCTCTTGTTGAATTTTCCTATAATAATAGCTTCCAATCTATTATTGGTATGGCACCTTTCGAGGCACTATACGGAAGGCCATGCCAATCTCCTTCGTGTTGGCTTGAAGCCGGTGAGAAGCTGGTTTTAGGACCAGATTTTATTTGTGATGCCACAGAAAAGATTGACCTTATTCGTCATAGGAAAAAAGAAGCTCAAAGTAGACAAAAATATTATGCCGATAATCGAAGAAGGAAACTAGAATTTTCCGTGGGAGATTTTGTGTTCATTCGTGTTTCACCTATGAAGGGTGTTGTGCGTTTCAGTCGATCGGGAAAATAAGCACCTCGATATATTGGCCCTTTTCCCATCACCGAACGCATTGGTTCTGTGGCTTATCGCCTTTCGTTACCGGCTCAGTTTTCTGCTATTCATGACGTGTTTCACGTCTCTCAACTATGGAAATGCCTTCAAGATTCCGACACTATTCTTGAGCCCGGTTTTGTTGATGAAATTGAAGTTTCGCCTAATTTAACATATGAGCAACATCCTATTCGTGTTATTGCTTCGGAGGTTAAATGCCTTCGAAATAAAGATGTCCCGCTTGTAAAAGTTCAATGGTCCTCAAATCCTAAGGATTGCTCTTGAGAATCTAGAGAATTCATCGAGCGAACACATCCGGACTTACTCTCTTGAGCTCTTTGAGGTGAACTTCTTATTTCAAATTTCTTCTTTTGTGTTGATATGTTTTATTGTTGTTACTTTTTGTTCAAATATTTCTTATGATTGCGAGGACGCAATTTCTTTAAGGAGGGAAGTCTGTAACAACCTGCATATTTTATAATTATCTATTTAAATGTTTTTATTTAAATATGGTATCGTTAGTCGGATTTTAGTCCGAAAAGTTACTTTTTGCAAACAATCGAATTGGGACTCGGGACCACTTCCATTGAATCCAAAATGGCATTTGCGACTTTTTTGAGTATAAACATCGAAATGTTTGGAGCTAGCTAAATTTTTGACCTTTTCACTTAGGGCTTTGGGTTGGGTTTCAGCCCATTAACTTAACATATCAACCCAACTCCACTCCACTCCTCTTCCTCACTTCATAATATTTCCTACAACTTAAGCTTTAGCAAGAATGGTGGTGGAGGTGGGAAATTAAAATCTTAAACACTAGCTTCTTTAGCAAATCCAAGTTTTAGCTCCAAATTCAAAGAGAAACTATTGGTAAGTATCTCCATCTTCTTCTCCAACTCAATCTCTCTTTAAATTCAGAAATTTCCTAAACCTAACTTTGGAAATGTTCTTCTTTTGAGCTTAGATTCAAGCTTCTTGAGTTGAGTTTGAAGAGTGGTCGATGCTCCTTTGTTTCCAAGCTTCTTCTTCATTGTTTTTGGGACTAAAGGTGAGATTTTTATCTCACATCTATGTCTATAACTATCCTTCATTGCTTGGTATGGATTCCTAACATCCTTTCATGTTCATTTGATTTTGGTTTGGATTGATTCGGTGAACATTTCAATTATTGGTGTTTTGGAAGTTAAAACTTTGAAAATCCTAGATTTGATTTATGAACATGCTTTTGGTGGTGTTTCGGAGAGCTTATAGGGCTGGGTTGTCGCAAGGCATAAATCCTTTGTCGCCGTTGCTCATTCAATCGCTCCGAATCCGAGAAGTTGTGTTGGTTTGCCCATTTATGGGCTTTGCAAATTCTGTCCTGCTACAGGCGACAGACGTCTATGGATTATCCACAGACGTCTGTGGCTTCAGGGAAAATATTTCCCAAAACAGGTGACAGACGTTTGTGGATTTCCCACATACGTCTGTGGCTGTTGATTTCTGGATATTAGCCTATTTTTATGTGGATTTCCAAATTTATCGATTTTTGATTATCCATATAGTTATTGTCAATTAATATCAACTTTGATGATTTCTTTTTTGGATTTTTGGTGTTTCTATTTGATCGATTTGATATCGATTTCCATGGTTTGATTCACGATATCGAAATGTGAATTCTTGTGATAGATTGTTTCTACAATCATTTTGCGATTTGTCACTTCTAAATATAAAGGTTTCTATACTAGTAGTAAATATTAAAACTCTTTTACAAAGATGATTTCAACTATATTTTTAATACAAAGCTCTTTTATAAAACCATTTTCTAATCTATTAGTATATACAAATCTTTACCTCATTCGTGTGAGAAAAATATAATTAAATGGCTTAGTAAAACAAGTGGTATGAAACGCTTGCATTTACTTCGTCGGTTAATTTTTGGACTTGTTCGATTGAAACTCTTATGACAATTTTCGAGTGGAAATCTACAATTTGTTCGTAAATATTTAAGTTAAGCTAGTGGTTATGGGACATGAAGCTAAACTCTTATATTTACTGGCTTAGTGTAATTCACACATTTTATTGATCGATGGCGATCATTTTGTGATTTAAACTAGCGATGTGCGATGTCTATTTGTCTACGATGGAGACTAAACCCCGTTTCTGTGGAACTTCGGTTCAAATTGGTGGGGTAGCGACCCATGGTCTTCGGGCCATTTTGTGGAGCCTCGGCTCAAAATTAATGGTTAGCAACCATGGAATATCGTTCCGTTTTGTGATACACGTGTTGAGAGTTTTCATGCTCTCGTTTTGTGATAGGCCTTCCCCCCTCTTTTTATTGTGATTTCAGGATTTCTTGTTGATGATTTCTAGAACTTGTGCTTCACCAATTTTCGTGATTTACATTGATAAGCTCTATAAATATTTGTGTATTGGTGAATTTGTGTGTCGTTAACTTTTGTGATCGGCATTGATATTATAGTCAATATTTTTGTGTTTGGTGAATAAACTAAAGAGTATGACATTCTTTTTTGTATTTTGAGATTATTGAGTTATTGTATGATTTTGGTGTTTTACATGCATACTAGTTATAGTAAGGCATTAATGTTATCATACGTCTTTTGTCATATCTCATATTCTATCTCATTTTAATCTGATATTTATAGATAGACTGATCCGTTTATTATTTTCTTATTAAATAATACTCGGGTCGGACCGAGATGCTACAGGTGCTTCTGCTTGACCTCTCATTTGGGAGTACTATCTGACTTTTAGCTAACTACATTACATTTGTAGTTTTTGTTGTTATACATTCGAGATATAGACTCCATGATGTATACTTATTCTTTTGTCTAAGCACTTGTATCTATTCTTTTGTGATATTGTGGATCTTATTTGACCACTACTCTGATGTACACTTTTTGGTTTTTTATATTCATATACGTTTCCGCCTTTGTGATATGAATGTCTGTGACTGATTTATTTTATGTTTATTTCTATATTTTTTTCCGAGGTCCACTTAACCACTGTGTGGTAGCTTTGAGTTTGTATCGGTATGTCAGATTCCCTCTTGAAATGAAATGCATGTTGTACTATCTGACATATCGGTACTCACACAAAGTAATTACACGGATGGTCGCTCCTCAACAGCCTTATTCTTCGCGCTAGTTGACGGCATTACTCTGAAGTGTCCTTGACTAGCGTGAGTATAGAGGTGGGGCATCACAAAAGCTCTTAATTTCTGATTTTTAAATTTAACATTCTTCCAAGAACTTGAAGTTTCATGTTTGGTTTTATGTTTAAGTTGCCATAGTAAGTTTTTACTAATCCTTGAAAGAATGTTAAGTTCATATTAAACTGGAAATTTTAACTGAAACGTTTTCACCTAGCAGAACCATGAGCTCTCTGAAGAAGGTTGAAGCCACTTCAAAGCATCCTCTTATATCTACACAAGATGAAGTAGACAACATCCTCAATGACTATGAAATTACTGGTGCAGAAGCTATCCTATCTAGGGAATCTAACACCATCGCAACCCTCCCGAAGGGTTCTTTTCTTATACTGCCATTCATATATGGCATAGAGGGTTTCTCCCTTCTCCGGAGTTCTTGTCCATGTTCCTCCCTTATCTCAAAATCGCTCCAATCCAGCTATCCCCAAATGTGTACACTTACCTTCTGTCTTTGTAGTTGATGGCATTAGAGTCTAGCCTCCCCTCTTTAAATGCTGAAGTATTGAACCACTTGGTCCGACTGGTCAAACTCAGCAATCTCAATAGCCGAATCTTCCGGGCAACCCTCCGAGGAAGTTGATATTAGACGGAATTTGTAAGTTTAAAGATTGGGAGAACCAGTTTTTCTTTGTTAGATGCTTCCCAAATATCAGTGGGAATTTCTCTACTTCCCGTAAGTTTAGACTTCCATTATTTTCCTTCTATTCGGTGTTTTTTCTGGTCTAACCTTCGCTCTTATCAGGTGCCCCTGCTAAAGAGCTAAATGAGGAAGATAAGAGAACAGTAGAGTCTCTAATCATAGCTTCAAACAAGATCGGGAGTAGATTAACGCTGCTAAATCCAAAAAATATGCAAAAGCACTCCCTTCTGTCGACGGGTCAAAGGATCCTTGGCAATCCTCCTTTAGTCCAACACACCTCCCAAAGCAAATGCTTCCTTTCTTTAGGAGACCCATCAAACTTTTCTCCCATGTCACCCATCTGTGCTGACCACTCCGGTAAGTTACAAATGCTGCACTTGTTATGTATTGCCCTATTTTCTTGGTTATTCTGCTGATTTATAATCTATTTGAATTCTTTTCAGTTGATCCTCAAGTGGAAAAACCCACTAGTGGTCCCGCTCCTCCTTCCTTGACTTCTTACGCATCATCTTTTTCCCAGGCCATTGTCAGGTCAAAGATGGTTGCTAAAAGGAAACTAATCAAAACGCCTATAGTGGAACCACCCCAAAAGAGATTTAAAGTGGTCGAGGTTCCGGATTCTCCACCGCTGGTCGAAGGGGAGTCTATCAATGTTGAGGAGTCTCTAAAGAGTTCGTCTTCGAAGCACCTCATGTCTTGCCTAAGGAAACTCCTATCAAAGTCGATCCTCTCTCTTGCATCATTATCTCCAGCTCTCTTAGCATAATTGAGCAGATGCAAAAGGCATTGGGGACTTCGACCCATACTCAAGTTCTAAATCTTCCGAGACTATCAGCTTCCACACCTCCGAGTGATTTTGAAAAGATGATCCATTTTATTTTAAACTCTTAGTCATTTTCTTCAGTTCAACCGTCGTCCTCTGTTTCTGATTTGGAAGGACACAATCGATCCCTTCTCGAACAACAACTTCTGGTATGTGTTATGTTACTTAACATTATTATTTATGTTTTCTTTAAGCTTTTAACTTATGCTGTATTTTTCTTTCAGATTTCCAAAAGCTGGTTCTCCTTGCACGAAAATGTGTCCAAATCCTCTGTTGAAACATCTAAACTTCAAGAAGAAGTTGCTGCCTTAAATAACCAAGTTTCCTCCTTATCTATAGAAAAGAGCGAGGTTACAACTGAGTTGGAGCGATTGAAAGCTTCTCTCGCTCAGTCAGAATCTATCATCTTGGAAAAAAGGAAAGCTCACCAACTTCTAACCGACGAGAACAATGACTCTGAAAGAGTCTGAAGAGTAAAAAGGACGGATGGTAGCTAAACAATCCTTGCTAAAGAAAAAGATGAAAAAGAACAAGGCCTCCCTCATATTGGCTATCTACACCATTTCTGATGCGAAGCAGCGAGTGTCGCAACTCCATGACTCATCTCTAGAAGACATTATTATGAACTCCTTTGAAAATGCCTTAATGCTCGCCTATGCCGATAATGTTGATAAGTGCCTGGATTTGAGCTTTCCTTCGCTTGACCCTACTCTTATTGATAGGGTGATGGATAGAATCAGAAAGATGGAGTAGGGGATTGAAATTGCCAAGAGGGAGGAAATCGATGCCTCCAAAATTCTTTATTTTGAAGTTCCTTCCTTCGAAGTCGAATCGAAGAAGATGACAAAGATGAGGCTATCAAAGAAGAGAGGGGAGATAATGATGATGATAATGACGATGACAACGATAATGACGGGGATGATAACCTCAAAGGCGGACATGGATCAGGTGGCAATGGGGGAGCCCATAGTGAGGCTTCTGACAAAGTTGGAAATGATAATACTGGGGCTTTTGAAAAAGATCCATCTCCTCACATTGCAGGCCCGCCTGAATCTGCCGCACCTTCTGTTAGAACTACTATTCTATGGTTTCGATGACAACAACTATACAATCGTACACATACAATATATAGTCTATCTACATGCAGGAAAAAGCTTTCAGAGTTCAAAGTGAAGACAACTAATGGAGAAGAAGAATGATTAGTATTACAAAAGTTAATATATTGTTATTATTGTCATAGATATAAATCGTAAAATCCCCTTTAGTAAATGTCAAACATCTGACATTACATATCAGACATTTGACTAAAGCTTCTGGATTTAAATTCAAACTAACACCTGATGTTTGTTAAAACTTTCAGATGTATGTTTCTAGCTCTGTCTAAAAAATATATACAAGCTCAGATGTCTAAACGTATAGCCAGACGTCTGTGCTGAGCAACGACCTTAAGCATTGAAAAGACAGCTGCTTCAATCTAATGGATGCTTCCACAACTCTTCACTGCATCTCTTCCGTCTCAATAGTTGCAACCTTTAGATTGAACCAGAAAACTCTAAGGGGTATTACTTTTCACAATAACTCTTCATTATCTATATATATGCACAAATTTTAAGATTTAAATCACTTGAATTTTCCGAATCTCTTATCTACATTCTTTGCATATTCTGAATTCTAAAAGCAAACAATATCAGTCTTATTACTTTCCAAAATCAAAGCTTCACATACACATACTACTTAAAGGAGATTATAAGAAGATTGGTACAATGCAGTCAAAATCTATGTATTTCAGAACACATAATTGTCATAGAAAGAACTGTTGTATCGAGCCTATTCCTCCGGGTAAAGCGAGGGTTGTTTATTAGTAAAAGCCGAACATGAGCTTCGGGACTGGACGTAGGACGGGAGGTCCGAACCAGTATAAAAACTCTGGTGTGATTGTTTCTTTACTATTATTTACTTTACTCTGTTATTCATAATTATTATTTTACTACACTTGCATATTAGATATAAGTATACGATCCATACACTCTTTCAACTTCTTCCCCTAAAAAAGATCTAGCTTTTTTTGATGTCGAAGCGCCGAAGGAGAAGGGGCAAGCTTCCCAAGCATCAGTCCCAATATCTCAGGTATGGGATTCTCTGTTTGAACAACTTTTACTTCAAAATATATAATAGTGTAAATCTTTTATTTAGATAAGGAGGAAATCGGTCCACCCATATAAAACTAAGCTTGAAAGAAAAAAAGCAGAGATAAATAGTCTATATAGAGAGTTAGACAGGCAGTTGAAGGAGCACAATGTCCTCTCTGATAAATACCATAGACTCAATAAAAGTGCAACAGTGTTAGCCTCTTTTAAGCATCAAGAAGCTGCCCCATGATTAAGGAGAACGTGCCTCCATTATGATGGCCTTCTTAAAGAAAATTGAGAATTAATCACCCTCTTTTGGATGTTGATTGAAGAGAGACATTTTGGTTAACTTCTTATATAAGGCCTATTATAGACATCCAATTGTTGACTTTTCATATTTAGGTGAATTTAACGAGGGTCTGCTTAGGCGCTTTCATAAAAGATACTTGGACGAATTCAGATCCGACCCGCATTCTGGAGCTTGCTAGAATTTACCACGAGTCAGATCCATTCCCTAAGATATACCTCCATAAAAAGTTAAGTATTATTAGGATAAATTTTTCTCTCAATTATTTACTATGTCTATCTTGTATGAATCTAATGAATAATCATAAACATGTAATAATATATTGATTTGTAAATATTTTATTTAGTCTTGCTTTTTACGCTTAGCTTCATTTCATTATGTTATCACAGAGCGATTGTTCATCAGGCCAACTTGTTTCTAGAGACCATTTAAGTCAATATGTTAAACCGAGGAGATTTTTTCTTGAAAAAGCATCAATTTTAAAGTCTTCAAAATTATCAAGATACCTTTTTGTTAGAGATTTACAAAGACTTTATATGGAACACCCTTGTCTTCACTTTGACTTCCTTGGTGAAGAAAAGGAGAAAATACTCAAAGAGATTTGGACATTCTACACCAAACTAATATGTGGACGCGATAGTCCCTCGCTACAGTAAATATTCATAGGTTGTTACTCCAGAAGAAGTCAATGTTTGTTTTGACTCGACCATCCCCCCGCTGAATATGTGGATGCGATAGTCCCCCCACTGAATTTTCTGAATCTCTTATCTACATTCTTTGCATATTCTGATTTCTAAAAGCAAACAATATCAGCCTTTATTACTTCCCAAAATCAAAGCTTCACATACACATACTACTTACAGGAGATTATAGGAAGATTTGTACGCAGTCAAAATCAGTGTTTTTCAGAACACATAATTGTCTTAGAAAGAACTGTTGTATCTAGCCTATTCCTTCGGGCAAAGCGAGGGGTTTTTATTAGTAAAAGCCGAAGAGGAGCTTCGGGACTGGATGTAGGATGGGAGGTCCGAACCAGTATAAAAACTCTGGTGTGATTGTTTCTTTACTATTATTTACTTTACTCTGTTATTCATAATTACTATTTTACTACACTTGCATATTAGATATAAGTATACGATCCATAAACTCTTTCATTTGGTATCAGAGCATGGTTATTTCAATTCATAGTAACACATAATTGAAAACATTTTAATGTGGCAAGTACATTTCAAGAAGGACAATCAACTGCATGTCTACCACTATTCACTGGATCAAATTATGCTTACTGGTCTACACGTATCTGTATTTTTATTGAAGCAAATGGTCTAGAAATTTGGAAAGTAACACAAGTTAAATATGTAGAACTATAAAAAAATATAAGCACTTGGATAGATGCCCAAAAGAACACAGCAACAAACAATGCTAAAGCTATGAATGTTTTATTATGTTCACCTGATAAAAATGAATTCTCACGTGTCATGTTGTGCACCACTGCATATGATATATGGCGTACACTACAAATCACTCATGAAGGCACAAAAAAAGTTAAGCAAACAAAGATTTCTATCTTACAAAATCAGTTTTCTTCATTTAAAATGAAAACAAATGAATCTATTGGTGATATGTATGCTAGATTTCAAACTATCCAACATGATCTCATGGCACTTGGAGTTAAATTTACAAATTTTGATTTAGTTACACATATTTTAAATTCCTTAACAATTGAATGGGAACGAAAAGTATTGGTCATTGAAGAAGCAAATGATTTATCTCAAGTAAAAGTCGAAGAATTTATAGGAAATTTGATGTTGTACGAAGCAAATCTACAGGCAAGAAAAGAATAAATCAATAAAAAGAAAAATATAGCCTTCCAAGCCTATGATAATAACTCAGACTTCGATGAAGAAGAGATTGTATTTATTGCCAAAAATTACAACAAATTCAAAAAATTCAAAAAGATGACGAGATCTCAAAATGGTGGAAATTCAAATTCATCTAACCAAACTTCAATCAAATGCTTTGGGTATGACAAGTTCGGACAGATGAAGAAATGATGCCTAGAACTTAACAATGACAAAAAGAAAGGCAAGTACGAAAAATTCAAGAAAAGAAAACGGGCATTTCAAGTAACGTGGGATGACTCAGATTCATCTTCATCATCAGATAGTGACAACAATAGTGATTCTGAGCAGGCTAATGTTTGTTTTATGGCAAACACTAAAGAGGTATGTCATGATCTTACTTATGATGAAATTTTAGAACTTAGCATGGAATTAGATGACAAATATAGATAAAATAAAAACTAAATAAAGAGTATGTTGCCAAAATTAATCGCATGGAACTTGATATTGGACTATTAAAAGATGAAAAAACAATTTTAGAAGAAGAATTAGAAACTTCACAAGAGAAATGTAAGAATTTATCTATTCAAAATGACTCATTATTATGTGAAATAGGAAAAGTTAAACTAGAAAATGATAAATTTAGAAAAGAAAACGTTATGTTAAAAAACGATGTAGAAGCTTTAATGTTAACTCATATTTTAGTGTCGACCTAAAACTCTGCGACCTAAAGACTGCGACCTAAAGAATCTTCGACCTAAGGAAGTCTGCTACCTAAGAGTCCACGACCTAAGAGTCCACGATCTAAAGTCTAACGACCTAAGGAAGTTACCGACCTAACGACCTAAGGAAGTTAGCGACCTAACGACCTAAGGGAGTTAGCGACCTAACGACTTACTGGTATCAGCGAGCTAACGAACTAAGGGAGCTAACGACCTAAGGGACTTAATGACCTAAGGGACTTAACGACTTATGGGACTTAACGACCTAAGGGACTTAATGACTTAAAGGCTTCACGATCTAACGACCTAAAGACTTCACGAGCTAACGACCTAAAGACTTCACGAGCTAACAACCTAAAGTTGTTTACGACCTAACTCGTGAAGCAATCCAGCGACTTAACAACCTAACGAGCTAAAAGAAAAGAAAGGAGTACGACCTACCATGGGTCGTTCGCGACCTACCACTTGTGCAGATAAGACCGAATGCAACTCCATCTGGCTAACTTCTTAAGTCGCGGGTGGACCACGACCTAACTTAGGTCGCTCGTGACCTACGACTTACCTTAGATCGTACACGACCTAAGACTTGGGAACTAAATTCCGCCCCGAATCACTCCTATAAATACCCCCCTAACTCCAACGACAAAGGGACTTTTGGGCTGATCATTCTCTCAAGCGCCGTTACTCTGCCGAATTCTCAACTTATTCAACACTTGAAGAACTCCAAACATTCAAGATATTACAACAAGCTTCGAGAAGAATCTATGACATTCGACATAAATTCAACAAGATCTTCTACGTCGGAGTTTGAGCTATTAGTCTAGACTGTTTTGGAATCAAAGATATTGTACTTTCAAATGCATTGTATCATCTTGTAACTTAAAATCAGCAATAAAAGAATATAAAGTGGACGTAGGCTCAATTACGAGCCGAACCACTATAAAATCGCTGTCTTTTACCGTTTTCTGCTATTTTACTGCTTATTTCTTGTTCCCGTCACACGGGTGGTGCTTTCACAACTTTATTACACACATCGGGTGTTAGCGTTCAATTTTTAGCGTTAACATTTTGGTGCTTTCACTGAGAATTGAACTCAGGAATCTTCTCACCATTACTTCGCAAAGACTTGTTGAAAGAATTTCCTTGAAGATCAGAAGTCTAATTGAAATAATGGCTCCTGGAAGAAGAGGTAGACCTGCCAGATCTAGAAATGCTCATGAAGGAACTTCCGCTTCCCCAACAGCAAACCAGCCAGATCCTACCGTTGGAGTCACAAGGGATGAATTAGACGACATAGTTTTGGGATTGTACCAACAAATTGAAACTCAAAACGCTTTGATGATGGATAGAGTAAACGCTCTGCTTGGGGGCAAATCAATAACCAGAAAACCATGAAACAACCTTTGCCGAGATGCCACCTTTCCAAGCGGAAGGTTCAAGGCCACAGCCAACTTCAGATGCCTTCCCAGCGATGCCTCCGAACAATGAGGAGTATCTATCAAGGATGGTTCGTCGAATCATGAAAGAAAGCATGCAGAGGGAAGAAAATGAGAGTGACTGGGGATTTGCACCAAGCAGAACTCTATTTACCGAAAAGATCCTGAAAGCAGAATTCCCAAGGAAATTTGTGCCTCCAACTATCCCGGCCTATAACGGGACAACTGACCCTAATCATTTCCTATACAAGTACGACTGGCATATGACCGGTGCAAGAGCATCAGATGAGATTAAGTGCCGTTACTTTCCAGTGTACTTGGAAGGGGTGGCTCTACTGTGGTTCACAAAGCTTCCAGTTCGGTCTGTAGATCAATTCTCGGACTTAACGCGAAAGTTCAAAGAACAGTTCAGATTGTATGCTTCAAAAGCTAAGGATATAATGTCACTGTCTAATCTTGAACAAGCGCCCGAAGAATCAATCAAATCTTTCCTGAGCCATTTCAACATAGCTCTAGCCGAAGTGGATAATGCAGAGCCACGTATGATTCTGACTTATTTGATGCGAGCCGTCGATAAATCAAGTGAATTTGGAAGATGGCTAAAGATGAAAGAACCAAACTCGCTTGAAATTTTTTATAAGAAGGCCGATGAATTCATGTGCCTAGAAAACCTTTCCGCACCGACAAAGGTGGTTATAGCTAAGGACAACAATAATGATCTTGCTTCTAACAAGAGAGATTCTGGGAATTAGAAAAGGGAAAATGACGGAGGAAATAACCAGGGGAATGAGAAGAAACTCCGCCGCTTTAATCCTTCAGATTTTACTCCTTTAACTGACACACCGGAAAATATCTTTTTTGCAACGAAAGATGTTGTCAATTATCCTAAGCCACCTGAGATGAGAAGAGGTGCAGTGCGTAATGGGAAATTCTGCCAATTTCACAATCAACCTGGCCATGACACTAACCAATGTCGCCAGTTAAAAAGTGTGATTGAAGAATTGTTGAAATAGGGTAAACTTCAACAATATGTGAAGAAAAGCGGAGTTGATCCAACCTCATCCACTCAGGGGCAACAACATCCTACCCTTCAATCCGGCTCTCGCAATAACACAGCAGTGCAAGAGTCCGAACAACTTATCATTAATGTTGTCACAGGAGGTCCATACCCAGCAAGCGGAAGTTGGGACGACTGCTAATTACCCACAAAACTGCGGCTGGGGCATCTTTCACTTTCTTTGGCATATGAATTCAAAACTACTAATCCAGTAGAAATTGAAATCCAATCCGGAGATTCTGGAACAACAATTACTTACATCCATATTTTACTTAACAACATTGCTTAAATTTGTAAAATGATGGTGGATGTGTATAACTTTTGTATTGTAAACCGCTGAGAAATCAGCGTGATTCAATAATAAAAAACTATAAATCTTGTGTTCCCTAATGCTATAAAATGCCTGTCTCATTTCGATATGCAAGTTTCTTTAAAATATTGCTAAAATGTCGATTATATATTGCAGGCTATCAAAGCAAAGCTGACTTACTCCACACATCCCAAGACTCAGCGACTCCTACGAATCACTCAACAATGTTAGCCACAAAAGAGGTGCTATTCACAAACCGTTAGTGATTCCACCAAAGCGGGTACCTTCCTGACGAGAAGGTTCCAGACTCTTGCTAACTAATCGTAATCGTTTGTTTAAACAAACATCCGGTAAAGTAGCTTGATTCTGCCCCATGGATTCACTCAACAATGAAGTACACTCCTCTGGCAACAAGAAAACACCTTACAAAAAGAGTGAAACATGCACTTGGAATGGTAAAAAGGAATCGCTAAGAAGCAGATGGTGGGAGGACACAAGCAACAAAGCTCTCTTTGAGGCACAACTCTTTGGAGAAGACCTCTTCGGGAGCAGAAAGACCTTTTCAGAGGCACATTTCATCGGAGTTGAAGTGTAAAATGCTCCTCTTCGGAGGCCCACTTCACCAGAATTGAAATGCAAAAACTGCTTCTCTTCGGAGACCAAAATTGCTTCTCTTCGGAGACCAAAATTGCTTTTCTTCGGAGACCAAAAACCGCTTCTCTTCGGAGACCAAAAATGGCTTCTCCTTCTCTTCGGAGACCAAAATTGCTTCTCTTCGGAGACCAAAAATGCTTCTCTTCGGAGACCAAAATTGCTTCTCTTCGGAGGCCAAAAATTGCTTCTCTTCGGAGACCAAAATTGCTTCTCTTCGGAGACCAAAAACCGCTTCTCCTCAGAGACCCAAAACTGCTTCTCTTCGGAGACCAAAATTGCTTCTCTTCGGAGACCAAAACTGCTTCTCTTTGGAGACAAAAACCGCTTCTCTTCGGAGACCAAAAAATGCTTCTCTTCGAAGACCAAAATTGCTTCTCTTCGGAGACAAAAACCGCTTATCTTCGGAGACCAAAACTGCTTCTCTTCGGAGACCAAAACTGCTTCTCTTCGGAGACCAAAATTGCTCTTCGGGGGCATACTTCACCGTGCTTGAAGTACCGAACAAAAGACCTCTTCGGGGGCATACTTCACCATGCTTGAAGTACCAAATGCAAGCCCTCTTCGGAGGCGCAAAGACCTTTTCAAAGGCACATTTCACCAAAATTGCTTCTCTTCGGAGACCACGAAGCCTTCTTCGGAAGCACTAAGACAAATAAAGCCTTTTAACAAGGCACATTCAAAAAACTTTGTTGATGGAACCACTAACGACCGCAGCTGAATACTTATGATTCTTTGTACAAACAAATATGCAGTAAAACAGCTAATGACTGTCCTGTGGATCCATTCAACAATAAAATATAATTGTCTGACAAAAAGATAAAAACATTCTTCAAAAGCTCACTTCACTGCGTAGGAAAATCCACTTTTTAACAAATAAAAGTGATCATCTCCGAAAGTTGAAGTGTTCTTTAGAAAGAAAGAGAAAGTAAAAATTTCTCCCACACAAAACGTATTCTATTAGAAGCAGAATAGTATTTCCTCAAATCGAAAGTATTATTCTCTAAAATAAGAGTACAAGTCTTTTCAGAATATTGCAGTGAGCCGTGATACATGGGCATATAACTATATTAATGGAAACAACGCTTGACCATCATATCACGAGCTCACTGCGGTATCATATAAAGCTAATAAAGAATCATTTATTCTATATCACAATGAGAAATAAATGCATTCTCACATACACAAGAATTTATACAAGTAAAAAGGATTATTTTATTCAATACTGTGAAAATTCTTTACATGTGCAGATCTCAAAAAGCGGGGACCGATACCCGCACAATCTCCGGTCAATACATGCAAAAAGCAAAACAAGAAGTAGAAAATCCAGCTCATTATTCTTTCTTCCCGTCGCCTTTGGAGCTCCTGCCCGGCCTGATGGTTAGTTTTGGAATTCGGCGTGGACAGGTTTGAGAAGGAGGAGTGGTCGGATCTTCTTCTGCTTTATCTTCTCCAGCCGAAGCATTTTTCTTCTTCTTCCTGATTGCACGCTTCCCCTTCCTCTTCAAACAAGACTCACTTCCCAGAGAGAATAACGTGGAAAGCTTTGTGTCATCGTCAAATGACTGCTCCGGAGTCCTCTTGCTATCCTCCGTCTCTTCTTCTTTCTGCTCCTGGGAAGCAGGTGGATCCTCTAAGCCTTGAAGGGCTGCTATCTGTTCTTCCTGCGACCCTGGCTGAGAAGCAGGAGTGACTTGAAGGGATGGAGGAGGAACAGCTGGAAAAGGAGGAGAGTGCACAATGCTTGGTGCTTCCGCTACAGAAGAAAAGAAGTTAAAATTAGTACTCCTCGAAAAAATAGAAGATATCGGATCATCAGGACTTAAGTAATAATCGAGAAATACATCAAATTCGGTTGAAGCAAACAAGTAGTCCACTTGACTTGGTTCAACGTCAAAGTTACCTGGAGAAGTCGGCTTTGCAAGATCGATCTTGAATTTATGAGCTTCAATATCTTCCAAGGCCTCTTCCTCGGTGGGAGTGGTCACAATTTCTTTGTCAACTTTAGTAGGAGGAGAAGAGTGTGAACTGGAGCCAATAATATCGACATCAGCTGAAACCGAAGTATGAACAGGGGTAGTAGGAAGTATTTCTTGTTTGGAACGCTTCTCTCCCGCCACTTCGGTTCGTGCATGGGCAAGTTGCTCTTTTCCTTTAGCAAGAGCAGCACGGGACTCATCATTTCGATAAATGGCTTTAAGATCCGCTTCACCATAACCAGCTCCTCCAAGCATGTCAATAATTACTTCCCACACTTCGGCCAAAGTAATTTCATATTTTGGCCCTAGAAAAGAAAGGCTTCCGTGCCCCAAAACGTTGTGGACATAAAAGTCGAATAAAGTGGAGCTAACGTTGGCTTTGGTTGTTTCAAGAGATTGTTCGGCCGCAGCTTTACCGGCGATAGCCTCATCGTGCTCCTTTTCAACCCCTAACAATTGAGATTGCAGCTTTGTAATTTCCAAGTCTTGGGAGCTGACTTTCTCCCGAAGCTGAGCGGCGTCATTACGATATTTCCTAGTAACATGCTGCTCTGCTTCAACTTTCGCTTCAGCATCTCGTTGAGCAGCATGGGCATCTCGAACTTGTTTTTGAAGCATTTCTTCCTTTTGCGAATAAGAAGTGGAAGAAGTGGCAAGCTCATTCTTCAGTCTTTCAACTTCAGCTTCAAGTTTCCCATTACCATCAGAAATGCTCTTCATTTCAGCATCATGCCGCTTGCAAACTTTATCCCACTCAGACTTATCGTTTTCCATGGTCAGCATGACCTCAAGATTCATTCGATTGACCCTTTGGAGTTCGTCGACGAGTTTTTTCCATCCAGATATCCTTTCGATATCTAGTCTGACAGCATCAAGGTTTCTTAACATCACCGGCTTATCAATGGGCACCAAGTCCAAGTCAAAACGAACCCCCTTTAAGCACCATTGTGGGAACCGACTTTGAAGAGTTGGCGGACCCTGTCCAACTTGATATTGAGGCCTGTTGATGATTGTTTGAATGTCAGACTTCTCAAGAATAGAAGAATCATCAGGCAAGTCAGAAGGAATGGGAGCGTCAGGCTTTTCAGAAGCAACAGAAGAGTCAGTAAGCTTGGTACGTTTACTTGGATCGCTGGCAACGTGACTTTTTCCTTTGTCATCATAAGATTTCCTCTTATGTGAATCGTCTTCTCTTTGGGATTAATCCCGGTGTTCATCTTCTCTTCTACGGCGCTCTTCATAGTCCCGCCTCTCATGAGCTTTCCTGGCGGCTCTTTCTTCGTCAGTTTCCTGGCAGGAAGGGAGGTAGCGTCTGTAGTCATAAGTGTCACGCCCCCATAGCATTGGAAATCGTCATAATATGAACCACTACGCCCCATCGTAGAACCTGAAATTGAAGAAAAGACAAGTCTTAGAAATCTTCAAATTGAAGAAGCTAAGTGCGTATAAGTGATAAGCATCCTAAGTGTGTGTGGTGTGTAAACTATGCGCATCAGACTACAAACCACTCTGTGGTGTTGGAATGGAGACAGCAGGTGTAGGAGGTGTTGTAGTTTGTTGCAGAGAAGAAGTCGCTTCAACAACAAGAGAAATCGCTTTTTGAATGTCGTCTTTAAAAAGCTCTTGAGAAGTTATCATTATATCGGTCAAATTATCAAAAGTATCATCGCCGTGATGCCCAGCAGAACTCTCTTTTTCAACTTCCACCTCAACCGTCTTTTCAGGAAATTGGGGATTTTCTTCCTCTTCAATTACTGGAGAAAGTGTGAGTTTACTAGATGATCCCACAACATCAACAATGGTAGAACATTTCACCAGTGCAGCCTCTACGATTGGTTCTTCCGATCCAATTTCTTCACCACAAACTGGGGCATTGGATGTCTCTGCTTGGGAACTTGGGGCAGCTAATTCTTCGGCCTCAGAACTAGAAATTTCGTGAATTTGAGTAGACCGAGAAGAATGTAGAAGTCCGAACTGATGCAGGAACTCATCTTTCAGCAAGAATTTATCACTCCTCTCTTCAGCAGCCACAGCACTTAAAGTTTCTAGAGTTGGCTTGTGGCTAGGATTTCGAAGTGGAAGAGGTAGTACTACAAAAGTAAAGATTGAAGTTCAGTACTTGAAAAAGAAGTTCAGAAAATGAAGATAAGGCAATCTTACTTCCAACTCTCCAGACAGCATAGAATCCTGGAGGACAGCGAACGAAAAAGAATTGACTTAAGAATCCATGAGCACTGTCTGGAAGATCAATGTTCAGTCTATGGTTCCGAGCACTCCTCACAAGTGTAATCGAAGGGTGATCTTTGTTCTTCGAAAAGGTGCATAAATAGCAAATCTCATCAAAGCTCGGAAGACGGTTGAGCGTCCTCCTAAACAGAACACACAACCCCATCAGAACGGCGTAACCGTTGGGGTGTAGCTGGAAAGGCGAGATGGCTAATCAAAGAAAGAGTTCTCGGAGAAATTCATTGAAAGGTGGAATAGCTCCACTCAAGCACATCTGGCGATTGACTGCAACAAAACCAAGGGGCGGCCTGTCAGCAGTATCATTTGCCCCAGGGAATAAAGCATCCGTGTCGGCAATCCCGAATTGGATGCACAACTGTTTGAAAACTTTGTGGCTCAGAGTGGTCGGAGTTCTTTCTGGAGGATCGATCAATGGATTAGCAATCGGGAAAGCTTCTCCGGTTGGTCCTGAATCTTCTTGTTGAGATGTCATTCTACACAATCAACTGGATATTCAAATATGAAGGTGCACATTTCCTAAAAGTGTGAAGTGTTGTGCAAAACTAAAACGATAACAAGCAAGCATAACCGAAATTGAGATAGTTGACATTTGTCGATTATAAAGTTTCAAGGCTTGTCATTTTAAGTTCAAATACAATGTTGTGTTGATGCAAACAAATTAGCTTAGGTTGATTATTTCAGCTTTGCTTTAATACTTCATTTGAATTTATCGTTTCATAGCATTTCATTCACAAAATTCATGTAAGTTAATTGTTCTTTGTCAACTAATCTGTCATGCAATGTGGGCAGTCAATGGCAGTATATTTGTCCCGTTTTTCTGCAAATGTTGTTTTTAAACAGGTTATTAGCATTAAAGTCAAGACAATCTGAAAAGAAATGCAACACAGTTCAAAATTCAAAGCTCAGTCAACTTCTGGCCAAAATTCAAAGTCCTAGGTCGTTCAGCGACCTATCATAGGTCGAGGCTACCTTAGGTCGCACTGTGCAAGTCAAATAATCCGAGGCGATGCAAATTTCTCTTAAGTCCTAGGTCACACACCACTTGGCATAGGTCGGAAACTATTTAGGTCGCAAAAAGGTTGTTCGGCTTCGTTTAGGTCGTAGGAATTCTTAGATCGTAAGGCTTAGGTCGCCAAGAATCCTAGCACGACCTAACTTTTAGGTTGTGCAGATCTGGTAGGTCGCTGACTTCCTCTCCATGCAACAACTTACTAAACCCGATAACCCAATACCACCATTACAAAAGAATCTGTCATCCTCTTCGTTTCTTCTCCACATACCACCAAATCGCCCAGCAAATCGATTACAAACCCCTCCGATCCATTATGAAAATTACCATGCGTTCATGAATTACCACAACGTATCAAACGATGATCAAAAGTTGATCGAAATAACCATTCAAAAATGAAGCATGGCACATGAAATTAAACTTGGGTCGGAAAACGTGGATTCATGATCGAGCGGCGATTATGGTGGAGTAGAGATTGGATCCACTTACGTAGTATGCTAGTGGAAACGGATCGACGATTAACTGGACTGAATTCGCCTTCGAAAGATTGAAAATTCATCAATGGCAGTAGAAGTTTGGAGCAGTAAGGTGGGGAGGAAGAAGCGACCTAACTAATTTGTATGAGGCTGAGAGAGGAAGGCGAGTAGGCGTACGAGTTAGTACGAGTTTTAGGTCGTTCACGACCTAGCAAAGTTAAGTCGAAGCACACGACCTATGACATAGGCCTGCACTTCGAGGGGCAAATGTTAACTCATATTTTAGTGCCGACCTAAAACTCTACGACCTAAAGACTGCGACCTAAAGAATCTTCGACCTAAGGAAGTTTGCTACCTAAGAGTCCACGACCTAAGAGTCCACGACCTAAAGTCTAATGACCTAAGGAAGTTAGCGACCTAACGACCTAAGGAAGTTATCGACCTAACGACCTAAGGAAGTTAGCGACCTAATGACCTAAGGGAGTTAGCGACCTAACGAATTACTGGTATCATCGAGCTAACGACCTAAGGGAGCTAACGACCTAAGGGACTTAACGACCTAAGGGACTTAACTACTTAATGGACTTAACGACCTAAGGGACTTAACGACTTAAGGGACTTCACGACTTAAAGGCTTCACGAGCTAACGACCTAAAGACTTCACGAGCTAATGACCTAAAGACTTCAGGAGCTAACAACCTAAAGTTGTTTACGACCTAACTCCTGAAGCAATCCAGCGACTTAACAACCTGACGAGCTAAAAGCAAAGAAAGGAGCACGACCTACCATGGGTCGTTCGCGACCTACCACTTGTGCAGATAAGGCCGAATGCAACTCCATCAGGCTAACTTATTAAGTCGCGGGTGGACCACAACCTAACTTAGGTCGCTCGCGACCTACGACTTACCTTAGGTCGTACACGACCTAAGACTTGGGAACTAAATTCCGCCCCGAATCACTCCTATAAATACCCCTTAACTCCAACGACAAAGGGACTTTTGGGCTGATCATTCTCTCAAGCGCCGTTACTCTGCCGAATTCTCAACTTATTCAACACTTGAAGAACTCCAAACATTCAAAATATTACAACAAGCTTCGAGAAGAATCTACGACATTCGACATAAATTCAACAAGATCTTCTACGTCGGAGTTTGAGCTATTATTCTAGACTGTTTTGGAATCAAAGATATTGTACTTCAAATGCATTGTATCATCTTGTAAATCAAAATCAGTAATAAAAGAATATAAAGTGGACGTAGGCTCAATTAGGAGCCGAACCACTATAAAATCGCTGTCTTTTACCGTTTTCTGCTATTTTACTGCTTATTTCTTGTTCCCGTCACATGGGTGGTGCTTTCACAACTTTATTACACACACCGGGTGTTAGCGTTCAATTTTTAGCGTTAACATTTAAAAACCAATATTTCTAATATTAATGATAAGTTAGACAAAATTACTAACAATGTTTCGAAATTTAATAAAGGAAAGCAAACCTTGGACAACTTGATCAAAATTTCAAAACCATCTGGAAATCGCAATGGATTAGGATTTAAGAAATCTTCGAAACAGAAAAACTATAGTTCACTATATAATAGGTTCAAGAAGTCTGATACTATAGAAAAGATGTCTAACACCAAAATAATTAAAATATGGATTCCGAAATCCAATAACAAACTAATTAGACAAAAACACATAAATAACTATCAGAAAAATGTTGTTCATAATAAAAATTATCTTTTTAAGGGTCCCAAACCCTCTTGGGTATGACAACCATCTCTTTCTAACACTAGGACCCTAACAAAAGAAGTGGGTACCAAATGAACTGTTTTTTATCTTGCAGATACCCAAAGGAAAATCAAATAACAAGGAGAAATGGATACTCAATAGCGGATGCTCCAAACATATTACTGGAAATGCACAAATTAGAGATAATTCAAAAGGATTTGTCATAGGAATTGGAGATGTCATCATCAATGTTGGTATGTCCACTTCACCTGTTATTACAAATGTTCTTTTAGTTAAAAACTTAAAACATAATTTTTTAAAAATCAGTCAACTTTGTGATAAAGGGTTTAAAATTGATTTTGAAAAGAATAAATGCAATATATTTGACCAAGATAACATCTATGTTTTAAATATGAAATTTAATAACTCAAGTGATTTATGTCTAGCAGCTGATTTTAATGACCCGTGGATATGGCACAAAAGATTATGTCACATAAACTTTAAGTCTTTAAACAAACTAGCTAAACACAATTTGGTTAGAGGTCTCCCTAAAATAAATTATAAAGTTAAACATTTATGTGATGCATGTCAATATGGCAAATTGAAAAAGAGTTCTTTTAAACAAAGAAGGAAATTTCTACCAAACAACCTTTAGAATTATTACATCTTGATTTATTTGGATCTACTCAAATACGATCAATAAATCATAACAAATATTTATTTGTTATTGTAGATGATTTTTCATGTTAAACATGGACACTATTTCTAAAACTTAAAAGTGATAATTTTGAAATGTTTAAAATTTTTGCTAAAAGAATTAAAAATTTAATGAACCTTAAAATAAAAAGTATAAGAAGTGATCACGGAGGTGAATTTGAAAATGAAAATTTAAAAAAAATTTGTAACAAAAAGGGAATTACACATAATTTCTCATTTCTACGAACACCGCAACAAAATGGTTTGTGGAAAGGAAAAATCATACACTAAAGAATGTGCACGAACTATGCTTAACAGTAGTAATCTACCAAATTTTTTTGGGTAGAAGCTGTAGCTACTGCCTGTTATGTATTGAATCATGTTACATTATGTCCGTTAACTAAAAATACTTGTTATGAAATGTCTTTTGGTAAAAAAGCCAAAGTATCATATTTTCGAATATTTGGCTCAAAATGTTTTATACTAAATACTAAGGATAATCCTGGAAAATTTGTTTCAAAAGCCAACGAAGGTATCTTTATTGGATATTCAGACCGTAGCAAAGCTTATAAAGTATTTAGTAAACATACCAGTACCATTGAAGAAAGTCTACATGTTTCTTTTGATGAAAAATTTTCCATTATCGAAAACAATGATGATGATGAGTCTTTACTACAACCTTTTGAAAATACCACAAATATACATAACAATGATGAAAATTTGGTTGATAATAATAATTCATTAAGATCACCACCTTGTATTTTGAAAAATCATCCAATTAACAATATAATTGGTGATTTGAATACAAGAGTTTCTACAAGACATCAATTAAATCAAATGAGTCACGTTGCATTTATTTCGAATTTTGAACCTAAGAATTATAAAGAAGCTTCAAAAGACGAATCATGGATTATAGCAATGCAAGAAGAACTAAATCAATTCGAAAGGAATGAAGTGTGGGAACTTGTACCAAGACCTATGGATCAATCCATAATCGAAACTAAATGGGTATACAAAAATAAAACCGATGAAGATGGAAACGTTATTCGTAATAAAGCTAGATTAGTAGCACAAGGATATAATCAAGAGAAAGGCATTGACTATGAAGAAACATTTGCTCCAGTTGCACGTCTAGAGGCAATACATACATTACTTATTTTTGCATGTCATCATAATTTTAAACTTTTTAAAATGGACGTAAAAAGTGTTTTTTTAAATGGTTAAATAAAAGAACAAGTGTATGTTGAGCAACCCCCATTGTTCATACATGAAAAATTCTCTAAACATGTATATATAAAAAAGCTCTGTATGGTTTAAAACAAGCACCTCGTGCTTGGTATGATAGACTAAAAACTCATTTACTAAATTTTGTTCAAATTGGAAAAATAGATACAACCTTATTTATAAAAAGAAATCAAAATGATATTTTAGTTGTTCAAATATATGTTGTTGACATAATATTTGGATCAACAAATGCAAATCTATGTAATGAGTTTGAATATTAAATTTTTTCTTAAGATTACAGATCAAACAGTTAGAAAATTGTATTTTTATAAATCAAGAAAAATACTGTCATTATTTGTTAAGGCGATTTGGAATGGAAAAAACAACTAGTAAACCAACCCACATGAGCACAACTATCCATTTAGATAAAGATGAAAAAGGAAAAGATTTTGACCAAAATTTATATCGAAGTATAATAGGATCACTATATACTTAATGGTTAGTAGACCCGATATCATGATGAGTATGTGTCTGTGTGCAAGATTTCAAGCACAACCTAAAGATTCACACTATCGGGCAGTTAAACGTATTTTGAGTTACTTAACTAGAACTACGAATTATGGTCTTTTCTATCCTAAAGATAGCTCTTTTGAACTTGTATCCTATAGGGATGCAGATTTTGGTGGTTGTAAAACTGAAAGGAAAATTACAAGTGGCACATGTCACTTTATCGGTCAGTCTCTAGTTTCGTGGTTTAGTGAAAAAACAGAATCATGTATCACTTTCAACTTGTGAAGCAGAATATATTACTACCACTTTAGCTTGCGCTCAAGTAATATATATGCAACAACCCGTTAAAGATTTTGAAAAAATTATAACAAATCTCCAATTTTTTGTGAAAACACTAGTGCAATAAACCTGTCAAAAAACCCAATAAATCATTCTTGAACGAAATATATAGATATTCGTCATCACTTTTTAAGAGATAATGTCGAAAAGGAAACAATAACTCTAGAATTTGTAAACACCGAAAATCAAATTGCTGATATTTTTACAAAACCTCTAAGCGAACAAAATTTTATTAAGTTACGACGTGATCTAGGTGTCATATCGTTACATGATCTGTAATAAGATATACTGTTTCTACTAAAAGTTATATATATTTTTTGGCTAAAATTTCAACAATTTTTTAGACCACTTATTTTTCTAACCAACCAATGTCTTCTGGCTGACATTGTTTTTCCAACAAATAAGTAGAACTTAATCTTAAAATAGTATGTATAATTTCATATATATATATATATATATGAGAGAACTTCATCAAAATCTTATCCAAAATTTTTTTAATCAATGTTGCTTACAAAGCTAGTATATCTACAATGTCTTCAGATCATGATTCTACATTCTCTGCTATCGACTATGCCTCAACCACCTCGGGAAGTACTTATACTTCTCTGACTAAAGTCACACCTAAGTTGTCTCCATTCCTTAACATTGTTCTATCGCCAACATACCATACTGGCTACTCTCCAAAAGGAAAGAAAGCCAAACATAGAATTGATCTTCAATCAGCCTCACTATCTGACAAATTTGACGATATACATCATTACCAACAGGAAATGATCGGACTTCGAAGGGAGATATACTACGAACAACGACGTCAAGGAGCTCACTTAAATTTCCCTAAGAAATGCATCCTCGCCATATGTGGTCATTCACCAACAAAGGATTACGTACATGCAACTCTACGTTTAAAGAAAACTCCTCCAAGAGCGCATAGGATCACCCCACAATAATTATGGGGTTGTTAATGCTAAAAATTGAACGATAACACCCGGTGTGTGTAATAGAGTTGTGAAAGCACCACCCGTGTGACGGGAACAAGAAATAAGCAGTAAAATAGTGAAAAAGCGGTAAAAGACAGCAGTTTATAGTGGTTCGGCTTGAGATCAAGCCTACGTCCACTTTGAATTCCTTTATTGCTGATTTCGATTACAAGATGATATAATGCAATTCAAAATACGATACAATTTGATCACAAAAAACACTCTCGACTACTAGCTCAAACTTCGATGATGAAACCTGGTGAATCCGTGTCGGATGTATGAAATTCCTCCCGAAGCTTGTTGTAGTGTCTTGAATGTATGGAGATCTTCAAGTGTCGAATGAGTTGTGAATTCTCCAGAGTAACGGTGCTTCAGGAAATGATCGGCCAAAAGTCCCCTCCATGTTGAAGGTAGCGCTGTATTTATAGAGAAGTCTGGATAGGAATTTTTGCCAAGTCCTGAGTCATGGCCGACTTAAGATAAGTCGTAAGTCGTGGCCGACTTAAGATAAGTCGTAAATTGTGGCCGACTTAGCAGGTAAAAGCGGCATAAGTGTCCAGGCATTGGATTCTAACTCGGTAGCTTTTAGGTCGTGGACGACTTAAGCTAAGTCGTAAGTCGCAGATAGCCTTAAGTCGTAAGTCCTCTTAACTCCTTAGGTCGGTAATTCCTTACAGTAGTTAGGTCGGAACTTCCCTTAAGTCGTGGCAGCTCTTAAGTCGTTAACTGCTTTAGATTATTTCAATTCTTAGGTCATTTAGACCTTAACTCGTTGAGTCGTTCACACCTTAACTCGTTAAGTCATTCACACCTTAACTCGTTAAGTCGTCTAGACCCTGAGTCGTAGGTCGATCAATTCTTGACTCGTTAACTCGTGTACCCTGCTTGAGTCGCATACCTTGCTTGAGTCGTCCAGTTCTTGAGTTGTAGAAAATTGATGGTTAACATTTGCCCCTCGAAGTACACGCCTAAGTCGTAGGTCATGTGCTTCGACTTATCTTAACTCGCACATGCCGATTCGAGTTCCACTGCCCTGAGATATAAAAGGCTTGAGTCGTTCCTCCTACTTCCTTCTTCTCATTACTTAATCCTTACGCCGTATCTGCCATTAACACTTCTCCAAGCTTTCAAAGGCGATTCCAACTTGATTCTTATCCGATCATCCCTAGCATCATACTGCTTAAGCGATTTCGCTTCTCTTTCAATCGTCGATTATCATTAATTCGTGAATTCCGCTCCTCATTCTTAACCCGTCTCCTTATGCAATGCTTCGTTTCAAATCTCGCTATATCGATGGTCTGCGAACTCGATTCAATTCGATTTAGCTTCAAATGATTGGGGCGATGAAGGCGATGAGTTACAGTGTTTTGGACTTAACCGATTAGATCGCCAGGGCTTTGGATTTACGGTGATCCCAAATTGGTTTTTTGGATGATTTAATAGTGTGAAAAATGAAGGCTTTTGTCAATGTAGGGGTTAACGGGTTAATGGGTTAGGAAGATAGAGGGTTAGGAGTTAAGGAGAAAAGTCGGTTGATTACATGGAGTGAAATGTTAGCTTGGTCACGACTTAGCAGTCTTGTACGACCTATGAACCCTCTCGACTTAAGTCTTTACTGACCTATCCACTTACGACATAAGCCTTGAGTCGTGGCCGAGTTAGGACTTAGGAAATTTACATCACTTTGAACTGAAGCCTTTTCCCTTCTTACTATGCCTTGCGACTTAAAGACTAACGACTCATAGGACAAACGCCTTGTCAGGTTGACGACTTAACTTGACTTACTGTACATTCACTAAGTCGCAGACGACCTAGTACTTAACTGGCCCAAACAGTGACAACATAGGCCTTAGGTCGTAGCCAAGTCAGTATTTGTATGCTCAATTCGAACTCACACTTCTAAGCATAATCTTGATTTAAGTGCTTAACCTGAATTACTGAAACAAACTGCTTGAATACTGAATTGTCAGGACTTTAATTTGTTAAACTTTGTTCCATTTCTTCACAGATCACTTTAACTTGCAAGCTAACATTCTGTTTAATACAACATTTACAGAAAATTGGGACGAATATACTACCACTGACTGCCCATTTCAAATGACAGATTAGTTAATAACAGATAATCAACTCAAATAGATTGTGTGAACGAAGTGCTTTAAATCAACAAATTCAAGCAGAGTATTAAAGCAACATTGAAATAGTCAACTGAAAATGATCGGTTTGCACTAATACTGTACCTGAACTTTAAATTAACAAGTCTTGAAATTTGGTAATCGATCAATTGTCGACTAGCTTAATTCCAGTTATATTTACTTGTTATCTTCATTAGTTTTGCACAACACTTCACACTATTTAGGAAACGTTCACCTTCATATTTGAATATCCAGTTGCTTGTGTAGAATGACTTCTCAGCAAGAAGACATAACAGACCAGACTGGAGAGGCCACTCTTATTCCAGCTCCTTTAGTCAATCCTCCAGAAAGAGCCTCTACCACTCTATCGTACAAAGTTTTCCGGCAGTTGTGCGCTCAATTCGGCATTGCTGAAGCTGATGCCATTCTTCCTGAGAAAAGTAACACTGCTGATGTAGCGCCTCCTGGCTTTGTAGCGGTCGATCGACAAATGTGCCTGAGCGGGGCCATTCCCCCTTTCAACAACTTTTTCTAGCATTTTCTTCGTCAACTGGCCATCTCTCCATTTCAACTACACCCTAATGGTTATGCCATTCTAATGGGGTTGTGTGTGCTATTCGGGAGAACTCTTGACCGTCTTCCGAGTTTTGACGAGATCTGCTACATATGTTCTTTTACCAGGACTAAAGATCATCCTTCGATCATTGTTGTGAGAAGCGCCAGAATCGCAAATTGATCATCAGCCTCCCCAATAGTGCCCATGGGTTCTTAACTCAGTACTTTTACGTTCGCTGTCCCTCGGGGTTTTATGCTGTGTGGAGGGAAGGAAGTAAGATTATCTATCTTTACTTCTTTTATTCTCTGATTTTTGTGAAGTTCAAATTTCCAAGTGTTAATTTCGCTTTTTCATTTCAGCGCTCCCCCCTCCTTCTAGGGATCCCAGCCACAAGCCAACTCTGGAGAGGCTCATGGCTGTACCAGTTGAGGAGCGGGATGCGAAATTTTTGTTGAAAGACGAATTTCTTCACCAGTTTGGACTTCTTCACCCTTCTCGCTCCACTCAACCTCACGAAGTTCCCGACTCTCCTACGGAGGCACCAAATGCCCCAATTTCTGTTGAGGAACTCACGCCTAGGGAGCTTGCTATTGAAACTTCATTGGTAAAGTGCCCCACGCTTACCGATGTTGCGGGACCGTCTAGCAAACCGGCACTTGCCCCAATTATTGAAGAGGAAGAAAATCCTCGAATTTCTGAAAAGTCGGCCAATGTGGAAGTTGAAAAGGAGAGTTCTGCTGGGCATCATGGTGATGACACTTTCGATAACTTGAGCGATATAATGATAACTTCTCAAGAGCTTTTTAAAGATGACATTCAAAAAGCGATTTCTCCTGTTGTCGAAGCGACTTCTTTTCTACAACAAACTACAACACCTCCTATACCCGCCGTCTCCATTCCAACACCATAGAGTGGTTTGTAGTCCGATGCGCATAGTTTACACACCACACACACTTAGGATGCTTATCACTTATACGCACTTAGCTTCTTCAATTTGAAGATTTCTAAGACTTGTCTTTTCTTCAATTTTAGGTTCTACGATGGGGCGTAGTGGTTCCTATTATGACGATTTCCGACGCTATGGGGGGCGCGACACTTATGACTACAGATGCTACCTCCCTTCCCGCCAAAAGACCGATGAAGAAAGAGCTATTAGAAAAGCTCGTGAGAGGCAAGATTATGAAGAACGTCGTAGGAGGGAAGATGAACACCGAGATTCATCCCAAAGAGAAGATGATTCACATAAGAGGAAATCTTATGATGATAAAGGAAAAAGTCACGTTGCTAGCGATCCAAGTAAACGAACAAAGCTTACTGACTCTTTTGTTGCTTCTGAAAAGCCTGACGCTCCCACTCCTTCTGACTTTCCTAGTGATTCTCCCGTTCTTGAAAAGTCTGACATTCAAGCAATCATCAACAGGCCTCTATATCAAGTCAAGGATGCTCCTCCTACACTTTAGAGCCGATTTCCGAATTGGTGTTTAAAGGGGGTTCGTTTTGACATGGACTTGGTGCCAATTGATAAGCAGGCGATGTTAAGAAATCTTGATGCTGTCAGACTTGATATCGAAAGGATATCTGGATGGCAAAAACTCGTCGACGAACTCCAAAGGGTCAATCGAATGAATCTTGAAGCCATGCTGACCATGGAAAACGATAAGTCTGAGTGGGATAAAGTTTGCAAGCGGCATGATGCTGAAATGAAGAGCATTTCTGATGGTTATGGGATACTTGAAGCTGAAGTTGAAAGACTAAAGAATGAGCTTGCCACTTCTTCCACTTCTTATTCGCAAAAGGAAGAAATGCTTCCAAAGCAAGTTCGAGATGCCCATGCTGCTCAACGAGATGCTGAAGCGAAAGTTGAAGCAGAGCAGCATGTTACTAGGAAATATCGTAATGACGCCGCTCAGCTTCGGGAGAAAGTCAGCTCCCAAGACTTGGAAATTACAAAGCTGCAATCTCAATTGTTAAGGGTTGAAAAGGAGCGCGATGAGGCTATCGCCGGTAAAGCTGCGGCCGAACAATCTCTTGAAACAACCAAAGCCAACATTAGCTCCACTTTATTTGACTTTTATATCCACAGCGTTTTGGGGCACGGAAGCCTTTCTTTTCTGGGGCCAAAGTATGAAATTACTTTGGCTGGAGTGTGGGAAGTAATTATTGACATGCTTGGAGGAGCTGGTTACGGTGAAGCGGATCTTGAAGCCATTTATCTAAATAATGAGTCCCGTGCCGCTCTTGCTAAAGGAAAAGAGCAACTTGCCCAAGCACGAGCCGAAGTGACGGGAGAGAAGCGTTCCGAACAAGAAATACTTCCTACTGCCCCTGTTCATACTTCGGTTTCAGCTGATGTCGATATTATTGGCTCCAGTTCACACACTTCGCCTCCTGCTAAAGTTGACAAAGAAATTGTGACCACTCCCACCGAAGAAGAGGCCTTGGAAGATTTTGAGGCTCAGAAATTCGAGATTGATCTTGCAAAGCCGACTTCTCCAGGTAAATTTAACGTTGAACCAAGTCAAGTGGACTACTTGTTTGCTTCAACCGAGTTTGATGAATTTCTTGATTGTTACTTAAGTCTTGGTGGACCCATATCTTCTCTCTTTTCGAAGAATACTGACTTTGATTTCTTTTCTTCTGTAGCGGAAGCACCGAAAGTTGCGCTAACTTCTCCTTCTTCGGCTGCCGTTCCTTCTTCTTCTCAAGTTACTCCTCTTCCCGCTTCTCAACCAGGATCGCAAGAAGAGAAAATAGAAGCCCTCAAAGACTTGGACGATCCGGTTCTTTCGCAAGAGCAAAAGACTGTGGAACATGAAGAAGGCGAGAAGACTCCGGAGCAGTCTCTTGATGATAACATGAAACTTTCCACACTGCTTACTACTCCTGGAAGTGAGTCTTCTTCGAAAAGGAAAGGGAAGCGCGCCATGAAGAAGAAGAAGAGCACTTCGGCTGATGAAGAAAATGTTGAAGAAGATCCAGCTGCTCCTATTTCTCCTTCCCCCCGACCCATCCACAACGGCTTCCGAAACTAGCTATCAAGCTGGGAAAGGGCTCTAAGGGTGGCGGGAAGATGGAGTGACGAGCTGGACTTTATGGTTCTTGTTTTGCTTTTTGAATGTATTGACCGGAGGTTGTGCGGGCCCTGCTCTTTTTTTATATATCTGCACATGTAAAGAATTTTCATAGTATTGAATAAAACAATTCTTTTACTTGTACAAATTCTTGTGTATGTGTGAATACATTTATTTCTCATTTTTAGTGTAGAATAAATGATTCTTTTTACTTGTACGAACTCTTTGTCTGTGCTTGAGAATGCGTTTATTCCACATTTTCTTTGTGTGATATTGTGATGAACATGTGGTATGTTGCTTGTATATTACTTTCGTTAATGTAGCTACATTGTATAATATTGCCCCCATACCACAAGTGCATTGCAATATCTCTTTCTTTGACAAGACTGATACTCTTATTTCGGAGAATAACTATTCCACTTTTAAGGGAAGAATCATTCTGCTTTTAATAGAGCGTATCTCGTTTTTTTTGGAATGGTTTTACGCTTCAACCTTCGGAGATGGTCACTTCGTATTTCTGAGAAGTGTAATCTCTTACACGGTAAAGCGGGCCTCTGAAAAGGGCTTTATGTAGCATTTCAACTTTTAAGAAGAACTTTTTGGGATAAATAAATTATCCTTCCTTTGAGAGTCGAAGTATGCCTCCGGAGAGGGCTTCTTTGAAGAGTTGTGCCTCCGAAGAGGGCTTGTGCCTCGTTAGAGGTCTTTTGGTGCCTCGGGAGAGGGCTTTTGCCTCCGAAGAGGGCATGTGCCTCCGAAGAGGGCTTGTGGTGCCTCGAGAGAGGGCTTTTGCCTCCGAAGAGGGCATGTGCCTCCGAAGAGGGCTTGTGGTGCCTCGGGAGAGGGCTTTTGCCTCCGAAGAGGGCTTGTGCCTCCGAAGAGGGCTTGTGCCTCCGAAGAGGGCTTTCCGATTGCCTGAAAGTTACTTTCTCATGGTTGGATGGATCCACGGGGCGGACGCAAGTCGTTTGATTGGATGTTCGTTTGCACAAACGATCGCAATCAATTAACAAGGGCCCTGTTCCTTCAGCTTGGGAAGGTGCCCCTCTGGTGGTCCCACCAATCTTTTTTGATTGAGGAAAGCACTTTCATTTTTTAGCGTGCCTCGTTAGAGGGCTTTATTGGCCTCCGGAGAGGAGCTTTGGTTGGTTGGTGTGCCAGGAACGTTACGTCTCAGGGGCGAGTGGATCCACGGGACGGACGCAAGCTGTTTGATCGGATGCATCACGACCAGTTAGCAAGGGCCCTGTTCCTTCCGCTTGGGAAGGTGTCCCTTTAGTGGATCTACCGGCCCTCTTATTGAGAGGCATACCTCCTTTTGGCTGCTTCTATGTTTGCTAGCCTATGTTTTCTCATCATTTGCTCATCAGCGATCCTTTATTATCGTTTCCAAGCGCGTCTTCCTTCTCCTTTGCAAGTAAATTGCTTTATCGAAAGAAGTGGACTTCACTGTTGAATGACTTCACGGGACAAACGCAAGTTACCTAGCTGGATGTCTGTTTATACTGACGATCATAACCAGTTAACGAGGGCTTGATTCAGTGGAGTCGCCAACTTTTTATATGAAGTTCTTCTTGTATGGGATTTGAATCTGGAATTTTTGTTGCTTGGTATTTGCTTAATAAGTGACTTATAGGGCTCGCTTGGCTTTGTGACAAGTAAGCCTTGTTTTAATGTCCTGCAATTTTGAATCGACATTTTAGCAATACATTTAAAGTATTTACATATCGAAATGAAACAGGCATTATAAAATAGTAAAGAACACAAGATTTATAGTGGTTCGGCCAAGAATCGGGCCTACATCCACTTTATAGCTTTTATTAACTTGCACTAATTTACAATGTCTTACAATACAACTGATACATTCATCACTATTTTACAATTTTGAGCAAAGCTTTTTTAAGTAAAATAAGGACGTAAGTGGTTGCTGTTCCAGGCTCTTGGAATTGGATCTCCTTCAACAGTTATGAGTTTGAAAGTGCTATCAAGAAGTTTATTGCCTATGACATATGGCCCTTCCCAGTTTGGCCCAAACACCCCGGTTGCTATCATGATCCTTTTCAAGACTAAGTCTCCGACCTCAAAGCTGCGTTGGTGGACTTTAGAGTTGAAGTGTTTGGCTATCCTTTGTTGATAAGCTGAAATTTTGAGCCTAGCTTCTTCTCTTTTTTCATCAAGAAAATCAAGGGCTTCAAGTTGCAGTTTCTCATTTTCAACCTCGTTGAAATGAATTCTTCTGTGTGAAGGAACTTCTATTTCCACTGGAATCATTGCCTCTGATCCATATGCCAGTGAAAATGGAGTGTGCCCAGTCGAGTTTTGTGAGTAGTTCTGTATGCCCATAGTGCTAGTGGCAGCTTATCGACCCAACCACCTTTTGCTTTTTCGAGTTGCTTTTTGATGGTTGACTTGATAATTTTGTTCACTGCTTCCACTTGCCCGTTTGCCTATGGATGAGCCACTGCTGAGAAGCTTTTTCGAATTCTGAACCGTTTGCAAAAGTTCTGGAATTCTTCACTTTCAAACTGAGTACCATTGTTTGTGATTATCTTCTGCGGCACACCATACCTGCAAATGATGTTTTTAGTTACAAAATTTATCATCTTTTTAAGCTAATAGTGGCCAAGGGTTCAGCTTCCGCCCATTTAGTGAAATAATCAATATCAACAATAGCATATTTGATTCCAGATTTAGCGATTGGTAATGGTCCAATCAAGTCTATTCCCCAAATGGCGAACGGCCATGGGTTGACCATTTGCATGAGTTCGGTGGAAGGCGCTTTTGGGATTTTTGCAAATCTTTGGCACTTTTCGCACTTCCGGGAGTAAATAGCAGCATCTCGATTAATATCTGGCCAGAAATATCCATATCGGGGAACTTTCTTGGCTAGAGTTTGGCCACCTGAATGATCCCCACACTCTCCTCTGTGTATCTCAGCTAGAATTGTCTTGGCTTCTTCCTTAGTTACACATCAGAGTAATGACATTGAGAATCCTCGTCTGTATAATCGGCCATCTTGAATTATATATCTTGACGCTTTTCTTAACAGCTTTCGGCGTTCTTTAGAACTTTCTGGCAAGGAACCATTGAGTAGATATTCTTTGATTGGAGTCATCCACGATTCATGCTCTTGAGACGCAGCCATAATCCAATCAATATCCATCTCATCAATGCTTGGAGCCGCCAGAACTTCCACAGGGACTAATCCCAATAATTGAGCCTCTCCAGAACTTGAGTACTTTGCTAGAGAATCCGCCTTCGTGTTTTCTACTCGAGGAATGTGACTTATCGTGTAACGATCAAAATCTTCGAGAAGCTCACATGCCTTTGACAAGTATGCGAGCAGATTTCCACCTTTAGCTTGAAACTCTTTCTTTACCTGGCAAACAATAAGTTGGGAATCGCTGAAAATCTGTAGCACTTTGATGTTCAGTTTCTTGGCAATTTTTAAACCGGCAATAAGAACTTCATACTCTGCTTCATTGTTCATTGAAGGAAATTCCAGTCTCAATGCATAACACAATGATCGTCCTTCGGGGGTTTCAAGCACAACCCCTGCCCCAGAACAGTAATCATTTTTCGAGCCGTCAACATACAACTTCCATTGGATTGGAGTGCCATCAGTTGTTTCCTTCTCACTATCACCTTTGTCAGTAGATTCCGCAATGAAATTTGCTAAAGCTTGTCTGTTGATTGCCCTTCAGGGATGGTAAGTGATATCATATTGGCTGAGTTCGATGTTCCATTTCAAAAGACGACCCGAAGTTTCAGGACGAAACAAGACTTGCTTTAGAGGTTGATCAGTAAGGACCTTGATAGGATGAGCTTGAAAGTATGGCCTCAACTTCCTGGAAGCAATTAGCAAACAATAGGCAAGCTTTTCTATCTTCGAATAATTCATCTCTGCCCCAGTGAACCGTTTGCTGATGTAATAAACTGGACGTTGTATTTTCATATCTTCCCGTACAAGCGCTGCACTGAGAGCATGAGATGAAACTGCTAAATAGATGAACAGGTCTTCGCCATTATTAGGCTTGGACAAAACTGGAGGTGTTTCCATATGACGAATTAATTCATCGAAAGCATTCTGACATTCGGGAGTCCATTCAAAAAATTTCTTTCCTTTTTTTAGAGCGTCAAAGAAGGGAATGCATTTGTCTGTGGCTTTAGAAATGAAACGACTCAGAGCAGCGACTTTTCCATTGAGGCTCTGCAGTTCTTTCTTTGTTCTAGGGGCTTTGACCTCTCTTAGAGCTATGATTTGAGTAGGATTGGCCTCGATTCCCCTAGCGCTCACAATGAAACCCAAGAATTTTCCAGACTCTACTCCGAATGAACATTTCAAAGGATTGAGCTTCATTCCGTACTTTCGAAGAATTGCAAACATTTCCGCCAAGTGATCCATGTGGTCTACTGCTTTCTTTGACTTTACCAACATATCATCAACATAAACTTCCATAGTTTTGCCGATCTGAGGTTTGAACATAGCATTGACGAGTCTTTGGTAAGTTGCCCCAGCATTCTTTAATCTGAAAGGCATAACTTTGTAGTAGTAGAGACCCACATCCGTGATAAAGCTTGTGTCTTCCTGATCTGACTCATGCATCATAATCTGATTGTATCTGGAGTAAGCATCCATAAAAGATAACAACTCATGCCCAGCTGTTCCATCCACCATTTGATCGATTCTAGGCAACGGGAAGTAGTCTTTGGGGGCAAGCTTTGTTTAGATCTGAAAAGTCAATTCATACTCTCCACTTTCCATTTGCCTTCTTAACCAGTACTGGATTTGAAACCCAATTTGGATAAGTGGATTCCCTGATGAAACCATTCTCCATGAGCCGATCTACTTCTTCCTTTAGCGCTGCTGACCTTTCTGGACCTTGGGTTCTTCTTTTCTGTTTCACTGGTGTGAATTTTGGATCGATATTCAGAGTATGTACAGCAATTTTCGGAGAGATCCCACACATATCAGCGTGACAACAAGCGAACACATCCAGATTTGCTTTTAAAAATGATATCAGCGTGTTTTGAACTTCTATGCTCAGTTGTGAACCCACATTGAGTACTTTGTTTGGGTCTTTCAAGTCAACAGGTATTGGTACCGTCACTTCCACAGGTACCACTCTATTCTCCCCTGCACTGGCTTTTCTGGGGTCCATTTCTTTCCTTGCATTGCTGTGTTCGCCAGTACAGGGGCCACCCCGTAGTTGCTACAAGGTTGGTTCCTTGATGCGGAGCGGAGCTGCCGCATCTTTTCCCATCTCTCTTTTCCTGGCCTCTCGGAGCTCTACAAGATAACATTCTCGCCCCGCGTTCTAATCTCCCTTAATGACAGCAACTCCATTATCGGTGGGAAATTTCATTGTTAAGCACCACGGAGCGAGGATGGCCCTGAAAGCAACAAGAGTAGGCCGACCCAAGAAAGCATTATAGGCGGAGAATCCATCAACAATTACAAAAGTTTGCTTCCGAACCACCTTCTTATGCCCTTCGCCCATTTCAACAAACAAGTCCACTGTTCCAATTGGGTGTTTCTGCTCCCCTGTAAATCTGGCAATCTTGTGAGATGAAGCCTGTACGTCTGCCATTGGAATTTTCATTTGGTCAAATGTCTTTTTAAAGAGTATGTTGCACGAGGCGCCGCTATCAACCAGGACCCTCCTTACAATAGCCGGCCCAATACCGACAGAGACAACCAAAGGGTCCTCGGTAGGAGCCTCCACATTAATAGAATCCCTGGTTCTGAACATGATATCATCATGAAAAGTCTTTTGCTGCTTCAGAGGTGCAGCATCTTCCAAGACCAAGACACTTCCTTCAGCTGGGGCATACTTCAAAGCTCTAGCATACCTTTCCATCTCACCCCAACTCCTGCCAGCCGGATGGGGTCCTCCTGTGATCACATTGATAACAGGTCTTTCTGTTTCTTATGCAGCAGGCCACTCTCCTGAACCAGATGAATGAGCTGGAGGTTGCTGTCCCTGGTTAGATAAAGACGGGTCTTTTCTGTTTCTTTTAACATATTGCTGCAACTTATTTTCTCTTAACAATTCTTCAATCAAGCTTTTCAAGTGGCGGCACTCGTTGGTATCATGGCCTTGTTGATTATGAAATTGGCAAAATCTCCCACTTTGAGCAGCATTTTTTCCAACTTTTACTGCTGGTGGCTTCGGGTATTCAACAGCATCTTTAGTGGCGATGAAAATATTCTCTGGTGTATCAGTTAGAGGGGTAAAATCTGAGGGCTTGAGAAAGCGGGGTTTTTTGAGGTCCTTCTGCTTCATTCCACCATTACTCTCCCTCTTCTGATTTGCAGATTCTTTTTTGTTCTGAGCAGTAACATTATTTTCCACCACTGTTGTCACGACTTTAGCTGATGCGGAGAGATTTTCTAGGCGCATGAACTCATCAGCCTTTTTGTAGAACTTTTCGAGCGAATTTGGTTCCTTCATCTTCAACCATTTTCCAAATTCGCTTGACTTGTCAATAGCCCGCATTAAGTAGGTTAAAACCATTCGTGGTTCTGCGTTATCAACTTCAGCTAGGGCTATATTAAAGCGATTCAAGAAGGATTTAATGGGTTCTCCAGGGTTCTGTTCGAGGCTCGAAAGAGACATTATATCCTTTGCTCTTGAAGTGTATAATCTGAATTGTTCCTTGAATTTCCGAGTTAGATCAGAAAATTGATCAACGGATCGTACAGGAAGCTTGGTGAACCAAAGTAGCGCCACTCCTTCCATGTATACCAGGAAATATCGGCATTTAATCTCATCAGTTGCTCTGGCGCCAGTCATGTGCCAATCATATTTGTACAAGAATTGATTCGGGTCACTTGTTCCTCGATAAGCAGGAATGGTAGGAGGAAAAATTTTTCTGGGAAACTCAGCATTTAGAATTCTCTCAGTAAATGGAGTTTTACTCGGAGAAAATCCCCAATCATTCTTATCTTCGTTTCTCTGCATGCTTTCCTTCATTATTTGCCGAATCATGCCGGAGAGATATTCCTCATTGTTTAGTGACTTTGCGGAGTAAACTTCGGCCATTTTCTCGGAGGTTTGCCCAGGCAAATGCTCGCGGAGAACTGGCGATGGCCTCGATCCTTCAGCCTGGAGAGGTGCCCCTTCAACGGCACCTGATCCCCCTTGAGGAATATTTCTCCCTTCGGAGTTGTGAACTGCATCAGCAAAGTTTTCTTCATTATTTACTGGTCTTTGACTAGCCCCAAGCAAAGCATTTAACTTTTCCATCATTAGAGTATTATGAGTTTCAAATTGCTGATACAGCCCGGACACAGCAGCATCTAACTCTTCTCGCGTCACCCCAATGCTTGGAGCTGCCTGACTTGGAGAAGGAGAAGTGGCGGTATTATCACGAGCATCTTCAGATCTAAAAGATTTGCGTTTTCTTCCAGGAGCCATTATGTCTGACAGACTTCTTGTCTTGAAGGAAACTTTTTCAACAAACTTTCGTGAAGCAATGACGACAGTAGTCCTGAGTTGGGTTCTCAGTGAAAGCACCAAAATGTTAACGCTAAAAATTGAACGATAACACCCGGTGTGTGTAATAGAGTTGTGAAAGCACCACCCGTGTGACGGGAACAAGAAATAAGCAGTAAAATAGTGAAAAAGCGGTAAAAGACAGCAGTTTATAGTGGTTCGGCTTGAGATCAAGCCTACGTCCACTTTGAATTCCTTTATTGCTGATTTCGATTACAAGATGACATAATGCAATTCAAAATACGATACAATTTGATCACAAAAAACACTCTCGACTACTAGCTCAAACTTCGATGATGAAACTTGGTGAATCCGTGTCAGATGTATGAAATTCCTCCCGAAGCTTGTTGTAGTGTCTTGAATGTATGGAGATCTTCAAGTGTCGAATGAGTTGTGAATTCTGTAGAGTAACGGTGCTTCAAGAAATGATCGGCCAAAAGTCCCCTCCATGTTGAAGGTAGCGCTGTATTTATAGAGAAGTCTGGACAGGAATTTTTGCCAAGTCCTGAGTCGTGGCCGACTTAAGATAAGTCGTAAGTCGTGGACGACTTAAGATAAGTCGTAAATTATGGCCGACTTAGCAGGTAAAAGCGGCATAAGTGTCCAGGCATTGGATTCTAACTCGGTAGCTTTTAGGTCGTGGACGACTTAAGCTAAGTCGTAAGTCGCAGATAGCCTTAAGTCGTAAGTCCTCTTAACTCCTTAGGTCGGTAATTCCTTACAGTAGTTAGGTCGAAACTTCCCTTAAGTCGTGGCAGCTCTTAAGTCATTAACTGCTTTAGATTATTTCAATTCTTAGGTCGTTTAGACCTTAACTCGTTGAGTCGATCACACCTTAACTTGTTAAGTCATTCACACCTTAACTCGTTAAATCTTCTAGACCCTGAGTCGTAGGTCGATCAATTCTTGACTCGTTAACTCGCGTACCCTGCTTGAGTCGCATACCTTGCTTGAGTCGTCCAGTTCTTGAGTCGTCCAGTTCTTGAGTCTTCCAGTTCTTGAGTCGTAGAAAATTGAGGGTTAACAGGGGTGATGGGACATCGCAAGCACAACGCAGTCCTGTGCCTCCTTACTAGTCGCCACTTCGGCCGTCGAACGAGTGCACCAAGGATGAACCGAATTCTTGGGAGAAATAACACAATTATTCTTCTCACTCCCCCGCTAACAACTAAGGAAGGATTTCTCTACGGTTTATATATATGTATAGATATTATAAATATGCTTCAATTATTTGTATTTTCTTCATTTTTCATTAAGATATTTATATAAATAAATAAATACATTCACAGAGGCAAAAACCAAACTTTTTTCCAAACCAGACGTCTAGATGACACAAGGGTATCTATCACCATCTAAAGTCAAATGCCTAAAAAAAAGGAAAGTCAATATTTTTCCTTACTTTCAGCACAGATGTCTGTAAAAATGCTCAGACATATGTCCACACTCTCTGGAAATCAAACTATTTCAGCACAGACATCTGAACTTTCAGAACAGACGTCTATTTCAACCCTCCATTAAATAAAAAATAAAAAATGTTTCAGCACAGACGTCTGTGTCCTTTATCAGCCGTCTATCTCTATGCTATGGAAATCTTACAATCTCTAAGACAGACGTCTGTACTATTACCCAGACGTCCGAATGAACTCTCTGACTTCGAACACTCCCATGCTCAGACACATGTTACACTAAGACCAGACGTCTGACCTTCTATTCTGCCCCACCATTTCACTCTCCTATAAATTATCTTTTACCTCCTCCTTCATTTTCACCGTTCATTTTTTTCAAGCTCCCAACAAAACCCTAAAACCCAATTTTATTTGCTCTAAAAATTCCCAAATCCATGGCCCCAAAACCAAGAAATCCAGTACCAAAGCATCGCAAACCTTCCACAGGAGAAAGCTCTCAACCTCCATCTCAACAATTTGTAACCGATCGCCATATAGAGGAATGGATCGTGGAGAAGAAAAATGGTAAACAACGTCTTCAAGAATTGGAGAAGAAGCCATTCCACATCGGACCTTTCAACCCTACTCGTAGATTCATCCACTATGATGCCAGTGAACTGCTTCAAGATGCTGGTCTCTACCACTCGTTCAATTATGACGACAATGCCGGTAAAATTGACCAACTAGCAGTATTTTTGTTTTTTTATTAATCTTTGTTCATCATCTCTTTGGAATCCTTCAGATGAAGACAATGTGATATGGACTAGTGTTTATGGTCAAGTGATTAAACTTAACATTGAAATGATTGGGCAAATACTTAATTGTTCTTATGAGGGAATTCGATTACAAGAAATCCCTGATAAACGTTACGCCCCAAGAGATGCAACCACTCACCTAATTTGGGAAGACGACTTCCGAAAATTAAAACCATCTAATTTCCATCCACAAGCACGACTTCTTAACCGAATGATAATAAACAGTGTCATCCTTAGATTAGGAAGTCATGAAAAAGTCTACGATGACGATCATAAAGCTTTATACGCTATTTTTGGTCAAATAAAAGTAAATTGGGCACAATACATTTTTGATGAAATTAAAAGTTTTTGGACTCCAACCCGTCGTAGCATTGTTTATGCACCATATATTACGAGAATTCTATAGTCATTAGAAATTCCTCCATATCTCTCCAAATATGAAGAAATATCTGCCAAAGACAGTAGCATTAGATTTCTCTCCTTAATGCATCTCAGAAACACCGCCGAACATAATTCCTTTTTCCCAATATCAACCTCCTCAACAACATCAACTAGCACCTCCAACTCGACCTTCCCAAACTACCAGAGCTTCAGTGGCTATAGAGTATTACTTTGATTCTGAAATACAGGAGGCTAGGATAGCAGCGGGTCCAGGAGAGAACTATCGAGATATTACACTATAAAACCAATGTGCTCTCTCCTTAACCCAACAAGTGCTTGATAAAAAGATGTCACGTTTGGAACGATATTTTTCTACTCGTACGACCAAATAGAAAAGATATTAGATAAGGTAGTTTCAACTTTGGGGAAAGTTATACGAAAAGTTCATGGTCGTTCTTCTTCACGCTCGTCATCTTCTCCTTCTCCTACACCACCATCAACGCTAGTTTTTCACCCCGAACCATCTTCAGGCTCAAGGCCTTCACAGGAACCTCCACAACAGTCTCATCCTGGAAAAGCACCTATTTGTCTTGATACTGAGGAGAGTGAAGGTTTATATTTTCCCTCTGAAGATCCTCATGATTCACATGATCCTTAGGATACAGCTACGACTCGTCATTTTAGGGATGTCTATTCAATAAGATGAGGAGTACGTCGACCAATCTCAGTGGCAGCAAGGTACATACGATGAAGACTCATCAGGCTTCTGGGTTTATTATAACTATCAGTAAGATTTTAGTACAACTGTTCATATTTAATTATGTACCTCTGTTTTTCTTTTTCTACTTTTGTATTCCTGTATAACTGGTTAAAACTCTTCTTTGAAGTTTCTATGCACTTATATTGAATTATTTTCATCCTCTACTACATCTATATTCTTTTTTTAATGCCAAAGGGGGAGAAATATCATATTACATGTATATAAGGGAAGGAATCACATTCAGGGGGAGTTATATGTTTATAAAGCGATTGTATAGTTGTCATCATAAAAAAGGAGGAGAATGTTAGAACTACTACTCTATGGTTTCGATGACAACAACTATACAATCATACACATACAATATATAGTCTATCTACTTGCAGGAAAAAGCTTTTAGAGTTCAAAGTGAAGACAACTAACAAAGGAGAAGAATCATTAGTATTACAAAAGTTAATATAGTGTTATTATTGTCATAGATATAAATTGTAAAATCTTCTTTAGTAAATGTTAGATGTTTGAAATTACATATCAGACGTCTGACTAAAGCTTCTAGTTTTAAATTCAAACTAACACCAGACGTTTGTTAAAACTTTCAGACGTCTGTTTCTGGTCTCTGACTAAAAAATATATACAAGCTCAGACTTCTGAACATATAACCAGACGTCTGTGCTGAGCAACGATCTTAAGCATTGAAAAGACATCTTCTTCAATCTAATGGATGCTTCCACAACTCTTCACTGCATCTCTTCCATCTCAATAAATGCAACCTATAGTTTGAACCAGAAAACTCTAAGTGATATTACTTTTCACAATAACTCTTCATCATCTATATATATGCACAAATTTTAAGATTTAAATCACCTGAATTTTCTGAATCTCTTATCTACATTCTTTGCATATTCTGATTTCTAAAGCAAACAATATCAGCCTTTATTACTTCCCAAAATCAAAGCTTCACATACACATACTACTTAAAGGAGATTATAGGAAGATTTGTACTATGCAGTCAAAATAAGTGTTTTTCAAAACACATAATTGTCTTAGAAAGAACTGTTGTATCGAGCCTGTTCCTCTACGCAAAGCGAGGGTTGTTTATTAGTAAAAGCGAATAGGAGCTTCAGGACTGGACGTAGGACGGGAGGTCTGAACCAGTATAAAAACTCTGGTGTGATTGTTTCTTTACTATTATTTACTTTACTCTGTTATTTATAATTATTATTTTACTACACTTGCATATTAGATATAAGTATACGGTCCATACACTCTTTCAACTTCTGCCCCTCAAGAAGATCCATCTTTTCTTGATGTTGAAGCCTTTAAGGAGAAGGTGCTAGATTCCCAAGCATCAGTCCAAATATCTCAGGTATGGGATTTTCTATTTAAACAACTTTTACTTCGAAAGCAATAATAATGTAAATCTTTTATTTAGATATGGAGGAAATCTGTCCACCCTTATAAAACTAAGCTTGAAAGAAAAAAAGAAGAGTTAAATGGTCTATATAGAGAGTTATACAGGCAGTTGAATGAGCACAATGTCCTCTCTGATAAATACCATAGACTCGATAAAAGTGCAACAATGTTACCCTCTTTTAAGCATCAAGAAGCTGCCCCACGATTAAGGGGAATGTGCCTTCGTTATGATGGCCTTCTTAAAGTAAAACGAGAATTAATCACCCTCTTTTGGATGTTGATTAAAGAGAGAGACATTTTAGTTAACTTCTTATATAAGGCCTATTGTAGACACCCAATTGTTGACTTTTCATATTTAGGTGAATTTAGCAGGGGTCTACTTAGGCGCTTTCATAAAAGATACTTGGACGAGTTCAGATCTAACCGCATCCTAGAGCTTGTTGGAATTTACCATGAGTCAGATCCATTCTCCAAGATATACCTCCTGAAAAACTTAAGTATTATAAGGATAAATTTGTCTCTCAATTATTTACTGTGTCTATCTTGTATGAACCGGATGAATAATCAAAAACATGTAATAATATATTGATTTGTAAATATTTGATTTAGTCTTTCTTTTTACGCTTAGCTTTATTTCATTATGTTATCAAAGAGCGACTGTTCATCAGGCCAACTTATTTCTAGAGACTATTTAAGTCAATATGTTAAATCGGGGAGATTTTTTCTTGAAAAGCATCAATTTTAAGTCTGTAAAATTAGCAAGATACCATTTTCTTAGAGATTTACAAAGACTTTACATGGAACACCCTCATCTTCGTTTTGACTTCCTTGGTGATGAAAAGGAGAAAATACTTAAAGAGATTCGGACATTCCACACCAAACTAATATGTGGACGTGATAGTCCCCTCGCTGGAGAGTGGGATTACAATAAATATCCATAGGTTGTTACTCCAGAAGGAGTCAATGTTCATTTTGACTCGACCGTTATACTTTCTACTAACTCATTAAATAAAGTTAGAAATGCATTTTCCCAAATTTAGGTGCAAAGTAAATATCCAACTGTACTCTTTTATCTTGATAATAAAGAGGTTCTTCATTCTGATTTTGACTCCATTTTGTTTCCTTTTATTTAAATAGGGGTTACAATTATCAACAGCTCCTCTCTCATTCGATTCAGCATCATGCCTCATTAATCTTAGAGATAAGCTATTAACAGAATTTAAAAGGAGTAAACTCCTTGAAGATACCTTACTTGCACGCTTTCACGGCAATGCCGAAGCATTAAAGTGGCATAAGATATACTTACTTTAGAAAACTATTGTTAGCAATATTAAAGATCAAATCTTCAAATTGGAGGCTGATGTCAAAAATAAAGATGAAACGATTTCCGCACTAAAGCAACAAGTAAAGTCCGAATCCTTCAATCGACTTCGACCTCAAGATGTCAAAACTACTTTAGCAAATAAGTGACTTGGAACCGAAATTAAAGAACAGCTAAGCTCAGTGTGAGTTGCTAGAATATATTATGGAGGATAACATTCCAAGTTTTGATTTACCGGCTCCCCGCACTACTCTCCCTGATACCAGACCCACAAGGTCTACTTCCCTCGCTGCTCAGAAATTCCCCACAATGACCAATCCTCCACATGGCTTAGATGAGAGGGTTGTGAGTGAATGGTGCAGGAAAGTTAAGTTTAAAGTGGCTAAGTACTTCGATGAACAACAAAGAGCAAAATATTCGCAGAGCATAAATGAGTACGCCGCCAAAACTCAGGAACTTCAACGTAACAATTACTTCTTTTAGAAGCGCATCGCGGAATTAGAAAGGGAAAATAAAACCCTTAAAGGCACAAACAGAGCTTTCTACCATGCTCTGAAGACTAAAATCGATGCAATCGACGATGCAGACAGAATAAGGAAGAAAGAAAAGAAACTTAAAGAGGTCCTCTACATCGCATTTCATCACATAGTTGATCATTCGATTGCTGAGAACCTAAGAAAGGCTACCCAAGATTTATAATAGACTTGTACTCAAGAAATGTGTATACTTGTTCTGTATATTTGTAAATAGTTTCATAAGTCATGTAAATCATATCAACTTTGTAAATAGCACCTGATTTGTGATTCTTTCCTGTAATGTCATTTCTGAAATGTTTGTTTGATATCTTATACCATAATTTCTGTATTTGCCAAATCTTTCATCCTTCCTGTTTCGGTTTCCCTGAAAAGTATGAAGTAAACAATATTTTCAATTGTTAGCTTGAAATTGACATATAAGTCTATGTATTCATTTGCGTAGATAAACAGTTTATCATGTTAATCACATGAAAAGTAGTTTATATCAAATGTCTAAATCCCATCTTTAGCCATGATGAGAAATAATTAAGAATTTAACTTTAACCATTTTGCTGGAATGTCTGAAGTCCGTTGATAGAAAATCTTGCCCTGAAGTAGTGGCATAAATGTTTAGAGAGTCATCCTCTAGAGATAGTCAATAAAGAGCTAAATATGGAAGAGTCCATAAATCATTTTCTGAATATTTGTAGTAAAAATCCAGTGACCCGTACAAGGGTATTAATGAAATTTGAAAGCTTAGAAGTCTGAAACCTAGATTCAGGTATTAATAGAAACTCATAAATTTGATCCTCTAAAGAAAGGTCTTTGACCAGATTCGTGCATTAGTGATGGATGATTAGAAATCCACAATAGAAATCTCAAGCTTAGATTAGAGCATTAATAAGTAATAGTTTCGAGACCCAAATTCGGGTATGATAAAGACACTAAGTAATTGATACAGACCCGAAACCCAGATTTGGGTGCTATTAATGAAATTTAGAAATGAAAGTCCCGGGACCCAGATTCGGGTATTTAATAGACGGAGTTCTGCTTTACTCCTTAGATTCTGTCTTCTTTGACATGTATAAACATTTTAGGTCTTGTATATAGTAGTAATCTGATTGCCTACTTCTCAAGCTTAAACGTCTTAGTTTATATTCTGATATGCCACCTCTTAGGCCCGGACATCCTAGTCCATAGGAGATATACCGATTCTCAGGTTTGGACATCTTAGTCCATTATTTGGTGAGCCTCTTCTTGGGCTTGGATGTCTTAGTCCATTATTGGATGAGCCTCTTCTTGGGCTAGGACATCTTAGTCTATTATTTGATGAGCCTCTTCTTGGCCTTGGACATCTTAGTTCATTGTTTTCTGGTGCTCTTGGTTAGCTCATCTTAGAGGTTGGAACCAAGGACTTACCCAACCTCCCTCCAGGAGGCGCCAGACCTGGCCAGAGACGCGGTCAAGGGCTTGTCTGGTACTTTAACCTGGCCATAGCGTGACATAGGTAAAGGCTTACTTCGACCTTCCTCCAAGAGGTTTCGTACCTTAGCCATAGCATGGCGTGGACAGGGGCTTATTCTGTGCTTTATCCCAGCCATAACGTGGCGCGGATAAAGGCTTACTCCATCCTCCCTTCAGGAGGTGCCTTGACCTGACCAGAGTCGTGGCCAAGGGCTTATCCGGTGCTTTAACCTGGCCATAGCATGGCGCGATTAAAGGCTTACTCCGCCCTCCCTCTAGGAGGTGTTATGCTTGGCCAACTCGGCGCGAATAGAGGCTTTCTACCATCTTAGGTAGACTACCATCTTAGGTAGTATCCAAATGCAAGGAGTATTTCACTCCCAACCATGTAGATCTTTCTTAGAAAAGTAACTCTTTATTGTTTTCTCTCATGTTCTCTTTACAAATTCATTAATCTTTCCTTGATGCAAGAAACTGATTATCATCCCTTCTAAAGCTCTGCAATGGTTGGTCTTATTTCCATTCATCATATGGAAATGATAGTAGGATTCCCTCAAGTCTCTTTCATATGTTGGCTTCTTTTTCCTCGAAGGCCAATAATTAAGCTCATCCTTTGTTAGCAAGTAGACATTCTCTATGGATGTTGTTAGATTGCACTATTTAGGAAGTCTTGGCTTGAAGCTTGTTTCTTGAGGATGGCTTCTTAATCTCTTATTACTTGGTTCTGGAGTTTCCTCTTTGATAACTAGTTTTATCTTTACAACTCTTTAGGGTTCCGATGAAGGTATTGTCCCCCTTGTGAATTGACCCCATTTATTTGCAAAAGCATTGTAATCTGGCATTATTTCTTCTTCAAAGATTGTGCCTTCAGCATACTGTTGGATTGTTTTCCTCATTTGTCTAAACAAGTTGTCACTTTTATTTGCCTTTCCAAGGCAAAGATAGGGCTAGGGCCAATATGAAAAGGATTTATGCTCCACTTTTCTGGATCATATGATTCCTCTCTTTTCTCTTTTATAATCCGTAGAGCTTTCAATCTTAAAATTTGCTCTTTATGTAGTTTGTAATCCTGAGTTGTCCTTCGGGGAAATCCTGTTAAATGTTGCTCTGAGGATCCTTGCATAGATCTTTTGATTCTGCTAATCACGATGAATTATGGCCTTGAGTATTCAATCTTGATGTAGAATTAGGTTAGAGATAGGCAGTGTTGGATATTTAATAGAGTCGGAGGTTCAAGCCGTCCTTCTAGCGCCAAAAATGTTAACAAGAAATCTTGTCAACACCCTTAAGTAGAGATAAAGGTTATCCCTTCTAGTTATTCTTTGATAAATGGAGAAAAGTATATTGTGTATGTCTTCTTTAATTTTCCTTTCGAATAAGTTGCTTTGGTGTGAACTTGTTTAGAACAACCTTTTGATCCAGTCAAAACGGCTAGTTTCTTTACTTAGTAGCCTTTCGAGCTTGTTAGGATGATATGGATGTCCCTTTGAAAGCCTTCCTTTTGAAGCAGTTGCAAAGCACAAGAGGATAACCTTAAGGATCCAAGATTAAGACCCACTTTAGTGGGTTTCGACCTTGTCGAAAGCAAGGTTGATTGGAGGTTAGGACTCGGATCAGGAATCTGGGATTGAGGTTTCGACTCTGTCGAAAGCAGTATCCTTAAGTGTCTTAGCTTGGATTAGGAATCAAAGGCCAAAGTGAGTTGGTATGGGGTTTCCACCTAGATGAGAGTAGAAGTTTAGGAACCAATAGCTTGTATTACTTGAGAATATATGGGTTACGACCTAGTCGGAAGTGACCCTTCGATATAGTTGATACCTGTAACACAAGGTTAGACCAGATAAAAAATTGAGAAATAATTAAGTAATTAGAAATACTATAGACTTCCCTTTCTCAACTCAAAGAAGATTTTATTAGTCAATTTCGCCAAATAAATTTACAAATCAGGGTTTTAATGCTTTTGGAATTAACAGAATACAATTTTAGAATGACTAAATCGGATCCCAAAACATGACCCCTTGGGTCTTATTTATAGATGTGGGTCAGCACCTTTCGACTCCAATGATTTCGTCATGGTTGAAAGGTGGCTGCCGTATTGACTCTAATATGCCTCCGCCTTTGTCGAAAGTGGTTGCGCTTTTCTCCTTTATGTTGCTTTATAAGAGCTTTTGCCTCTGTCGATAGGCTTTATTCAGTGGTTTCGAAGATGTTGAGGAGCTGATGGTTTCAATGATGTTGGTTGCTTCTAAACCCTCACCCGTGACTTGATGCGGAACCTCCCTAGACAATATTGGCTTCGACTGGTTCGAAAGGCTTGGTTTAGCTTTTGAAAAGGTTGTTCAGGCCAATACAAGCTTTCGAGTGGTTTGAATGAAGGTGAAACCTTTGGTTTCGAAAGGTTTGGCGCATATTTGAAGAGTTGTCTTTCATTATCTTCAAAAGGTGTTACTTTGACTCATTCGAAAGGTCTTCATGCATATGGAATCACCTGCTTCAAAAGGTGGCCACTGAAGGCGAAAGGGTGCTTTCGACTCCTTCGACCCCTTCGAAAGGTAAAGAATCTTCTAGGCTTATTTGTAGCATCCTTTCGATCCCTTTGAAAGGTTCTAAAGCTTTTGGACTTTGGCTATAGCATCCTTTCGACCCCTTCAAAAGGTTCTAAAGCTTTTGAACTTTGGCTGTAGCATCCCTTCGACTCTTTTGAAAGGTCTAGCCGGAGCCTTTTCCTCTTGTTCTTCTTTGCCTTCTGCTCAAACCGGTTTCGACTAAGTCGAAAGGAATTTTACGTACTAACACTCTTTTTTTAAAAGAAGCTGTAACGATCCTAATTTTGACTATCATTATTTAGGATATTTAATTTGATAAATTAAATGAAATAATGTAAATGGTTAAGAGATTTAGATTTGTATGATCATAAGGTAGCCATGCCTAATTAATCTAGAGCCAAAGAAAATTAAAATGAAATAAGTTAGAGGAATAAGATGAGGGCAAAATAGGAATAAACTAAGTTCTTATACTCTAAACCCTTCTTTCTTCCATCCCTTATTCATTCTAAACATTTGCAAACAAAACCCAAAGCTTAGCCGGCCACCATTAGGGAAAAAAAGGATGATAATCAAGGGTTCAAGTAGGAAGCTTTAGCAGATCAATACAAGAGCAAATCTCAACCTCCTTAACATCAAGCTAAGGTGAATAATAAATTAAATCTCATTTTTATTGTTTTCGATTTCTAGATGAGATTCGAATTTATTTTTCAAGAAAAGTGCCATGTTTTTACTGTTTAAATGGATATATGCTTGTTGATGATTTATGTTGCTTCATATAGATTTTATGATAAGTTTTGATTTGAAAACCCTATTAAATGACATCCAATGGCTTGCATTTTTGATAAAAGTCAAAAACATTATTTTAGAGATGGGTTTCAAGTTTTGTAATTTTGTAAATTAACGTGGATTTAGTATGAATCTTCTAGTAAAGAAAATGGTTAAATTGGGTTTAAATTATTTTTGGCTATTATATGTTAGCTTTAGGTCAGAAATTTAAGTATGTTAGAAAACATATTAAAAGTGATTTATGTGAATTTTGGAAAATTTTCCTAAGTATTTTATTAAAGATATAAAATTATTTAGGTATGGGACATAGATGTTTTATATGTTTATAAAAGAAGAAGGGGCAATTTGTTAAATGTTTTAAATTGTTAATTACTGTATTCGGTAGCACCTTTAGAAAAAGATTTTGAAAAAGAATTGTCAACCCGTTATTTTTTGACAAATAAGGCAAGTTAGTTGGAAAGATAGTACTTTAAAAGGTTAATAATCATTTTGCAAAGAGTTATAGCTTCACCACTTACATCAGCTACCTTTCAACCCCATACTTCCACCCCTAACCTAGTCGAAACCAATACAAATGGTATCAATGCCTTGGTATGTAGTGGATTGGAGTTAGGCGGAAGGTATCGAGTCGAAACATGCTTTCGAAGGGGTAGAAGCTACTATTTTTGACTATGAATAACTTACATTTTAAAAGTAGGCTTTCAAAGGGATTAGCTTTCGACTTAGTATGCCTTTGTTTTAGAAAAATGGCTTTCGAAAGGGGTTGTCACCGTTTATTTTAAAATGAAACTTTCGATGGGGTCAAAACCCCTACTGCCTTATTCAACCTTTCGAATCAATGCCTTTTAAAGGGTTCTTTTGTCTTAAACTTTGAAGCTGCTTCTCCATGCTTTCGAAAGGAGTGGTTTTCGAAACCATCCACTTTTTTTACTTATGAATAATGCTTTCGAAAGTAATGCTTTCGCCCCAGTTCTTTTAAAGACCCTTAGATATATTGAAAGTTAAACCCAAAGGTTTTGAAAGGAATGGTTTTAAATGATTTCGAAGCTATGTTCCACAAACGTTTACTTGAACCCAATGCTTTCGAAAGGTTTGTTTTAAGTAAGGGACTATAATGCTTTTGAAAGGTATAAAATGATGGTTTCGAAAGGGAGATTCCCTAATGTTTTCGAAAGGTTTACTTTTAGTATTTGAATGGAAGGTCCATTGCTTTCGAAAGGCAAGTCTAAAGTGTTTTGAAAAAAATGATGTCTAAGGTTTTATAAAGCTTTCGAAGGGACGCTTTTAATGATTTCGGAAGGTCTACTTTTAAAGATTTCGAAAGGTATGTTTTGGCCTTTCGGCCTAGTGTTTCAAAGTAAAGTTGTTAACCTATTTTGAAAGGGGCGCTTTCAATGGATTTGAAAGGGACAGTTTAATAATTTAAACAAAGGTTTCAAAGATGATATGTTGGATTTAAAATCTAATGTTTTCTAGGTTAAAGAAGGGCTTTAACTTGTTTTAAATGGATAGATAACCCTATTGATTTAGGTTTCCATCGACATTGTTTTGTGTATCATATATCTTGGCAAGATATTTGAGTAAGGCAAAAAGTTTATTTTCCTTATTTAAGTATGATTTAAAGAGTTAAATCAATTTGAAAGAAATGTTTTCAAGGAAAATTTGATGCGGTATTTAACCCTAAGTAAATGACTCAGATATTTGAATACATGATGGGACTGGTATAGGGTCACGCCCTATACTTTAGCTAGTAGCCCCTAGCTAATATAAGTCCAAAATTCCAATGTGTAGGGCTTTGTCAAAGGTAAGACTAAAATAATGTTACACATAGAAAGGAATATACAGAGAAAGATAGGATATTGGTGAGCCTACAAAACCAATAGATCAGTTGACCCTGGGAAAAGTAAGTTAAAGACAGATCGTCCAGAAGTGTTTCTAACAGAAGTTAGATTATTTATTTTGTCTATTAGGCCCGAGTCAGCCAATGATTCCTAGTTAGCCAAGCAAAACTATATTGTTCGGACAAGTAGTTCATTGATTTCCTGATTTATGTGCATATATGATATTGCTATAACTGTTTCAATAAGTTTGATTGCGGGATTCTGATTTGCAAAAGATTTGCTTTTAAAGGGGATATTAGTGTGGCAAAACCCATTCCGATTAGCTTTGTGGTCTCACTTAATATCAGTAAAACGAGATGTAATAGTATTATTCACACTAGGTTTTAAGTTTGACTCGAAGTTAATATTTTTCATCTTAAACTCTCGGGTGCTCAAAATTAATTTGAGTAGATTGAGAGTTAAGGTTTTACAAACTTAGCAGGTGGACGAATAAGCATCCGAAGATGAGCAGGGGGCAAAATTTAGCAATTTAGGAGTAATAAGTTTTATCATAAGGTAGCCATGCCTAATTAATCTAGAGCCAAAGAGAATTAAAATGAAGTAAGTAAGAGGAATAAGATGAGGGTAAGTTTTTATACCCTAAACCCTTCTTACTTTCATCCCTTATTCATTCTAAACATTTGCAAGCAAAACTCAAAGTGGTCAGCCACCATTAGGGAAAAACTAATGGAAGATAAGCAGGGTTCATGTAGGAAGCTTTGGAAAATCAATACAAGAGCAAATCTCAACCTCTTTAACAGCAAGCTAAGGTGAATAATAGATTACATCTCATTTTTATTGTTTTCGATTTCTAGATGAGATCTGAATTTATTTTGCAAGAAAAGTGTCATGTTTTGATTGTTTAAATGGATATATGCTTGTTGATAATTTATGTTGCTTCATATAGATTTTATGACATGTTTTGACTTGAAAAACCTTTAAATGACATCCAAATGGCTTGCGTTTTTGGTATAAGGTTAGAAACATTATTTTAGAGATGGGTTTCAAGTTTCATAATTTTCTAACTTAATGTGGATTTATTATGAATTTTCTAGTAAAGAAAATGGTTAAATTGGGTTTAAATTATTTTCGGCTATTATATGTTAGCTTTGGGTCAGAAATTTAAATATGTTAGAAAACATATTAAAAGTGATTTATGGGAAATTTTGGAGAATTTTCCTAAGTATTTTATTAAAGATATAAAATCATTTAAGATATGGGACTAAATGTTTTATATGTTTATAAAAGGAGAAGGGGTGTAATGACCCAAGATTTTAGGAATTTATCCTGAAAAATATAAATGAATTCAAAATGATTTTTAAATAAATTTTGAAAGGGAATTGATATAGCTTGATTTTTAAATAAATGTATCAGCATGTGTGTACATGTGTGCACAGGAAATGCACATGAACTAAAGCTAAAAGTCCCTGAACTCTAAGAATAAATACATATTGATATGTATGGGAATATATATATATATATAGATTAAATCCTTAAAAGTTGCATGCATGAGTAAATATACATATATGGATGCTACTGAATATTTTTGAGTGTACATGTGCATGTGTGTGTCAATACAGAATGAAGTGTATATATATATATATGGGTGTGCTAACTATTTCAGTAAGACTTATATATATAGGTGTTAATAAAATACTAGAGTTCAAATTAGTAAAATAAAATATCCGGATATATTTTATAGATAGGCAGAAAGAAAGAAAGAATGAAGATATAAAAAGGAGCAGTTCTCTTGTAAATAAATAAAGAAGGTACATACCATTTACATGAAAGCTAAAAATAGGAAAAATAAGACAAAACAGGGAAATGTTTGCTATAGGCAGAATTAGGAAGAGTATTTGATAAATAATAAAATCAAGTCACATTTTTGGCATGATTGTAGACAAAGGAAAAAGTATTTTCTGAAAAGCAAATTTCTGGAAAAAAAATGTAACCACTTTTCTCTTCACCTAAATTAAGCCGGGAAGGGTAGAATTTTGGGTTCAAGTAAAATACAGATAACATGATTTTTCTGGTGGGGAAAAATGGCTTTAGCCAATACCCAAAATGTAACGACCCAGTATTTTCAACCATTCGCATCCATTATAAGTGTATAGGGAGACACTCATGCCGGAGTTGAATTGCTCAAAATACTGCGTTGTAAATAAAATTTGGCAGAAACTCAACATATACAGTAAATAAAATAATTACAGATCACAGACACAGAGTAATATAACAATAATGCAGCGGAAACAAAGGATAGTAGTTCATGAAGCTACTATATGTATATAACAGAGTTAAACAAGATACAACAGAGGTCTCGAATACAATAGATGTCTCAATACAATAATCAAATACCAAATCTGAATACATCACTGGAATCAACAGAATAACTGAAAGCAGGATCGATAGATAGCTGGATCTCCAAGCGAAGCTCCAACTCCAAAGGTGAGTCTCAAATGCTGTATCACTCAGTCTGACCCGAGCGTAAAGCAAAACACAAAACACTCGAGTCAGGATTAACATTCTTATATTAATAAATCCAACTCAAGTGAAATATCAACTGAAATACAAGTAACTTAAAGGATGTTTGGGATAACCATCCTCTAAGGGTCCGTTAAACTATTTACTATGTAATAATATAAGCTATATACAGTAGTGTCTAAATAAGTAAAGTATAATCATATCGGAAAATAGCATTAAGGGGATGGAGAACCTTAACGCGGTCGGATCTTAAAATCATAATCGTAGTAAAGCTCGGTATGGTAGGTGACACGGCACAACTAGGCAATGCCAGGGTAGATATACCAATTACGCACACGGACTGATGGATACGCATAGCAGCCACTACCGTTCCACCTCGAACAACATTCCCAAATCGGAGGATGGCCATCTAGTCAAATCACAAGTAAGAGTATAATATCGAAGAAATGCGTCCGAGAAGAGGTGCTACCTCACTGGTCCGAGATCGCTCCTGTTTTAGCCACCTTATGCCAACTCACGGGAGTTGGGTCCACGTAACATACCTTAAGAACGTCGCCACCATCCTACTTCATTCTGGAATCTCCACCGCGTACACGGTTGTCAAAGTGGTTTTCGGTATCGACAATGAGTATGTCCATATCCGATCCCGGTCTCTTTGCCAACCAATCGTTATTATAACACCGTGGTTGTTTCAAAATAGTTTATACTTTAAACCAAAATCATTATCATTTCAAAACCCAATTTAATACGATATCATTTCACTTCAAATATCCATTTTCAAAATCATATTACTTTCCAAAGTTATAATGCTTTCGAAATCATAGTCTGGAAATCACAGTATTTTGGAAATCATAACACTTTCCTTTTAAACAGTTTAGATATTAAAATTTCGTTATAAAATAAATTAGTTTCCTCAAATTTCACAAATCGATTCAAATTAACTCGAATTCCAAAAATTTAATTTATTTTAATCAAATCTCAAATCATCCGTTTCAACTCGATTTAGCTTCTAAATAAACCATTTCAAATTTATCGATTTCAAATACATATCTGAACCATAAAATAAGCCATTTCAATTTTAATATATATCAAAGCTTTAAATATTCAACATTTCAAAACTAAGTTCGATAAATTTATATACATATCAGATTCACTTTACAATTATTTAGTTTTGAAATATTAGCTTAACATTTCCATAACATTTGAATACAATTTCAATTTTACAATTTTAAATAAACAAATATCTCATTTAAATATTTATACGTTTGAAATATCCATTTAAGTCACCTTCTCAAATTCTAGTTGTAAATCACTTCTTTAAATTTCAAATTCAATACATTTCAAATCAAACTTATTTAAGTATAATTCTTAAATACAATTTTAATCAAATTTCAAATCATTACAAATTCTATATTTAAAAATATAGCTATTAAATAAATACTTAAACATATTATTTATCAACTTTATTAAATCAACTTTAATAAATCTTTTAAATCAATATTTATCAAAACCATATATTCTTTTCAAAACCATAGAAATCATTTTCAAACGTTTATATATAGACCAACGGTGCCTGTATATAATTTTCTATCCTATGGTCAAGTGATACGGATATTTATCATTTCAGTCCGAAATTTAAATCATATTCGGGTATATATCTTTTCAACTCGAAATCCCAAATTCAATTAATTGAAAATCGCTTGGGTTTATCATTTCAACCCATAACGATTTCCTCCTATTCTACAGATCGTTCGGGTATGTATCATTTCAACCCATAGTGATTCTATACTAATAGGGAACTTGCAGAGTGATAACAGATATGATAATAATATAACAACAGTAACAGGCATATAACATCAGTATAAATAACAGATAATGGTGTCAGATGTCACAGGTGAATAGATACAGATAATGACATATATATAACAATGTAAATAACTAACAACAGCATATTTCAATTGACATTTCAATTGAAATCAAATTTAATAAATATAAGAATATTAATCGTGAGTGATTGCTCACCTTTCGAGGCTAGAGATGGACGAGAATGATAAGAGTTACAGATCCAAGCATGAATTTCAAAGCAAAGCAAGACTGGTATGAAATTTGACGGATAAAGCTGATAACAGAAATAGACGAATCGAATCAGAAATGGATCGATGATGATAAATGGTATAAGTGAATTCATATATAACTATATATAAAAAATCATATTCCACATTCAAACACATATAAAAATCTTTATAATATATATAAAAGAAACGATATTAAGTTTAAACATATATACACATACCCAAATAAAATTCTATATGTATTAAAAATCAAGGTACAGCTACTATGTGAAATATATGGAACATATGCATATGACTTAACATATTATTATTATTATAACATATACATGTTACCAGCAAAAATCAAAATAAGTACAGGTTTTATAAACTTACATGAACATAAAATATACAACTCGACAGAACATAATATACCTATATACAAACAACAGACATAAATAAAACTTGCTTAACACATATATAAGCAGACTTAATTTATCTATTAACATATCTATAAATATATACGGCTAACCTTTATACTTGAAACTAACTCATGTATACTTATGTATAAACTAATATATATAGATCATGTACGTTGGTTTTAAATGTAAACATATCTATAGGGTCCAGCCTATACTTACATAACTTATAATATATAATCATACTTCATACTTTAAAGTATGTACATTGAAAAGCCAGAATAGATGGAAATAGCAGTAGAAAAGCTAGACAATTTAATATATATGTACGACTAAACTTCACCAATATATATAACAATTTAGAATCACCATTTAACTTCATAAATATATTACCTTTTAAAACAAATACCAAAACGAAAATCCTAAACACACAAAAAGAAAGGTGTTCTATTTGCTCGTAGTTCCCGTTTGAACTGTTTTGAAACCAAAGATATATATATATATATATAAATCAGATAGAATATATTCTACCTCCTAATATATATAAAACGTTGTATATATTATTATCAAAACTGTTTCAAACATGCTACAGTTTCAGTATATATGAGTTACAGGCAAAGACCTTATATATATAAACTAACTTTATAAACCAAATATTATAAACACCTATATAGTATAACACTATCAAACATATAACCTATACGATAGAGTAGCTAACAGTAAGTATATATAATACATATATAAAGCATATACTTGTTAAACATATATCTTATATGCTGCTGGTATGCTTATATAAATTTGTATAAAATCAAACATATTTTATATCTTATATAAACATACATTTCCTTTTTTTTCCAACTATATATATTTTTACAGTATATGTATGATATGTATGCAGACCTTAACGTATACTTTCCTTTATAACAAAATATAATATATACATATATTCTTAACTAATCTATAAACTGCAGAACTGAGGACATATATATATTTAACTAATATATATTATATACTTATATATTACTGTAGGCTTATGAAACAAAATACTGTAACTTACATGCAAAATTCACACAGAACATTCATATGCAGGCTATGTATATATAAACTATATATATATACCTTTAACTATCAAAACTAATATATATATGTAATACTCTTATATACAATAAATATCATATAACATCTAATATGTAAAATATGGAAACAAAATATAAGTGAAACATATATTGTATACTGTTATTATTCTAAAGCTATAAACATAAAAAAAATCAAAATTTTATTGTCAACAATATAAACAGGCTTTATATCCTATTGAGACAAACGAAATCTATATATAACAGGTATATATATAGATACCCTGATGAGCTGCAAAGAGGGAAGAGCAGAGGATGCTTCGAGTGGTGATGGGCCATGCTCGGCAGAGGACAATCGTGACCAGGCTCAGGGAGATGAGGCATTGAATCTCGGTTTGGGGAGAGGCGGAGGGTGGTGCTTGGCACGGAGGAAGCGGTGGTGGCTGTTGGTGACGTGGGTTAGGGGTTGTCGTGTGTGGCGTTTCACGGTGGAGGGTGGCGGAGGCTCGCCGCGTTGGTTGCTGGAGGTGCTGGTCGTGCCTTGGGTTGCGGTCGTGGGTAGAGCATGGTGATCTCGGCCATGAAAATGATGGAGGATGTGCTCGGTTTCGTGAGGCACGGTTGGCTTGGAGGTGGCTTGCGTGGGAAGGATCTGGGCAACAATCTGGAGTGGAAACGAAAATACAGAGGGGAAGAGGAAGTGTAAAATGAGCAGGCAAAATGATATACAACTCTTAAATTAAAATAAAATATTCCAAACGTAAGTTCAAAGGAAAACAAATGGTCAAAGAAAAAAAATGGCCAACTTTTACACACCAGCGATTTAAATAAATTGAAGTGATCAAGGCTTTGCCAGTTGTAACGCGAAATCATAACTGTGAACGAACGGTTTGAATTTCAAACGTTGGTAGAGGAAAGAGGTTAAAACGTACCAGTACGGTGAACCATTTCGTAAAGTTCACCGCGTAGCGGACTTCAAATCACAAAATTGAATATACCGCAGAGATCAGCACGATAACACGATCACAACGATATACAGATATTAGTGGTACGATCATCCGATCAAAAGTCGATATCGGTACGAAAATGCTGCTGTTTTGCCGAAAATAAGATCGACGGAGCAATAGATGTTCAAATTTGGAAAAACGACAAACTGACATCTTGCTCAGAAGATGGTTTAGAATTTTTCTATGTAAAAATATTTAGGTTCCGGAAACATTTTATTTTCATCACTTTTTAACTGATTAAATTGAAGTGAATTTACGCGTGAAATAAATTTTCATATTTTCGGATGAAAATTTACCAGTTGCTATGTTTAATTAGACGCATTCCAAATATCAAATTTATATTTCAAAATTTTACTGTTTAAAATTTCACAAAATTCAATTAATTTAATAAATAAAACAACTGAAATTTACGGGTCGTTACACAAAACCCTAAGGAAGACCCTGTATATATACATGTATATGCAGCAGCCTCCTCTCCTTCTCAGAAAAGAACTTGAAAAAAAAAGGAAAACAACACCATAAAAATCATAAGGCAAGGGAAGGAAGAGAGCTTGAGGCTAAAGGCAGAAGTTCATCAATTAATTAAGGAAGCAAAGAAGAGAGCTAGGTGAGGAAACTCACTCAAAAATCTAAGGCAATAAGTCCTAATGTAGGCAGCCAGTTATAAGTAATTTTCTTAAAGATATATTTTCATATGAGAATGCTTATCTGTGATTTTAAAACTAAAAATGTTTGGATTCTCTTTGGTTGTTCACTTGTTTTATTATATGAAAGCTTTATGTGTTGTTAGTATACTTGTGTTTTATGAAATCCAGATCTCTGATAGGTTAATGTTTAGGAACATGAACAAATACCCAGAAAATAAAATGTTGAAAATAGGCAAGTAGTATTGGTTTTGGCTCAACCTAGAAAGATGTAAATAATGTTGAGCTGCAATATACTCATGTATAAGTGCTGAGGCTTGAGACAAAAAGGAATTAGGGGTGCAATAGGGTTGCCTATGTGCTGATGCTCCTAATTCAATGAAAATATATATATGTTCATAAGCATAGCAAACAAAATCTTGTGATTCAGTGAAACCAGGTCATTCTGAGTTTAACTAAAGCACAAATGTTTGCAAAAAGAAAAACTCTCTCAAAAGCCATAAGCCAATGTTAGTTGCCTAAACCCCTTTTTAAAAATACCAGAATGTATATATATACATACAGAACCTTATTTATTCAGTCACCAATGGTTGCTTGCTTGTTTATCTCTGTATGGTTATGAATAATATGAGATGCCATGATATGGATGTTTTTAGTTAGTAAAATGGATCACTGAATGGTTTAGTCATGAAAAATCAACAGAGTTATTATTAACTTAAACCTGATTAGGAAATTGGGGTCAAGAACACTACAGGAATGACTTGTGTTCTTGAGTAACACAAGTTGACACATGGCTTGTTTAAGTCCTGAGATCTTTGTGTAATGGAGTGAATTAGTTCATTACAGTGTGTCCATTGATTCATAAATATTGCAGATGAGACCAGGATAGATAAATATACCAAGGGAAAAATATTTGAGATGATGAGAAAACTAGAGTTTTTCCCAGAATTGAAATATGAGAATGGAATGAATGATTTAACTCATATTGGTTATTTTCCTGTTTGGTGTGAATGATTGTTTGATTATGACTGAATTGTATGCTTGAATGTATGTGCCATATTTATATATGTAGTCTCTGGAAAGAAAAACTAAAGTGTGCACATGCACAATGACACAGAGCATGCACACAAGTATAACCTGATTCAAAAGGGCAGAACTTTATGTATATGTATTTAATTTGATTTTAACCTAATTAACTATTTGCTTTTGTGAATTTTCTCATACCAGACATGTGTCTGACCCTAGTGTGCTAATGGCATCTGGGGTGTCTCATTTAAAATGAGGCAGTTTCAAATGCTTTTTCAGGGATTGCAGCAACTAAGTAGGATTAGGAGCAAGGCTTTGAGAAGAAGATTATAGCATACAAATGTTTCATGTCTTGTTTTTAAATAAAGAAAGGATCTGTAATAAGGGAGTTGAAAGCCAGATCCAAATAGTTGCAGTTATATACGCACATAAACATGTTTTGTGCAAATATTAACACACCTTTTCCTATGTATTTATAATAGGAATCTGTATTTCACTCAGATTTTAACCAAATGCATTTTAAATTCCAGACAGATTTTATAAGAAGAAAATCAAACATGGACATATAACACTGAACTATGTGTGGATTGATTAAATTCAATCAATCCAATATCCTCTTGTTTTCCAGAACTCTGATTCAAACAAGAGAGGCATATGCATCCTCACATGTATGTGCTTATCTTTGTGAATGTACTGATATATTTATATTGGTTAATTGTTTTGGTCCTGGATATATTATGTTTATTGGAAAAAGAAAATGACCCTGGAAAATATATTTGTAATGATTGATATATCTATATATCATCTCTGATAGTCCAAAGGAAGTTTAAATCCAACTTAAAAAAAAAGTGTAAATGAATGTAGGTGGACATCCAGACACATATAAATTGAATGTGCATATGCATGTACATAGAGATCGAATTTAGACGTCAGTCTTAATAATTTAGACGTCTGAGATTAAACTTAGACGTCAGTCATAATAATTTAGACGTCTGAGGTTAAATGTAGACGTCTGTCATAAAAAAATTAGATGTCTAAATTTAGTTCAAAATGTCTTTTTCTCTCTGTTTCAATTTTAGATCTCTGAGCCGTCTGTCATAATTAGTTAGACGTCTGGGATTAAGTTTAGACGCCTGTCATAATTATTTAGACGTCTGAACTATTGATTTTGCCTAATTTGCCTGTTTAAAAAGAAACAAGTGGCTATGTCAATAGCTTGTATGGCATTTTGATTTCTATTTGATTTAAATTCCCTTTGATGAAGTAGAAAAAAAAAATCCTTATGAAATTTAGGGTAGAAATAGGAGGGTCATTCCATTTGGTATCAGAGCTATGTTATTCAACATAGTAGAAGTAAAGATCAAGTTCTTAGATAGAAATAAAATTTAAAGGAACTAAATATATATATCAATGTTTTCAGTGTGAAAAAAAAACCACTGAAATAATAAAAATTACCAATCAAACTAACCAGCTATGTAAATTATTATTAGCAAACTATGGTAGGGAGACCACCAAATCAGGGAGCAGGATCTTCCCATGCACCACCAATGGTCAATCTGCAAGACTTGGTGAGAGCATTTAGGGATGGGGCAGGACAAAGGCAAGAAAATCCCTATGAAGAACTCTCAAAATTGCTTAAGACATATACTCATTTAGGAGGCAAAAGCTTTGAAGGGACAAAGAGTATCATGGAAATTCAAACATGGTTGAGAACATTGGAAAGAATTTTCAATGACATGCAACTTGATGATCAAAGAAAGAGGCAAGTGGCTTCAAGACAGCTAAAAGGAGTAGCTTTAGGCTGGTGGGAAGTAATCATTGCAGGAAGGAATGAGAATGAGATCACTTGGAATCAATTCAAAGAGATGTTGGAAGCAAGGTTTGTACCAACATCAGCAAAGACTACCTTGCTAGAAGAATTTATTAGACTTAGACAAGGAACCATGACTGTCACAGAATACACTCAAAAGTTTGAGGGACTTTCCACATATGGAGCAATGCTTGTGGCAGATGAGGCATCCAAAAATGATAGGTACATAAAAGGGTTGAACCCAGGACTCAGCAGAGCCATGTTACCATATGCAGACAGGACTTTTGACCATGTGATAGACTTAGCTTTGAGGTTGGAACAGCATGACAAGGAAAGGGAGAAGTTCAGAAATTTTAAGAACAATAATACCAAGAAGGGTAAGGGGAGGTATCACCCTTATGATAAGAAGAAGGAAGAGGCCAGTAACAAAGGCACTGGAGATGTCAAAGCTAAGGAAACCAAGAAGAAAATTGTGTGCCATCAGTGTGGAAAGGAGGGGCATATCAAGCCTAGGTGTCCAGAATTGAAGGGAGGAGCCTTCAAGTGTTATCTATGTGGGAAAGAGGGGCATATGAAGAGGAATTGTCCTGAGTACAAACAGCAAGAAAAATTGGCAAATTTGGAAGGAAAAGGCAAAGCCACAGTGGAGAGTAACACAGAAAACCATAGCCAAGTGGAAGGTACATTACTTATTTGTACCATACCCATAGCAGTAGTATATGATACTGGGGCAACTCACTCTTTAATTTCTTATGGACTAGTTAAAATGCTAAAACTGAATTGCATATTGGTTGAAACCCCATTGCATATACAAAGTCCACTGGGGAGTTCTAGTGTTTTAAATATGATTTGTGTGGATGTGGAATTAAACATAGGAGGAAATATTTTTATTTCCAATTTATATGTTTTGAATTACCCAAATATAGGTGTTATATTGGGGGTAGACTGGTTAAGGCAATTTAAAGCCATAATTAATTTAGACTCATCCACAATATCATTGCAAAATTCTAAAGGTCAAAGAATCACAGTTTTATGTGAAGTAGCTAAGGAAGGAAAACTATATCATTTAGTTGACTCAGAAAAAGATTTCAGTGAATTAACCATTGAAGAAATTCCCATAGTCAATGAATATTTGGATGTGTTTGGTGAGGTCAAGGATGTTCCACACCATAGACCAGTAGAGTTCCAGATCAATCTAGTTCCAAGAGCAAGCCCAGTGATTAAAAAGCCAACTAGAATGGGGCCAAATGAACTAAAGGAATTAAAGAAACAGTTAGAAGAACTGGAAGAAAAGGGTTTTATAAGACCAAGTAATTCTTGCTGGGGAGCACCAGTGGTATTTGTTAAGAAGCAAGATGGCTCCTTAAGACTCTGTATAGATTATAGAGAATTAAACAAGGTAACTATTAAAAATAAATACCCATTGCCAAGAATAGATGATCTTTTTGATCAATTAGCAGGGGCAAAAGTATTTTCTAGACTAGACTTAGCATCTGGTTTACATCAAATGAAGGTGGAAGAATCAAGCATCAAGTACATTGCCTTTAACACTAGGTATGGGTTGTATGAATTTTTGGTTATGCCATTTGGCTTGACCAATGCACCATCATACTTTGTAGATTTAATGAACAGAACCTTTAGAGATTGTTTAGACAAGTTTGTGCTTATTTTGATAGATGACATTTTGATTTATTCCAAAACAGTGGAAGAACATAAGCATCATTTGCACCTGGTTTTGTCTAGGTTAAGGGAAAAAGATTTAAAAGCAAAATTTTCAAAATGTGTATTTTGGAAAGAGGAAGTACATTTCCTTGGCCATGTTATATCTGCTCAAGGAATTTCTGTGAACCCTAATAAAGTAGTGGCTATTCAAGCATGGAAGAGGCCAAGCACTGTGAGTGAAGTGAGGTCATTTATGGGGATGGCAGGGTATTATAGGAGGTTTATAAAAGATTTTTCAAAAATTTCTACACCACTCACTAACCTAACCAGGAAGAACCAAGCTTTGGTTTGGTCAGAAAAATGTGAAAAGTCTTTTGAACAGTTAAAGGAGGCATTGGTGAATGCTCCAATTTTAAAGGTACCTCATGGAAATGAAGAATTAGTTGTATACACTGATGCTAGTGGATTTGGCTTGGGTGCAGTGCTGATGCGACAAGGCCAAGTCATTGCATATGCATCCAGACAACTTAAACCCCATGAAGTAAGGTATGCCACACATGATCTCGAATTAGCAGCTGTGATCTATGCTTTAAAACTTTGGAGACATTATTTGTTAGGCACAAAGTTTGAACTTTACACTGACCACAAGTCTTTGAAATATTTATTTTCACAAAAAGATTTGAACATGAGGCAACATAGATGGGTGGAGTTCTTAGCTGCCTATGACTTTGACATACTCTATACACCAGGCAAAGCAAACAAAGTTGCAGATGCTCTAAGTAGACAGCATGCTAAATTGGCTATGATGATGATAGGAGAATTTAAAGACTTGTCTTTGCTAACTGAGTTAGAAATTGGAGAGAATGGTTGTGTGCACATTGATGAGCAGATGCATGGTGCACAAGAAGACAAAGGGAAGTTAAGCTTAATGACACTTCAACCAGATTTAATCCTGAAGGTAGGAAAAATGCAAGAACAAGATGCCAACTTATTAGAGAAGAAAATGCTCCTCTCAAGAGGGGAGGAAGTGATGAATCACCATATTGATAAAAATGGTTATATGAGATACCAGAATAGGATGTGTGTACCAGAGGACACAGAATTGAAGAAAGAGATATTGAATGAATATCACAGAAGTAAATACTCCATACACCCAGGCAACATAAAAATGTACCAAAATTTGAAAAGAGACTTCCGGTGGAAGGGGATGAAATCTGATGTAGCTAAATACATTGCCAAATGTATGACTTGCCAACAAGTCAAGGCTGAAACCCAAAGGCCATCAGGGTTGATGCAGTCTCTTAGTGTACCACAGTGGAAGTGGGAAGACATATCTATGGACTTCATAGATGGACTGCCTAGATCTAAGAGATGTAATACAAGTATATGGGTGATAGTTGATAGGCTAACCAAGGTAGCACACTTCATCCTAGTCAAGTCAGAAAGAACAGCACCAAAATTAGCTCAAATTTTTATAAAGGAAATGGTAAAGTTGCATGGCATTCCCAAAACCATTGTGAGTGATAGGGATACCATCTTCACTTCAAAATTCTGGAGAAGCTTTCATGAAGCAATGGGAAGTGAACTATGTTTAAGTACTGCCTACCATCCTCAATCAGATGGGCAGACTGAGGTAGTAAACAAAGTTTTGGAGGACATGTTGATGGCAAGTATACTGGATTTTGGGGGCAACTGGGAAGATTATCTTCATCTAGTTGAATTTACATACAACAACAGCTACCAAAGCACCATAGGAATGGCTCCATTTGAAGCCTTATATGGTAAACCCTGTTTGTCACCTGTTTGTTGGGTAGAAGCAGGAGAAAGGTCTATTTTAGGACCTGAGTACATACAAGAAACTAAGGATAAAATTGAGTTGATAAGAAGAAGAATGGCAGCAGCTCAAGATAGGCAAAAGAAATTTGCAGACATGAGAAGGAGGCAGGTAGAATATGAAGTGGGAAATTTTGTTTTCATCAAAATCTCACCTATGAAAAATGTGCTGAGGTTTGGAAAACAAGGCAAGTTAACCCCGAGATATATTGGACCATACAAAATTCTGGAAAGAATTGGTCCCTTCGCATATAAGTTGGAATTACCAGAAAACATGCAAGGTATACATGATGTTTTTCATGTATCACAATTGAGAAGGTGGGTCCATGACAAGGCAGAAATTCTTGAGACCCCAACCCAAGTGCAGATAAATTCTAATTTGATTTATGAAAAGGATCCAGTGGGAATTTTGGCAAGAGAGGTGAAGAAGTTGAGAAATAAATCTCTGAAACTTGTGAAGATACAGTGGAGTCTTGATCCTAGTGATTGCACATGGGAATTAGAGGACAAAGTTAGGATGAATTATCCTAAGCTATTTTCAGATTAAAGGTAATTCTGATCTTTGATTGTTTTCTTTTTAGATGCATATGTTTTTAGTTATTATAGAACTAAAAACCTATTTGATTGAGAATGTACTTGTTCTCTGAATTAAGTTTAAAATTTATTTTAAGCTTAGGTAAATTGTGGGACACAATTTCTAAAAGGAGGGGTGTATGTAATGACCCAAGATTTTAGGAATTTATCCTGAAAAATATAAATGAATTCAAAATGATTTTTAAATAAATTTTGAAAGGGAATTGATATAGCTTGATAGTGTATCAGTATGTGTGTACATGTGTGCACAGGAAATGCACATGAACTAAAGCTAAAAGTCCCTGAACTCTAAGAATAAATACATATTGATATGTATGGGAATATATATATATATAGATTAAATCCTTAAAAGTTGCATGCATGAGTAAATATACATATATGGATGCTACTGAATATTTTTGAGTGTACATGTGCATGTGTGTGTCAATACAGAATGAAGTGTATATATATATATATGGGTGTGCTAACTATTTCAGTAAGACTTATATATATAGGTGTTAATAAAATACTAGAGTTCAAATTAGTAAAATAAAATATCCGGATATATTTTATAGATAGGCAGAAAGAAAGAAAGAATGAAGATATAAAAAGGAGCAGTTCCCTTGTAAATAAATAAAGAAGGTACATACCATTTACATGAAAGCTAAAAATAGGAAAAATAAGACAAAACAGGGAAATGTTTGCTATAGGCAGAATTAGGAAGAGTATTTGATAAATAATAAAATCAAGTCACATTTTTGGCATGATTGTAGACAAAGGAAAAAGTATTTTCTGAAAAGCAAATTTCTGAAAAAAAAATGTAACCACTTTTCTCTTCACCTAAATTAAGCCGGGAAGGGTAGAATTTTGGGTTCAAGTAAAATACAGATAACATGATTTTTCTGGTGGGCAAAAATGGCTTTAGCCAATACCCAAAACCCTAAGGAAGACCCTGTATATATACATGTATATGCAGCAGCCTCCTCTCCTTCTCAGAAAAGAACTTGAAAAAAAAGGAAAACAACACCATAAAAATCATAAGGCAAGGGAAGGAAGAGAGCTTGAGGCTAAAGGCAGAAGTTCATCAATTAATTAAGGAAGCAAAGAAGAGAGCTGGGTGAGAAAACTCACTCAAAAATCTAAGGCAATAAGTCCTAATGTAGGCAGCCAGTTATAAGTAATTTTCTTAAAGATATATTTTCATATGAGAATGCTTATCTGTGATTTTAAAACAAAAAATGTTTGGATTCTCTTTGGTTGTTCACTTGTTTTATTATATGAAAGCTTTATGTGTTGTTAGTATACTTGTGTTTTATGAAATCCAGATCTCTGATAGGTTAATGTTTAGGAACATAAACAAATACATAGAAAATAAAATGTTGAAAATAGGCAAGTAGTATTGGTTTTGGCTCAACCCAGAAAGATGTAAATAATGTTGAGCTGCAATATACTCATGTATAAGTGCTGAGGCTTGAGACAAAAAGGAATTAGGGGTGCAATAGGGTTGCCTATGTGCTGATGCTCCTGATTCAATGAAAATATATATATGTTCATAAGCATAGCAAACAAAATCTTGTGATTCAGTGAAACCAGGTCATTCTGAGTTTAACTCAAGCACAAATATTTGCAAAAAGAAAAACTCTCTCAAAAGCCATAAGCCAATGTTAGTTGCCTAAACCCCTTTTTAAAAATACCAGAATGTATACATATACATACAGAACCTTATTTATTCAGTCACCAATGGTTGCTTGCTTGTTTATCTCTGTATGGTTATGAATAATATGAGATGCCATGATATGGATGTTTTTAGTTAGTAAAATGGATCACTGAATGGTTTAGTCATGAAAAATCAACAGAGTTATTATTAACTTAAACCTGATTAGGAAATTGGGGTCAAGAACACTACAGGAATGACTTGTGTTCTTGAGTAACACAAGTTGACACATGGCTTGTTTAAGTCCTGAGATCTTTGTGTAATGGAGTGAATTAGTTCATTACAGTGTATCCATTGATTCATAAATATTGCAGATGAGACCAGGATAGATAAATATACCAAGGGAAAAATATTTGAGATGATGAGAAAACTAAAGTTTTTCCCAGAATTGAAATATGAGAATGGAATGAATGATTTAACTCATATTGGTTATTTTACTTAAATCTGTTGTTCATTTACTGCTTTTCTGCTATTTTCAGTTTATATTCTGTTCCCGTACCAACGGGTGGTGCTTTCACAATTCTATTACACACACCGGGTGTTAACGTTCACTTTTTAGCATTAACATTTTGGTGCTTTCACTGAGAACCCAACTCAGGCGATCATCCACCATTGCTTCGCAAAGATTCATAAAAAGAACCTCTCTTAAAAACCAGATCCGAAATAATGGCTCCGGGAAGAAGAGGTAGACCTATCAGATCCGGAAATGCTCACGAAGGGACTTCCGCTTCCCCAATAACAGACCAAGCAACTCCAACCGTTGGAGTCACCAGGGCTGAATTGGATGATGCAGTTTCGGGATTATACCAACAGATTGAAACCCAAAACGCTTTGATGATGGATAGGTTAACTGCTCTGCTCGGGGCAAGTCGTCAACCAGAAAACCGTCAAACTACTCTTCCTGAAATGCCACCTTTCCAGGCTGATGGTTCTATGACGCAACCAACGAAGATGAGGTACACTTAGGCTTTGCGTTGACTACCGCAAGCTTAATGATCTCACCATCAAGAATAAATATCCCTTACCTCGGATTGATGATCTATTCGATCAACTTAGTGGTGCTAGAGTCTTTTCATAGTTAGATTTAGCAACCGGTTTTCATCAGCTTCAAATTGCAGAGGATAGTTTTCCTTTGAAATCGTTTCGTACTCGTTATGGATCTTATGAATGGCTAGTTGTGCCATTTGGTTTAACGAATGCTCCAGCTTATTTCGTTGACCTTACGAATCGAGTTTTCAAAGACTTCCTCGATCGATTTGTTCTCATCTTTATCGATGATATTCTTGTTTATTCTAAAACCGAGGATGAGCATGAAAAACATCCTCGGATTGTGTTGGAAACTCTTAGGAGCAATAAATTGAAAGAAAAATTTTCTAAGTGCCACTTTTGGCAATCCCGTGTGAAATTCTTAGGATATATTATTTCTGAATTCGGAATTTCCGTGGATCCTTCAAAGATTGAAGCGATTCAAATTGGAAGAGACCGGAGAGTGTGATGGAAATTCGTAGCTTTCCTGGATTGGTGGCCTATTACCGTTGGTTCATAAATAATTTTTCTAAAATTTTCATACCTCTTACTAGTTTGACAAAGAAGGGAGTTAAGTACATTTGGTCAGACAAATGTGAAGCTGCTTTTCAGAAATTAAAACTCCTTTCCGATGCTCCTATTCTTGTGATTTCCGAAGGGAACCAAGACTTGATTGTTTATACCGATGCTAGTCGTGTTGGTTGGGAGCCGTTCTCATGCAAAGGGAATGTGTTTTCGCTTAAGCTTCTAGGCAATTAAAGCCTGCCGAGACTAGATATGTCACTCATGATTTAGAGCTCGCGGCTATTGTTTTCGCCCTTAGAATTTGGCGTCATTATCTTTTGGGAGAGAAATTTGTTCTCTACACCGATCATAAATCTTTGAAGTATTTATTTTCTCAAAATGAACTTAATTTGCGTCAACAACGTTGGCTTGAATTCCTTGCATCTTCTGATCTTGATATTCTTTATACTCATGGAAATAGAAATCGTGTTGTCGATGCCCTTAGTCGTAAGCAACAAGCGGTTGTTTCCTTGACGATATCCGAATGGAATGATCTCGAGATTATGTCCACTTGTGAGATTCGAGATCATGAATTTTATTCATGTTCATCTCTTGTTTTTTGTAGCCTTGAGGCTCATCCTTCTCTTTTAGACCGCATTCTTGAAGCTCAAAAGTAAGATCCCGAATTGGCTCATCATAGCCAAAGTTGTAAGGATAAAAATAATATTGATGGTCTAAAAGACTTTGAAATTAATGCTCACGGAGGCATTCAAAAATTTGGTAGACTTATTGTGCCAAGTATTAGTGATCTTCGTAAGGACATTTTAGAAGATTCTCATCGTTCTAAATTTACCATTCATCCCGGTAGAAATAAAATATACTTGGACATGAAGCGACTTTATTATTGCGATGGAATGAAATCTAATATTGCTAACTTTATTAAGCGTTGCATGACTTGCCAACTCGTTAAGGCCGAGCATCAAAGACCCGGTGGATTATTGCAACCTTTAAACATTCTCGTTTGGAAGTGGGATCAAATTTCCATGGACTTTATTGATGGTCCCCGTTCTCATTCGAGTCATGACAGTTTATGGGTGATTGTAGATATACTTACAAAATCTGCCCATTTTATTCCCGTTCGGTCCAATCGGACAGTATCTCTTTTGACCAAACTCTATGTTAAAGAAATTGTTAATTGCATGGGGTTCCTACTTCTGTTGTTAGCGATCGTGATCCATTATTTACTAGTGGATTTTAGAAGGGTCTTCAAAAAGCTTTGGGAACAAAGCTTAATTTTAGCATGGCTTATCATCCTCAGTCTGATGGACAAATAGAGCGTGTGAATCAAACTCTTGAAGATCTCCTTCATGCATGTGTTCTTGATTTTGGTGGAAGTTGGGAAGATCATATTTCCCTTGTTGATTTTTCTTATAATAACAGCTTCCAATCTAGTATTGGTATGGCACCTTTCGATGCACTCTACGAAAGGCCATGCCGATCTCCTTCGTGTTGGCTTGAAGCCGGTGAGAAGCTGGTTTTAGGTCCAGATTTTATTCATGATGCCATAGAAAAGATTGACCTTATTCGCCATAGGATGAAAGAAGCTCAAAGTAGAAAAAAAATCCTATGCCAATGACCGAAGAAGGAATTTGGAATTTTCTGTGGGAGATTTGGTATTCATTCGTGTTTCACCTATGAAGGGTGTTGTGCGTTTCAGTCGATCGGGAAAATTAGCACCTCGATATATTGGTCCGTTTCCCATCACCGAATGCATTGGTTCCCTGGCTTATCGCCTTTTATTACCGGCTCAATTTTCTTCTATTCATGACGTTTTTCACGTTTCTCAACTACCGAAATGCCTTAGAGATTCCGATTCTATTCTTGAGTTCGGTTTTATTGAAGAAATTGAGGTTTCATCTAATTTGACTTATGAGTAACATCCTATTCGCATCATTGCTACAGAGGTTAAACGTCTTCATAATAAAGATGTTCCGCTTGTGAAAGTTCAGTGGTCCTTAAATCCTAAGGATTGCACTTGGGAATCCAGAGAATTCATCGAGCGAACACATCCAGACTTACTCTCTCATGCTCCTTAAGGTGAATTTCTCACTTCAAAATTTTCTTTTGTGTTGTTATGCCTTAGAGTGGTTGTTACCTTTTATTTTCTTCTTAAGTATTACAAGGACGCAATTTCTTTAAGGAGTAGAGTCTGTAACAACCCGCATATTTTACGATTATATATTTAAATGTTTTATTTAAATATAGCATCGTTTGTTGAATTTAAAGTCCGAAATGTGACTTTTTGTAAATAGTAGAATCCGGAGTCGAGACCGCTTCCATTGAGTTCAAAACGACGTTTACAACTTTTTTGAGTATAAACATTGATATGTTTGGAGTTGATTAGGATTTTGGTATTTTGTTTAGGCTTTGGTTTGTGTTCTAGCCCACTAACCCAATAAGAGAACCCAAACCTTCTACCAAATACCCCCCACTCCACTCCTCTTCATTCATTCTACTCATAATTTCCTAACACTCAAGCTAAAGGGAAAATTAGGGGAAAAGATATGAAATTAAAATTCCTAAACCCTAGATTCTTAGGAAATTCAAGTTCTAGTTCCAAAATCAAAGAGAAGCTTAGGTAAGTGTTTGCACAAAAAATGGACAAACACCTCAAAGTTGTATGATTTAGTAGATCTTATGTTGTTCTTAGTGATTTTGGAGGTTTATGCAAATATATGAAAAACAGGGGCTAAACTGTAAAAAGACACGCAGATTTATAGTGGTTCAGCCAGAATGTGCCTACGTCCACTTTATATGTTATTTCTCTTCTTTTGTTGTGATTACAAGTACAAAGCTTTGGTACAAGTAAAAGAAAGTTGTTTGAAAGTTCCTTCCGTGCTTGAGCTCTCAAACTTGTCCCCATTGTTGTACCCCTGCCCCTCTATTTATAGAGTGAGGTTGGGAGCAGGGGTCTTGGACGTATATAGCTGCTGGTGGGTCTGGGCTGATGCAATCTGGCCTGGCACATCTTGGTTCGGCATCCCATGGTTCGGTGGTAGGAGTGCGATGGTTTGGACCGGTAATGCTTGGTCCGGGGGTTTGGTTCGGTGAGGCCGGATGAAGGTTGGTCCGGTGGTTGGTTTGGTGAGGCCGGATGAGGGTTGGTCCGGTGGTTGGTTTGGTGAGGCCGGATGAGGGTTGGTCCGGTGTTTGGATCGGTGGGGTGACGCCGAATGGGTTTGTTCGGCAGTTGATTTGGATCGGTGGGGTGACGCCGAATGGGTGTGGAAAGAAGGTGATTCGGTATTGGGATGGAGTGGTTATGAATGCCATTCGGTTAGGTGTTGATAATTTGCCCAACATTTGCCCCCCAAAGTGGGGTACGTGTGTTGCATGTACCGCGCTTTGTTTTCTCTTTTTTTTTTTTTTTTGATTGGGTATGGTTCCAGTTGGTTTTGGGTGTTGATTCGGTCGTTCCGGCTATACTGTGCACTTCTATAAATAGAGGACATACCTGCTTTGTTGTCCCTTACCGAATCAGAGAGCCGAGATAGTTTGAGCGCCGAATCAACTTCGCCCTGATCCAGACAAGGACCGAATCAAACAAGCACCGTTCCAGACAAGGACCGAATCGAACAAGCACCGATCCAGACAAGGACCGAATCAAACAAGCACCGAACCAGGTATGTTTTCCTTCGCCGAACGAAGGCGACGAGGTTGGGTGTTGAGCGCCGAATGAGATACGTGGTGTACCACCGAATGACCTCCGAAGCTTTCAACACCGAATGAAATTGAAACTTTTAATGCCGAATGGACCTTGAATCTTGAACAACATCTTATGCTTACATACACTTGCTCGGTTATATTTCTGTATTTCTTGTTCTAACAATCATATCTTTCGCTTTCGTGCGCGCAGATAATGTCCCGAAGAGTCGAAACTCGATCAGATAAGAGGAGATCCGGGGGTGAAGGAGAGTCCTCGGCCGTGCCCCCAGCTCAATCAGGATCGGAGCGTCATGGGCCCGCCCCGAGGTCATTAGTGGATGGGTATGGTCCCCAGGAGCTGCTGGATTCCCCGCCTGACTGCTTTCCTAGCTCTCTCAAAGAGGAGCAACTCGATGTTATATCTCGTTCCTTTGGGATTGATAGAGCCCTCATGCTGCTGCCGGGCCCAGGAGTCATGCCATACAGTCCTCCCGAAGGATACTTTGCTTATAGCAGGTACCATTGCATGTGTGGTGCTATCCCGCCTCTCAATGCTTGGATAGTCAGCTTCCTCACGTACCTGAAGGTGGCCCCATTTCAGCTTCAGCCCAACTCTTATGCCATACTGGTGAGCCTTTTTGTTATTTTTCGGAGGAAGTATGGTCGCGCTCCCTCCAACCGGGAGATCCGGTACTTGTATAATTTAAGGGGCTACAAGAAGGGGTCCCCATATATTAGCTTGGAATCTGCTGTGACCTTCAAGCCAGTCCTGGACCTGTACTCCAAATTCAGCATGTTCAAGAAAGAGTGGTTCTTTGTTAGGGACGACTCCGTCTCCATCCGGAGCTTTACCTCTGGATGTAAGTTGATGCTTTTACTTATAATTTCTATCCCGATTGCGATGCTTCTTCTCATACTTTCTCATTTTTGCTAGCGACAGGTGGCTTTCCGGTTGTGGAGACTGACCGCCTGGTTCAGACGGCGGCGGAGATAGAAGCCATTCTTGGGAAATACAGATCATCTGCCTACTTGATTAGAAATGCGATCCTTCTGGAATATAACTTGATCCTTCCGCAGCAGTCTGTAGTTAAGTTGAGGGAAACGGCGGAAGAGAGGGCGGCTGCTCAGGCTAAGGGAGGCGTTGCGGCAGAGGGTGGAAAGAGAAAACCATTCACGAAACCTCCAGCCGTCGGAGGTAAGAAACTTAAGAGGTCAGACGGTCCTTCTCCCAGCAATTGTCCACTTACTCAGGGGGAGATAGACGCGGAGGAAGAAAGAGGTGAGGCGGAGGGCGGAAGTGACGTTGAGCGTCTTGGTGACGATGGTGGTGATGGACAGGGTGGTGATGGTTCCAGGGCTCTGTCTTCTGGGCAAGTAGGCAAAATGCAAGAGTGGACGGATGATGCTCTCCGTCAAGCTTTTGAGGGGTTGGGTGATGATCCGGCTTTGGTAGAGAAGACCGGGAAGGCGGACAAAACCGGGACTGGTGCAAGTGAGTCTTCTCCGACTATTCCGGCCAAGGTGGCTCTGACGACTCAAGGTGAACTCTTGACCCCTGCATGCTTCACTAATGATAGGGACTTAGGAATATTTTATGACCCGCTCTCGTCCTGGAATGAAATCCAGGACTTATTGCAGTATCCCACTCCTCCCCAGGGTTTGTACAACCACTGTTGTGTTTCTTTTCCTTTTCTAACTTGTAATCTACCGCGTCTCTTGAATCATATAGTAATGTAAGATTGTGACACTTGTTCTTTATATCAGGAGCAGGCAAGACGCCCAAAGCTTCAGACCTTCGACACAGGCTCGAGCAATATAAACTTTCCAAAATTTCTGCTAAGCCGAAGCCCTCAGTCCAACGCTCCGGGGATGTAGTCGGATACCGTCCTCTTCTTGGGGTCATCGAAGTGGGTATTCAGCAGAGGAAGAGGAGTCATCCTTTATCCGAAACTTCGCTTGGTCCTCATCCTCCGGCTCAGCCTATTCATGATATTACTGAGGAGGGTAGCGAGTTTGTACCCTCTCCACACCCGTCCGGAAACCCTTCTGTTATTCATATCGACCGTCCCGACTTGGCCCGTAATCCATTCGCGGGTCATCCTGATCTGGATCCAGGTTCTCATGATATTACTTTTGACGAAGTTACTGGTGAACACCTTCTCCCCCGTAACCCCATGGTACGAGTACTTGACGAAGCCAAGTCCTTAGACCTCGATCTACTCACCACTCGTATAGTCACTATGGGAGACGAGGCCAAAGCTAATATTGATCGGGTGGCAGAGGAGGCGAAGAAGCTGATGGGGCATCACGCTCGGCTGGTTAAGGCCGGAGAGGAGATAGGGAGCGCCAATATCCGACTTCGATTGGTGGTTTCGGATCAGGCCAAGCAGCTTGCGGATCAGGCTATCCAGATTTCTCAGCATGAGGCTGCTACTGGGCGATTAAGGAGAACCATGGAAGAGGCCAGTCGGGCCGAATTGCGGAAAATGGAAGCTGCTTGCAAAGAGCGGATTGACATGGCTATTGCCACGGTGGATGAGGTTCGGAGAGCGGATCTCGAGCAGGTGGAGGAATTGTCCGAGAAACTTGAGGCTGCAGAGCTTGCTCAAGCTAAGTTGAGGGAAGAGATGGAGGTGATGCGGAGGTCCCTTCAGGCTGATTGCTCGAGATACAGACTGGAGAGAGATGCTGCCGTCGAAAGGTTGTCGGCCTCCGATGCCCGGATGAGGGAGTTTGAGGAGAACGAAGGAATGATGGATGACATGATCCAGGACATGTATTTCCGGACTTGGAAGCAGGGTAACCTCTCTTGGATGGATGATTATCCCAGGGTCATGGCCAAGACCTATCTTCGGGCTTTGGAGGAGGCTAAGGCTGATGCAGATAAAGAGGGTGGAACGGTCTTCAGTATGGATGTGGTCACTGCCCAGTTCACCAAGGAGGAGAAAGTGGCGGTAAAGGAGGGTATGCGGCTGCTTGCTGCTGAAGAGGCGGGTGTGCAGGTAGAGGATGACGACCAGGATGGTCAAGAAGCTAGTACTGGTAAGTCTTCCTTTCTAGTCTTTCTGTTAACTTGGTTACTCATCACTAATGAATCCTTTCTATGACCGGACAGGCGGGCAAAAGAACAAGGACAAGACTTCGACGCAACCAGCTCCATGATTGAACCTGGAAAATTCTTTTTGTAGGCTTGGCATTGTCGTATATGTTAGTCTTAAGACAGTAGAGTAACCTCTAAGTTGTAATTCTTGCTACTTGTAATAATATTATTCTTGACGTGTAATTTTTTAGCTTAAGCTGATTCTGTCGTTTCTTGAATGTTTGTTGCTGTTTTGACATGTCGTATGAGAAATATAGCTGTGTATATTCTCGTAATTAAATTGTGTTTGATGTCAGATTCTGGTTTTAAATCATAATCTCATGACTTGCAATGTTAGCGTGTGGTGTGAAAAAAATTAAATTACAGTCATGCATATGCACATAAAGGAAGAAAATACCGCCTTTCATGTTCTGTTTGTAAATGGCAGTTTCGAATATCTTGTATGACCAAGCATGGAAAGCAGTCGAATGCCCTGCCATCTGATTGTGAATCTCTGCATCCATTGGCGGATATTCCTTACCCTGCATCCTGTACTCTATGGTTTGTTATAGAGGATAAGAGGAAAGTTTTTTTTTAAGTAAAATTGAAATATGTGAAACGGTAAAACTTCCAGTCACGGAAGGCCTTCGATGTGCTTAAGTTCGTGGCAAACGGGTTTTGTAGTCACTTTCCCTAGCTGTGGGTCTTGGAGACATTTGTCACCCATCTTACGCCTCCGCGGGGAGTTAATTCTTTTTTTACCACAGCCGCACTTAAGACACACCGGAGCCGAGATCGCGCACAGTAACTACCCGGGCCATTATGGCCCGTACTCATGGGTATTATTCGATTTACTGTGGCCGGCTAGCGTGGGTGCCGATCGTCAACTGTGAACTACCCCTGGCTGGCCACACCTTATGTTGGGGTTTATAATCGGTTCACAGTCGCCGGCGAGCCTAACGCCGTAATGAGCTGCCTCGGCTATAGTCGGCCTTCTCGGTGGCTTATAATCGGCTCATTACAGTTGGCTTTAAGGGCCGTCGCGAGCAATGAGTTAACCCGCAGCAGAGGGATGCTGGAGCAAAAGTGTCTCATTGGCGAGGGCATAGATTCGCATAGTACCTGTTGGGTCTTGTCCACGTGAAGTTGCATCGTGGAGTGCTTTGAATAGAAATGCTATATGCTCAGGATTTTGTTCAACAGAAAAGGATAAAGTTAACAAGCAGCCAAGATACAAAGGAACAAGTTAAAAAAGAGACAAGGCTTTTTTAAAGTGGTTCGGCACGAAAAAATGCCTACGTCCACTGATTCTCTTTGTTAATTCACTTCATATGGGCAATACAAGTTGAGAAAAGTATCGACGGAGGTGTTGGATGTTCCATGCCCTCTGGAACACCTCTCCGTCCACTGTTGACAAAATATAGGCTCCGTTGTGGAGATCTTTATGAATTACATATGGTCCATCCCAGATTGGGTCTAGTGCTCCGGGGCGAGGGAAGATTCGCTTGAGGACAAGATCCCCTTCTCGTAAGGTACGATGCTTGACTTTGGAGTTGTATTGTGCTGCCACCTTTTGCTTGTGGGCTGCTGTTTTTAGGACTGCATCATTCCTTCTCTCCTCGACTAGATCCAAAGACATGTTGAGGAGCTCTTCGTTCTCTTCTGGGTTATAGTGGATCCTACGGTGGGAAGGCACAATGGTTTCAACTGGGAGCATAGCCTCCGATCCGTATGCCAAAGAGAAAGGAGTGTGCCCTGTTGATGTTCTGAAAGATGTGCGGTAGGCCCATAGTGCCGTAGGGAGTTCATCCACCCAAGCGCCCTTTGACTTTTCGAGCTTCTTTTTGATCAGAGTTTTCAGAATTTTGTTGACCGCTTCGACTTGTCCATTTGCTTGGGGATATGCTACGGATGAGAAGCTTTTGTGAATTCCGTGTTCTTGGCACCAGTTGGCGAATTCCTCGCTGTCAAACTGAAGTCCATTGTCTGATATAATTTTTAGGGGGACTCCGTACCTGCACAGAACATTTTTGATTAAGAAGTTGATAACCTTTGCTGAAGATACTTTATTTAGAGGTTCTGCTTCCACCCATTTGGTGAAATAGTCGACTGCTACTATAGCATATTTGGCGCCGCCTCGACCCATTGGCAGTTCACCGATTAAGTCAATTCCCCACACTGCAAAGGGCCAAGGGCTAGTCATCTGAGTAATCTCGGTTGTTGGTAGCCGGGGGATCTTAGCAAATTTTTGGCATCTGTCACACTTCTTGACGAAATCTAAGGCGTCCTTGCTTAAGGTGGGCCAGAAATATCCATATCGGAGTATCTTTTTTGCTAATGTTTGCCCTCCGGTGTGATCTCCGCAGCTTCCTTGATGAATGTTGGATAAGATTTCCTTGGCTTCCCTTCCGGCGACACACCTTAACAATGGGTTAGAGAACCCGCGCCGATAGAGGATGTCTCCTTGTATTGTGTAGCGGGACGCTTTCCTCAGGATTTTCTTGACTTCGTTACGCCCGTCGGGTAGTGTGCAATTTTGTAGGTAGTCTCGGATGGGAGTCATCCAAGTTGCTTCTTCGGTTGCAGCTATCAGATTCACTTGCTCAAAACTTGGGATCGTTTGCTTTGAGACAGTTACTGCCCCGAAGATGGCGACGTCTCTCATACTTGCTTGCTTTGCCAATTCGTCGGCCTCTTGGTTCTCTTCCCGAGGGATGTGTTTGACTAAGTAGTGGTCCAATCGGCTGAGAAGTAACTTGGCCTTCTTTAGATATGCGATGAGTCGCTCTTCTCGAGCTTGGAATTCCCCTAGTATTTGATTAACAATAAGCTGAGAATCGCTGTGAAGACACAAAGAATTGGCTCCGATCTCGATAGCAATTTCCAATCCGGCTATTACTGCTTCATATTCCGCATCGTTGTTGGTGGCAGCGAACTCCAACCTTATAGCATAGTGCAGTTTATTTCCCCTGGGAGTGATTATTACTACACCTGCCCCCGAGCCTTGTTCGTTAGATGCACCGTCCACAAAGAGATTCCACTTGATATCTTCTGTTATTTCCAGTTGCTCCTTATCCTCGTTGGTAGTGAATTCTGCAATGAAATCAGCCATGGCTTGTCCCTTGATGGCGGTGCGAGGGTGATAGGTGATATCATATTGACTCAGCTCAATACACCATTTAAGTAGTCGCCCGGAAGTGTCGGGACGATGGAGTACCTGCCTCAGTGGTTGATCGGTCAGAACTTTGATGGAATGGGATTGGAAGTAGTGACGTAGCTTTCGTGAAGTGATCAGTAAACAGTATGCTAACTTTTCAAGCTTAGGATATCTGACTTCTGCCCCAGTAAACCTTTTACTGACGAAGTAAACTGGTCGTTGCGTGCGATCGTCTTCCCTTACCAAGGCGGCGCTTAGAGCGTGAGATGACACAGCAAGGTATAGGTATAATTCTTCGCCTTCGCTTGGGGTCGAGAGTACAGGTGGTTTCTGGAGGTGTTCGATTAGGTTAAGGAAAGCGGTTAAGCATTCGTCCGTCCATTCGAACTTTCCTTTATCCTTCTTTAGAGCTTCGAAAAAGGGGACGCACTTGTCCGTTGCTTTGGAGATGAATCGGCTTAGGGCAGCCACTTTTCCATTTAGGCTTTGCATTTCCTTTCGGGTGGAAGGTATCTTGATGTCCCTTAATGCTCGGACTTGTTCAGGGTTTGCTTCTATCCCTCGGGCATGGACGATGAACCCTAAGAATTTTCCTGATGACACTCCGAAGGAGCACTTTAGTGGATTCAACTTCATTCCATACTGTCGAAGTACCTGGAACATTTCGCCTAGGTGGCTTACGTGATCTTTGGCTTTCCGTGATTTTACTAGCATGTCGTCTACATATACTTCCATTGTTCGTCCTATTAGTCCTGCAAACATCTTGTTGACGAGGCGCTGGTAGGTGGCTCCTGCATTTTTAAGTCCGAAAGGCATCACTTTGTAGCAGTATAAACCCCGGTCGGTGATGAAGCTAGTGTGGTCTTGGTCGGGAGCATGCATAGGAATTTGGTTATATCCTGAGTATGCATCCATAAAAGACAGGAGTTCATGTCCGGCTGTGCTGTCTACAAGTTGATCGATTCTAGGAAGCGGGAAGCAATCCTTTGGGCAGGCGTCGTTTAGGTTGGAGAAGTCAATGCAGGTCCGCCACTTCCCATTAGCCTTCTTTACTAGTACTGGGTTGGCGATCCATTCTGGGTAAATAGCTTCTCGTATGAAGTCATTGGCGAGTAGATTCTTTACTTCTTCATCGAGGGCTGCTGATCGCTCTGCCCCCATACTTCTCTTTTTTTGTTTTACAGGCGCCTTGGTAGGATCAATTTTTAATACGTGGAATGCTATGTTGGGAGAGATTCCGGTCATGTCAGCGTGTGACCAAGCGAACACATCCAAGTTGTGGCGGAGAAAATCAATGAGTTGTTCCTTCAATTCAGTTTCCAGCTGCGACCCAATTTTCAGTAGCCTACTTGAGTCGTGCTTGTCTACAGATATAAACTCCATAGCCTCTGCAGGCTCGGCGGTGGCCTCCTCCTCTTTGTCCCTAGGGTCTAATTCATTGAAAGGGTCGCTGGTGTATCGAAGAGGAGGGGCTTTCTTTAGTTGCTATGCTTCAAGGCTTTTTGTGCAGAGGGCAATCTCTACACCTTTCCCTTTATCTCTCCTGTGGTTGTTGCGAAGTTCGGTTACATAGCAGTCTCGTGCAATATCTTGGTCTCCTTCCACTTCCCCTACCCCATTGTCTGTTGGAAATTTCATTTTCAGGCACCACGGGGCTAGGACAATCTGGAAGTCAGATAGGGCTGGTCTTCCTAGGAAGGCGTTGTAGGCCGAATGGTTTTCTATCAGCACAAACATCTGTTTCCTTACAACGGAGCGGGGGTGGCTTCCAATTTCAACGAAGAGATCCAGCTGCCCGATGGGCATTTTCGCATCTCCAGTGAAACCGTGTAGCGGTTTATCGCAGGGAGATACATCCTTCATTGATAGCCTCATTTTGTCGAATGCGTGTTTGAACAGGATATTTACAGAGCTTCCGGTGTCTACCAGGATTCGGTAAACTTCGGCGGGACCGAGTCGGGCAGAGATAACCATGGGATCCATGTGAGGGTACTGTCTTCCTTCTAGGTCGCGTTTACTGAATGTGATGTCATCACTTTCTTTCCGCTTTGGGTGGCGCTCTTCTATAACCGTATTGACACAGTCTCTATTGTCTCTGAGCGACTTCCCATATCTTTCCATCTCTTTCCAACTTCTGTCTGCGATGTGCGGACCTCCCGAGATGGTGTGGACCACTATCTTCTCTTGACTAGAGCTGCTAGCGTTGCGGTCGCCTCTGCCGGTCCCTGGTGAGGGTAGCCTTGGGTTCTCATTGGCAGGAGCTGGAGTCCTGTCTTGACTCTTTACATAGCGTTCCAGTTTCTTTCTTCTGATGTGTTCCTCAATTAGATCTCGGAGATGATGGCATTCGTTGGTATCATGTCCGTGGGATTCGTGGAAGCGGCAGAATTTTCCAGATTTCTGTGCGCTATCTGATTCCTTCTTGTATGGTGGGCGTTTGTATCTAACTTCGCCTTGGGTGGCAAGGAAGATGTTTTCGACGGTCTCGTTCAAAGGGGTGTAAGAGTCGAATCTTGGCCCTGGTCGATATAGGCGTTTTTCTACTTTCTTGCCCCCAGCATTGTCTCTGGAATCATTCCTTCGAGCATCCCTCGCCACAGCAGGGGCGTTGCCATGGGTCGTCTTACTTTGCTGTCCTGACTGCCCCTCAATGGCAGCATCCTCAAGCCTCATGTATTTCCCGGCTTCATGGAAGAAATCGGGTAAGGTAGCTGGTTTTTCTTTTGTCAATCTTCTAGCAAATTTGGTGTCCGGATGTACCCCACTGCGGAGGGCCATCAGGATAAGCTTCTCATCGGCGTCTTGAACTGCGGCCGCTGCGGCGTTGAATCTGGTTAGGTATTGCTGCAGCTTCTCTCCAGGCTTCTGTTTGACGCTGGATAAGGAATAAGCGTCCTTAGGTTGCTCCACATGAATGCGGAACCGACTGATAAATTTTTCTTTCAACATTTCCCATGAGCTGATGGATCCTTGGGGTAGATGACAGAACCAGGAGGTAGCAAGATCTGCTAAGAAGAGCGGAAAGCATTTGCACAGTACTCCCTCTGTTGCTCCACTCATGAGCATATGCTGTGTGTATCTCTGTAAGTGTACAACGGGATCGGAGGTTCCTTTGTAGGGTTCCATTGTTGGCATCTTCCATTCTCGGGGGGTGATAGCAACTTCGATATTGCGGGCGAAAGGGCTGGTTACCCTAGCGCCTATCCCTCGATCTCTTTGCTCCCGTTGGACACACTCTCTGAATAAGCGTGCCATCCTTTCATCAGAATTTGGAGCAGACAGAAATGAGTTTGGTTCTGTTCTGTGGGGTTGGTTCCGTCCAGACCCCTGTAGGGATGGTATCGTCTATCATTCCTCAGATTTTCCAGTGGCTGCCTTTGATCTTCTGGGAGCATGCTTGGGTCAGCGACAGTTGGCCCTTGCCTTGATCTTCCCCTGTTGGGTTCTGATCTAAGCACTTCCTCGGGTCCAACTTCGGGCTGAACTCTAGCTCGGCCCCGTTCACCGATGTTTCTGTGGTTAGGCAGCATGACAGGCTCAGCTGCAGTTGACCTTCGCCCGGTACCTTCCCCGTTGGGTTCGGCACCAAACGTTTCCTCATGCCTAACTTCGGGCTGGGCTCGGTCTCGGCTCCTACCACGGCTACTCCTGCCGTTAGCTCCTTCGAAGAAGGAAGATCTTTGCTGTCTCTGAGATCCTCCAGACTGGGACTCGCCCCATGATTCAGTGTTGCGGTTGGATTCTTCAGCGTCCCTCAAGCGTGACATGAGATGGTCCACCAAGGCTTCCTGCTGGGACGTGAAGCGGTTAGTTACTTCAACAACAACTCTGTCCAAGTCTGCCCTAGTAATTGCTGTAGGCTGTTCTGTGGCAGGAGTGGCCGGATTAGCCTGTCCTTCATTTGGTACTACTGGAGGAGGACGATTTACTTGATTCGTGACAGCTGGATCTGGAAGACTGCTGGATGCGATGTTTTTTCCTTTGTTAACATCTTTTCTCTGTTTGGGAGGCATGTTTTCCAAGTGGCGGACGATGCTGTTAGGAAAACTTGTTAAGTGGATGAAGCTGAAGCTTCGAGCTTCTAGCTCTCAATGAAAGCACCAAAAATGTTTGCACAAAAAATGGACAAACACCTCAAAGTTGTATGATTTAGTAGATCTTATGTTGTTCTTAGTGATTTTGGAGGTTTATGCAAATATATGAAAAACAGGGGCTAAACTGTAAAAAGACACGCAGATTTATAGTGGTTCAGCCAGAATGTGCCTACGTCCACTTTATATGTTATTTCTCTTCTTTTGTTGTGATTACAAGTACAAAGCTTTGGTACAAGTAAAAGAAAGTTGTTTGAAAGTTCCTTCCGTGCTTGAGCTCTCAAACTTGTCCCCATTGTTGTACCCCTGCCCCTCTATTTATAGAGTGAGGTTGGGAGCAGGGGTCTTGGACGTATATAGCTGCTGGTGGGCCTGGGCTGATGCAATCTGGCCTGGCACATCTTGGTTCGGCATCCCATGGTTCGGTGGTAGGAGTGCGATGGTTTGGACCGGTAATGCTTGGTCTGGGGGTTTGGTTCGGTGAGGCCGGATGAAGGTTGGTCCGGTGGTTGGTTTGGTGAGGCCGGATGAGGGTTGGTCCGGTGGTTGGTTTGGTGAGGCCGGATGAGGGTTGGTCCGGTGTTTGGATCGGTGGGGTGACGCCGAATGGGTTTGTTCGGCAGTTGATTTGGATCGGTGGGGTGACGCCGAATGGGTGTGGAAAGAAGGTGATTCGGTATTGGGATGGAGTGGTTATGAATGCCATTCGGTTAGGTGTTGATAATTTGCCCAACAGTAAGCATCCTCTTCATCTTCTCCATCTCAATCCCTCTCCAATTTTCATAATTTCCTATAACCTAACTTAGGAAATATTTTCATATGATCATAGATTGGAGCTTTTAGAGTTGAATTTGAAGAGAGATTGATCTTTCTTTGTTTTAGAGCTTCTCAATTGTTGTTTTTGAGTTTAAAGGTGAGTTTTTGAACTCACATCTATGTAACGACCCAGAATGTCTGTCATTAAAATTTGAATATTTAATTGATTTTAAATATTAATAAGTAGAATTAATAAGTCGAATAATTTAAAATTCGAATAACTGGATTTGATTGGATAATTAAATCGATAATTTAATAGTGAAATTCCACAAATAATTGAAAATTGGTTTAATGTGATTGAAAATGATTTATAAAGTTATATTAAATCATATTAAAGTTATAGTGATGTTATAGAACTTTTAAAATTGAATTTAAAGTTAAATTGTGAAAATTGAATATTTTAATATTTAATCGACTGGTGAAATTAGCCATTTTTCGAACAGTCTCAGAATTGGACGAAACTAGTTCCATTGGATCCGTAATAGTTCGTTATTATCGGATTTCAATTTTCGTAGCAATCGGAGTTGTCGTTTGACCGTGGTAGCTCGAAACGCATCGAAATTGTTTTAATATTAATTCAGCGAGTTAAAATAGTCATTTTTCAAAAAGTCTCGGATATCGATGAAACCAGTTTCATCGAATCCGTAATTTTAAATTATTGTAAGGTTTCAAATTTTTTTTCAATTGGATGTACCGTTTGTCCGGGGCAAGCCAAAACGCATCGAAATCGGTTTTAATCGGTTTAATTTAAAATTGATCGTTTAATTCCGTAACTCGCACAGATGACCGAATTAGCTCCCGAAACACATTCCATTGTGTTCGGAACGTAGGGTAAACCTTAGAAACGCCAGCCGGCACGCTCGATTTGGAATTCGGAAATTTTTCAGTGAATAGTGTTTCGCGTATTTTTCTATAAAAGGCCCCTTTATCTTCAATTTGCAAACAAAAGAAAAACCCTAGGTCAGAAACCCTAGCCGCCACCTCCACTCATCAATGGCCGAAAAATACTAAACTTCTTTGTGACGCCCCACCTCTATACCCACGCTAGCCAAGAACACTACGGTGTAGTGCTGTCAACTAGCACGGAGAATAAGGCTGTTGAGGAGCGACCATCTATGTAATTGCTTTGTGCGAGCACCGATATGTCAGATAATAAAACATTGCATTTCATTACAGGAGGAAACCCGACATACCGATACAAACTCAAAGCTACTACACAATGGCTATAATAGTTTAGGACAATAGATATAAAAATAACACAGATAACATAAATGCAGAATACAGATGGAACGAAAAGTCTCATATATATAATAACTGATATCAGTTACAATACATTTGACACAATACAAATGATACAACTACAACTATCGACTCAAGAAGTTATATATACAAGTACATTATCGACTAATATACATGAATACATTATCATCTTAAAACAGACACACTGACTACTACAACAAGACGAAGACCACTTCAAATGATATAAAAAGTCTTCATAGCTCTAGCAGCAACCCAAAGCTAAAAATCTACAACCTGTAAATACTCGGTCTGACCCGAGTATTAAATTCAAAAGAAAATAATACACGGGTCAGTCTAAATCAAACTCAGTTATTAATGCACGGAAGCAATAATAATCAAATATCAAATGGACGTCAGTCACAGAAATCTCGTATACCCAACTTCTCGATAAGAGAACCGGATAACGGCAGATATAACACTAAACAGTGTTAATCCACAAAACAGAAATCCAAAGCAGTTTAAACAATTGAAATGTCAATTTAAAAACATCAATGCTAATTGGCTACAGTACACGCTAACGTGTACTGCCTCGCCAATACAGCCTACGAATTACGCAACAGGTTGATGAATCAAGAACAAAAGAAATATCAATTAAAATCTGTCAATTCAGGGTGGCTGCAGTGCACGCACGCGTGCACTGCCTCGCCACAACAGAATATAAAGTCACCACAACTCCGAGTATTAATCAGTAATTAATACGTCGAAAAATCAAAATATCTAACCCAGATTGGTCAGAAAGTAAACATACTCAAAAGATATCACAAGAGATACGAGTGAAGCCACAACATAAGCTTCAACAAGCATAGGAACATGAACAGCTAAAGGCAGTAACAAGAATGGGCAGACATGACTCAACATGTATGAATGGCCTCAACGTCAAAGACAGAGTGACCAAAATGAAACTGCACATGCCTCAATAACAACTACATGGAACTGGAGCTTGCAACTTAAATAGAAAATGCACGTGAACCTCATGGCAACAATTCAAGGCAACAGTGACAACTCAAATACAATCCAAATGCCATCAGTGAATATGATAACCCTGCAACAACTACGCTGCGGGTACCACAGGCACATGGAGATGCAGTGAAGCCAATATAGCAAATAATGATGAAGCGTATAAGTGCAGGCAACGAAAATTAGAGAAGTACAAAATGGTCAAGCTGTAAAACCAAGACTACAGGCACATGGTCAAGTGCACTAGTTCAAAAAGGCACAAGAGAGTCGAAGTGCACAAGAGATACAAGTGCCGACACAACTGAACAAGTTCAAGTGACGAACAGAGGGAAGCAGTGAAGCACAACAGTGAAGGCTACAGGTTCAAGTGACTCAAACTAAATGCACAAATTACTTACAACATGAGTGCAGCAGTCCAACAACTCAAGTGAAGCTACAGATCAACAGGGAAGAACTCAGTGATTAAACTATGAAGGCAACATGCAAGCTCGACTAGCAGGTGAATGTGCAACATCAACAAGACAGGTACAAACTGGACAACAACAAAGGCTATCAAGTGAACCAACACAAATGTCACCAAAACACAGTGCAGTGACTACAGAAATGATCATCCAAGTTCAACATCATTATCAAGTGAAATGAAGACTATAATGTACTCAAGTGATAACATGAAACAGTGAAGGCACCAGAAACTATCATGCTCAACAAATCTGTGTACAAAACTGTAGAGATGATCAAAGTCAGGTGATATATATACAGTAAACAAATGTCAAAGCTGTGATGCAAACAGTGAAGAACACTATCAAGTCGAATGCAACAGAGAAACAAAGGCACCAGTAAACAAAATGTCAAGGCAGTGGACAAAGTAAAAGGTTCAAGTTGAGCATCAGAGAATACAAGCTACATTCACATACAAAATAGTAGTTTCGAACAAAGACAGGGGGTTTTCAACTAGCAGTGACAATGCCGAAGTCAACTAGAGTAAGTTCGATCAGTTTAAAGTCCACATTATCCCAAATTGCCAATCAAAGCCGTAAGTATTTGAACAGACTCGATGTCGAGTTGCTGTTCTAAAACACAGTAGCAGTTTCTAGTTGAAACAAAAGTCAAGGACGAACACAACTGGCCAGAGACAAACTCAAGTAAAATAATATGCAGTTCACAATCAAAATCGAAGCTGGGTTCAAATCAAGGTCAGATGGCATAAGTCACAAAAACAAGATTACTGGGAAAGTAATACCAGATAACCAGTAAAAAGAAATTCAAGGCAACAATTCACAGGTCGAATAAGTGACCAGGCTGAAGTGAGCAAGTCAAAAAATCAAACAGTGAAGGCGAAGCCAAGCTAACCACTAACAGAAACGAACGAAAATCATGAAGTTCGAGTGAATTAGATGTGAGCAACTCACCTTGTCGCCGAATATAGAAGAAGCCGAGCAACCGAGGGAAGACGAACGAAGTTAAGCAACCACTCTACTCGATTTCTACGATTCCCTAGTTTGGAGGAGACGAGGCCGCCATTATTTCGCTTTCTTCGATTTTGGGCTTAGGTTTTACGAATGGATGAAGGGGATGGGTTATCACTTATCACGGCAACAGATCAAGCATGGGCCAAGATTTTAAAATTTATAAAGCCCGTTGAATTTATAAATAGCAAACCATGATAATTAAACACTTAGGTGATATTTAAAACACAATTTGAATCCATTAGAACAACGGATTCGAACACGATAAAAATTCATATTTAGGATTTTAAATATGAATAGACGATGTCATATTTAAATAAAATATTTAAATATATTATCGTATAAATGCGGGTTGTTACAGACTTCCCTCCTTAAAGAAATTGCGTCCTCGCAATCATAAGGAATAAATGGATAAAAGGTAACAACCATAAGAGCATGGCAATGTCAAATACATAAGCAAAGCAAATGTCAGCAGGGAAGTATAGGAATTATGGAAGTATCAGATATAGAATCAAAAGGTTCGACTGATTCAAATCAAAAGAATCAACATCGTGGGGGTCAAGGAATCAAAATCAGATGACTATATAAACAACCTCAAACATCATCATCGACTGATAAAAACAAGATCAATCGAGTTCTAGCAATTAAAAGAAAAGGAATCAGAGCAGAAATCACGTACTGCACGAATTGAATGTGAGTAAATCAAATTACTCACCTGAATCGTCAGAGAAAAAGACGAAGCTCAAATCTCAAAATCGCAAATATTCAATCATCAAAAACGATAATCGAATTTTCAAATCGCAAATAGGTTTAACTATCAAAAATGATAATCAAATTTCACAAATATCTAATTATCAAAAACGATAATCAGAAACACAAACATTCGATTAATCAAATCGAAAAATATTTAAGTATCTCAAAGGATAATCAAATTTCACAAATATCTGATTATCAAAAACGATAATCAGAAACATAAACATTCGATTAATCAAATCGAAAAATATTTAATTATCTCAAACGATAATCAAATTTCACAAATATCTGATTATCAAAAACGATAATCAGAAACACAAATATTCGATTAATCAAATCGAAAAATATTTAATTATCTCCAACGATAATCAAATTTCACAAATATCTGATTATCAAAAACGATAATCAGAAACACAAACATCCGATTATCAAAAACGATAATCAGAAGTCGTAAATATTCAATTAACGAGTCCGGAATTAACCGAAGTAGTAAAAGTATGGTTCCATACTCCTTACTTTTGCTAAATCGTTTAAATCTCTTTATCGTTTCCTTGAAAGTGCAAAATTGTGTGTTTTAAAAATAACATTTCACATTCTCAAACGGACAAGTCCAGAATTAAGCGAACCAGTAAAAGAAAGGGGTCATAGTCCTCGATTTTTCTGAAACGTTTAAATCGCTTCCTCGTTCTTTTGAAAATGTAAACTGTAAAAAATTTTGAAAACAATTTTAATTTATATTTTTGAAACAACTTTTAAAAATAAATAATTTTGAAAACACGTGATTAAATTAGCAATATCAGTAGCAACTTAGATAAGGAAGTTGCACTTCTCAAAGTACAGTAAAACGGACAACAAATTCAGCATTGCGGAAGAACCGCTTGTAAATCCATTTTAAAATTGACGGTTACTGAAGTTAACACGTCAACATTTCATCAAAATAACTGGCATCAAAGTATAATACCAATGAATTTTCATTCATAAGAAAATGTCACAAGAATCTTCCCAAAGATAGAAAGGGATATCATACCCTAAACTTGTATTCATAACAAGTCAATAACACATGAATTCACCAATGCACAAAAATTGATAAACATATCAATAGAAATCACGAAAATTGGTGAAGCACAAAATTCCAGAAATCATCACAAGAAATCCAGAAATCACAAGAAGGGGGGGAGGCCTATCACAAGATGGGAGTATGGAAACTCTAAAACACAGGTATCACAAGACGAGACGCTATCTCATGGTGGCTAACCATTAAAGTTTCACACAGGAATGGTCCGAAGACCGTGGGTCGCTATCCCACATGTGTGAGTCGGAATCACACAGATTGAGTTCTAGGCTAACCTCGCATAGAAAGAGACATCGCACAATTGCTAGTCTAAATCATAAAAAGAAAAAAGGGGAAGGCCTATCACAAAATGGGAGTATGGAAACTCCAAAACACCGGTATCACAAGACGAGACGCTATCTCATGGTGGCTAACCATTAAAGTTTCACACATGAATGGTCCGAAGACCGTGGGTCGCTATCCCACATGTGTGAGTCGGAATCACACAGATTGAGGTCTAGGCTAACCTCGCAGAGAAAGAGACATCGCACAATTGCTAGTCTAAATCATAAAAAGGAAAAAGGGGAAGGCCTATCACAAAATGGGAGCATGAAAACTCCAAAACACCGGTATCACAAGACGAGACGCTATCTCATGGAAGCCATCCATTAAATTTTCACACAGGAATGGTCCGAAGACCGTGGGTCGCTATCCCACATGTGTGAGTCGGAATCACACAGATTGAGGTCTAGGCTAACCTCGCAGAGAAAAAGATATGTGTGAGTGGAATCACACAAATTAAGGTCTAGACTAACCAAAAAGAAAAAAGGTATGTGTGAATGGAATCACACAAGTGGTGTCTAGTCTAACCTTGCAAACAAAAAGATATGTGTGAGTGGAATCACACAAATTAAGGTCTAGACTAACCAAAAAGCAAAAAGGTATGTGTGAATGGAATCACACAAGTGGTGTCTAGTCTAACCTTGCAAACAAAAAGATATGTGTGAGTCGGAATCACACTACTGCGGTCTAGACTAACCTTGCGGACAAAGAGATACGTGTGAGTCGGAATCACACCACTGCGGTCTAGTCTAACCTTGCAAACAAAGAGACATCGCACAATTGCTAGTCTAAATCACAAAATGATCGTCATGATCAACGAGAAGTGTCAATTACACTAAGCTAGTAAATATAAAAGTTTAGCTTCATGTCCCATAACCACTTGCTTAACTTAAATATTTACGAACAAACTGTAAATCTTCACTAGAAAATTGTCAAAAAAGGTTCAATCGAACAAGTCCAGGAGTTAACCGACGAAGTAAACGCAAGCGTTTCATACCACTTGTTTTACTAGGCCGTTTAATTCAATTTCTCATACGAGTGAAATAAAGGCTTGTATATACTAATAGATTGGAAAATGATTTACGAAAAGAGCTTTGTAGTAAAATAGTTTTTGAAATCGTTTGGAGAAAAGGATTTTAATATTTACTACTAGTATAGAAAACCTTTATATTTTTAAAGTGACAAATCACAAAAATGATTGTAGAAACAATCAATCACAAGAATTCACATACGAAGATGTGAATAGAATCCAAAGAATTCGATTCCAAATTCATCAAAGTAGGAATACCAAAAATTCCAGAAATAGAAGTTATCAAAATCGACAAAGGTGATAACAACTAATTAGAAAAGAAGAATCGATTATCAACTGGAAAAACAAAGCAAAACGAGCAGAAATGCATAAATGACTTCAACAAAAGTAGGAATCAAGTCAATATCGAAGCCAACAATTAATAGCCGCAGTCGAGTACAAAATGAATCAATCATCATTATCAAAGAAACCAACGGCAAACAAAATCAGAGTCTTGAAAATCAAGAAATTAGCAATTTCTCAAAAACAAAGTGACTAACGTCGAAGGGAAATCCAGATGAGGAAAACACAAAATATCAAGTTCAAAATCGCTGAGATTCAAACTAGATGTGAATGAGAAATCAAAATCACTCAATTTGCAACTGGTCCAGCTATTTTTCATCACAGTGTAACAGGTACACAATGACACTCATAGCATAGAACAAAAGTGGAGCAAAGTCCAAAAGTCAAAATGGCTTTAATTTGCCAAATTAAAACAAAATCAACATCGGCTAAATCAATTCAAAGCCGAAAACACAAGAATAAGCGTTAGGAATTCATACCTAACAGTAAAAAATAATCATATGTAAAGATGAGAGATAAAACATCGACAAATAGTTGTAACACATGTTCCATCTAAGTTATGTTTTATAATTGTCCTAAACCCCAGGCTCTGATACCAAGCTGTGACGCCCCACCTCTATACCCACGCTAGCCAAGAACACTACGGTGTAGTGCTGTCAACTAGCACGGAGAATAAGGCTGTTGAGGAGCGACCATCTATGTAATTGCTTTGTGCGAGCACCGATATGTCAGATAATAAAACATTGCATTTCATTACAGGAGGAAACCCGACATACCGATACAAACTCAAAGCTACTACATAGTGGCTATAATAGTTTAGGACAATAGATATAAAAATAACACAGATAACATAAATGCGGAATACAGATGGAACAAATAGTCTCATATATATAATAACTGATATCAGTTACAATACATTTGACACAATACAAATGATACAACTACAACTGTTGACTCAAGAAGTTATATATACAAGTACATTATCAACAAATATACATGAATACATTATCATCTTAAAACAGACACACTGACTACTACAACAAGACGAAGACCACTTCAAATGATATAAAAAGTCTTCATAGCTCTAGCAGCAACCCAAAGCTAAAAATCTACAACCTGTAAATACTCGGTCTGACCTGAGTATTAAATTCAAAAGAAAATAATACACGGGTCAGTCTAATTCAAACTCAGTTATTAATGCACAGAAGCAATAATAATCAAATATCAAATGGACGTCAGTCACAGAAATCTCGTATACCCAACTTCTCGATAAGAGAACCGGATAACGGAAGATATAACACTAAACAGTGTTAATCCACAAAACAGAAATCCAAAGCAGTTTAAACAATTGAAATGTCAATTTAAAAACATCAATGCTAATTGGCTGCAGTACACGCTAACGTGTACTGTCTCGCCAATACAGCCTACGAATTACGCAACAGGTCGATGAATCAAGAACAAAAGAAATATCGATTAAAATCTGTCAATTCAGTGAGGCTGCAGTGCACGCACGCGTGCACTGCCTCGCCACAACAGAATATAAAGTCACCACAACTCCGAGTATTAATCAGTAATTAATACATCGAAAAATCAAAATATCTAACCCAGATTGGTCAGAAAGTAAACAGACTCAAAAGATATCACAAGAGATACGAGTGAAGCCACAACATAAGCTTCAACAAGCATAGGAACATGAACAGCTAAAGGCAGTAACAAGAATGGGCAGACATGACTCAACATGTATGAATGGCCTCAACGTCAAAGACAGAGAGACCAAAATGAAACTGCACATGCCTCAATAACAACTACATGGAACTGGAGCTTGCAACTTAAATAGAAAATGCACGTGAACCTCATGGCAACAATTCAAGGCAACAGTGACAACTCAAATACAATCCAAATGCCATCAGTGAATATGATAACCCTGCAACAACTACGCTGCGGGTACCACAAGCACATGGAGATGCAGTGAAGCCAATATGGCAAATAATGATGAAGCATATAAGTGCAGGCAACGAAAATTAGAGAAGTACAAAATGGTCAAGCTGTAAAACCAAGACTACAGGCACATGGTCAAGTGCACTAGTTCAAAAAGGCACAAGAGAGTCGAAGTGCACAAGAGATACAAGTGCCGACACAACTGAACAAGTTCAAGTGACGAACAGAGGGAAGCAGTGAAGCACAACAGTGAAGGCTACAGGTTCAAGTGACTCAAGCTAAATGCACAAATTACTTACAACATGAGTGCAGCAGTCCAACAACTCAAGTGAAGCTACAGATCAACAGGGAAGAACTCAGTGATTAAACTATGAAGGCAACATGCAAGCTCGACTAGCAGGTGAATGTGCAACATCAACAAGACAGGTACAAACTGGACAACAACAAAGGCTATCAAGTGAACCAACACAAATGTCACCAAAACACAGTGCAGTGACTACAGAAATGATCATCCAAGTTCAACATCATTATCAAGTGAAATGAAGACTATAATGTACTCAAGTGATAACATGAAACAGTGAAGGCACCAGAAACTATCATGCTCAACAAATCAGTGTACAAAACTGCAGAGATGATCAAAGTCAGGTGATATATATACAATAAACAAATGTCAAAGCTATGATGCAAACAGTGAAGAACACTATCAAGTCGAATGCAACAGAGAAACTAAGGCACCAGTAAACAAAATGTCAAGGCAGTGGACAAAGTAAAAAGATCAAGTTGAGCATCAGAGAATACAAGCTACAGTCACATACAAAATAGCAGTTTCGAACAAAGACAGGGGGTTTTCAACTAGCAGTGACAATGCCGAAGTCAACTAGAGCAAGTTCGATCAGTTTAAAGTCCACATTATCCAAAATTGCCAATCAAAGCCGTAAGTATTTGAACAGACTCGATGTCGAGTTGCTGTTCTAAAACACAGTAGAAGTTTCTAGTTGAAACAGAAGTCAAGGACGAACACAACTGGCCAGAGACGAACTCAAGTAAAATAATATGCAGTTCACAATCGAAATCGAAGCCGGGTTCAAATCAAGGTCAGATGGCATAAATCACAAAAAAAAGATTACTGGGAAAGTAATACCAGATAACCAGTAAAAAGAAATTCAAGGCAACAATTCACAGGTCGAATCAGTGACCAGGCTGAAGTGAGCAAGTCAAAAAAAATCAAACAGTGAAGGCGAAGCCAAGCTAACCACTAAGAGAAACGAACGAAAATCACGAAGTTCGAGTGAATTAGATGTGAGAAACTCACCTTGTCGCCGAATATAGAAGAAGCCGAGCAACCGAGGGAAGACGAACGAAGTTAAGCAACCACTCTACTCGATTTCTACGATGCCCTAGTTTGGAGGAGACGAGGCCGCCATTATTTCGCTTTCTTCGATTTTGGGCTTAGGGTTTACGAATGGATGAAGGGGATGGGTTATCACTTATCACGGCAACAGATCAAGCATGGGCCAAGATTTTAAAATTTATAAAGCCCGTTGAATTTATAAATAGCAAACCATGATAATTAAACACTTAGGTGATATTTAAAATACAATTTGAATCCATTAGAACAACGGATTCGAACACGATAAAAATTCATATTTAGGATTTTAAATACGAATAGACGATGTCATATTTAAATAAAATATTTAAATATATTATCGTATAAATGCGGGTTGTTACAGACTTCCCTCCTTAAAGAAATTGCGTCCTCGCAATCATAAGGAATAAATGGATAAAAGGTAACAACCATAAGAGCATGGCAATGTCAAATGCATAAGCAAAGCAAATGTCAGCAGGGAAGTATAGGAATCATGGAAGTATCAGATATAGAATCAAAAGGTTCGACTGATTCAAATCAAAAGAATCAACATCGTGGGGGTCAAGGAATCAAAATCAGACGACTATATAAACAACCTCAAACATCATCATCGACTGATAAAAACAAGATCAATCGAGTTCTAGCAATTGAAAGAAAAGGAATCAGAGCAGAAATCACGTACTGCACGAATTGAATGTGAGTAAATCAAATTACTCACCTGAATCGTCAGAGAAAAAGACGAAGCTCAAATCTCAAAATCGCAAATATTCAATCATCAAAAACGATAATCGAATTTTCAAATCGCAAATAGGTTTAACTATCAAAAATGATAATCAAATTTCACAAATATTTGATTATCAAAAACAATAATCAGAAACACAAACATTCGATTAATCAAATCGAAAAATATTTAATTATCTCAAACGATAATCAAATTTCACAAATATCTGATTATCAAAAACGATAATCAGAAACACAAACATTCGATTAATCAAATCGAAAAATATTTAATTATCTCAAACGATAATCAAATTTCACAAATATCTGATTATCAAAAACGATAATCAGAAACACAAATATTCGATTAATCAAATCGAAAAATATTTAATTATCTCAAACGATAATCAAATTTCACAAATATCTGATTATCAAAAACGATAATCAGAAACACAAACATCCGATTATCAAAAACGATAATCAGAAACACAAACATCCGATTATCAAAAACGATAATCAGAAGTCATAAATATTCAATTAATGAGTCCGGAATTAACCAAAGTAGTAAAAGTATGGTTCCATACTCCTTACTTTTGCTAAATCGTTTAAATCTCTTTATCGTTTCCTTGAAAGTGCAAAATTGTGTGTTTTAAAAATAACATTTCACATTCTCAAACGGACAAGTCTAGAATTAAGCGAACCAGTAAAAGAATGGGGTCATAGTCCTCGATTTTTCTGAAACGTTTAAATCGCTTCCTCGTTCTTTTGAAAATGTAAACTGTAAAAAAATTTGAAAACAATTTTAATTTATATTTTTGAAACAACTTTTAAAAATAAAGAATTTTGAAAACACGTGATTAAATTAGCAATATCAGTAGCAACTTAGATAAGGAAGTTGCACTTCTCAAAGTACAGTAAAACGGACAACAAATTCAGCATTGCGGAAGAACCGCTTGTAAATCCATTTTAAAATCGACGGTTACTGAAGTTAACACGTCAAAATTTCATCAAAATAACTGGCATCAAAGTATAATACCAATGAATTTTCATTCATAAGAAAATGTCACAAGAATCTTCCCAAAGATAGAAAGGGATATCATACCCTAAACTTGTATTCATAACAAGTCAATAACACATGAATTCACCAATGCACAAAAATTGATAAACATATCAATAGAAATCACGAAAATTGGTGAAGCACAAAATTCCAAAAATCATAACAAGAAATCCAGAAATCACAAGAAGGGGGGAGGCCTATCACAAGATGGGAGTATGGAAACTCCAAAACACCGGTATCACAAGACGAGACGCTATCTCATGGTGGCTAACCATTAAAGTTTCACACAGGAATGGTCCGAAGACCGTGGGTCGCTATCCCACATGTGTGAGTCGGAATCACACAGATTGAGGTCTAGGCTAACCTCGCAGAGAAAGAGACATCGCACAATTGCTAGTCTAAATCATAAAAAGAAAAAAGGGGAAGGCCTATCACAAAATGGGAGTATGGAAACTCCAAAACACCGGTATCACAAGACGAGACGCTATCTCATGGTGGCTAACCATTAAAGTTTCACACAGGAATGGTCCGAAGACCGTGGGTCGCTATCCCACATGTGTGAGTCGGAATCACACAGATTGAGGTCTAGGCTAACCTCGCAGAGAAAGAGACATCGCACAATTGCTAGTCTAAATCATAAAAAGGAAAAAGGGGAAGGCCTATCACAAAATGGGAGCATGAAAACTCCAAAACACCGGTATCACAAGACGAGACGCTATCTCATGGAAGCCATCCATTAAATTTTCACACAGGAATGGTCCGAAGACCGTGGGTCGCTATCCCACATGTGTGAGTCGGAATCACACAGATTGAGGTCTAGGCTAACCTCGCAGAGAAAAAGATATGTGTGAGTGGAATCACACAAATTAAGGTCTAGACTAACCAAAAAGCAAAAAGGTATGTGTGAATGGAATCACACAAGTGGTGTCTAGTCTAACCTTGCAAACAAAAAGATATGTGTGAGTGGAATCACACAAATTAAGGTCTAGACTAACCAAAAAGCAAAAAGGTATGTGTGAATGGAATCACACAAGTGGTGTCTAGTCTAACCTTGCAAACAAAAAGATATGTGTGAGTCGGAATCACACTACTGCGGTCTAGACTAACCTTGCGGACAAAGAGATATGTGTGAGTCGGAATCACACCACTACGGTCTAGTCTAACCTTGCAAGCAAAGAGACATCGCACAATTGCTAGTCTAAATCACAAAATGATCGTCATGATCAACGAGAAGTGTCAATTACACTAAGCTAGTAAATATAAAAGTTTAGCTTCATGTCCCATAACCACTTGCTTAACTTAAATATTTACGAACAAACTGTAAATCTTCACTAGAAAATTGTCACAAAAGGTTCAATCGAACAAGTCCAGGAGTTAACCGACGAAGTAAACGCAAGCGTTTCATACCACTTGTTTTACTAGGCCGTTTAATTCAATTTCTCATACGAGTGAAATAAAGGCTTGTATATACTAATAGATTGGAAAATGATTTAGGAAAAGAGCTTTGTAGTAAAATAGTTTTTGAAATCGTTTGGAGAAAAGGATTTTAATATTTACTACTAGTATAGAAAACCTTTATATTTTTAAAGTGACAAATCACAAAAATGATTGTAGAAATAATCAATCACAAGAATTCACATACGAAGATGTGAATAGAATCCAAAGAATTCGATTCCAAATTCATCAAAGTAGGAATACCAAAAATTCCAAAAATAGAAGTTATCAAAATCGACAAAGGTGATAACAACTAATTAGAAAATAAGAATCGATTATCAACTGGAAAAACAAAGCAAAACGAGCAGAAATGCATAAATGACTTCAACAAAAGTAGGAATCAAGTCAATGTCGAAGCCAACAATTAATAGCCGCAGTCGAGTACAAAATGAATCAATCATCATTATCAAAGAAACCAACGGCAAACAAAATCAGAGTCTTGAAAATCAAGAAATTAGCAATTTCTCAAAAACAAAGTGACTGACGTCGAAGGGAAATCCAGATGAGGAAAACACAAAATATCAAGTTCAAAATCGCTGAGATTCAAACTAGATGTGAATGAGAAATCAAAATCACTCAATTTGCAACTGGTCCAGCTATTTTTCATCACAGTGTAACAGGTACACAATGACACTCATAGCATAGAACAAAAGTGGAGCAAAGTCCAAAAGTCAAAATGGCTTTAATTTGCCAAATTAAAACAAAATCAACATCGGCTAAATCAATTCAAAGCCGAAAACACAAGAATAAGCGTTAGGAATTCATACCTAACAGTCAAAAATAATCATATGTAAAGATGAGAGATAAAACATCGACAAATAGTTGTAACACATGTTCCATCTAAGTTATGTTTTATAATTGTCCTAAACCCCAGGCTCTGATACCAAGCTGTGACGCCCCACCTCTATACCCACGCTAGCCAAGAACACTACGGTGTAGTGCTGTCAACTAGCACGGAGAATAAGGCTGTTGAGGAGCGACCATCTATGTAATTGCTTTGTGCGAGCACCGATATGTCAGATAATAAAACATTGCATTTCATTACAGGAGGAAACCCGACATACCGATTCAAACTCAAAGCTACTACATAGTGGCTATAATAGATTAGGACAATAGATATAAAAATAACACAGATAATATAAATGCGGAATACAGATGGAACGAATAGTCTCATATATATAATAACTGATATCGGTTACAATACATTTGACACAATACAAATGATACAACTACAACTGTCGACTCAAGAAGTTATATATACAAGTACATTATCGACTAATATACATGAATACATTATCATCTTAAAACAGACACACTGACTACTACAACAAGACGAAGACCACTTCAAATGATATAAAAAGTCTTCATAGCTCTAGCAGCAACCCAAAGCTAAAAATCTACAACCTGTAAATACTCGGTCTGACCCGAGTATTAAATTCAAAAGAAAATAATACACGGGTCAGTCTAATTCAAACTCAGTTATTAATGCACGGAAGCAATAATAATCAAATATCAAATGGACGTCAGTCACAGAAATCTCGTATACCCAACTTCTCGATAAGAGAACCGGATAACTGCAGATATAACACTAAACAGTGTTAATCCACAAAACAGAAATCCAAAGCAGTTTAAACAATTGAAATGTCAATTTAAAAACATCAATGCTAATTGGCTGCAGTACACGCTAACGTGTACTGCCTCGCCAATACAACCTACGAATTACGCAACAGGTCGATGAATCAAGAACAAAAGAAATATCGATTAAAATCTGTCAATTCAGTGTGGCTGCAGTGCACGCACGCGTGCACTGCCTCGCCACAACAGAATATAAAGTCACCACAACTCCGAGTATTAATCAGTAATTAATACGTCGAAAAATCAAAATATCTAACCCAGATTGGTCAGAAAGTAAACAGACTCAAAAGATATCACAAGAGATACGAGTGAAGCCACAACATAAGCTTCAACAAGCATAGGAACATGAACAGCTAAAGGCAGTAACAAGAATGGGCAGACATGACTCAACATGTATGAATGGCCTCAACGTCAAAGACAGAGAGACCAAAATGAAACTACACATGCCTCAATAACAACTACATGGAACTGGAGCTTGCAACTTAAATAGAAAATGCACGTGAACCTCATGGCAACAATTCAAGGCAACAGTGACAACTCAAATACAATCCAAATGCCATCAGTGAATATGATAACCCTGCAACAACTACGCTGCGGGTACCACAGGCACATGGAGATGCAGTGAAGCCAATTTGGCAAATAATGATGAAGCATATAAGTGCAGGCAACGAAAATTAGAGAAGTACAAAATGGTCAAGCTGTAAAACCAAGACTACAGGCACATGGTCAAGTGCACTAGTTCAAAAAGGCACAAGAGAGTCGAAGTGCACAAGAGATACAAGTGCCGACACAACTGAACAAGTTCAAGTGACGAACAGAGGGAAGCAGTGAAGCACAACAGTGAAGGCTACAGGTTCAAGTGACTCAAGCTAAATGCACAAATTACTTACAACATGAGTGCAGCAGTCCAACAACTCAAGTGAAGCTACAGATCAACAGGGAAGAACTCAGTGATTAAACTATGAAGGCAACATGCAAGCTCGACTAGCAGGTGAATGTGCAACATCAACAAGACAGGTACAAACTGGACAACAACAAAGGCTATCAAGTGAACCAACACAAATGTCACCAAAACACAGTGCAGTGACTACAGAAATGATCATCCAAGTTCAACATCATTATCAAGTGAAATGAAGACTATAATGTACTCAAGTGATAACATGAAACAATGAAGGCACCAGAAACTATCATGCTCAACAAATCAGTGTACAAAACTGCAGAGATGATCAAAGTCAGGTGATATATATACAGTAAACAAATGTCAAAGCTATGATGCAAACAGTGAAGAACACTATCAAGTCGAATGCAACAGAGAAACTAAGGCACCAGTAAACAAAATGTCAAGGCAGTGGACAAAGTAAAAAGATCAAGTTGAGCATCAGAGAATACAAGCTACAGTCACATACAAAATAGCAGTTTCGAACAAAGACAGGGGGTTTTCAACTAGCAGTGACAATGCCGAAGTCAACTAGAGCAAGTTCGATCAGTTTAAAGTCCACATTATCCCAAATTGCCAATCAAAGCCGTAAGTATTTGAATAGACTCGATGTCGAGTTGCTGTTCTAAAACACAGTAGCAGTTTCTAGTTGAAACAGAAGTCAAGGACGAACACAACTGGCCAGAGACGAACTCGAGTAAAATAATATGCAGTTCACAATCAAAATCGAAGCCGGGTTCAAATCAAGGTCAGATGGCATAAGTCACAAAAACAAGATTACTGGGAAAGTAATACCAGATAACCAGTAAAAAGAAATTCAAGGCAACAATTCACAGGTCGAATCAGTGACCAGGCTGAAGTGAGCAAGTCAAAAAAAATCAAACAGTGAAGGCGAAGCCAAGCTAACCACTAAGAGAAACGAACGAAAATCACGAAGTTCGAGTGAATTAGATGTGAGCAACTCACCTTGTCGCCGAATATAGAAGAAGCCGAGCAACCGAGGGAAGACGAACGAAGTTAAGCAACCACTCTACTCGATTTCTACGATGCCCTAGTTTGGAGGAGACGAGGCCGCCATTATTTCGCTTTCTTCGATTTTGGGCTTAGGGTTTACGAATGGATGAAGGGGATGGGTTATCACTTATCACGGCAACAGATCAAGCATGGGCCAAGATTTTAAAATTTATAAAGCCCGTTGAATTTATAAATAGCAAACCATGATAATTAAACACTTAGGTGATATTTAAAACACAATTTGAATCCATTAGAACAACGGATTCGAACACGATAAAAATTCATATTTAGGATTTTAAATACGAATAGACGATGTCATATTTAAATAAAATATTTAAATATATTATCGTATAAATGCGGGTTGTTACATTCTTCCTCGATTTTCTCTCCATCCATCAGCTTTTAGGCCGAGGCTTCAACTAGAAAAACGTAGAGGCCAGTGAGTTCTAGATATCCAACGGGTATGATCGTATTTGGAGCAGCCAATCAACGGCAATCGTCATCCAAAGGCCGTACGTTCGAACGCGTGGTTCGAGGCCAAGACTTGACCGAGCTCGACGAGATTCTCGGTGATGGTCGAGCACGCAAGGGGCTTCTAAACGAGGGGCGTTGATCGTGGCGAAGTCGAGCAAATGGGGTTGCGTGATTAGGTTAAAGTGGCGGCCGGTTGGGTAATTCGTGTGTGTAACGACCCCGAATTTTAATTACATTTAATTGATAATTAAATGAATTTTTGAATTAAAATTTGTAGAATTAAGTGATAAAGTGATGCGAGTTTCCCCAAACTCAAATAAATTATATGTTAAATCATTTAAAACTTAAATACTGTAAATATTATATGTATGTGAATATATATGTGTTGAGCATATATGAGCGAATTTGAAATAATATATATAGTTATATATTTGATTTGAATTTAAATTGTAAATAAATGATTTTTAGCTTGAATTTGAATTTAACAAAGGTTGTTTTGTTCTTATTTTAAATATAGTTGATAAATAAGTAATTTTTTTTATAGAGATAATTTCTTTATAAATTATTTTAATCTGATAATGAGTTTTAATTATAATAAAATATCTTTACAAATGGGTTTTTAATATGTATAGAAATTGTTTATATGTATGTACTTGGGAAAACTATGATTGTAAATATAAATTAAATCTTATAAAAATGTACATAAGTTTGAAATAATTTTGAGAAAATTAAGTATATAAGTACATGAGGATAGCTTGCAAACAAACAATATATATCTCAAATATGAAGGTATGAACACTTAAAACAAATATATAAAAGCAAGTTATGTATATACACTTGCAAAAGAAAGCATATATTCAAGTGTAAGCAAAATATAAGTATGTGCACTTGTAAATGAAGAAACATAAAGTACAAAGTAATTTAATGCAAGCACCACAACACTATCATCTCAGCCGAGAAAAAAGAAAAGAAAAGGATATAGTCAAGTTGAACAAATACAAACAACACTTAATGACAAAGCAAAGTTCTAAATATAAAGTGATAAGGCAAAGCAAAATTATATCAGCCGAAGTCAACTGGTATTGTAAATATAGACATAAAGGACATTGTCATTAAATGCTAATATCTCTAGTGTACATTGTATAGATCACTTCAGCCCCCATAGAGATAAAAATCTCTGAAACATGTTTGTACCAAAAGAGAAAATAACCTGTATATTTGTTCACACATATCTATCTACCTCATTTCATTTTCGTTGCAAAGAAACTTAGCATTCTAGTGAAGTAAAGAACCATTTGTTTTACAAAACAAACTTCAACTAAAACAACAATCTAAACCAACTCAAACCAGATCAATCAAAGAGTCAAAAGAAGAGCTTCAGCTTGCAATTCAAGACAGTTTCAAAATGATGAAAGCTCTGTTCTTCCCTTCCATATCTGGTGAGTAACACTTTTAAATAACCTAAGTTTTAAACTTGTTGCATGTGGATAATTGGATGATTAAGATATTTGTGTGAATATTTTAAGTTCATTGTTCTGTGTGATTGTGAAGTGGAATATCAATACATTGGAACCCTGTATGCATCTCTGTATTAAAAATTTAAACTCAGATTTAATTCAAAATCATTTCTGCTTGAACCAATGACTATTGGACCTAGTATCTAAACAAGTTTGGTTTGTTTGATCATAAAGCAATTTTAAAATTTATATTTTTGTTTGCAGGGTAGAAATGCTCTGTAAAAACTTAAGGAACAGGCAAATGTTTGATATGAGAGAAATTTCAAACATCTTAAATTATTAATTCAGATTTATAAATTGAATTCTTAACTGTAATTAGGATTTTTAAAACTATAATCACATTTTTGTATTTAGTAATTAAAGAGCATTTCTGTGGAGACTGTTTTGGGGTTTTTAGAGGATCACTGGTGATCCCAGTGGTTGGGGAGGTTGGAATCTTGTCTAGAGGTAGATATGGGATCAGTGAGGTCGGTAAAAATAGGCGGAGGTGGAAATGGTGGCGGAGGCGACTGCGGCGATCGATTTACCTTTCTAAACCTAAATTTTTGGGTACTCAAACTTTTGAACGCCGCGGCCTCTCTGGAGCACCGAGTGCCATGGGATTTTGGAAGTGGTTAGAGTGGCGATAATCGAGGATGTGGCCGGAGTATCAACTTTTACGGTGGTCGGAGTTTGAAGGGTAGTGGAGTTTCCAGGTTCGAGGGGGAAACCTGTTTATTCTTCCAGGTTTGATCATCGAGCTCGATTTTGATTCGAGCTGCGGTGATGAGTTCTGACGATCGGGGGATGCAGTGTGGGTGGTGGCCGATGGGATGGAAGGTTGGTGAGAGGCCGGAGTTGATCGGAGGCGTCGTGCACGTTCACGTGCACGAGTTCTGGAAACTGAGAAGGGGTAGCCTGGGTTGGAGAGAGGGGTACTCGCGTTTCACTCGGGTTTTGCTCGAGTTAATCGAGTGTGTTACTCGAAGTAAAGGTGGGAATGACTCGAAGCTGTTTTGTTCGATTTGAGTATGTTGTGTTCCAGTCTTTTGTTTAAGGTATAGCCTGGCAGTTTCTTGATTTCAAAGAACAATATAAAATCTGAACGAATTTAAAACCAAGTTTAATTAGAATTTTTAAAATCTGAATTCAAATTGGAAATTTGAATCTTAGGATTTGAAAATGGACTAAAGTTTATAACTTTAAAATGATGTAAATCAGTTAAAAGTAAAGCATACTTAATGATTTGAAAATTTAAAAGGGAATTTAGTTAAAATCTTTAAATTTGAATTTAATGATTGGATTCATTTAAATTAATAAGTTAATTTAAATGGATTGATAAATTTAATTAATAACTAGATTAATTAAGTAATTATGAGTTTTAAACTCATTAATTAAGTCTTAAGTAAATTAATTAGGAACAATTAATTTGGAGTTAAGAATCATTAATTTGATAAGATTGGATTTTGAATTAATGGTTGAATGTTAATTAATCAATAATTAAAGGTTAATTAAGTTACATTTAAAAACTTGAATTAATTAAATAATTAATGGTTAATTAATGGGTCATTAAGGATTAATTAATTAAGTTAATTAATTAAGGAATTATAAATTAATGAAGGTGATTAAGGAAAGATAATAAATTAAGGGCTAATTAATCAATGTGATTAATTAAGGATAATTAATTTAAGAATAATTTATTAATTTTTAATGGTTAGTTAATAAATGATTTAAAGGATAATTAATTATATTGGTTTGTAATTAATTAATGATTAATTAACCCGGATTAGAAATTCATAAGTAATTAATCTAATTTGAATAAATCAGATAATTAACTAACCTTACTTATGAATATTTGGATTTGATTGGATGATTGAATTGTTTGATATTTCCTGATCTGTGATGCTTTGATATATTCTGATTTGTGTGTAATCTTTACTGCAGTTTATTTATTTGAAATTTATATATATCTGTGATCTGTGAATAAAAGATAAGCGATATAGTTTATATCATTTATCAACTATATTTCTGTATTTGATCTGTGATGATTGAATGTTGTGCACTATTGTGTAAAACCCCTGGACTACACCTTTACACACACAAATATGGATTTCATGTGGAAATCGGTTAAGTCACAGATAATTTAAATCTGCTGTTTTTGAAATTGAAATTTTAATTTCAATTGATTTTGAAATTGGAAATTTGGGTTTAAAGTGAAAAGCTTTTGAAATATAATTTAATCCTTGGGTTAAATTCAAACATAAAAGTTATTTTGAATAACTTAATCGAGTTTTGAAAATTTAAATAAATTGATTTAAATTTGAATTCAAGTTGAAATTGAATCCTATGATTTGAAACCAGGGATTAAAGATGATATAAATATGCTTATATGCATCTAAACCATTTTAAAAGTATAATTTTGAGAATTTGAATTTAACCCAAGGATGGTAATTCATATAAATAAACCAGATTTTCCGAAATGAAAACTATTTGTTTTCAAAAGAATAAAAGCTTTCAGATAAGAAATGAAATTCCAGTTTAATTAAAGGGATTTCGAGATTGAATTGAAAAATGGATTTTCCGAGTTATGAATGAATCCTTTTTTGAAAGTGTAACGACCCAGAATTTTGAACAAATTAAATTGAAAATATTTAATTAATTTTAATATTTGAACGATGATTTAATTTGAATCCCCGATATAACTTTGAATTTGACGATTAAATTTTATAATTTAATCTATTGAACTGGATAAAAATTTGAATCTTTAATTTTAAGCTGAAGAAAAATATTTCAAAAGCTTTTAAAATTCGTATTGATAATACTGAAGATGATTGAAGCTTCAGAATCAAATTTGAAGATGATTTGTTCAGTTTTGAAATTTAATCGTTTAAATCGAATTTTAAAAATAGCCGTCCGAGGCACAGTCTCGGAATTCGATGAAACCAGTTCCATTGAGTCCGGAATGTTGTATTATTGCCGGATTTCAATTTTCGTAATTTCCGGAGTTGATACATGAGCAAACGGTAAGTAAACGCATTTAGATTTGATCGAATTCAAATTGAATTTTAAAATTTTAAATTAGTCAACAAAAAAATATTATAGCCTCCTAAAATCACGCAGAAGATTACGCAACCCATCCCTCTCCCTTTGTTTCAGCCTAGATTCACGCAGCCATCACGTTTTTGTTATCCCCGTCTCCTTCTACTTAAATCATTCGCATCAAAGAAAAATAAAATGGCTGAAGCCCTCCGTTTCCTTTCCCTCGTTCAAAATCAAATCGCTCCCATTTCTCTCTGCAATTCATTTCGAAATCAAAGACGAAGGGGGCAGTTTTCCCTTCGAGTTCGATAGATCGGCAGGCCATAATAGCTTCGGTCGCACGTATTTGGGGAAGAGAACTCGAGTTCGAACTCGCGAGCAAGTGGAACAAGACTGGTGAAGGCGCGCGCGTTCGAGCGGCTTTGACTAGCAGCGACTTCGTGGGCAAGCGAACGGTAGCCACCCAGGCGGCGGCGGCGGCGTTCCAATGGACGCGGGCACGAGGTTATTAGGTGGCGACTCACGATGGAATCGCGGTGGTAGCAGCATATCGCGATTCGCGATATAGAGTAGGCGGCGATGATTGTTTGAAGCGGCAGAGATCTCGAGCATCGTGAGATGGTGATGGATTTGGCGATGAGGCGGGGCGCCGCGAATAGGGGGTTGCGATGGCGATTTGGGGCCTTGAACTCTTTGATTGCAGTAAGATGAATTTTATTTTTATTTCTTTTGTTAAATTTATACATATATACATCTATAAAAAAAATGATATATACATATGTATGTATGTATAGTTAAGCAGAAATGGAAAAAAATGAAACTTATTTAAGTTTTTACAAGAGGTTATCTAATTTAATTTAAAACAGTAAATATATATATATATATATATATAGGATTTTGAAAGTATAGGAATTTTAAAAACAATATAGAGTTTAGAAAGACTAGATTTTCTTTTAAAGAAAGGAATTAGTTTAAAACTAATCGTTAGTTAAGTCAAATTTTAAAACGAAAATTAACTAGTTCGATTTAATTCGAATATTAATAAATTGTATAATTGTTATACAAGGTCTAATCCAGTGGAGAAAACAGTCTGAAATGGAAACGGAATGCAAATAAAAAAGCTAAGGTGAGATTTTTCTCACTCAAAATATATTTGGTATTGCAGTTATTTATTGATTGATATGATTGCTATTGGATGTGATATTAGATATAGTAGGATATATCTATATATATAGCAATATATACATATTGGCATATGTATATATTGGATTGATTGATTTCCCGCCTCGTATAGCGGATGAGACCCTATTGCGCCGTTAGTAAGCGGATGATTTTTATAAAACCCATATACCGCGATATTCCACCTCGAAGTGGAATTGGTATTGTGCTAACGTCTGTGGATGCAGGGAAATAGGTTGGAGGGATCCAACTGGATTCCTCACCAGTATTTATTTATTTACAGATATTGTGATATTTGTTGATTATCATATTGATATATGATATTGAATGTTGTGATTGACTTATTGGTGCTGTTGCATCATCGGATTCAATTTTGGAAGTTTAAAAACAACGATTTTTACTTTAAAAGAGATTTTTAAAGTAATTTTGAAAATATACGTTTATTAAAATTTTGAAGTGATTCATCTTAAAATAAATAAACGTTCAAATTTTAAAGTTATATAAATTTAGATTTTTGTGAAATATAACCGAAAGGTAATTTCTCTTGAAATAAAAGTTAAGAAATTTATAAAACGGTTTAAATTGAGATTTCTAAAGTATTATAAACGATGTATATAAAAGATGTACAAAAATTGATATTTTTAACTTTAAAATGTTGGTATTATAAAACAAGTTTTTATAAGCGTTAAAATGAATTTTTAAGAATTTATAAATAAATGGAATTTATAAATTGTGAACTTATAAATGGAAATGATTTGGTAAAATAAAGGAATTATAAGTATTTAACTTATAATATGGATTTTTGGTATAAGATTTGAGTTATGAATCGAATTGTTAATAAAGGAGATTTATTAAATTGAAGTTGTTACAAAATATAAATAGAATTTATAAACGTTGTTTTATAAATTCGAAAATCAATCAAATTTGATGAATCGAATATAGAAGGTTATTAAGGGAATTTTATCCACGATTTCGGATAGTGGATAAATTCTTGAAATAAATGTGTAGAAAAGATTGAAATGTGGTTAGTGAAGTATATTCACGATTTTGGACAGTGAATATATTTTTAAGTAAAATGGATATGGTTTTGGGAAAGTGATATTTGAAATGAAGTTAATTGTTTTAAAGATGTTTTCAAATATATTGAATATCGAAATCATAGATTTCAACATTCATTGTTGAAATAGACGTTTTCGAGAAATAAGGAAATGATGGACTATAACACTGTTGTTATAGTAAATGATTTCCGAAAGGAAATGTTTTATTTGTATTGGGATTTATACATCTATCTTAATTTCGAATCCCTATAATACTGATTTTGAGTCGTCGTAACGATGTTTTACGTAACATTCGTTTTGACTCAAATAAATGTGCTTAAGAGAATGATTTCCTTAAATAATGAAACATATACTTAAATATTGATTTAAGTAGATTGAATATTTTCAAATGTTGAAAATAAATAGATTTGTGAATTACTTATTTTTAAATAAGTATGGAATTGCTTTTCCAATATGAAATGAACGTTTTGAGAATTTATCTTCTTAAAGATAAATTGAAAGTGAATGTTTGAAATCGATTGAAAATCGTATATCAGTAGATATTTTGAAATATAAATTCACTATGGAATTTATAAAGGAAATGGAAACTATTTAGAAAAAAATAAATATTGATTTATTTTTGAAGTGTGAAAATTTTATATCTAGTAAAGATATTTTTGGAAATAAATAATTTGGAAAATTATTTGGAATCTGATGATGTTGCGCATCTTTATTGATAGTTAAATAACCGACTATCAATAATTACCTTGAATAGGTATTTGTTGTGATTTGATGAATTTGAATGCCACACTTATTTTTGAATAAACGCTCACTATTCGGGTTAGCCGGGAAAGGACCATGGGGTCGTATAACCCATTCCAAATATGTGATACGTCGTTATGAATTGCATTTGAAGACCGGTGTTGAAGACCGGATATTTTTGAAAACGGAAGGATTACCGTTGAGTTACTCTACATCGGCTGATCTCCGATTTAGAGGTTTTATCACCCTTAGTGACGGGAAGTCCGGACGTGATTAGAAAATTATCCGGATATGCAAGGGCTTCGTGAGAAGTGCCTTCGGTTCTGTTCGATCCCGGAACAGACTTGTATGGATTGTGTGTCTGACGTTACAAATTGAGATATAAAGCTGATTTCTTTCAAATACATATCTGTTGGTGGCGGAGAATTTATTCTCTTAGCTTAACATCCTTCTCTGAGACGTACGAGCTCAGAGGTTATGTAGTTGAAATTTATCAGCAATATATTCCCAATTTGGTAACGTGACATGCTAAGTGTTGCTGTGAAGTGATCAGTGTTTGATCATTTGTGATATGATCATTTGTTTGATCTTATATCTTTGTGATCATAGGTTGATCATTTTGTTTGACCCGAAGCATGGCTTTGTAAAAAGCGTAGCTTTGTGGACGAGACTTCATCGAGCCTCACACCCCGGAAATGGTCAAAACAAGAAGGATGCGGCAAGGTTTTAGGGAGTAGCGCCCCTTAGTGTATGTCATTCCTTCTGGATAAAGGTGGTATCATGGTATGGAGCCCAGATACTTAACCTATGTTGTTGCTGCATTATTATTATGTGGTTTGTTGCGAATCGGGGATCCTCGGGAAGATCGGTGATGATCGGGGGATGGCATACGCGTGTCAGTAGTTACCTATTTTTGCAGAGGTAACCCGGCCCTGTGTTGGCAGAGATCCGGTTAGGTTCTCGGGTCGTCTATTCCAGGGACGTACCCATCGTGGCATAGGAAGTTCCTTAGCCTGACCATTTGTTGGAAATCCAAAGAAACAATACAAGCCTTTACGATTTCAATTGTATAACCTGTCTCCTCAGGAGGCAGCTATAGCAGGCATAATATAATGGTACCTATGCAGGCTAAGATTTATATTCTACTTTCGAAATGTTTTCCACTATGCACTAATAATAATATCCAAAAGAATTTGATTTTGCGTAGTAAGCATCTTTGACTATCATAAGGAGAAATCTTCTCCAATTCTGCGTTTGCATTGTGTGTGTGGCAGGAGGCCTTATGGTAGTTTCATTTTTCAAAAGCATTGCGAAATTGACTTTAAAATTCTCTGCTATTTGTTTTAAAGATAAACTGTTTTACGATCTCACACCAGTCACCATGACTGACTCGGAGTTTATTGTTTCCCTTCTAAACTCTGGGTGCCCACCAATTTCCACACGGGCAGTCTAGAGTTATGTTATCAGGATATTCTGGATATTCTAGAGCTTAGGAAGCAAGTTGGATGGCGAGACGTAGTATTTGTATCTGATATTATTTATTCCGCTGTGTATTCTGTATGAGGACAAGTTTATATAACTGTCCATTGTTGTATATTGACTCTGATTGATGTATGTATAAACTGATATAGTTCTTTGTTTTAAAAGACTAGTGTTTATCTATTATATATTGTTCCGCTGCGATATGTGAGATTCTGATATTGTTTCTGTATCTGATGTTGTTTTGTTTTTCTTCTTCTCTCTTTCTTCTTCTTCTCTTTTTCTTCTATCTTTTCTTCTACCTCTTCTTTCTAAAACCATCACTATTCGAGTTTCCGGCACTCGATTGCTCGGTAGTCGATAAAGTGAGTATCGATGTCGAATTTTCGAAAGTCGAAAATTCCGGTATGTGACAGCGTGGTATCAGAGCATATGGTTAAGCGACAACCCTGCTCTGTTGGGTGTTACTCATTAGAGATAGAGTCAGCAGTACTCTAGAATGAGTTTGAGTGTAATAATAGATATGAGCGCGTATTTGTTATTGAATATAAAATTGTTTTATATTGTGATGGTTGGTTTATTGAGTGGCATATGAACCTTCGTCGGCACAGTCTGCAAAACTGGATCGAAGGGGTTTCTAAACACTTGAATAGAACAATTCGGCACAGTATTGTTTTTGAATAGGGTGAATGAGATAATTTTACCCAAGACTATTTTTGTATATAAAAGAAATGATTTTCTGTAAATTATTACAGTATATGGTTGCATGGTTGCTAGAAGTGATAATATTAAACTATTATCATTGAAATTAAATGAGAAATTGGAATTATAACTCCAAAGTTAAGAAATTAATTCACATACAAATGAAATTAAAGAATGTAAATTATAAATGTGATTTGTAATTTGAAACGGAATTCCAGAGAAGTATTTGGAAAATGTTTAGAAAAGAATTTGAAAATTTTGGAGATTTGGAAAGTTTAAATCCTTTTTGATTTGAAAATGAATTTCAAAGGTTTGAAAAGTATTTTGGAGAGATAAAAGCTCTAAACTCTTTTCGGTCGCTGGAAAATAACTTCGATGATGACCGCGGCATCATTGGTGTTCATTTTCGGGTTTCCAAAAGAGGAATTGCTGCCAAATTTGTTTTAAATGGAAGTTGTTTGAAAAAAATTGGAGTTTTATTTTGGAAATTCAAAGGATGATTTGAATTGTTTTCAAAAATGGTTTTGAAAAGATTTAAAAGACTCTGGAATGCTATATTAAAATGTTTATGAAATATTACTAAGTTGATAACTTATACAATTTGAATTTTGATAGAATAAATTTAACTTAAAGAATGAAGTTAAATCAAAGTAAGTGTAAGTGAATCAATTAAATAAAGTGAAAAGATTACTTAAAGAAAATTTATTAAGTTGAAAATAAATTTGGAGTAGTAACAAATAAATTGGAATTGAGTATAGAATTATGGAAGTAAATTGTGAATAAATAAATTTACAATTGTGATTAATGAAAGTGAAATTCTTAAGTAAATGTGATATTGAAATTATTCTAAGTGATGATTGAATGAAGATAAAATTGGAATTAGAACTGAATGTTGAAACCAAATTTGAATAAAGTGAACTAGAATTTGTGATGAATTAGTAAATAAAACTAATTTAAAATAGTGCAGTTATGAATGAAAGATAATTGATAAATTCAATATTCATAAGTTAAATAGAATTCAAATTGAATTGAAATTGTGAATTGAATTCAAATGAAATGTAAAATTGAATGATAATAGATATGTAATGTTAAGACCCGCAAATCCGTACCCTTGATTAAACACTAAATTCCATTGATTAACTCAAAATGAACGGAAATACGAACCATGATGGTTTAAGAAAGAAGAAAAAGGTAGAAGAAGAAGATAGAAGAAAAAGAAAGAAAGAACAACAGACAACAACATAGAAACGGAAATAATATCAGAATCTCACATTCGCAGCGGAACAAAAATATAATAGATAATCACTAGTCTTTTAAATAAAGAACTATATCATTTTATACATACATCAATCATCAGAGTCAATATACAACTCAATACAACAATGGACAGTTGTATAACTTGTCCTCATATAGAATACACAGCGAAATAAATATATCAGATACAAATACTACGTCTCGCCATCCAGCTTGCTTCCAAAGCTCCAGAATATCCAGAATATCTTGATAACCTAACTCTAGACTGCCCGTGTGGAAATTGGTGGGCACCCAGAGTTTAGAAGGGAAACAATAAACTCCGAGTCAGTCATGGTGACTGGTGTGAGATCGTAAAACAGTTTATCTTTAAAACAAAAACGGGATAATTTTAAAGTCAATTCGAAATGCTTTTGAAAAAGTGAAACTACCATAAGACCTCCAACCACACACACAATGCAAACGCAGACTTGGAGGAGATTTCTTCTTATGTTAGTCAAAGATGCTTACTACGCAAAAATCAAATCAGTTTTGATATTATTATTAGTGCATAGTGGAAAATCATTCTGAAAGTAGAATATAAATCTTAGCCAGCATAGGTACCATTATATTATGCCTGCTATAGTTGCCTCCTGAGGAGACAGGTTATACAATTGAAATCGTAAAGGCTCGTATTGTTTCTTTGGATTTCCAACAAATGGTCAGGCTAAGGAACTTCCTATGCCACGATGGGTACGTCCCTGGAAAAGACGACCCGAGAACCTAACCGGATCTCTGCCAACACAAGGCCGGGTTACCTCTGCAAAAATAGGTAACTACTGACACGCGTATGCCATCCCCCGATCGTCACCGATATTCCCGAGGATCCCCGATTCGCAACAACCACATAATAAGAATAATGCAGCAAACACAGAGGTTAAGTATCTGGGCTCCATACCATGATACCACCTTTATCCAGAAGGAATGACATACACTAAGGGGCGCTACTCGCTAGAACCTTGCTGCATCCTTCCTGTTTTGACCATTTCCGGGGTGTGAGGCTCGACGAAGTCTCGTCCACAAAGCTACGCTTTCTACAAAGCCATGCTTCGGGTCAAACAAAATGATCAACCTATGATCACAAAGATATAAGATCAAACAAATGATCATATCACAAATGATCAAACACTGATCACTTCACAGCAACACTTAGCATGTCACGTTACCAAATTGGGAATATATTGCTGATAAATTTCAACTACATAACCTCTGAGCTCGTACGTCTCAGAGAAGGGTGTTAAGCTAAGAGAATAAATTCTCCGCCACCAACAGAAATGTATTTGAAAGAAATCAGCTTTATATCTCAAATTGTAACGTCAGACACACAATCCATACAAGTCTGTTACGGGATCGAACAGAACCGAAGGCACTTCTCACGAAGCCCTTGCACATCCGGATAAATCTCTAATCACGTCCGGACTTCCTGTCACTAAGGGTGATAAAACCTCTAAACCGGAGATCAGCCGATGTAGAGTAACTCGATGGTAATCCTTCCGTTTTCAAAAATATCCGGTCTTCAACACCGGTCTTCGAATGCAATTCATAACGACGTATCACATATTCGGAATGGGTTATACGACCCCATGGTCCTTTCCCGGCTAACCCGAATAGTGAGCGTTTATTTAAAAACAAGTGTGGCATTCAAATTCATCCAATTCACAACAAATATCATTCAAGGTAATTATTGATAGTCGATTATTTAACTATCAATAAAGATGCGCAACATCATCAGATTCCAAATAATTTTCCAAATTATTTATTTTCCAAAATATCTTTTTATTAGATATAAAATTTCCACACTTCAAAAATAAATCAATATTTATTTTATAAACAGATCCCCTTTTCTTTTATAAATTCCATATTGAATTTATATTTTCAAATATCTACAGATATACGATTTCCAAATCGATTTCAATATTCAATTTCAATTTATCTTTAAGAAGATAAATTCTCAAAAACATTTCATTTCATATTGGAAAAGCATTTCCATACTTATTTAATAATAAGTAATTCACAAATCTATTTATTTTCAACATTTGAAAATATTCGATATACTTAAATCAATATTAAGTATATATTCATTCTTTAAGGAAATCATTAATTTTAACATCTATTTGAGTCAAAACGAATGTTGCGTAAAACATCGTTACGACGACTCGAAATCACTAGTATAGGGATTCGGATTTTAAGATAGTTATATATAAATCCCAATACTACATCAAAACATTTCCTTTCGGAAATCATTTACTATAACAACATGTTATAGTCCATCATTTCCTTATTCCTCGAAAACGTCTATTTCAACAATCAATGTTGAAATCTATGATTTCAATATTTAACATATTTTAAAACATCTTTAAAATGTTTAACTTCATTTTTAATATCACTTCTTCAAAAATAAATCCATTTTACTTAACAATATATTCACTGTCCAAAATCGTGAATATACTTCACTAACCCCATTTCAATATTTTCTACACATTTTATTTCAATAATAATTCGCTATCCAAAATCGCGAATATATCTCCTTTAACAACCTTCTATATTTAATTTATCAAATCCAATTGATTTCGAATTTATAAAACAACGTTTAGAAATTCTATTTCTATTGTCTAACAACTTCAATTTAATAAATCTCCTTTATTAACAATTCGATTCATAACTCAAATCTTATACCAACAATCCATATTATAAGTTAAATACTTATAATTCCTTTATTTTACAAAATCATTTCCATTTATAAGTTCATAATTTATAAATTCCATTTATTTATAAATTCTTAAAAATTCATTTTAACGCTTATAAAAACTCGTTTTATAATACCAACATTTTAAAGTTATAAATATCAATCTTGTACATCTTTTACATATATCGTTTTTAATAATTTAGAAATCTCAATTTAAACCGTTTTATAAATTTCTTAACTATTATTTCAAAAGAAATTACCTTTTGGTTATAATTCACAAATCTTAACCTTTATAACTTTAAAGTTTGAACGTTTATTTATTAATTCAAAAATTAAATAAAAAGTCTACTTCCAAAAATCACTTTAAAATCCTTTTAAAGTAAAAGTCGTTATTTTTAAACTTCAAAACTTGAATCCGATGATGCAACAGCACCAATTAGTCAATCACAACAACAAACATCATATATCAATATGATAACATAATATACATCAATATCTGTAAATAAATAAATACTGGTGAGGAATCCAGTTGGATCCCTCCAACCTGTCTCCCTGCATCCATAGATGTTAACACAATACCAATTCCACTTCGAGGTGGAATATCGCGGTATATGGGTTTTATAAAAATATCCGCTTACTAATGGCGCAATAGGGTCTCATCCACTATACGAGGCGGGAAATCATCAATCCAATATATACATATGCCAATATGTATATATTGCTATATATATAGATATATCCTACTATATCTAATATCACATCCAATAGCAATCAAATCATCAATCAATAACTGTAAAATCAATTTTCATTTGAGTGAGAAAATCTCACCTTAGCCCTTTTAATTTTGCCATCCCATTTTTCCATTCTTGACTCGATTTTTCTCTTGATTTATACCTTGTATAAATATTTACACAGTTCATCAATATTCGAATTAAATCGAACACTTAAATTATCGTCCTATTTATTTACTTAACCAAAATTTGATTTTTAACCAATTTTCCTTTTAAAATAAATTTAACTAGAATTTCAAATTGAACTAAATTTCCTTTTGAAACTACCTACGTAAATCTCTATTTAAAAATCTATATATTTACAAATCTAATTTATATAACTTCCAACATTTAAATCTTTCTGTTATATATACTAATATATATTTTCTTTTGAAACCATATATATACACTTATAAAAATAAACTATATTAAAAATCTAATCTTCTATAAATCCTTACATTAATTTTCTGTTTACTGTATATATCTTTTAAAAAATTTACATAAACAAAATCTTGTGTATAAATATACTTTGTCTGATTATCCATATGTGTATATACCAAAATAATTTCAGATTTTAAAAACAAAATTTCTTCTTACTGTAAATGTACATATCGTAAATATCTAGAATTTTCCAACATGCGTATATATATTTTCCTATATCGAACGAGGCTAAACAAGTGATTACCCCACTGCAGATTGAAGAACTCAGGCCTTCACGCGCACGACCACCATCGCGAATCCATCGCGTGCTCGACTTCGAAAACCATCGCCTCCGTGAACTTCAAACCACGCAATCATCTCGAGCTCCCACCCAGGTTCACGCGACCCTAGATCGAACTACCGAACCCAAAAATCCACTCCGGCCTCCCTCGGTTCGATGACGAAGACCACCGCCTGCTCACGAACGCCACGCGCGTCTCCAATTCGCGAGCACCACCACCTAACTGTCGCAGCCTCCAGCACTTCCCACGCGTGCGCGCGAGCCCAGACGAGAGTCGACAACCCTAACCCCAGTTGCGAACTCGAATGTGCTTCCTCACCATGCCTTGAACTCCGGTCGAACTCCCCCCACCAGAGCACGCGAGCTCCCCTTTGGTCGCGATTCGAACTGAAATCGAATTTGATTTCGTAGTTTTTTTTTCTGAGGAGAAAGGGGCTTCGGCCATTTTAGATTTGATTTGGAACGAGATTAAAAAGAAGGAGGGAGAAGGACGTGGTCATTATTCCTTTGAACGAATTGAGGAGCTCGGCCATTACTTTGAATTCGCGAACAAATTTCAGATTAAGGGGCGGCCATTATTATTTTCTTTGATTTCGTTCGTGAAATTTTTGAAACGAGAGGAGACGACAATTTAAAATCGAAAGGAACGTGGGTTGCACGATCTGTTTCTTGATTTCTGGCGTAACACTAGGCATGATTTTAGGAACGAAAGGTAGCTGATGTGACCAATTTAAATTTAAATTCAAATTGAATTCGATAAAGATTCAACGCGTTTATGTGTCGTATGCTCACTTAACAATTCCGAAAAATACGAAATTTGAAACCCGGTAATAACACAATATTACGGATCCAACGAAACTGGTTTCGTCGAATTCCGAGACTGTGCCCCGGAACACTATTTTTAAATATCGATGCGAACGATATAATTTCAATACTGAACAGATTGTTTCCAAATCAATTTCTGAAGCTTCTATTATCTTCAGTATTATCAATACGAATTTTAAAAGCTTTTGAAATATTTTTCTTCAGCTTAAAATTGAAGATTTAAATTTTTATTCAACATACAATAGATTAAATTTTATAATTTAATCGCAAATTTCAAAATTATATTCGGGATTCAAATTAAATTACCGTTCAAATATTTAAAATTAATTAAATATTTCCAATTTAATTTGTTCAAAATTCTGGGTCGTTACATGTAACTTCAATAGTGAACTAAAAATGTATAAGAAGTAAGTATCAAAATTTTTGTAGTGGAATTTGCAAAATGGTATGAATATGTAACTAGATATTATGGCTAGTAGGATATACAGGTGTACAGAGGAATTGGAATTTGGAAGATAAATTTGAATTGCTCAACAAAAGGTAAGTATTTGAATTTCAATATGAGATTTGCTGATTTCTTGTCTAGCCGCTTGGCCTTTTCTTTTCTTTTTGAAATCTGAGAGTCCATAGGGACATTTTGTAGTCGTACCGTATTAGCCGAGCAAAGGAGACACTGGCGAAATTTTTCGGAAATTTAGGGCGTTAGAAAATTTTTGAGAAAATTTTGAAAGTTTAAAGTTTAAATTTGAACTTAAATTTAAATTTGAATAGAGTAGTAAAACAATGATTGTTTGAAACTTAAAGTAGAAGTTGAAATTTAGTTGAATTAATAATGAATCTTTAGTAGGAAGATTTGTTTTGATAAATTAGATAAAACTATTAGATGTTGAAAGATAGTAGACGAGTTAAGGGTCATTTTTCCTAACTTGTAATTTCGGGACGAAATTCTTTTAAGGAGGGAAGTTTGTAACGACCCAGAATTTTGAACAAATTAAATTGAAAATATTTAATTAATTTTAATATTTGAACGATGATTTAATTTGAATCCCCGATATAACTTTGAATTTGACGATTAAATTTTATAATTTAATCTATTGAACTGGATAAAAATTTGAATCTTTAATTTTAAGCTGAAGAAAAATATTTCAAAAGCTTTTAAAATTCGTATTGATAATACTGAAGATGATTGAAGCTTCAGAATCGAATTTGAAGATGATTTGTTCAGTTTTGAAATTTAATCGTTTAAATCGAATTTTAAAAATAGCCGTCCGAGGCACAGTCTCGGAATTCGACGAAACCAGTTCCATTGGGTCCGGAATGTTGTATTATTACCGGATTTCAATTTTCGTAATTTTCGGAGTTGATACCTATGCAAACGGTAAGTAAACGCATTTAGATTTGATCGAATTCAAATTGAATTTTAAATTTTAAATTAGTCAACAACAAAATATTATAGCCTCCTAAAATCACGCAAAAGATTACGCAACCCATCCCTCTCCCTTTGTTTCAGCCTAGATTCACGCAGCCATCACGTTTTTTTATCCCCGTCTCCTTCTACTTAAATCATTCGCATCAAAGAAAAATAAAATGGTCGAAGCCCTCAGTTTCCTTTCCCTCGTTCAAAATCAAATCCCTCCCATTTTTCTCTGCAATTCATTTCGAAATCAAAGACGAAGGGGGCAGTTTTCCCTTCGAGTTCGATAGATCGGCAGACCATAATAGCTTCGGTCGCACGTATTTGGGGAAGAGAACTTGAGTTCGAACTCGCGAGCAAGTGGAACAAGACTGGTGAAGGCGTGCGCGTTCGAGCGGCTTTGACTAGCAGCGACTTCGTGGGCAAGCGAACGGCAGCGACCCAGGCGGCGGCGGCGGCGTTCCAGTGGACGCGGGCACGAGGTTATTAGGTGGCGACTCACGATGGAATCGCGGTGGTAGCAGCATATCGCAATTCGCGATATAGAGTAGGCGGCGATGATTGTTTGAAGCGGTAGAGATCTCGAGCATCGTGAGATGGCGATGGATTTGGCGACGAGGCGGGGCGCCGGGAATAGGGGGTCGCGATGGCGATTTGGGGCCTTGAACTCTCTGATTGCAGTACGATGAATTTTATTTTTATTTCTTTTGTTAAATTTATACATATATACATATATATAAAAAATTGATATATACATATGTATGTATATATAGTTAAGCAGAAATGGAAAAAAATGAAACTTATTTAAGTTTTTACAAGAGGTTATCTAATTTAATTTAAAACAGTAAATATATATATATATATATAGGATTTTGAAAGTATAGGAATTTTAAAAACAATATAGAGTTTAGAAAGACTAGATTTTCTTTTAAAGAAAGGAATTAGTTTAAAACTAATCGTTAGTTAAGTCAAATTTTAAAACGAAAATTAACTAGTTCGATTTAATTCGAATATTAATAAATTGTATAATTGTTATACAAGGTCTAATCCAGTGGAGAAAACAGTCTGAAATGGAAACGGAATGCAAATAAAAAAGCTAAGGTGAGATTTTTCTCACTCAAAATATATTTGGTATTGCAGTTATTTATTGATTGATATGATTGCTATTGGATGTGATATTAGATATAGTAGGATATATCTATATATATAGCAATATATACATATTGGCATATGTATATATTGGATTGATTGATTTCCCGCCTCGTATAGCGGATGAGACCCTATTGCGCCGTTAGTAAGCGGATGATTTTTATAAAACCCATATACCGCGATATTCCACCTCGAAGTGGAATTGGTATTGTGCTAACGTCTGTGGATGCAGGGAAATAGGTTGGAGGGATCCAACTGGATTCCTCACCAGTATTTATTTATTTACAGATATTGTGATATTTGTTGATTATCATATTGATATATGATATTGAATGTTGTGATTGACTTATTGGTGTTGTTGCATCATCGTATTCAATTTTGGAAGTTTAAAAACAACGATTTTTACTTTAAAAGAGATTTTTAAAGTAATTTTGAAAATATACGTTTATTAAAATTTTGAAGTGATTCATCTTAAAATAAATAAACGTTCAAATTTTAAAGTTATATAAATTTAGATTTTTGTGAAATATAACCGAAAGGTAATTTCTCTTGAAATAAAAGTTAAGAAATTTATAAAACGGTTTAAATTGAGATTTCTAAAGTATTATAAACGATGTATATAAAAGATGTACAAAAATTGATATTTTTAACTTTAAAATGTTGGTATTATAAAACAAGTTTTTATAAGCGTTAAAATGAATTTTTAAGAATTTATAAATAAATGGAATTCATAAATTGTGAACTTATAAATGGAAATGATTTGGTAAAATAAAGGAATTATAAGTATTTAACTTATAATATGGATTTTTGGTATAAGATTTGAGTTATGAATCGAATTGTTAATAAAGAAGATTTATTAAATTGAAGTTGTTACAAAATAGAAATAGAATTTATAAACGTTGTTTTATAAATTCGAAAATCAATCAAATTTGATGAATCGAATATAGAAGGTTATTAAGGGAATTTTATCCACGATTTTGGATAGTGGATAAATTCTTGAAATAAATGTGTAGAAAAGATTGAAATGTGGTTAGTGAATTATATTCATGATTTTGGACAGTGAATATATTTTTAAGTAAAATGGATATGGTTTTGGGAAAGTGATATTTGAAACGAAGTTAATTGTTTTAAAGATGTTTTCAAATATATTGAATATCGAAATCATAGATTTCAACATTCATTGTTGAAATAGACGTTTTCGAGAAATAAGAAAATGATGGACTATAACACTGTTGTTATAGTAAATGATTTCCGAAAGGAAATGTTTTTTTTGTATTGGGATTTATACATCTATCTTAATTTCGAATCCCTATACTACTGATTTTGAGTCGTCGTAACGATGTTTTACGTAACATTCGTTTTGACTCAAATAAATGTGCTTAAGAGAATGATTTCCTTAAAGAATGAAACATATACTTAAATATTGATTTAAGTAGATTGAATATTTTCAAATGTTGAAAATAAATAGATTTGTGAATTACTTATTTTTAAATAAGTATGGAATTGCTTTTCCAATATGAAATGAACATTTTGAGAATTTATCTTCTTAAAGATAAATTGAAAGTGAATGTTTGAAATCGATTGAAAATCGTATATCAGTAGATATTTTGAAATATAAATTCACTATGGAATTTATAAATGAAATGGAAACTGTTTAGAAAAAAATAAATATTGATTTATTTTTGAAGTGTGGAAATTTTATATCTAGTAAAGATATTTTTGGAAATAAATAATTTGGAAAATTATTTGGAATCTGATGATGTTGCGCATCTTTATTGATAGTTAAATAACCGACTATCAATAATTACCTTGAATAGGTATTTGTTGTGATTTGATGAATTTGAATGCCACACTTATTTTTGAATAAACGCTCACTATTCGGGTTAGCCGGGAAAGGACCATGGGGTCGTATAACCCATTCCGAATATGTGATACGTCGTTATGAATTGCATTTGAAGACCGGTGTTGAAGACCGGATATTTTTGAAAACGGAAGGATTACCGTCGAGTTACTCTACATCGGCTGATCTCCGATATAGAGGTTTTATCACCCTTAGTGACGGGAAGTCCGGACGTGATTAGAAAATTATCCGGATATGCAAGGGCTTCGTGAGAAGTGCCTTCGGTTCTATTCGATCCCGGAACAGACTTGTATGGATTGTGTGTCTGACGTTACAAATTGAGATATAAAGCTGATTTCTTTCAAATACATATCTGTTGGTGGCGGAGAATTTATTCTCTTAGCTTAACACCCTTCTCTGAGACGTACGAGCTCAGAGGTTATGTAGTTGAAATTTATCAGCAATATATTCCCAATTTGGTAACGTGACATGCTAAGTGTTGCTGTGAAGTGATCAGTGTTTGATCATTTGTGATATGATCATTTGTTTGATCTTATATCTTTGTGATCATAGGTTGATCATTTTGTTTGACCCGAAGCATGGCTTTGTAGAAAGCGTAGCTTTATGGACGAGACTTCATCGAGCCTCACACCCCGGAAATGGTCAAAACAGGAAGGATGCGGCAAGGTTCTAGGGAGTAGCGCCCCTTAGTGTATGTCATTCCTTCTGGATAAAGGTGGTATCATGGTATGGAGCCCAGATACTTAACCTATGTGGTTGCTGCATTATTATTATGTGGTTTGTTGCGAATCGGGGATCCTCGAGAAGATCGGTGACGATCGGGGGATGGCATATGCGTGTCAGTAGTTACCTATTTTTGCAGAGGTAACCCGGCCTTGTGTTGGCAGAGATCCGGTTAGGTTCTCGGGTCGTCTATTCCAGGGACGTACCCATCGTGTCATAGGAAGTTCCTTAGCCTGACCATTTGTTGGAAATCCAAAGAAACAATACGAGCCTTTACGATTTCAATTGTATAACCTGTCTCCTCAGGAGGCAGCTATAGCAGGCATAATATAATGGTACCTATGCTGGCTAAGATTTATATTCTACTTTCGAAATGTTTTCCACTATGCACTAATAATAATATCCAAAAGAATTTGATTTTGCGTAGTAAGCATCTTTGACTATCATAAGGAGAAATCTTCTCCAATTCTGCGTTTGCATTGTGTGTGTGGCAGGAGGCCTTATGGTAGTTTCATTTTTCAAAAGCATTGCGAAATTGACTTTAAAATTCTCTGCTATTTGTTTTAAAAATAAACTGTTTTACGATCTCACACCAGTCACCATGACTGACTCGGAGTTTATTGTTTCCCTTCTAAACTCTGGGTGCCCACCAATTTCCACACGGGCAGTCTAGAGTTATGTTATCAGGATATTCTGGATATTCTGGAGCTTAGGAAGCAAGCTGGATGGCGAGACGTAGTATTTGTATCTGATATTATTTATTCCGCTGTGTATTCTGTATGAGGACAAGTTTATATAACTGTCCATTGTTGTATATTGACTCTGATTGATGTATGTATAAACTGATATAGTTCTTTGTTTTAAAAGACTAGTGTTTATCTATTATATATTGTTCCGCTGCGATATGTGAGATTCTGTTATTGTTTTCTGTTATGTTGTTCTCTTTCTTCTTCTTCCTCTATTTTCTTCTTCTTCTACCTTTTTCTTCTTTCTTAAACCATCATGGTTCGTATTTCCGTTCATTTTGAGTTAATCAATGGAGATTAGTGGTTAATCAAGAGGTACGGATTTGCGGGTCTTGACAGAAAGCTATGAATTAAATCTGTTTATTTTTAACAGATTTAAAATGATGATTATTTAAACTATTCGAAATGAAATTGTTTTGAAAGCTATGAGTTAAATCTTTGATTTAAAGATTTAACGAGTTAAATTGAAATGGAAATTGATTTGGAAAATCTATGAATGAACTTTGTGAAAACTGAGTGAACCTTGTGAATTAAATCTTTTTGTTTAAAAAGATTAAAAATGGTAATTTGTTAAACCATTTGAAAAGAGAAGTTGGGTTTAAGTTGTGACTTAATTGGAATCCCATTTATCCATACGATTTTAAAATGTGAAAATTAGGGAGGCATCCCTATCATACTTTCATATTGTAAAGCGGGTCCCTGTCAAAGTTTCATTGTAAAGCGGGTCCCTGTTTTCTGGAAACGAAGAAAAATTATTGCTGAAATGTCAGCAACTTTTATAAATAAGTGCTGATATTTCAGCAACTATCTGTGTCAAAGTTTTATTGTAAAAACAAAGAAAAATTATTGCTGAAATGTCAGCAACATTTATAAATAAGTGCTGATATTTCAGCAACTTTCATAAACTGTGTTCACAGTGTACATAAATGTTGCTGAAATTTCAGCAACTTTTATAAATAAGTGTTGACATTTTAGCAACTTTGATACACTATGTTCACAGTATACAGAAATGTTGCGGAAATGTCAGCAACTTTTATGAAATGTTGCATCATGCTCTGCAATAATCGTGAATAAAAAACAGGGACCTAATTTACACTGAAATTTAGTGAAGGACTTTTCGTGAATTTTGAAACTTAATAAGGACCTGTGCCAAAAGTACCCTTTTAAAATATTACGCTCAATATTCGGGTTAGCCGGGAAAAGTCCTTTGTGTCATATAACCCATTCCGAATAATGATACGTCGTATATGGATAGCATTTGAAGACCGAATGTTTTCGAAAATGAAAGGACAACCTGTCGAATGTCTCTGCACCGAGTTGCTCCGGTATAGAGATTTATATCACTCATTTTGTGATGGGAAGTCCGGACGTGATTAGAAAATTATCCGGATTTGCAAGGGCTTCTTTGAAAGTGCCTTCGGTTCTGTTCGATCCCGGAACAGACTTGTATGGATTGTATGTCTGACATTACAATTTGAGATATAAAACCGATTTCTATCAAATACATTTCTGTTGGTGGCGGAGAATTTATTCTCTTAGTTTAACACCCTTCTCTGAGACGTACGAGCTCAGAGGTTATGTAGTTGAAATTTATCAGCAATATATTCCCAATTTGATAATGTGACATGTTGAGTGTTGCTGTGTGATGATCAGTGTTTGATCATTTGTGATATGATCATTTGTTTGATCATTTATCTTTGTGATCATAGGTTGATCATCTATTGACCCAAAGCGTGGCTTTTTGAAAAAGTGTAGCTTTGTGGACGAGACTTCGTCAGACCTCACTCCCCGGAAATGGTCGAAACAGGAATGTTGCGGCAAGGTTATGAGGGTCGCGCCCTTTAGGGTATGTCATTTCCTTCTGGAAAAGGGTGGTATCATGGTATGGAGCCCAGATACTTACTCATGTGGACACACTTTATTTATTATGTGTGACGTTGGTTACCGAGGCCTCGGATAAAGGTCCCAAAGGACCGGGGGATGGCATAGTCGTGAGTTACCTGTTACAGGGGTAACCCGGCCTTGTTTGGCAGAGAGCAGTTTGTCTCTCGAGACGTACAGCCAGAGGCGATCCCATTCGGCAGGAGGAAAGGAAGTTCCTTAGCCTGACCATTTGTTGGAAATCCACTTCCCAATACGAAACTTGTACGGTTTTAGTTGTAGAACCTGCCATCTACTTATGGTGGCGCCCCACTGTTTGGATGGTAGCTATAGTAGGCATAGTTCGGAATGTCTATGTTGGCTAAGATTAATATTATACTTTCGAAATGTTTTCTACACTATGCACTAATAATAATAACCAATGATTTTGCGTAGTAAGCATCTTTGACTATCATAAGGAGAAATCTCCTCCGATTCTGCGTTTGCATTGTGTGTGTGTGCGGGAGGCCTTATGGTAGTTTCATTTTCCAAAAGCATTGCGGGTTTCAATGTTTTAAATTCTTTTGTTGATTGTTAAAGATAAACTACTTTTGTTGCTCACACCAGTCCCACGACTGACTCGGAGTTTATTGTTCCCTTCCTAAACTCTGGGTGCCCACCATTTTCCACACGGGCAGTCTAGAGTTGGGTTTCTCAGATATTCAGGTTGAGTAGATAATCTGGAGCTAGTCAGTCCTTGGACAACTGATCTTGCTTTCCCCTATTTATGGATTGGAGCATTCTATTGGAGATATTCTATCCGCTGTTGATGTTGTCTATTTTCTTTCCGCTGCTATTTGTTGTATCATCTCTGATGTATATTGATATTTTTTTAGCATTCTGTTGTAACAGATATTGTATCAAAGCTGTATATCAATGTATTATTCATTTATTCCGCTGTTTGTTATACTTAATGGTGTTATAAGCTCCGGCGACTCGGATTTGAACGGTCGAATCTGCGGCATTCGAGTACGATGTAAAGTATGGATGTCGATTTTCGAGCGGGCAAAATTCGTCTCGTTACAGCGTGCGTATGGAACGATGGAAGAAGAAAGGGGCTGGTCGGCCACGATCACATCTCCTGGAATCAACGGTGATGATTGGTTTAGGGTTTTAAATTAAAAATAAATTGTAAAATTAATTTATATTAAAATCTGTGTAAACTTTAAACTATTATATCTTGTCCATACGAGGTCGGAATTCGACGAAACTTTTTGCGTTGGAACCATTTCGACGAGCTCTTCGCGATGGAGATGGATTGGTAATTTTTTGAGCTAGTGAAAATTTTGGTTGAAATTAAACTCCTGTTTAATTTCAATCGGAATAAATCGCTATTGCGATGAATAAAAGCAAAGGTGAGAACTTCTCACTCAATCGAAATTGTTTCGATGTTAATTTTAAATAGTTAGATTTAAATTTGCTTGAATGTAGGTTTGAATGATGATTACTATCTATTGATTGTTAAAATAGACATTATGCGCCGTTATTAAGCGCATTTATTAAAAACATATACCGCGAATATTTCACTGTAAAGTGGAATTGGTATTATGTATGTATATAGCAATATATATATATATATATATATATATATATATTGGAGTTGATTTCCCGCATTGTATAGTGGATGAGAACCTATTGCGCAGCATAATAGCGGATAATATTTATCAAACCCATATATCGCGATATTCCGTACTGGAGCGGAATTGGTATTGTGCTGACATCTGTGGATGCAGGGAAGCAGGTTGGAGGGATCCAACTGGATTCCTCACCAATATTTATTTGATTACAGATATTATGATATTTGTTGATTATCATATGATGATATATGATGTTTGATTGTCGTGATTGATGTTTGGTGCTGTTGCATCATCGGATCCATTTTTGAAGTTTGGAAATAACGATTTTTAATTAAAGGAATTTTAAAGTGATTTTTGAAATAAATAGTTGATTGATTTATAAAATGGTTTAAATTGAGATTTTTGAATTATTTCAAACGGTTTATATAAAAGATGTATAAAATTTGATATTTTATAAATTAAGAATACTGGAATTATAAAATGAGTTTTTATAAGTGTTAAAATGGAAAAATGGATTTCATAAGTGAACAGAATTTATAGATTTATAAATTGTGAAGTTATTAAATGAATAGATTTTGTAAAATAGAAGATTTATAAGTAATTATCTTATAAATCGGATTTTGGCATTTAAATGAAATATGAATCGAATTTGTATATAAAGAGATTTATAAGTTGAAGTTTTATAAATAGAAATGGAATTTATAAACATTGTTTCATAAATCCAAAACCAATTGAATTTGATAAATTAGACATAGAAGTTTAATAAAGGAGATATATTCGTGATTTTGGACAGCGAATTATCCTTTAAGTTAAATGTTGTAATAATAAGAGTTTGGTTGGGAATTGTATCCACAATTTTGGACAGTGGATAATCTTTTAAATAAAATGTGTAGAAATGTTGAATTTGGATAATGAAGTATATTCATGATTTTGGACAGTGAATATATTATTAAATAAAATGAATATGTTTTGGTGAAGTGATATTACGAAATGAAGTAATTGTTTTAAAAGATGTTTTAAAACGTGTTAAATATCGAAACCATATATTTCAACATTCATTATTGAAATAGACGTTTTCGAAAAAAATAAGGAAATGGTGGACTATAAAACTGTTGTTATAGTAAATGATTTTCGAAGGGAAATGTTTTATATAGTATTAGGATTTATATATCTATCTAAATTTCGAATCCTTATACTAGTGATTTTGAGTTGTCGTTACGATGTTTTACGTAACATTCGTTTTGACTCAAATAAAATTTGTGAAAGAGAATGTTTTCCTTAAAGAATGAAATATATACTTAATTATGATTTAAGTATATTGAATATTTTCCAAGTGTAGAAAATAAATGATCTATGAATAACTTATTATTAAATAAGTATGGAAATGCTTTTCCAATATGAAATGAAAGGTTTGGAATTTTATCTTTTATAGATAAATTGAAAAGTGAATATTTGAAATTTGTTTCAAATGGTTAAGTGTGGAAAATTTTATATCTTGTAAAGATATTCTTGAAAATTAAATAATTTGGAAAATTATTTGGAATCTGATGATGTTGCGCATCTTTATTGATAGTTAAATAACCGACTATCAATAATTACCTTGAATGGGTATTTGTTGTGATTTGCTTGAATTTGAATGCCACACTTATTTTTGAATAAGCGCTCACTATTCGGGTTAGCCGGGAAAGGACCTTTGGGTCGTATAACCCATTCCGAATATGTGATACGTCGTTATGGATTGAATTTGATGACCGGTGTTGAAGACCGGATATTTTTGAAAATGGAAGGATTACCATCGAGTTACTCTACATAGGCCGATCTCCGATATAGAGGTTTTATCACCCTTAGTGACGGGAAGTCCAGACGTGATTTGAAAATTATCCGGATTTGCAAGGGCTTCGTGAGAAGTGCCTTCGGTTCTGTTCGATCCCGGAACAGACTTGTATGATTGTATGTCTGACATTACAAATTGAGATATAAAGCTGATTTCTTTCAAATACATTTCTGTTGGTGGCGGAGAATTTATTCTCTTCGCTTAACACCCTTCTCTGAGACTGCGAGTTCAGAGGTTATGTAGTTGAAATTTATCAGCGATATATTCCCAATTTGGTAATGTGACATGCTGAGTGTTGTTGTGAAATGATCATTTGTGATATGATCATTTGTTTGATCATTTATCTTTGTGATCATTACTTTGATCATTTGTTGACCCAAAACATGGCTTTGTGACAAAGCGTAGTTTTGTGGACGAGACTTCGTCGGACCTCACACCCCGGAAATTGTCAAAACAGGAAAGATGCAGCAAGGTTATTAGGGGGTAGCGCCCCTTTAGTGTATGTCATTCCTTCTGGATAGAGGTGGTATCATGGTATGGAGCCCAGATATTTAACATATGTTGTTGCTGCAAATTTATTACTTTGTGGTTGTTGGAAATCGAGGATCCTCGGGAAGATCGGTTACGATCGGGGGATGACATATTCATGTCAGTAGTTACCTAGTTAGGGGTAACCCGGCGTTGTGTTGGCAGAGATCCGGTTTGGTTCTCGGGTCATCTTTCCAGTGGCGTACCTATGTGGCAATGGGAAGTTCCTTGGCCTGACCATTTTTTGGAAATCCAAAGAAACAATACGTGACTTGTATGGTTTTAGTTGTATTACCTGCCATGGAATGTGGTGGTAACCTGCTATTGAACATGGTAGCTATAGTAGGCATAAGTGCGGAATGCCTATGCTGGCTAAGATTTATATTATACTTTCGAAATGTTTTCTACACTATGCACTAATAATAATAACCAATGATTTTGCGTAGTAAGCATCTTTGACTATCATAAGGAGAAATCTCCTCTGATTCTACGTTTGCATTGTGTGTGTGGCGGGAGGTCTTATGGTAGTCTCATTTTCCAAAAGCATTACGAAATTGACTTTAAAATCTTCCTGTTGTTTGTTTTAAAAATAAACTGTTTTAAGTTCTCACACCAGTCACCATGACTGACCTGGAGTTTATTGTTTCCTTCCTAAACTCTGGGTGCCCACCAATTTCCACACGGGCAGTCTAATGTTAGGTTATCAGGTCATTCTGGATTCGGGATGCTGTGGAGCTTAGTGGCGAGCTGGATGGCGAGATGTATCATCTATACTATGTATTATTCCGCTGTGTATTCTGTATGAGGATAAGTTTATATAACTGTCCAGTGATGTATTGTTGTTGTAAACTCTAATGATGATGTAATGTATAAAATGATATAGTTCTTTTGATTAAAGATTATTCATTTATCTATTATATGTTTTTCCGATGCGAATGTGAGATTCTGATATTGTTTCTGTTTCTGATGTTGTTCTATTGTTCTTCTTTCTTTTTCTTCTATCTTTTCTTCTACCTCTTCTTTCTTAAACCCTAAGAATTCGGTTTTCCGGCATTCGATGGCTCGGCAGTCGATACAGTGGACGTATTGATGTCGATATTCGAAAGTCGAAGAATCGGGTCCTTACAACGTGGTATCGGAGCATATGGTTAAGCGACAACTCTGCTCTGTTGGGTGTTACTCATTAGAGATAGAGTCAGTAGTACTCTAGAATGAGTTTGAGTGTAATAATAGATACGAGCGTGTATTTGTTAGTGAATATAAAATTGTTTTATATTGTGATGATTGATTTGTTGAGTGGTATATGGATTTTGGTCGGTATTGTCAGTACAACTCTATCGATAGGGAACTCTAAACACTTGTATAGAATAATTCGGCATGATATTGTTTAAAATTGTGTAAATGAAATAATTTTACCTCGATTGTATTTTATATATAAAGAATGATTTTTCAGAAATTATTAAAGTGTATATGAATTGATTGTTTGGTTGTTGAAAATGTAAGAATATATATAAGCAAATGAATTATAATGTATGAAGTTATAATTAAAATGATTTACAATGGTTAAATAATCTTATATATAAGTAAAAGATTTGTAATGAGATTTATAAATCAAGGAAATTTTTTGAAAGAATTTAAAGCACTGAATTCACTATTGTTGCTGGGAAATAGTACGGTGATGACTGCAGCATCATTTACTGCTTTTCTGCTATTTTCAGTTTATATTCTGTTCCCGTACCAACGGGTGGTGCTTTCACAATTCTATTACACACACCGGGTGTTAACGTTCACTTTTTAGCGTTAAAATTTTGGTGCTTTCACTGAGAACCCAACTCAGGCGATCATCCACCATTGCTTCGCAAAGATTCATAAAAAGAACCTCTCTTAAAAACCAGATCCGAAATAATGGCTCCGGGAAGAAGAGGTAGACCTATCAGATCCGGAAATGCTCACGAAGGGACTTCCGCTTCCCCAATAACAGACCAAGCAACTCCAACCGTTGGAGTCACCAGGGCTGAATTGGATGATGCAGTTTCGGGATTATACCAACAGATTGAAACCCAAAACGCTTTGATGATGGATAGGTTAACTGCTCTGCTCGGGGCAAGTCGTCAACCAGAAAACCGTCAAACTACTCTTCCTGAAATGCCACCTTTCCAGGCTGATGGTTCTATGCCGCAACCAACTTGTCATGAACATATGCCCGGGCAAACTTCCGAGGGAAGAACTGATGCTTGTCCGGAGGTGTCTTTGAACAATAAAGAATACCTGTCCGAAATGGTTAGCCGCATCATGAAAGAGAGCATGCAAAGGGAAGAGGATGAGAACGACTGGGGATTTGCACCAAGCAAAACTCCGTTTACTGAAAGGATCCTGAGAGCGGAATTTCCAAGGAAATTTGCACCTCCTACTATCCAAGCCTATAGGGGAACCGGTGACCCTAATCATTTCCTATACAAATACGATTGGCATATGACCGGTGCAAGAGCATCAGACGAGATCAAGTGTCGATACTTTCCAGTATACCTGGAAGGTGTGGCTTTACTTTGGTTCATAAAGCTTCCAGTTCGGTCTGTAGATAAGTTCTCCGACTTAACACAAAAGTTTAAAGAACAGTTCAGATTGTATGCTTCAAAAGCTAAGGATATAGTGTCACTATCTAACCTTGAACAAGCGTCCGGAGAATCAATCAAATCTTTCTTGAGCCGTTTCAATATAGCTTTAGCCGAAGTAGAAAATGCGGAACCACGCATGATCCTGACTTATTTGATGCGAGCCATTGATAAATCGAGTAAATTTGGGATATGGCTAAAGATGAAGGAACCGAACTCACTTGAAATTTTTTATAAAAAGGCCGACGAGTTCATTCACCTTGAAAGCCTTTCCACGACATCAAAAGTGGTTGCTGCCCAAGCTAATAATAACAATGTCCCATCTAATAAAGGAGAATCTGAAAATCAGAAAAGGGAGAACAAAAGAGGAAAGAGCCAGGGAAATGAAAAGAAACCTCGCCGCTTTAATCCTTCGGATTTTACTCCTTTAACTGATACACCAAGAAATATCTTTTTTGCAACAAAAGACGTTGTTAGGTATCCTAAGCCACCTGAGATGACGAGAGGTGCAAAGCGTAATGGAAAATTCTGCCAGTTTCACAATCAACCTGGCCATGACACTGACCAATGTCGCCAATTAAAGAATGTGATTGAAGAATTGCTGGAGCAGGGTAAACTCCAACAATACGTTAAGAGAAGCGGAGTCGCTCCAACCTCATCCACTCGGGATCAACAACGTCCTACCCATCAATCTGATTCTCTCAACAACACTGCAGTGCAAGATTCAGAAAAGCTTGTCATTAATGTTGTCACAGGAGGTCCACACCCAGCAGGCAGAAGTTGGGACGACTGCTAATGGTCCACAAAACTGCAACTGGGACATCTTTCACTTTCTCTGGCATAAAAATCCAAAAGCTATGAATCAAGCACGAATGGAAATCTAGCTTGGAGATTCAGAAACAACAATCACTAGCATCTATTTTTTTGCTTAACAGCGTTGCTTAAATTTGTAAAAAATGATGATGGATGTATAACTTCTGCATTGTAAACCGCTAAGAAATCAGCGTGACTGAATAATGAAAAACTATGCATTCTGTGTTTTCTATTATAAAATGCCTGTTATATTTCGATGTGTAAATACTCTAAATGTATTGCTAAAATGTCGATCTAATATTGCAGGTCATTAAAGCAAAGCTCACCCATCGCAAAGCTAAGCGAGCCTTACAAATCATTTATTAAAGCAAATACCAAGCAACAAAAAATTCCATATTCAAATCCTATACAAGAAGAACCTCACATAAAAAGTTGGCAACTTCACTGGGGCAAGCCTTCGTTAATCAGTTGTGATTGTCAATATGAACAGACATCCAGCTAGGTAACTCGCGTTTGTCCCATGAAGTTATTCAACAGTGAAGGCCACTTCTTCGGATAAGGCAATTTACTTACAAAAGGAACAAAGATACGCTTGGAAATGATAATAAAAGATCGCTAATGGACAGATGATGGGAGAACATGGCCAAACAAGCACGGAAGCAACCAAAAGGAATTTTGCTCCTCAATAAAAGGGCCGGTAGAACCACCGAAGGGACACCTTCCCAAGCAGAAGGAACAGGGCCCTTGCTAACTGATCGTGATGCATCCGATCAGGCAGCTTGCGTCCGTCCCATGGATCTACTCGCCCCTGAGAAGCGACCTTCCTGGCACATCAACCAACCGATGCTCCTTCCCAAAGATCAACAAAGCCCTCTAACGAGGCACACCAATAAATGGGAGAGCTTTCCTCAATCAAAAAGATCGGTGGGACTACCAAAGGGGCACTTTGTTAGTTAATTGCGATCGTTTGTGCAAACAAACATCCAATCAAGCAACTTGCGTTCGCCCCGTGGACCCCTCCGACCATGAGAAAGTAACTTCCAGGCAATCAAAAGCCCTTTTCGGAGGCACAAGCCCTCTTCGGAGGCACAAGCCATCTTCAGAGGCAAAAGCCCTTTTCGGAGGCACATTTCACCCGTGTAGAAGTGCAAAATGCTTCTCTTCGGAGACCCACTTCACCAGTGATGAAATGCTAAAAAAGCCCTTTTCGGAGGCACATTTCACCCGTGTAGAAGTGCAAAATGCTTCTCTTCGGAGACCCACTTCACCAGAGATGAAATGCCAAAATTGCTTCTCTTCGGAGACCAAAAATTGCTTCTCTTCGGAGACCAAAATTGCTTCTCTTCGGAGACCAAAATTGCTTCTCTTCGGAGACCCACTTCACCAGTGATGAAATGCTAAAAAAGCCCTTTTTGGAGGCACATTTCACCCGTGTAGAAGTGTAAAATGCTTCTCTTCGGAGACCCACTGCACCAGAGATGAAATGCCAAAATTGCTTCTCTTCGGAGACCAAAAATTGCTTCTCTTCGGAGACCAAAATTGCTTCTCTTCGGAGACCAAAATTGCTTCTCTTCGGAGACCAAAATTGCTTCTCTTCGGAGACCAAAAGACCTCTTCAGAGGCATACTTCACCTTGCTTGAAGTACCAAAAATAAACCCTTTACTGGGGCACAAAAATCAAAACCTTCTTCAGAAGCTCATTTCATTGTGCAGGAAAATTCATTTTTAAACAAATAAAAGTGATCATTCCCAAAAGTCGAAGTGTTCTTCTGACAGAAAGAGAAAGTAAAAAACTTCTCGAAAGACGAGATATACTTTATTAAAAGCAGAATGATTCTTCCCTTAAAAGCGGAATAGTTATTCTCTGGAATAAGAGTATCAGTCTTGAAAAAGCTAGGAATATTGCAATGCACTTGCGGTATGGGGGCAATACTATACGATTCAGTTACATGAACAAAGTAATATACAAGCAACATACCGCGAGTTCATCACAATATCATGAAAAATAGATGATGTGGAATAAATGCATTCTCAAACGCAGACAAAAAGTTTGCACAAGTAAAAAGAATCGTTTGTTCCACACCAAAAATAAAAAACAGATGCATTCTCACATACACAAGAGTTTGTACAAGTAAAATAATTGTTTTATTTAGTACTATGAAAATTCTTTACATGTGCAGATATCTCAAAAAGTAAAAGCAGGGACCGGTACCCGCACAATCCCCGGTCGATACATGCAAAAAGCAAAAGTAAGGAGTAGAAAATCTAGCTTGTTATTCCTTCTTCTCGCCACCTTTGGAGCCTTTCCCCGGCCTAATGATTAGTTTTTGGAGCCGTTGTGAACGGGTCGGGGCAGAAGGAGGAAAAGGCGCGGCTGGATCAACTTCTGCTTCGTCCCCAGTTGAAGCACTTCTCTTCTTCTTCCTTATGCCACGCTTCCCCTTCCTCTTTGAAGAAGATTCGCTCCCCGGAGTAGCAAGCAGTGTTGAAAGCTTCGTGTCATCATCAAGGGACTGCTCCGGGGTCTTCTCGACGTCTTCAAGGTCCTCCGCCTTCTGTTCCTACGAAGCTGCCGGGTCATCCAGGCCTTGAAGGGCTTCGATTTTCTCTGCCTGTGATCCCGGCTGGGAAGCAGAAGGAGGAGTAACCTGTAAAGATGGAGGGACGGCAACTGAAGGAGTGGAAACTTGTGCAGTGTTTGGTGCCTCCGCTGTAGAAGAAAAGAAGTTAAAATCAACATCTTCCGAAAATAGAGAAGGTATCGGTTCACCAAAGTTCAAGTAACAAGTAAGAAGGTCATCAAACTCGGTTAAATCAAATAACTGGTTCGTTAGACCCGGAACTTCGCCAAAGTTACCTGGAGGAGCTGGCTTTGCAAGTTCAACTTCATATTTATCAGCCTCAGTTTCTTCCTGGCTCTTCTCTTCAATTTGGGAAAGAGGAGTCTCGGAAGTATCGAATTTAGCTTCAGCATCTTTTGAAGCAAGTGGAGATTGAGAGCTAGAACCGATGATATCAACATCAGTCAAAGTTGAAGTATGGACAGGGGCAGGTAGTGATGTTGTCTTTTTTGGATGTTCCTCTACCACTGTCCCGGCTCTAGCTTCGGCAAGTTGCTCTTTGCCTCTAATAAGCGCATCACGTGCTTCATCGTCTAGATAAAGCGCTACAAGGTCTGCTTCCGCATAACCGGCAAATGTATCAAGTATGGTCTCCCAAACTTCAGCAAGTGTAATCTCATATTTGGGACCCAAGAATGAAAGGCTGCCGCGGCCCAAAACGCTGTGCATGTAGAAGTCAAATAGATTAGAATCGATGCTAGCTTTAGTGGCGTCGTGAGACTCTTCGACCGCAACTTGTCCGGCGACCGCGTCATCACGCTCCTTCTCAACTTTAAGAAGCTTAGCTTTCAGCATCTCAATCTCTGCATTTTGGGACACAATTGTTCCCCGCAGCTCAGTATTTTCTGTGCGATATTTCTCAGTAATGTGCTGCTCAGCTGCAAGCTTCATTTCGACGTCCCTTTGCGCAGCATGTGCATCCCACACTTGCTTCTGAAAGACTTCTTCCTTTTGAGTGTGCGATGCAGAAGATGAGGCCAGATCTTCCTTTAGTCGCTTGACTTCAGATGCAAGCTTTGCGTTGTCGTCTGCAATGCTTGTCATCTCCGCATCATGTTGCTTACACCATTTGTCCCATTCTGATTTATCATTCTCCATGGTCATCATCGCCTCAAGATTTATGTGGTTGACCCTCTGAAGTTCGTCGACAAGTTTCTGCCATTGCGACATCCTCTCGATATTAAGCCTGACCGCGTCAAGACTTTTAAGCATGTCTTGCTTATCAATCGGAACCAAATCCAAGTCAAAGCGCACTCCTTTTAGGCACCAATTCGGAAATCGGCTCTGAAGCGTTGGAGGGCCGTCTTTAACTTGATATTGTGGCATGTTAATGATTGTTTGAATATCAGACTTCTTTAGAGGAGGAGAGCCGGCCGGAGTATCAGAAGGGATAGGAGCGTCAGTTTTTTCAGAAATTTCAGACGCATCCTTCTCATCAAGTTTAACCCGTTTACTTGGGTCATCGGTAGCATGCTTCTTCCCTTTGTCATCATGATATTTTCTTTTATGAGAGTCATCGTCTCTCCTTCTTTGCTGCTCTTCGTAAGCACGCCTTTCTTGAGCTTTTCTAGCTGCACGCTCTTCGTCAGATTCTTTGCGGGAGGGAAGATAACGTCCATAATCGTAAGAATCACGCCCTCCATAGCGCCGAAAGTTGTCGTAGTATGAGCCGGTACGTTCCATCGGAGAATCTGAAAAACGGAAAAGAAGTAAAGTTTAGAAATTTCCAGAAAAAGAGGATAAATGCTTATAAGTGCTGAAAAATCCTAAGTGTGTGCGGCGTGCAAGCTACATGCGTCAAACTACAGACCACGCTTTAGTGTGGAAACAGAGACGACTGGCGTAGTAGGCGTCAGGGTTTGTTTTAGGGTGGAAGTCGCTTCAACAACAGGAGAAGTCACTTTTGGATTACTATCCCCGAAAAGCTCTTGAGAAGTTATCATGATATCGCTCAAGCCATCAAAAGTGTCATCACCCTGGAGCTCAGCAGACTTCTCCTTTTCAACTTCCACATCAGTTGATTTTTCAGAAACTCGAGGATTTTCTTACTCTTCGATAATTGGGGCAAGTGCCGATTTGCTGACTAACCCTACAACATTAGTGGATGCGAAACACTTTATCAAAGCAGCCTCTACGACAGGTGTTTCTGATGCAACTTCTTCTGTAGAAACTGGGGCATTCGATGCCTCTGCTTGAGAGCCCGAAGCAGCTAACGTTTCTGCATCAGAACTAGAAATTTCATGAATCTGGGTCAATCTAGAAGGATGTAAAAGACCAAATTGGTGCAGAAATTCATCTTTCAACAAGAATTTGGCACTCCTCTCTTCAACATCAACGACACTCAAAGTATCTAAAATTAACTTGTGATTGGTGTCTCGAAGTGGAGGAGGAAGTGCTGCAAAAAGAAAGAATGGAGTTAAGCATTTGACAGTTCGAGTTCTGGAAAGTCTTAAAAACAAATCGGAAAGAGGCAATCTTACTTCCGACTCTCCAGATGGCATAAAATCCCGGAGGACAGCGGACATAAAAGAATTGAGTCAAGAACCCATGGGCACTTTCGGGCAAGTCCAGAATTAGTTTACGGTTCCTGGCACTCCTTACAAGTGTAATAGAGGGATGATCTTTGTTCTTTGCAAATGTGCACAAGAAGCGAATTTCGGCAAAACTGGGAAAACGGCCCAACGTTCTCCTGAAAAGCACACACAGTCCCAACAGGATGGAGTATCCATTAGGGTGCAGTTGAAAAGGGGAGATAGATAGCCGAAGGAGAAGTTCTCGAAGACAATCATTAAAGGGCGGAATAGCTCCGCTCAAGCACATCTGACGATTCACAGCAACAAAGCCAAGAGGCGGCCTGTCGGCAGTGTCGCTTGACCCAGGAAGTAAAGCATCTGCTTCGGCAATGCCAAATTGGATGAATAATTGATGGAAGACATTATGACTCAAAGTGGTAGGAGTCCTTTCCGGAGGATCATTTAATGGAGTAGCAATGGGAAAGGCTTCTCCAGCTGTTTCCAAGTCTTCCTGTTGAGATTCCATTCTACACAAGGAACTGGACGATCAAATATTAAGGTGCACGTTTCCTAAAAAGAGTGAAGTGTTGTGCAAAACTAATGCAATAACAAGCAAATGTAAATGAAACTAAATTAATTGATACTTGTTGATTATAAAGTTTCAGGGCTTGATATCTTAAGTCCAAGAATAGTGCTGTGTTGATGTAAATAAATCAGCTTTAGTTGATCATTTCAATTTTGCTTTAATACTTCACTTAAATTTGTTAGTTCATAGCATTTCATTCACGAAGTTCATTTAAGTTTGATACTCTTTGTCAACTAATCTGTCGTTTGATGTGGGCAATCAATGGCAGTATATTCGTCCCATTTTTCTGTGAATGTTGCTTCTAGACAGGTTATCAGCGTTAAAGTTAAGGCAATCTGAAAAGAAATACAAAGTCCAAAGCAATTCAAATTCAAAATATCAGTCAAATTCTGCTCAAAGTTCTAAGTGTTAGGTCGCTCACGACCTAACACAGGTTGCAGCGTTCTTATGTCGTGTTGTTCAGATTAAAAGTTCAGGACTATGAAAAATTGCCTAAGTATTAGGTCGTTCAGCGACCTATTGTGGGTCAAAGGTTTCTATAGGTCACACGTTGCAACTGAATGAATTAGGATGAGGCAATTTTCTCTAAGTCCTAGGTCGTGCACAATTGTTCTTAGGTTGAAGACTCTCTAGGTCGCAAATGTTGTCAGATCGCAAAGGCTTAAGTCGCTAAGCGTTCCCACGTGACCTAACTCTTGGGTCGTTCAAATCTGGTAGGTTGTTGACTTCCTCTCCAAGCAACATCATTTTGGATCCGATAACCCAATACCGCCAGTTCAAAAGAATTCATCTTCCCCTTCATTCTACCTCAACATACCGCAAATCAACTGCAAACCCCGAAGATCCATAGTAAAAGCTTTCGTACGATTGCGAATCACCACAACACATCAATTGACAAAAAAAAGTCATTGGAAACCACCGTTCAGAAAGCACAGTGCACAAAATTAAGCTCAGGACAGGTAACAGCGATTCATGATCGAGTAATGGTTATGGATGAATAAAAGCTGATCCACTTACGAATTATGATTGGCGAGGAAGAATCGTCAACTGAATGGGTCAAATTTGTCTTTGGAAGCTCGATAAATTGTTAATGGCGATGGAGGCTCAAAACAGTAGGGTGAGGAAGAAGTTGCGACCTAGCCAATTTATATGAAGCTGAGAATGGGAGGCGAACAGGCGTGCAAAGTTCTAGGTCGTTCGCCACTTAGCGAGGGTGAGTCGAAGCATATGACCTATGGCATAGTCATATGCCTCGAGGGGCAAATGTTAATTCCTTTATCTTAGCGACCTAGAACTTAACGACCTAAGAGAACTCCACGACCTAGAACTTAACGACCTAAGAGAACTCCACGACCTAGAGAACTCCACGACCTAGAGAACTCCACGACCTAAAGAACTCTGCGACTCAGAAAGGTTTGCGACCTAAGGACTTGGGAGAAGTTTGCGACCTAAGGACTTAAGAAAGGTTTGCGACCTAACAACAGAAGACCTTGCGACCTAAGGACTTGGGAGAGGTTTGCGACCTAAGGACTTGGGAGAAGTTTGCGACCTAAGGACTTAAGAAAGGTTTGCGACCTAACAACAGAAGACCTTGCAACCTAAGGACTTGGGAGAAGTTTGCGACCTAACTACAGGAAAGGTTTGCGACCTAACTACAGGGAAGGTTTGCGACCTAACTACAGGGAAGTTTTGCGACCTAAGGGACCTACGACCTAAGAGGCTAACGACCTAGAGCTCCCACAGCTATTCCTTAACTCGCCTGCGACCTACCACTTGATCAAATAAAGCCAAGTATTGCTTCACCAGCTAATCTCTTAAGCCGCAAGGAGACTGCGACCTAGCTTAGGTCGCTCGCGACCTACGACTTAACTGAGGTCGTACGTGACCTATGACTTAGGCGAATTTTCTGCTCAGAAATCAGCTCCTATAAATACCCCACCACTTCCAACATGTAGGGGACTTTGGGCCATTCATTTCTTCAAGCGCCGTTATGCTGTCGAAGTCTCCTCTCATTCAGCAATCAAAGATCTTCAAGCATTCGAGACGCTACAACAATCTTCGAGAAGAACTCCTTACATCCAACACGGATTCGTCGAGTTTCATCATCAAAGATCGAGCTAGTAGTCAAGAATGCTTTCATGATCAAGTTGTATTGTATTTTGAAGGATATTGTATCAAATTGTAACCAAATCAGCAATAAAAGGCTATAAAGTGGACGTATGCTCAATTACGGGCCGAACCACTATAAATCTGTTGTTCATTTACTGCTTTTCTGCTATTTTCAGTTTATATTCTGTTCTCGTACCAACGGGTGGTGCTTTCACAATTCTATTACACACACCGGGTGTTAACGTTCACTTTTTAGCGTTAACAGGTATGGATTGGTTAAATATATATGATGTTAAGATATTTTATCGAGATACGGAAATATCACTAAGATACCCTAATAGTCATAACCGAATTATATATTTAGCAGAGAATTCAAATCTGAGTGCTTATGCTTTTTTCGGTGCTATCGAAGTAGAAGAAGAATTGAATCAGGTTTCGATAGCAAGAGAGTTTGCAGATGTTTTTGAGCCAGTCACAGGATTACTACCAAAGCGAGCCATTAAGTTTCGGATAGATCTTGTACCAAGAGCAGAAACTGCAAGTAGACCACCTAGCAGGATGACATCTTCCGAGATGAAGGAATTGAAGGTGTAGCTAGTGGATTTAGAAGGATAGATTTTATTAGACCAAGCTGTTTACGTTAGGGAGCGACCGCGGTGTTCGTGAACAAACCGGATTGGTCGTTAATGATGTGTATTGACTATTGTAAGTTGAATGAGAAGACGATCAAGAATAGTTATCCTTTGCCAAGAATTGATGATTTATTTGATTACTGGAGTGGAGCCAGAGTATTTTCCCAATTGGATTTGGCGACAGGTTCCCATCAGCTAAGAGTGGCAGAGGACAGTATTCCGTTGATGACATTTCAAACTAGGTATGTTTGTACGAATGGTTAGTAATGCCATTCGGGTTAACAAATGTGCTAACTTTCTTCGTGGATTTGATGAACCGAGTTTTCCTAGAGCACTTGGATAGGTTCGTATTGGTGTTCATAGATGAAATTTTAATATACTCTAAGGATGAAAGAGAGCATGAAGTTCATTTTAGAGTAGTGCTTGAGACGCTGAGACAGCATTAGCCAAAAGCGAAGTTTTCAAAGTGTCATTTCTGAAAGAAAGAAGTTAAGTTTCTTGGTCAGGTGGTTACAGAGAAGGGTTTATTAGTTGATCCGGAAAAGATCGAGGCTGTTAACAACTGGAAGAGACCAAAGATGGCGACTGAGATCAGAAGTTTTCTTGGACTCATTGGCTATTATCGGAGATTCATTAAGGATTTCTCGTGGATAGTAGCGCCTTTGACTAAGCTAACTAGGAAGGACGTGATGTTTATTTGGTCTGACAAATGTGATAAAGCATTTCTTAAGTTAAAGCATTTATTGACCAATGCGCCTATGTTAGTAGTTCCAGACGGAATCCAAGGATTTATAGTGTACACAGATGCATTTGGAACCGAATTAAGGGTTGTGTTGACGCAGAAAGGTAAAGTTATTGGCTATGATTCACGACAGCTTAGACCGCATGAAGTGAGATATCCTACTAATGATCTAGAGTTGGCAGTGGTGATCCTCGCACTAAAAGTATGGAGACATTATTTCTTAGGGGATAGATTTGAGTTAAACACAGACCATAAGTCCTTAAGATATTTATTCTCTAAAAAGGGGTTGAGTATGAGACAATAGAGATGTTTGGAGTTTTTAGTAGCTTATTATGTTGGTATAAAGTATATACTTGGAAAAGGAAATAAAGTGGTGGATTCTCTTAGCAGAAAGCATCAGAATTTGGTGTTAGCTATGTTAACGAAATGGAAGGATCTAGAGGCTTTAACTACTTGTAGTGTGCAGTTAAGATCGTCTACTAGTTCTAGTCAGAGCATTGCCATGTTATCCTGCTTAGAAGTTCGACCTGTACTGATCGAAAGGATTGCTTCTAAGAAGAAAAAGGATCCATTATTAGCCAAGAAGATTAAAAGGCTTAAGGTTGGATCGGAGATTGATGATCTAAAAGATTTCAGTCTCGACTAGAGGGGATAGTTAAACAAGAAGGGACAGTTGTGTGTTCCGAATGTTGGGGACTTAAGGAGAGAAGTCTTTAGGAATGTCATCGATCCAAATTTACGAATCATCTTGGGGTAACCAAGATGTATCAAGTCATGAAGAGGAGTTTCTACTGGGAAGGTATGAAGAAGGATGTTGCCTTGTGGGTAAGGCAGTGTGTGAATTGTCAACAAGTGATGGCCGAGCATCATAAGCCGAGTGGGTTGCTTCAATCTTTAGAGATACCAATTTGGAAATAGGATTCAATATCCATGGATTTTATAGAAGGGTTGCCAAGGTCGAATCGAGGAAATGAAAGTGTATGGGTATAGTGGACAGTTTGACCAAGAGTGGCCACTTCATTCTAGTTAAGTCAACCAGGACGGCACCTATTTAACTAAATTGTTTACGAAGAATATAGTTAGGCTGCATGAAATTCCTAGTAGTATAGTAGTGATAGAGATACTTTGTTTACTAGCGAGTTCTGGAAGAGTTTACAGGATGTGTTAGTACCAAGCTCAAGATGAGTACTGCTTATCACCCTCGAACAGATGGGCAGAAAGAGAGAGTCAATAAGGTACTGGAGGGTTTGTTAAGAGCTTGTGTGCTAGATTTTGGTGGATCTTGGTAAGATCACCTACACCTATTTGACTTTTCCTATAATAACGGTTTTCAAACTAGTATAGAAATGGCACCTTTCGAAGCTTTGTATGGAAGGCCATGCAAGTCACCAGCGTGTTGGTTGAAAACTGGAGACAAATTAGTCTTAGGTCCAGATCTGGTAAGAAGGCAACAGAGCAGATTGAGTTGATCCGAGGTAGGATGAGGGAAGCTCGGTCTAGACAAAAGAGTTACGCAGATAAGAGGCCTAAGAAGCTGGAGTTTGCAGTTGGAGATAGGGTTTTCATTAAAGTATCATCGATGTAGGGTGCAGTACGATTCAAAAAGTCAGGGAAACTAGCACCGAGTTATGTTGGACTATTCTTAGTTATAGAGAGGATCTGAAAGCTCGTATACAGAGTAAAGTTGCCGAGCATTTTAGAAGGTGTCCATAATGTGTTTCATGTGTCTCATCTTCATAAGAGTGTGCATGATCCAGAGACTACTATTTCTCCGCCTACATTGTAAGACATAATAGTAGAAATGGATCTGACTTTCATTAGGCAACCAATTAGGGTTGTAGCAAGAGATGAGAAGAATTTAGGAAACAAGACAGTAAAGTTGGTGAAAGTTCAGTGGAGCGACAACGAGAAGGACTGTACTTGGGAGACAGAAGACAAAATTAGAGATACTTATCCTGATCTGCTTTGAGGGTAGGTTCTATATTTGCTTTGTATAAACTGTTAACTAGTCAGGTAGGCTAGTATGGTAGTTAGGAGATGTTACAAATGATGGATATGATTAGTATTTAGTCCTTGTTGAATTTCGAGGACCGAATTCTTTAAGGAGGAGAGCTTGTAGCACACCTAATTTTAAATAGCATTATTCAGAAGATTTAATTGATAAATTAAATAGAATAATGTAGAGACTAGAGTGATAAGGGGATTGAGATTTGAAAACTAATTAGGGTCGTGCCTTAACTAGATTGATTTATAAAATGGTTTATAAGTAAATACCTAAGAGATTGATGCAGCCCAAAATGACCAAGTCTTAGGTCGCGAGCGACCTAACATGTTGTTAAGTCGCGTGCGACCTAACAAGGAAGCTGACAAGATAGAACTTTGGGATAAGTCATGGGAAGTTGAAGTCTTAGGTCGCGTGCGACCTAACATGTTCCAAGATGGCGAGGTAAGAAAAGAAGCGAGTTATGCAAGAACAGGAAAGCCAACGACCTATGATAAGTCGTGAGGCCTTAGGTCGCTCACTTTAGGTCGCTCCGATCTTGTGAGTACCAGCTTTGAAGTGCTACGACCTAAGTTAGGTCGCGAGACAGAATTACGACATACGTTAGGTCGTGGAGAAATGTTCCGACCTAAGTTAGGTCGCAATAAGATAGGTCGCTGACCTAGTGATGTGGGAAGTTAGGTCGCTTGCCTTAAGTCACCGAGAAGATAGGTCGCTTTCTTCTATTTTAGGTCGCTCGCTGCCTTGCATTTTTAGGTCGCTTAAGTATAGGTCGCAAGACTTAAGTCGCTGGAAGAGCTTAGGTCGCTGCTGCCATGTGTGTGTTGTATTTTAGGTCGCTCAAGGCGTTGTGATGTATGTTGTAATGTGTTGTAAAGTGTTTTCTTATTTCGTTTTGTATATAAGTCGTAGGTTGCGATCCATGTTAGGTCGTGCACTTTGTTAGGTCGCTGGTCTATGTTAGGTCGTGAATGACCTATGTGTTGTACAAATTTGTGTTGTGTAAGTTGTAAGCCTATAAATAGGCGGGTGGTACCATTTGTAAAAAGTTAGTTGATTTTGAATAAAACTTTTGTTTGTTAGCTTTGTGCTTTCATTAAATTGGTAGTTGAGTGTAATCTCCTATCTCCACTTTCGGTTAATCGAGTGCGCTCGATTCAACGACCACTGAAGCTGATTCACAGAATCTAGTGCGCTAGATCAACGTGCGAAGAATCGTAGATCTTTAAACACGGTATCGTGCGCGATCAACGTGTTTGGGATAGCTAGAATTCGGTATCTTCGGATCAACGAATTTGGGCATTTCGGTATCTTCTATTTCATCGATTGCTACTTTCATCATCACATACATTTCTGTTATTCCGCTGTTGCGTCATTTGGTATCAGAGCCAGGTTTAGCCAATCATAGCTAAGCCGAGTCTTGGAGCCAATTCTTATTGAAGTGTTTGAGCCGTGCATAGTTTGTTCATTCAAAGTTGAAGCCGTACATCACTTTGAGATTTAAAACCGAGAATTGAAATTTGAAAATGCCGCCGAGAAGAGCTAATCGCCATCAAAATGTTGAAGCATTGTATAGAAGAGAAGAGGCCGATGAAATGGGCAAAGAATTAACGAAAACTTTAATGAGAAGCTTAATGAAGGGATTGGACGATTAAAGAGAATGATGTTGGAGATGAATCAAAATCAGAGAAGGGTTTCACCTGAATCGAGCCATGGGAGAAGTAGAGTTTCACCACATTCAAATCGAGAGAGAAGTGTTGATAGTGATCATAGAAGTGTGGATCGAGATTGTGATAGAAATGTTGATGATCGAAGTCGTGATAGAAATGTGAATGATCGTGATCGGAGGAATGTAGATCGAAGGGATGTTGGTGGAAGAAATGGTGGTAGTAGAGATGTTGGTGGTCAGGATCGACATCGATATACATCAGATTTTGAAGAGGAGTTTGATGGTGGTAGTGTTCGTGGACAAGGACGAGGTCAAGGAAGAAATTATTCAAAGTATGATCACAAGTGGGAATCGGGGATGAAAACGGAAATTCCAGAATTCAAGGGTGGTATGCAAGCTGATGAGTTTTTGGATTGGATGTCTAATGTCGAAGAGATTTTTGACTTCAAGGAGGTTCCAGAAAATCATAGAGTGAAGTTGGTTGCTACAAGGTTGAGGGGTAGAGCTTTGGCGTGGTTGCAGCAAACCAAACTTACACGTGAACGGATGGGGAAGTCGAAGGTTGAATCATGGGAAAAGATGAAGAAGTTAATGAAAGCTACATTCTTGCCATATAATTATCAATCTCTGATGTATCAACGTTTGCAAAACTTGAGGCAAGGAACAAAGACTGTGAATGATTATGCGGATGAATTTTATCAACTTATTGCCAGGAATGATATCATGGAGACAGAAGAGCAACTGACAGCTAGATTTGTTGGAGGGTTGAGAATGCAGATTCAAGACATGGTGAATATGTTTGATCCCAGATCTGTTGCTGAAGCACATCAAAAGGCTCTAGCTTGGGAGAAGCAAGGGAGACGAGGAGGTGGTGTGTTTACAAATTCCAACAATCAAGTGAAAGGGGCTAGTAGCAACATGAATGTTTCCAAGGCTGTTACAAAACCAGTTGTTAATGAAGTTGCTAAGACCAAGGTCAATAGTGGTATCAAATGTTTCAATTGTCAGGAGTTTGGTCACAAAAGCAATGAATGTCCGAAGCCGAAGAAGCGAGCAATGATAGCTGAGGTTGAGGATGAGAATGAGGAGGCTAAATGTTCTAATTCATTACCGGTTGAGGAGGAAGAATTATTGTCTGGAGATGATGGATATATATTAATGATGAGGAGGAATTGCTTGACACCGAAGTAGGAGGAAGAGACTAGCTGGTTGAGAAGTAACATCTTTCAGTCTACATGCACTATCATAGGAAGGGTTTGCAAATTTGTCATTGATGCGGGAAGCTGTGATAATATTATCTCTACAGAGGCTGTGAAGAAATTGGCATTGAAGACAGAGAAGCATCCGAAACCTTACAAGTTAGCTTGGTTGAGGAAAGGTGGGGAGGTGAAAGTTAGCCGAAGAGCTTGTGTTAATTTTTCAATTGGGAAGAAATACAAAGATGAAATTTGGTGTGATGTTGTGGACATGGATGTATGTCATCTGTTGTTGGGGAGACCGTGGCAGTATGATAGGGCGGTGCAACATGATGGACGTACTAACAACTACAGTTTCATGTTTGAAGGTACTAAAATCACTTTAGTTCCCAAGAAGCGACAACAAGAAGAAAGCAAGTTGGAGGAGATTGAAGAGCTTAAAACTTTGCTATCTTTGAAGGAGTTCGTTAAGGAAGTAGAAGAGGAGCCTGAAGTATTTTTGTTGATTGGACGTGAGAGTCATGAAGTGGTTGAGATTCCTGAAGAAGTAAAGCCAGTACTGGAGGAATTTGAAGATGTATTTCTAGAGGAGTTGCCAACGGAGTTACCACCGTCGAGGGACATTCAACATCAAATTGATCTTGTTCCAGGAGCTGTGTTATCGCATAGACCACACTACAGAATGATTCCAAAGGAACATGAGGAGTTGCGAAGGCAGGTGGAAGAATTACTTGAACAGGGGCGTGTGCAGGAGAGTTTAAGTCCGTGTGCTGTGCCAGCATTGTTAGTGCCGAAGAAGGATGGAACGTGGAGGATGTGCATGGATATCAGGGCACTGAACAAGATAACAGTCAGATACAGATTTCCAATGCCGAGGCTTGATGATCTGTTAGATCAAATCAGTGGGTCTGTAATCTTTTCTAAGATTGACTTGAAGAGCGGTTATCATCAAATTCGAATTAGACCAGGGGACGAATGGAAGACAACATTCAAGACGAGGGAAGGATTGTATGAATGGCTGGTGATGCCATTTGGTCTATCGAATGCACCAAGTACATTCATGAGGGTGATGAACCAAATTTTCAGGCCGTACATTGGGAAGTTTGTGGTAGTTTACTTTGATGATATTTTGATTTATAGTGCTAGTACAGAGGAGCATATTCAACATTTGTGGAAGGTGTTGATTATTCTTCGGGAAGAACAATTCTATGCTGCTACGAAGAAATGTGTGTTTATGGCACGGAGTGTCTTATTTCTGGGATATGTTGTATCGAAAGGAGGAATACAGGTGGACCAAAGTAAAGTCGAAGCAATTAGAGATTGGCCGCAACCCAAGACGATAACGGAAGTTTAAAGTTTTCACGGGTTGGCTTCATTTTATCGAAGGTTTATTCCACACTTTAGTAGTGTGATGGCGCCTGTTACAGATTGTATGAAGGGCAAGCAGTTTTCATGGTCGATGGAAGTAGAAGTTGCTTTTGAACGAATCAAAGAACTTTTGACGACAGCACCAATTTTAGCATTACCGGATTTTCAGTTATTGTTTGAGCTACATACTGATGCATCCAAGGTTGGCATTGGAGGGGTGTTGAGTCAGAGGGGGCGTCCTATTGCATATTTCAGTGAGAAATTATCAGGAGCGAAGATGAGATATAATACGTATGATGTGGAATTTTATGCTGTTGTGCAAGCTATTAAACATTGGAGACATTACTTATTTCACAAGGAGTTTGTGCTATACACTGATCATGAGGCTTTGAAACATCTGCAAGGACAGGAGAAAATTTCAGCAAGGCATGCATCGTGGATTGCATATCTGCAGCAGTTTACATTTGTTGTGAAACATAAATCGAGAGTTACAAACCGTGTGGCAGATGCGTTAAGCAGAAGAAATCATTTATTAACTACAATGAAAGTTGAAGTGATGGGGTTCGAAGTACTTCCGGAGTTGTGTGTTGAAGATCCTTACTTTGCAAAGTTTGTAGATGAAGTCAAGGAGGGAAAGACGGATGAGTTTGTATTGGTGGATGGTTTCCTATTTAAAGGAAATCGACTATGTGTACCTGATTGCAGTTTACGGATGAAAATTGTAAAGGAGTTACATGAAGAAGGCCATGTGGGTGGAGACCGTACATTGCAGCTGATTTCTCAATCTTACTTTTGGCCGTCAATGAGAAAAGAAGTGGAGAGGTTTGTGGAAAGATGCCATGTCTGTCAAGTGTCGAAGGGAACCGCTACAAATGCAAGATTATATATGCCGTTACCTGTGCCTACTAGACCGTGGGTGGATGTGAGCATGGATTTTGTTTTGGGTTTGCCTAGAACTCAAAGGGGAAATGATTCTATATTTGTTGTGGTGGATAGGTTTTCGAAAATGGCACATATCATAGCATGTAAGAAGACAGCGGATGCCGTCCGTGTTGCACAGTTGTTCTTTAGGGAGATCTATCACTTACATGGTTTACCAGAATCCATTGTTTCTGACAGAGATACTAGATTTCTAAGTCATTTTTGGCTAAGTTTGTGGAATATGGTGGGAACAAAACTAAATTTCAGTAGTGCTTACCATCCGCAGTCCGATGGACAGACTGAAGTTGTTAACAGATCCCTAGGAAATTTATTGCGGTGTCTTGTAAAGGATAATCTGAAGAGTTGGGATGTGAAGTTATGTCAAGCGAAGTTTGCTCATAATCATGCTATCAACCGTAGTACGGGTTTCAGTCCATTTCAGATTGTATATTCAAGTTTACCAAAGGGACCGTTGGATTTGACGATACACTACGCCATAGATGACCTTCTACAACACAAAAAAAATATTGGCTCAGGCTCGAAAAATGTTGCCATAGGTCTATGGCAACACTTTTAGGGTGATGCAATTTTTGTCGTTGCCTTAGGTCGAACAAGTGGGCACCGCCCGATTCATCCGATTTCGGAAGATCGAGCCTTCTTTGAAACAACGTAAAATGATGCACAAATGAAGACTGAACTTAGCAAACCCGCAAACCCCATCCTCGGCAACTTCATCACCCATCGAAACTACTGCCCATCTACCACTTACCTGAAACACTGACCATCTACCAAACACTGACCATCTTTCACAAAACATCCACTCACTGCCTCATCAAATTACATCATCAACAACACCGCCTGAAATACAAATGGTAATTGCAAGCACTACAACAATAAATGAGGCAACTGTAATAACTGGACCAACGGCCACCTTCAAACCGTCAACAACCCCTGCCGAACACTCACAGCACCACAATAAAACTTCTACCAACAATCACCTCTACCACTCACAACCTGAACATTGTAATCATCAATTCACCATCAAACAGCAGTACTACATGAAAACATGCACTAGATTATAAAACTGAACTTGGAGCTCCTAAGTTCAACACTATTTCCCTTAACAACAATTTGAAAATAAAACACTAAAGATTATCTATAAGGAGGATGTATATAAACAAGTCTGTGAGTATTAACTAGTAACCGACATGAAGAAAATGATATAATGTGGATTATATACACATGATACCTGCAAAAATATAACTAGAAAATGATATATAGTTCCAAAGGAGCATTTGCACAAACATATGGGGGCGTACTACCTTATTGAAATTACCAGTACATTCCCATGCTTATCCTTAATAATGTCATCATCTTGCAATCTATTACCATCTTGCAATCTATTATCATCCATGATAGCTAAATCTCGAGGGCAGTTCGGGTTTTGGGAGAAATTAAGGCGCTAGAAGGGTTTTCAGGTGAAGTAGTCTAAAGGAGAAAGGTAGAGGGGTTGGTGGCGAGCAAGTCTTCTGTTGGAGGTGAGAGCTGATGGCGACGACAGCGGTGGCAAAAGGGGTTTGAACGGAAAACTTTGTTTGGCTTCGAGTTTTGGTGCCGTGACGGGGCTCTGGTTGGAGCTAGATGGTCGCGATGGGTCGGGGGTAGCTGGGGGTGAGGGTGACAATTTGGTGGAGGAGGCGAATGAGGAAGCAAACGAAGAGGAGGGTGACAATTTGGTGGCGGAGGCGAATGGGAGGAGGCGAATTGAAATGAAAACCAAAAGGGGATCTACTATGAACTAGTTCAGGTGGGAAAACTAAATTTTGAGGCAAATTGCAGTGGTGATCCATTTTGACAACCAGATTAAATGTAGATCGTTGGATCGTATTCACGCGGATTGCTAATTTTATTAATTTTTTAATCTGAATACATCTATTGCAACACTATATAAAAATGTTGCATCGTGTTACACTTGTTTAGCTAGAGAAACACATTTTTATGGCTAAGGTAACACCAAAAATACAACGTTGCAGTAGGACCAAAAATTTATAGCTGTCGCAACATTTTAGCTGGCAACACCTTGCAAAAATGTTGCAGAAGGTCATCTATGGCGTAGTGATAGTACCACAACCAAAGGGGACAGTTAAGCGGGCTGTTGATCTTGTTGATGGATTGGCGGAATGTCATAAAATCGTTCAGGAACGACTGGAGAAAGCAAATGTAAAGTATAAACGATCTGCAGATTTGAAACGAAGAAGTGTTGAATTTAATGAAGGAGATTTAGTATATGCTGTACTAAAGAAAGATCGTTTTCCAGTGGGGGCATACAATAAACTTAAAGCTCGAAAGATTGGTCCTGTAAAGATTGTGAAACGGATCAATGAAAATGCTTATAGGTTGAAGCTGCCAGAGGATGTGTACACTTCTGACGTGTTTAATGTTAAACATCTTATACCGTATCATGGGCATGAGTTTGTTGTGGAAGAGGAGGGCGCAAATTCGAGGACGAATTTTTGTCAACCAGGGGAGGATGATGCAGCCCAAAACGACCAAGTCTTAGGTCGCGAGCGACCTAACGTGTTGTTAAGTCGCGTGCGACCTAACAAGGAAGCTGACAAGATAGAACTTTGGGATAAGTCGTGGGAAGTTGAAGTCTTAGGTCGCGTGCGATCTAACAGTTTCCAGGATGGCGAGGTAAGAGAAGAAGCGAGTTATGCAAGAACAGGAAAGCCAACGACCTATGATAAGTCGCGAGGCCTTAGGTCGCTCACTTTAGGTCGCTCCGATAAGGTGAGTACCAGCTTTGAAGTGCTATGACCTAAGTTAGGTTGCGAAACAGAATTACGACCAACGTTAGGTCACGGAGAAATGTTCCGACCTAAGTTAGGTCGCAAGAAGATAGGTCGCTCGACCTAGTGATGCGAGAAGTTAGGTTGCTTGCCTTAAGTCGCTGAGAAGATAGGTCGCTGTCTTCTATTTTAGGTCGCTCGCTGCCTTGCATTTTTAGGTCGCTTAAGTATAGGTCGCAAGACTTAAGTCGCTGGAAGAGCTTAGGTCGCTGCTGCCATGTGTGTGTTGTATTTTAGGTCGCTCAAGGCTTTGTGATGTATGTTGTAATGTGTTGTAAAGTGTTTTTTTATGTCGTTTTGTATATAAGTCGTAGGTCGCGATCCATGTTAGGTCGTGCACTTTGTTAGGTCGCTGGTCTATGTTAGGTCGTGAACGACCTATGTGTTGTAAAAATTTGTGTTGTGTAAGTTGTAAGCCTATAAATAGGTGGGTGGTACCATTTGTAAAAAGTTAGTTGATTTTGAATAAAACTTTTGTTTGTTAGCTTTGTGCTTTCATAAAATTGGTAGTTGAGTGTAATGTCCTATCTCCACTTTCGGTTAATCGAGTGCGCTCGATTCAACGACTGCTGAAGCCGATTCATGGAATCTAGTGCGCTAGATCAACGTGCGAAGAATTGTAGATCTTTAAACACAGTATCGTGCGCGATCAACGTGTTTAGGATAGCTAGAATTCGGTATCTTCGGATCAACGAATTTGGGCATTTCGGTATCTTCTATTTCATCGATTGCTACTTTCATCATCACATACATTTCTGTTATTCCGCTGTTGTGTCAGAGATTAAGGCAAGGGTAATATGGGAATAGTCGTGTACCATAACCCCATAACCTCTAAACTCTTACCTCATTCTCATTCATAATTTCATAAAATAAAAACATAAGCAAAGGAGAATCATAGCCAGCCAATACCCTAACGGAAGAAGAGCTTAAAATCAATTAGAAGCTAAGATTCAAGCTAGGAAGATTAAAGTAAGAGCAAATCTCATGTTCCTTATCCAAAAAAGGTGAATAATAATCTAAACCATCTCATATATGTCATGTTGAACATTTTAATTTTAGGTTTAAGGTTTAAAACCGTTTAAATGGATGAATGATGATATTCTTTGATTATATGCCATGTTTTGATTTAAACAAGGATTTTTGTGTAATGATATATCTCGATTCTAAGGTTAAAATCATGTAAATTGATTTCGAATGCCATGATTGTTGAATATGTTATGTAAAACATTATTTTGGAGATGGGTTTAAATTTTCATAATATTCCAAGCTATGAATAATTTATGACTTTTGGATGGAAGAAATAGACAATTTTGGGTTTAATTTATATAAGCCAATTATACAATGATTTCGGGTCTGAAATTTACATATGTTAGAAAACATATTAAAGGTGAATTATGGTGATTTTTGGGGATTTTTCCTAAGGTTTTAATATGGTTATTAAATTATTTAAGTTGAAGGACTTAAATGTTTAAATGTTTGGTTGGAATGACTTATTTTTTAAAATAGTTTTAATTATAAATTATTGAATTCAACAGCCTTTTTAGAAAAGGATTTGGATAAAGAATTTGGTAAACAATCATATTTTGACAAATTGGTTAAGTTAGGGAAAAAGAAATTTCTTTGAATGGAAATCAAACCGGTTTTGTTTTAATTTACAACTTCGCCACTTCACTATGCTAGCTTTCGTCACAATACTTCTGCTAATGAACCCATTCGAAACCAATACGCATGGTATCAAGCCATTGATATGTAGTGGATTAGAGAAAGGCGAAAGGGACTATGTCGAAGGCATGCTTTCGAAGAGGTTGAAATCATTCTTATATGCTTTCGAATACATTACCTGCCTTTGTTTTTAAAAGTTACTTACGAAGGGTTTGAAGCTTTTGAATCAATAAACTTACCTTTGTTCAAAGAGCCGCTTACCTTTGTTTTTAGAAAGAAGTTTTCGAAAGATTTGCCGCTTACTTTGTTTTTAAAAGAAGCTTTCGAATAACTTGCCACGTTTTGAAACTATGTGATACCTAGCTGCCGTCTTCATACCTTTCGAATTAGTTAAACGCCGTGTTTATAGCCTTATAACAATGAATTCAAAAGGAAGGCTTTCATTTTATTAATATTGAAGCTGCCTTCCCAATGCTTTCGAAAGGGTTCTTGTAGCCACTTTTATTAATGGTTTCGAAAGGTTAGTTTCGAAGCAATCCTTTTCCCCCAATTCTTTTATTTGAAGATCAATGCTTTTGAAAGGGTTACTTTCGCTTTTGTTTTATTTGACCCAGAAGTTATATTTAATGTTAGACCCAATGATTTTGAAAGAGATAATTTGAAATGGTTTCGAAGCTATGCTTCCATTAATTTTCTTTCAACTATGTGCCTTCGAAAGATAAGCTTTAATGGTTTCGAAAGGAAGGTTTCAATGCTTTCGAAAGGAATGTTTTGAGTGTTTCGAAAGGTATATCTTTAAGTGTTTCAAAGGAAGGTTTGAATACTTTAGAAAGGTTAGTTTTTATTGGTTTTGAAAGAGAAGGCCTATGGTTTCGAAAGCCTTAGTTTCCAAACAAGAAACCCAATCTCATTTTTAAAAATAAATCCATGGCAATATGAAAGAGTTTTGAAATGGCATTTAACTTTGGATTTTTTTAAGAAGCTTTCCTTGCTAAAGATAGTGGGTTAAGGGTATTAACCATGTTTCATTCGAAAAATGAATACAAGGAAATTAAACCATAGATGTTTATATTATTATGTTATGATCAGTTATCATGTGTGCTTCTTCTGTAAACATATTCACTTTATAATTAACCCATAACTGTATTATGGGGTATTAAGGGTAGAATAACCAACTAGGTTGACCCAGTAGTGAATATATATTAAGTTAACTCCTGTATAAGTAGAATTGCATCCAGAAGGTCAGGTAGACCAGAATATTGGATGCCAAAGACTGGTCAAAGGATTATTTTTTTAGATAGGTTATTAGTAAGCCCATGAAAACTATGTATTGAAATAGTTATTGGCAGGGGCCAATAGTTTCTTTGTGATCCCATGAAAATTATGTCTAGAATAAGTTATTGAAAGAGATCAATAGGTTCATAGTGATCCCATGAAAAACTATGATATAAGAGAAATTATCGGAGAATCCAATAGGTTCATAGAAAGCCCATGAAAACTATGATATGAGAGAAATTATTGGAGAATCCAATAGGTTTATAGTAAGCCCATGAAAACTATGATGGGAGAAAGTTGTTGGTAGATACTAATAGGTTCATAGAGATCCCATGAAAACTATGATTGGATGAGCTCAAAATACACAATCCCCAAAACCCTACTTCTGCCTCGTCGGAACACCTTCGACCATTGGATGCTCCGCCACCACCTGCAATACCTTTGTCAAGCCTCAAGCTTTCCCTCGGCTTCCTAGCTCCTTCGCCAGCCACCAAATGACTTCGAAAAAGACAAGATGGGCGAAAAATGTCCAACTTCCACCCACGACCACCTCCTTTCCCCTAAAATCATGAAACCATCACCAAAAAACATATCTCACATCTACGAACACAACCCACTTTTCCAATATCCATATCGTGTCCGTCGAAAAACGACCAAAACCCGACATCTGCTGTTTTTGGCTAATTCCGGTCACCACGCTCAATGACTCCTCGAGTTGCTATTTTTAGAGAATAGTGGGGAGGTAAATGAACAACTTTTATTTTGGGACCTTAAGCTAAATGTCTAAGAATTGGGAGTTGTTGATTTTTGAATGTGAGGAGTTCAAACTTTTGTTTGCTTTTGAATGACACGGAGAAGTTGATCGAAAATGAAATAATGTGAACAAAGGGTACACGCAAAATGGACAACTGCTCGCTTTCGCGCTATATTAGCCGTATGCGCTCGCTAATAATATATAAGGTACATATCTCGGATTAAATATCGTACTTTTACACTTTTTTCCCTACAGGATGCCTCATCACTTGATGAGATGTATATTTGTGATATATATACATTGTCATTTTTTTTCGGATCGAGCCACACAAAGGAGGCTATGGCGAATTTTTTTCGAAAATTTAAGGCGTTAGAATATTTTTGGGAAATTTGAAAATTTTGAAAAACTTAGTGAAATTGTTGTAAGAAGTTTAACTATGAATTTTGGAAAAGTTAAACACTTAAGAGATTTGTAAAATCAAATTTGAACGGTTTGTTTTGAAAAGTTAACGGATTTTGTGAATTTTTCTTACTTGGTAATTTCGAGGACGGAATTCTTTTAAGGGGGGAAGTTTGTAACGACCCAGAATTTCTGTCATTAAAAACGACCAAAACCCGACATCTGCTGTTTTTGGCTAATTCCGATCACCACGCTCAATGACACCTCGAGTTGCTATTTTTAGAGAATAGTGGGGAGGTAAATGAACAACTTTTATTTTGGGACCTTAAGCTAAATGTCTAAGAATTGGGAGTTGTTGATTTTTGAATGTGAGGAGTTCAAACTTTTAATGACAGAAATTTTAATGACAGAAATTCTGGGTCGTTACAAACTTCCCCCCTTAAAAGAATTCCGTCCTCGAAATTACCAAGTAAGAAAAATTCACAAAATCCGTTAACTTTTCAAAACAAACCGTTCAAATTTGATTTTACAAATCTCTTAAGTGTTTAACTTTTCGAAAATTCATAGTTAAACTTCTTACAACAATTTCACTAAGTTTTTCAAAATTTTCAAATTTCCCAAAAATATTCTAACGCCTTAAATTTTCGAAAAAAATTCGCCATAGCCTCCTTTGTGTGGCTCGATCCGAAAAAAAATGACAATGTATATATATCACAAATATACATCTCATCAAGTGATGAGGCATCCTGTAGGGAAAAAAGTGTAAAAGTACGATATTTAATCCGAGATATGTACCTTATATATTATTAGCGAGCGCATACGGCTAATATAGCGCGAAAGCGAGCTCCAAATGCGAAGCAAACGCCATCCGCACCTACTAAACACTCAATCAAACAAATGAGAACATGTATATAGAAAATAATATCAATATACATCATATAGCAACATAATAACTACATGTGCTAACATAGCAATTGCAACTAAAGCAATAAATGCAACCATCAAACAACTATCATCCAACAAATCAATGTCTATCCAAATCAATTCATAACCAAATCAATATAGATTCACTTCTCATTAATATTCCTTGAATTGGGTTTTCAATCTAGTCACATTTGATTCATTAACGTTGGAATTTTATCAACATTCATTCATTTTCAATTTAATTAGTTTACATTCACTAATTTACACCACTTTTGTTCACTTTCAAACAAAATTTCATTCTATTCAAATTTACATATTATCAATTTGAATTCAATCACTTTAGCTTCCAATTTCGCTAATTCAGTTTCATTAACACTTAATAAATTTATACACAATCAACTAACAATCAAATAACAACCAATGTTTATTCAACATAACCAAATTATTTAATTTACTTCCAATTTGGTTCAACACCTTTAATTCAATTGGTTGATATTAAATTGACTTACATTCATTGTTTCATATCAATTATTTACATTCAATTGATTAACATTCAATCCGTTTCTTAACTCAATTGCTAATTCCTTTTACAAATAAGGTTGAATTTCATTTATATAACTCAAGTTCACATTCATTTAATAAATTCACTTTATTAATTTACTTTGATACCAAAATCAACTTTGTTCAACATTACTTAAGTTATATTCCATTTCAAACATCTTTTGTTCAAATTAACTTAAGTTTCCACTTATAAATTAAATTTAGATTCCCATTCTAAATAAATTCTATTCAACTTTTACCAAAGTTAATTTTATTTCATATTATAAGTATAAACTTATTTCACTTATATTTATCAACTTCAACTTGGATTTTTTTAAAACAAATCTATTTATCACAACAAAACTTCAATTTCTAATTTACTATGGGTAGCAAATCAATCACATAGAAATTGGAAGATGATACTGATGATGCTGCAGTCATCACCGTACTATTTCCCAGCAACAATAGTGAATTCAGTGCTTTAAATTCTTTCAAAAAATTTCCTTGATTTATAAATCTCATTAAAAATCTTTTACTTATATATAAGATTATTTTACCATTGTAAATCATTTTAATTATAACTTCATACATTATAATTCATTTGCTTATATATATTCTTACATTTTCAACAACCAAACAATCAATTCATATACACTTTAATAATTTCTGAAAAATTATTTCTTTATATATAAAATACAATCGAGGTAAAATTATTTCATTTACACAATTTTAAACAATATCGTGCCGAATTATTCTATACAAGTGTTTAGAGTTCCCTATCGATAGAGTTGTACTGACAATACCGACCAGAATCCATATACCACTCAACAAATCAATCATCACAATATAAAACAATTTTATATTCACTAACAAATACGCGCTCGTATCTATTATTACACTCAAACTCATTCTAGAGTACTACTGACTCTATCTCTAATGAGTAACACCCAACAGAGCAGGGTTGTCGCTTAACCATATGCTCCGATACCACGTTGTAAGGACCCGATTCTTCGACTTTCGAATATCGACATCAATACGTCCACTGTATCGACTGCCGAGCCATCGAATGCCGGAAAACCGAATTCTTAGGGTTTAAGAAAGAAGAGGTAGAAGAAAAGATAGAAGAAAAAGAAAGAAGAACAATAGAACAACATCAGAAACAGAAACAATATCAGAATCTCACATTCGCATCGGAAAAACATATAATAGATAAATGAATAATCTTTAATCAAAAGAACTATATCATTTTATACATTACATCATCATTAGAGTTTACAACAACAATACATCACTGGACAGTTATATAAACTTATCCTCATACAGAATACACAGTGGAATAATACATAGTATAGATGATACATCTCGCCATCCAGCTCGCCACTAAGCTCCACAGCATCCCGAATCCAGAATGACCTGATAACCTAACATTAGACTGCCCGTGTGGAAATTGGTGGGCACCAAGAGTTTAGGAAGGAAACAATAAACTCCAGGTCAGTCATGGTGACTGGTGTGAGAACTTAAAACAGTTTATTTTTAAAACAAACAACAGGAAGATTTTAAAGTCAATTTCGTAATGCTTTTGGAAAATGAGACTACCATAAGACCTCCCGCCACACACACAATGCAAACGTAGAATCAGAGGAGATTTCTCCTTATGATAGTCAAAGATGCTTACTACGCAAAATCATTGGTTATTATTATTAGTGCATAGTGTAGAAAACATTTCGAAAGTATAATATAAATCTTAGACAGCATAGGCATTCCGCACTTATGCCTACTATAGCTACCATGTTCAATAGCAGGTTACCACCACATTCCATGGCAGGTAATACAACTAAAACCATACAAGTCACGTATTGTTTCTTTGGATTTCCAACAAATGGTCAGGCCAAGGAACTTCCCATTGCCACATAGGTACGCCACTGGAAAGATGACCCGAGAACCAAACCGGATCTCTGCCAACACAACGCCGGGTTACCCCTAACTGGGTAACTACTGACACGAATATGTCATCCCCCGATCGTAACCGATCTTCCCGAGGATCCTCGATTTCCAACAACCACAAAGTAATAAATTTGCAGCAACAACATATGTTAAATATCTGGGCTCCATACCATGATACCACCTCTATCTAGAAGGAATGACATACACTAAAGGGGCGCTACCCCCTAATAACCTTGCTGCATCTTTCCTGTTTTGACCATTTCCGGGGTGTGAGGTCCGACGAAGTCTCGTCCACAAAACTACGCTTTGTCACAAAGCCATGTTTTGGGTCAACAAATGATCAAAGTAATGATCACAAAGATAAATGATCAAACAAATGATCATATCACAAATGATCATTTCACAACAACACTCAGCATGTCACATTACCAAACTGGGAATATATCGCTGATAAATTTCAACTACATAACCTCTGAACTCGCAGTCTCAGAGAAGGGTGTTAAGCGAAGAGAATAAATTCTCCGCCACCAACAGAAATGTATTTGAAAGAAATCAGCTTTATATCTCAATTTGTAATGTCAGACATACAATCATACAAGTCTGTTCCGGGATCGAACAGAACCGAAGGCACTTCTCACGAAGCCCTTGCAAATCCGGATAATTTTCAAATCACGTCTGGACTTCCCGTCACTAAGGGTGATAAAACCTCTATATCGGAGATCGGCCTATGTAGAGTAACTCGATGGTAATCCTTCCATTTTCAAAAATATCCGGTCTTCAACACCGGTCATCAAATTCAATCCATAACGACGTATCACATATTCGGAATGGGTTATACGACCCAAAGGTCCTTTCCCGGCTAACCCGAATAGTGAGCGCTTATTCAAAAATAAGTGTGGCATTCAAATTCAAGCAAATCACAACAAATACCCATTCAAGGTAATTATTGATAGTCGGTTATTTAACTATCAATAAAGATGCGCAACATCATCAGATTCCAAATAATTTTCCAAATTATTTAATTTTCAAGAATATCTCTACAAGATATAAAATTTTCCACACTTAACCATTTGAAACAAATTTCAAATATTCACTTTTCAATTTATCTATAAAAGATAAAATTCCAAACCTTTCATTTCATATTGGAAAAGCATTTCCATACTTATTTAATAATAAGTTATTCATAGATCATTTATTTTCTACACTTGGAAAATATTCAATATACTTAAATCATAATTAAGTATATATTTCATTCTTTAAGGAAAACGTTCTCTTTCACAAATTTTATTTGAGTCAAAACGAATGTTACGTAAAACATCGTTACGACAACTCAAAATCACTAGTATAAGGATTCGAAATTTAGATAGATATATAAATCCTAATACTATATAAAACATTTCCCTTCGAAAATCATTACTATAACAACAGTTTTATAGTCCACCATTTCCTTATTTTTTTCGAAAACGTCTATTTCAATAATGAATGTTGAAATATATGGTTTCGATATTTAACACGTTTTAGAACATCTTTTAAAACAATTACTTCATTTCGTAATATCACTTCTCCAAAACATATTCATTTTATTTAATAATATATTCACTGTCCAAAATCATGAATATACTTCATTATCCAAATTCAACATTTCTACACATTTTATTTAAAAGATTATCCACTGTCCAAAATTGTGGATACAATTCCCAACCAAACTCTTATTATTACAACATTTAACTTAAAGGATAATTCGCTGTCCAAAATCACGAATATATCTCCTTTATTAAACTTCTATGTCTAATTTATCAAATTCAATTGGTTTTGGATTTATGAAACAATGTTTATAAATTCCATTTCTATTTATAAAACTTCAACTTATAAATCTCTTTATTAACAAATTCGATTCATATTTCATTTAAATGCCAAAATCCGATTTATAAGATAATTACTTATAAATCTTCTATTTTACAAAATCTATTCATTTAATAACTTCACAATTTATAAATCTATAAATTCTATTCACTTATGAAATCCATTTTTCCATTTTAACACTTATAAAAACTCATTTTATAATTCCAGTATTCTTAATTTATAAAATATCAAATTTTATACATCTTTTATATAAACCGTTTGAAATAATTCAAAAATCTCAATTTAAACCATTTTATAAATCAATCAACTATTTATTTCAAAAATCACTTTAAAATTCCTTTAATTAAAAATCGTTATTTTCAAACTTCAAAAATGGATCCGATGATGCAACAGCACCAAACATCAATCAAGACAATCAAACATCATATATCATCATATGATAATCAACAAATATCACAGTATCTGTAATCAAATAAATATTGGTGAGGAATCCAGTTGGATCCCTCCAACCTGCTTCCCTACATCCACAGATGTCAGCACAATACCAATTCCGCTCCAGTACGGAATATCGCGGTATATGGGTTTAATAAATATTATCCGCTATTATGCTGCGCAATAGGTTCTCATCTGCTATACAATGCGGGAAATCAACTCCAATATCTAGATATATATATATATATATATTGCTATATACATAAATAATACCAATTCCACTTTACAGTGAAATATTCGCGGTATATGTTTTTAATAAATGCGCTTAATAAAGGCGCATAATGTCTATTTTAACAATCAATAGATAGTAATCATCATTCAAACCTACATTCAAGCAATTTTAAATCTAACTATTTAAAATTAACATCGAAACAATTTCGATTGAGTGAGAAGTTCTCACCTTTGCTTTTATTCATCGCAATAGCGATTTATTCCGATTGAAATTAAACAGGCGTTTAATTTCAACCAAAATTTTCACTAGCTCAAAAAATTACCAATCCATCTCCATCGCGAAGAGCTCGTCGAAACGGTTCCAACGCAAAAAGTTTCGTCGAATTCCGACCTCGTATGGACAAGATATAATAGTTTAAAGTTTACACAGATTTTAATATAAATTATTTTTACAATTTATTTTTAATTTAAAACCCTAAACCAATCATCACCGTTGATTCCAGGAGATGTGATCGTGGCCGACCAGCCCCTTTCTTCTTCCATCGTTCCATACGCACGCTGTAACGAGACGAATTTTGCCCGCTCGAAAATCGACATCCATACTTTACATCGTACTCGAATGCCGCAGATTCGACCGTTCAAATCCGAGTCGCTGGAGCTTATAACACCATTAAGTATAACAATACAGCGGAATAAATGAATAATACATTGATATACAGCTTTGATACAATATCTGTTACAACAGAATGCTAAAAAAAATATCAATATACATCAGAGATGATACAACAAATAGCAGCGGAAAGAAAATAGACAACATCAACAGCGGATAGAATATCTCCAATAGAATGCTCCAATCCATAAATATGGGAAAGCAAGATCAGTTGTCCAAGGACTGACTAGCTCCAGATTATCTACTCAACCTGAATATCTGAGAAACCCAACTCTAGACTGCCCGTGTGGAAAATGGTGGGCACCCAGAGTTTAGGAAGGGAACAATAAACTCCGAGTCAGTCGTGGGACTGGTGTGAGCAACAAAAGTAGTTTATCTTTAACAATCAACAAAAGAATTTAAAACATTGAAACCTGCAATGCTTTTGGAAAATGAAACTACCATAAGGCCTCCCGCACACACACACAATGCAAATGCAGAATCGGAGGAGATTTCTCCTTATGATAGTCAAAGATGCTTACTACGCAAAATCATTGGTTATTATTATTAGTGCATAGTGTAGAAAACATTTCGAAAGTATAATATTAATCTTAGCCAACATAGACATTCCGAACTATGCCTACTATAGCTACCATCCAAACAGTGGGGCGCCACCATAAGTAGATGGCAGGTTCTACAACTAAAACCGTACAAGTTTCGTATTAGGAAGTGGATTTCCAACAAATGGTCAGGCTAAGGAACTTCCTTTCCTCCTGCCGAATGGGATCGCCTCTGGCTGTACGTCCCGAGAGACAAACTGCTCTCTGTCAAACAAGGCCGGGTTACCCCTGTAACAGGTAACTCACGACTATGCCATCCCCCGGTCCTTTCGGACCTTTATCCAAGGCCTCGGTAACCAACGTCACACATAATAAATAAAGTGTGTCCACATGAGTAAGTATCTGGGCTCCATACCATGATACCACCCTTTTCCAGAAGGAAATTACATACCCTAAAGGGCGCGACCCTCATAACCTTGCCGCAACATTCCTGTTTCGACCATTTCCGGGGAGTGAGGTCTGACGAAGTCTCGTCCACAAAGCTACACTTTTTCAAAAAGCCACGCTTTGGGTCAATAGATGATCAACCTATGATCACAAAGATAAATGATCAAACAAATGATCATATCACAAATGATCAAACACTGATCATCACACAGCAACACTCAGCATGTCACATTATCAAATTGGGAATATATTGCTGATAAATTTCAACTACATAACCTCTGAGCTCGTACGTCTCAGAGAAGGGTGTTAAGCTAAGAGAATAAATTCTCCGCCACCAACAGAAATGTATTTGAAAGAAATCGGCTTTATATCTCAAATTGTAATGTCAGACATACAATCCATACAAGTCTGTTCTGGGATCGAACAGAACCGAAGGCACTTTCAAAGAAGCCCTTGCAAATCCGGATAATTTTCTAATCACGTCCGGACTTCCCATCACAAAAAGAGTGATATAAATCTCTATACCGGAGCAACTCGGTGCAGAGACATTCGACAGGTTGTCCTTTCATTTTCGAAAACATTCGGTCTTCAAATGCTATCCATATACGACGTATCATTATTCGGAATGGGTTATATGACACAAAGGACTTTTCCCGGCTAACCCGAATATTGAGCGTAATATTTTAAAAGGGTACTTTTGGCACAGGTCCTTATTAAGTTTCAAAATTCACGAAAAGTCCTTCACTAAATTTCAGTGTAAATTAGGTCCCTGTTTTTTATTCACGATTATTGCAGAGCATGATGCAACATTTCATAAAAGTTGCTGACATTTCCGCAACATTTCTTTATACTATGAACATAGTGTATGAAAGTTGCTAAAATATCAACACTTATTTATAAAAGTTGCTGAAATTTCAGCAACATTTATGTACATTGTGAACACAGTTTATGAAAGTTGCTGAAATATCAGCACTTATTTATAAATGTCGCTGACATTTCAGCAATAATTTTTCTTTGTTTTTACAATAAAACTTTGACACAGATAGTTGCTGAAATATCAGCACTTATTTATAAAAGTTGCTGACATTTCAGCAATAATTTTTCTTCGTTTCCAGAAAACAGGGACCCGCTTTACAATGAAACTTTGACAGGGACCCGCTTTACAATATGAAAGTATGATAGGGATGCCTCCCTAATTTTCACATTTTAAAATCGTATGGATAAATGGGATTCCAATTAAGTCACAACTTAAACCCAACTTCTCTTTTCAAATGGTTTAACAAATTACCATTTTTAATCTTTTTAAACAAAAAGATTTAATTCACAAGGTTCACTCAGTTTTCACAAAGTTCATTCATAGATTTTCCAAATCAATTTCCATTTCAATTTAACTCGTTAAATCTTTAAATCAAAGATTTAACTCATAGCTTTCAAAACAATTTCATTTCGAATAGTTTAAATAATCATCATTTTAAATCTGTTAAAAATAAACAGATTTAATTCATAGCTTTCTGTCAAGACCCGCAAATCTGTACCTCTTGATTAACCACTAATCTCCATTGATTAACTCAAAATGAACGGAAATACGAACCATGATGGTTTAAGAAAGAAGAAAAAGGTAGAAGAAGAAGAAAATAGAGGAAGAAGAAGAAAGAGAACAACAGAACAGAAAACAATAACAGAATCTCACATATCGCAGCGGAACAATATATAATAGATAAACACTAGTCTTTTAAAACAAAGAACTATATCAGTTTATACATACATCAATCAGAGTCAATATACAACAATGGACAGTTATATAAACTTGTCCTCATACAGAATACACAGCGGAATAAATAATATTAGATACAAATACTACGTCTCGCCATCCAGCTTGCTTCCTAAGCTCCAGAATATCCAGAATATCCTGATAACATAACTCTAGACTGCCCGTGTGGAAATTGGTGGGCACCAAGAGTTTAGAAGGGAAACAATAAACTCCGAGTCAGTCATGGTGACTGGTGTGAGATCGTAAAACAGTTTATCTTTAAAACAAATAGCAGAGAATTTTAAAGTCAATTTCGCAATGCTTTTGAAAAATGAAACTACCATAAGGCCTCCTGCCACACACACAATGCAAACGCAGAATTGGAGAAGATTTCTCCTTATGATAGTCAAAGATGCTTACTACGCAAAATCAAATTCTTTTGGATATTATTATTAGTGCATAGTGGAAAACATTTCGAAAGTAGAATATAAATCTTAGCCAGCATAGGTACCATTATATTATGCCTGCTATAGCTGCCTCCTGAGGAGACAGGTTATACAATTGAAATCGTAAAGGCTCGTATTGTTTCTTTGGATTTCCAACAAATGGTCAGGCTAAGGAACTTCCTATGACACGATGGGTACGTCCCTGGAATAGACGACCCGAGAACCTAACCGGATCTCTGCCAACACAAGGCCGGGTTACCTCTGCAAAAATAGGTAACTACTGACACGCGTATGCCATCCCCCAATCGTCACCGATCTTCTCGAGGATCCCCGATTCGCAACAAACCACATAATAATAATGCATCAACCACATAGGTTAAGTATCTAGGCTCCATACCATGATACCACCTTTATCCAGAAGGAATGACATACAGTAAGGGGCGCTACTCCCTAGAACCTTGCCGCATCCTTCCTGTTTTGACCATTTCCGGGGTGTGAGGCTCGATGAAGTCTCGTCCATAAAGCTACGCTTTCTACAAAGCCATGCTTCGGGTCAAACAAAATGATCAACCTATGATCACAAAGATATAAGATCAAACAAATGATCATATCACAAATGATCAAACACTGATCACTTCACAACAACACTTAGCATGTCACGTTACCAAATTGGGAATATATTGCTGATAAATTTCAACTACATAACCTCTGAGCTCGTACGTCTCAGAGAAGGGTGTTAAGCTAAGAGAATAAATTCTCCGCCACCAACAGATATGTATTTGAAAGAAATCAGCTTTATATCTCAATTTGTAACGTCAGACACACAATCCATACAAGTCTGTTCCGGGATCGAACAGAACCGAAGGCACTTCTCACGAAGCCCTTGCATATCCGGATAATTTTCTAATCACGTCCGGACTTCCCGTCACTAAGGGTGATAAAACCTCTAAATCGGAGATCAGCCGATGTAGAGTAACTCGACGGTAATCCTTCCGTTTTCAAAAATATCCGGTCTTCAACACCGGTCTTCAAATGCAATTCATAACGACGTATCACATATTCGGAATGGGTTATACGACCCCATGGTCCTTTCCCGACTAACCCGAATAGTGAGCGTTTATTCAAAAATAAGTGTGGCATTCAAATTCATCAAATCACAACAAATACCTATTCAAGGTAATTATTGATAGTCGGTTATTTAACTATCAATAAAGATGCGCAACATCATCAGATTCCAAATAATTTTCCAAATTATTTATTTCCAAAAATATCTTTACTAGATATAAAATTTCCACACTTCAAAAATAAATCAATATTTATTTTTTTCTAAACAGTTTCCATTTCCTTTATAAATTCCATAGTGAATTTATATTTCAAAATATCTACTGATATACGATTTTCAATCGATTTCAAACATTCACTTTCAATTTATCTTTAAGAAGATAAATTCTCAAAACGTTCATTTCATATTGGAAAAGCAATTCCATACTTATTTAAAAATAAGTAATTCACAAATCTATTTATTTTCAACATTTGAAAATATTCAATCTACTTAAATCAATATTTAAGTATATGTTTCATTCTTTAAGGAAATCATTCTCTTAAGCACATTTATTTGAGTCAAAACGAATGTTACGTAAAACATCGTTACGACGACTCAAAATCAGTAGTATAGGGATTCAAAATTAAGATAGATGTATAAATCCCAATACAAAAAAAAACATTTCCTTTCGGAAATCATTTACTATAACAACAATGTTATAGTCCATCATTTCCTTATTTCTCGAAAACGTCTATTTCAACAATGAATGTTGAAATCTATGATTTCGATATTCAATATATTTGAAAACATCTTTAAAACAATTAACTTCATTTCAAATATCACTTTCCCAAAACCATATCCATTTTACTTAAAAATATATTCACTGTCCAAAATCGTGAATATAATTCACTAACCACATTTCAATTTTTTCTACACATTTATTTCAAGAATTTATCCACTATCCAAAATCGTGGATAAAATTCCCTTAATAACCTTCTATATTCGATTCATCAAATTTGATTGATTTTCGAATTTATAAAACAACGTTTATAAATTCTATTTCTATTTTGTAACAACTTCAATTTAATAAATCTCCTTTATTAACAATTCGATTCATAACTCAAATCTTATACCAAAAATCCATATTATAAGTTAAATACTTATAATTCCTTTATTTTACCAAATCATTTCCATTTATAAGTTCACAATTTATAAATTCCATTTATTTATAAATTCTTAAAAATTCATTTTAACGCTTATAAAAACTTGTTTTATAATACCAACATTTTAAAGTTAAAAATATCAATTTTTGTACATCTTTTATATACATCGTTTATAATACTTTAGAAATCTCAATTTAAACCGTTTTATAAATTTCTTAACTTTTATTTCAAGAGAAATTACCTTTCGGTTATATTTCACAAAAATCTAAATTTATATAACTTTAAAATTTGAACGTTTATTTATTTTAAGATGAATCACTTCAAAATTTTAATAAACGTATATTTTCAAAATTACTTTAAAAATCTCTTTTAAAGTAAAAATCGTTGTTTTTAAACTTCCAAAATTGAATCCGATGATGCAACAGCACCAATAAGTCAATCACAACATTCAATATCATATATCAATATGATAATCAACAAATATCACAATATCTGTAAATAAATAAATACTGGTGAGGAATCCAGTTGGATCCCTCCAACCTATTTCCCTGCATCCACAGACGTTAGCACAATACCAATTCCACTTCGAGGTGGAATATCGCGGTATATGGGTTTTATAAAAATCATCCGCTTACTAACGGCGCAATAGGGTCTCATCCGCTATACGAGGCGGGAAATCAATCAATCCAATATATACATATGCCAATATGTATATATTGCTATATATATAGATATATCCTACTATATCTAATATCACATCCAATAGCAATCATATCAATCAATAAATAACTGCAATACCAAATATATTTTGAGTGAGAAAAATCTCACCTTAGCTTTTTTATTTGCATTCCGTTTCCATTTCAGACTGTTTTCTCCACTGGATTAGACCTTGTATAACAATTATACAATTTATTAATATTCGAATTAAATCGAACTAGTTAATTTTCGTTTTAAAATTTGACTTAACTAACGATTAGTTTTAAACTAATTCCTTTCTTTAAAAGAAAATCTAGTCTTTCTAAACTCTATATTGTTTTTAAAATTCCTATACTTTCAAAACCCTATATATATATATATATATATATTTACTGTTTTAAATTAAATTAGATAACTTCTTGTAAAAACTTAAATAAGTTTCATTTTTTTCCATTTCTGCTTAACTATATATACATACATATGTATATATCAATTTTTTTTATATATTTATATATGTATAAATTTAACAAAAGAAATAAAAATAAAATTCATCTTACTGCAATCAGAGAGTTCAAGGCCCCAAATCGCCATCGCGACCCCCTATTCGCGGCGCCCCGCCTCATCGCCAAATCCATCGCCATCTCACGATGCTCGAGATCTCTGCCGCTTCAAACAATCGTCGCCGCCTACTCTATATCGCGAATCGCGATATGCTGCTAACACTGCGATTCCATCGTGAGTCGCCACCTAATAACCTCGTGCCCGCGTCCACTAGAACGCCGCCGCCGCCGCCGCCTGGGTCGCTGCCGTTCGCTTGCCCACGAAGTCGCTGCTAGTCAAAGCCGCTCGAACGCGCGCGCCTTCACCAGTCTTGTTCCACTTGCTCGCGAGTTCGAACTCAAGTTCTCTTCCCCAAATACGTGCGACCGAAGTTATTATGGTCTGCCGATCTATCGAACTCGAAGGGAAAACTGCCCCCTTCGTCTTTGATTTTGAAATGAATTGCAGAGAGAAATGGGAGGGATTTGATTTTGAACGAGGGAAAGGAAACTGAGGGCTTCGACCATTTTATTTTTCTTTGATGCGAATGATTTAAGTAGAAGGAGACGGGGATAAAAAAAACGTGATGGCTGCGTGAATCTAGGCTGAAACAAAGGGATTGGGATGGGTTGCGTAATCTTTTGCGTCATTTTAGAAGGCTATAATATTTTGTTGTTGACTAATTTAAAATTTTAAAATTCAATTTGAATTCGATCAAATCTAAATGCGTTTACTTACCGTTTGCACACGTATCAACTCCGGAAATTACGAAAATTGAAATCCGGCAATAATACAACATTCCGGACCCAATGGAACTGGTTTCGTCGAATTCTGAGACTGTGCCTCGGACGGCTATTTTTAAAATTCGATTTAAACGATTAAATTTCAAAACTGAACAAATCATCTTCAAATTCGATTCTGAAATTTTAAAAGCTTTTGAAATATTTTTCTTCAGCTTAAAATTAAAGATTCAAATTTTTATCCAGTTCAATAGATTAAATTATAAAATTTAATCGTCAAATTCAAAGTTATATCGGGGATTCAAATTAAATCATCGTTCAAATATTAAAATTAATTAAATATTTTCAATTTAATTTGTTCAAAATTCTGGGTCGTTACAAACTTCCCTCCTTAAAAGAATTTCGTCCCGAAATTACAAGTTAGGAAAAATGACCCTTAACTCGTCTACTATCTTTCAACATCTAATAGTTTTATCTAATTTATCAAAACAAATCTTCCTACTAAAGATTCATTATTAATTCAACTAAATTTCAACTTCTACTTTAAGTTTCAAACAATCATTGTTTTACTACTCTATTCAAATTTAAATTTAAGTTCAAATTTAAACTTTAAACTTTCAAAATTTTCTCAAAAATTTTCTAACGCCCTAAATTTCCGAAAAATTTCGCCAGCGTCTCCTTTGCGCGGCTAATACGGTACGACTACAAAACGTCCCTATGGACTCTCAGATTTCAAAAAGAAAAGAAAAGGCCAAGCGGCTAGACAAGAAATCAGCAAATCTCATATTGAAATTCAAATACTTACCTTTTGTTGAGCAATTCAAATTTATCTTCAAAATTCCAATTCCTCTGTACACCTGTATATCCTACTAGCCATAATATCTAGTTACATATTCAAACCATTTTGCAAATTCCACTACAAAAATTTTGATACTTACTTCTTATACATTTTTAGTTCACTATTGAAGTTACATGTAACGACCCAGAATTTTGAACAAATTAAATTGGAAATATTTAATTAATTTTAAATATTTGAACGGTAATTTAATTTGAATCCCAAATATAATTTTGAAATTTGCGATTAAATTATAAAATTTAATCTATTGTATGTTGAATAAAAATTTAAATCTTCAATTTTAAGCTGAAGAAAAATATTTCAAAAGCTTTTAAAATTCGTATTGATAATACTGAAGATAATAGAAGCTTCAGAAATTGATTTGGAAACAATCTGTTCAGTATTGAAATTATATCGTTCGCATCGATATTTAAAAATAGTGTTCCGGGGCACAGTCTCGGAATTCGACGCAACCAGTTTCGTTGGATCCGTAATATTGTGTTATTACCGGGTTTCAAATTTCGTATTTTTCGGAATTGTTAAGTGAGCATACGACACATAAACGCGTTGAATCTTTATCGAATTCAATTTGAATTTAAATTTAAATTGGTCACATCAGCTACCTTTCGTTCCTAAAATCATGCCTAGTGTTACGCCAGAAATCAAGAAACAGATCGTGCAACCCACGTTCCTTTCGATTTTAAATTGTCGTCTCCTCTCGTTTCAAAAATTTCATGAACGAAATCAAAGAAAATAACAATGGCCGCCCCTTAATCTGAAATTTGTTCGCGAATTCAAAGTAATGGCCGAGCTCCTCAATTCGTTCAAAGGAATAATGACCACGTCCTTCTCCCTCCTTCTTTTTAATCTCGTTCCAAATCAAATCTAAAATGGCCGAAGCCCCTTTCTCCTCAGAAAAAAAAAACTACGAAATCAAATTCGATTTCAGTTCGAATCGCGACCAGAGGGGAGCTCGCGTGCTCTGGTGGGGGGGAGTTCGACCGGAGTTCAAGGCATGGTGAGGAAGCACATTCGAGTTCGCAACTGGGGTTAGGGTTGTCGACGCTCGTCTGGGCTCGCGCGCACACGTGGGAAGTGCTGGAGGCTGCGACAGTTAGGTGGTGGCGCTCGCGAATTGGAGACGCGCGTGGCGTTCGTGAGCAGGCGGTGGTCTTCGTCATCGAACCGAGGGAGGCCGGAGTGCATTTTTGGGTTCGGTAGTTCGATCTAGGGTCGCGTGAACCTGGGTGGGAGCTCGAGATGATTGCGTGGTTTGAAGTTCACGGAGGCGATGGTTTTCGAAGTCGAGCACGCGATGGATTCGCGATGGTGGTCGTGCGCGTGAAGGCCTGAGTTCTTCAATCTGCAGTGGGGTAATCACTTGTTTAGCCTCGTTCGATATAGGAAAATATATATACGCATGTTGGAAAATTCTAGATATTTACGATATGTACATTTACAGTAAGAAGAAATTTTGTTTTTAAAATCTGAAATTATTTTGGTATATACACATATGGATAATCAGACAAAGTATATTTATACACAAGATTTTGTTTATGTAAATTTTTTAAAAGATATATACAGTAAACAGAAAATTAATGTAAGGATTTATAGAAGATTAGATTTTTAATATAGTTTATTTTTATAAGTGTATATATATGGTTTCAAAAGAAAATATATATTAGTATATATAACAGAAAGATTTAAATGTTGGAAGTTATATAAATTAGATTTGTAAATATATAGATTTTTAAATAGAGATTTACGTAGGTAGTTTCAAAAGGAAATTTAGTTCAATTTGAAATTCTAGTTAAATTTATTTTAAAAGGAAAATTGGTTAAAAATCAAATTTTGGTTAAGTAAATAAATAGGACGATAATTTAAGTGTTCGATTTAATTCGAATATTGATGAACTGTGTAAATATTTATACAAGGTATAAATCAAGAGAAAAATCGAGTCAAGAATGGAAAAATGGGATGGCAAAATTAAAAGGGCTAAGGTGAGATTTTCTCACTCAAATGAAAATTGATTTTACAGTTATTGATTGATGATTTGATTGCTATTGGATGTGATATTAGATATAGTAGGATATATCTATATATATAGCAATATATACATATTGGCATATGTATATATTGGATTGATGATTTCCCGCCTCGTATAGCGGATGAGACCCTATTGCGCCGTTAGTAAGCGGATATTTTTATAAAACCCATATACCACGATATTCCACCTCGAAGTGGAATTGGTATTGTGCTAACATCTGTGGATGCAGGGAGATAGGTTGGAGGGATCCAACTGGATTCCTCACCAGTATTTATTTATTTACAGATATTGATGTATATTCTGTTATCATATTGATATATGATGTTTGTTGTTGTGATTGACTAATTGGTGTTGTTGCATCATCGGTGTAACGACCCTGAATTTTGAACAAATTTAATTGAGAATATTTAATTAATTTTAAATATTTGAACGATGATTTAATTTGAATCCCCGATATAACCGTGAATTTGGCGATTAAATTATAAAATTTAATCTAGTGAATGTTGAATAAAAATTCAAATCTTCAATTTTAAGCCGAAGAAAAATATTTTAAAAGCTTTTAAAATTCATATTGATAACACTGGAGATAATAGAAGTTTCAGAATGTAATTTCAAACTGTTTTGTTCAGATTTGAAATTTATATCGTTCGATCGATATTTAAAAATAGCCGTCCGAGGCACAGTCTCGGAATTCGACGAAACCAGTCCCATTGGGTCCGTAATATTGTATTATTATCGGGTTTCAAATTTCGTGTTAATCAGAGTTGTTTTGTGAGAATACGACACGCAAACGCATTGAAATTTTATCAAATTCAATTTAAATTTTAAAATTTAAATTGGTCAACATGGGAGCACGATAAAGGTAAGGTGAGCACGATCTTCTCTCTGCAAAACCATCACGCCCCTTGCTCAAATCAATTCAAACGAAACTGTTCCCGTTCATTCAAAATTAACTGGGTAGCTTTAATAAAAACAATGGCCAAACAAAATCGCAAACTCTTTTTTTTCCTCCTTGCAATTTCAATCGACATCAGGTCGATTTCGTTCGACTGGGGAGGTTGTCGCGATCTCGTACGCGCGTGGGAGGAACAAAGCGGCGTCAGGGGGGAGGCTCGAAATTGATTTAGGCTTGGGATCGGAGACGCAGTGTTCAAGGGGGGCGGTGCAAGTGGTGTGGGGCTGCAGGTGGATGGGCTCGAGGCCGGCATCGCGACTTCGTGGGCGAGCGAACTGGCGCGCGCGTGGATTCTCGAGCGCGATAGGGTATGGCGGCGGCAAAGCGGAGGGAGGCGATCGAATTTCGTGGCCGGTCGTTCGACAAGGCTATGGGTTCGCGATGGTGAGCGCGAGCAGACTGGAGGGCGACTCAGGCGATGGTGGCGACATTCGCAGTGAGGTATATTTCGTTCATTCTTTGCACTTTAAAAATTTAACTCAGTTTTATAAATATAAACAGGAAAATTTATTTATATATGTATAAATCTAGATAAAATATATAGATGTAATTTAAAGAGTATTAAAGAGTCTTAAAGTAAGAATATATATATATATATATATGTAGAATTTTATATGCAGAAATTTAAATCCAATTTTTATTCTCTAAAAACAGTGAATATACCTATATATGATCTCATGAAAATAAAAATGATAATGGATATATTATAAAGGTAGTTTTAAGTTTAATAAAACTTATTTGATTTTTTTTTAGTAAAGATATATTGGAAGGTTTATAAATACGAAAATAGATAAGGTTTGAAATTACAGAGATTTTTGAATATTGAAAATTTGTATAAAATGAAAATAATTGACTAAGTTAATTCCTTTTGTTTAAGTAACTTATTTAAAAATTTATATTAGCTACTAAAAATAATTTAAAGAAAGAGAACTTAGTTTTAAAATTTTAAATTGAAGATTAGTTAAATTATTAAAGGAGAAGTTGTTAATTAAAACTATCATAACGGAAATTCAATAGTTCGATTTAATTCGAATGTTAATAAATTTATATGATTGTTATACAAGGTATAAATCAAGAAAATCAATCAGGAATGGAAAACGGATTGCAAAATAAAAAGCTAAGGTGAGATCTTCTCACTCAGATTTATGATTGAATTGCAGTTATTGATTGATTTGTTTGAATGTGCTATTAGATATGATAGGATATATCTATATATATATAGCAGTATATACATATTGGCATATGTATATATTGGATTGATGATTTCCCGCCTCGTATAGCGGATGAGACCCTATTGCGCCGTTAGTAAGCGGATTTTTATAAAACCTATATACCGCGATATTCCACCTCGAAGTGGAATTGGTATTGTGCTAACGTCTGTGGATGCAGGGAAACAGGTTGGAGGGATCCAACTGGACCCCTCACATTGATTGAATTTATATTCTACTGTGATGTGTTAATCTGTGAATGATTTTTGATGTTATTAATCATATTGATGTCTGGAAATTGTTTGAAAGCAAAAATTTAGCTGAATGGATGTCGATATCATTGGATTCCAAAAATAAACGAAATTGAATTTTTGAAATCAAAATAGAAATTTCTAAGTGAATTAATTTTAGAAATTGAATAAATTTTGAAGAAGGGAATTTTAAAATATAAAAAGTTAATTTTTATAATCTTATCGAATTAATTCCAGAATCAAGTGAAAATGTTAAATAAATGGATTTCGTAAAATAGTGATTATAAATTGAAGAATTTAATTTAAATTTGGATTTTTAAATAGATTGAAAGAAACGATTGAAATTTATTTTCCTAAAAAGGAATTTATTAAAAGAAGATAAGTTGGAAATCCAACTAGAAATTTAATTGGTAAATGGAAATAAATTGGGAAATCAATGTAAAATGATTTCAATTTGAAGAATCCATTTTAAAACAGAATATTGAATAATTTGAGAAAAAATGAGGAATTTACTTAGTAGTGATAAATAAAAATTAGAAATCAATCTATAATTGATTTAATATTTGGAAATGAATCTTTGAGAAATCGGTATGGAAATTTTATTCAAAGTTGAAACTAAATTTTGAAATCAATATCGAAATTGATTTGGGATTGAAGTTTTTTTATAAATAGAATTGGAATTTATAAAAGTTGTTTATAAATCCGAAATCACTTATTTTGATAAGTAAAAATATAGAAGTCGATAAAAAGAAGATTTATAAGTCGAGATTGTTATTAAAATAGAAATAGAATTTACAACCGTGTTTATAAATTCGAAATAGATTGAATTGGATAAATTTAATATAGATAATTTCTAAAGAAGATATATCCGCGATTTTGGATAGTGAATTATCTTTGAAATAAATGTGTAGAAATAGATTTAAATTGGTTAAGTGAAGTATATTCACGATTTTGGACAGTGAATATATTATTAAATAAAATGGATTATTTATTGTTGAAGAAGTGATATTAAAAATGAAGTTAAACATTTTAAAGATGTTTAAAATGTATTATGAGTCGAAAGCATAGGTTTCAACAGTACTTGTTGAAATAGACGTTTTCGAGAAATTTAAGGAAATGGTGGACTATAACATTGTTGTTATAGTAAATGATTTCCGGAAGGAAATGTTTTATATAGTATTGGGATTTATACATCTATCTTAACTCTGAATCCCTATACTAGTGATTTTGAGTCGTCGTAACGATGTTTTACGTAACATTCGTTTTGACTCAAATAAAGGTGTTAAAAGAATATTTTCCTTAAAGAATGAAATTATACTTAATTTGATTTAAGTATATCGAATATTTTCAAATGTTGAAAATAAATAGATTTGTGAAAATACTTATTTTTAAATAAGTATGGAATTGCTTTTCCAATATGAAATGAACGTTTTGAGAATTTATCCTTGTAAAGATAAATTGAAATTGAATATTGAAAACGATTTGAAAATCGAATATCAGTAGATATTCGAAAGTATAAATTCGATACGGAATTTATAAAAGAAAGCGAAGTTGTTTAAAAATAAATATTGATTTATTTTTGAAGAGTGGAAATTGATTTGAAATTGTTTTTCAAATGATTGAAGTGTGGAAATGATATATCTAGTAAAGATATTTTTGAAGATGAAATAATTGGGAAAATTATTTGGAATCTGATGATGTTGCGCATCTTTATTGATAGTTAAATAACCGACTATCAATAATTACCCTGAATGGTATTTGTTGTGAATTGGATGAATTTGAATGCCACACTCATTTTTGAATAATCGCTCACTATTCGGGTTAGCCGGGAAAGGACCATGGGGTCGTATAACCCATTCCGAATATGTGATACGTCGTTATGAATCGCATTTGAAGACCGGTGTTGAAGACCGGATATTTTTGAAAACGGAAGGATTACCGTCGAGTTACTCTACATCGGCTGATCTCCGGTTTAGAGGTTTTATCACCCTTAGTGACGGGAAGTCCGGACGTGATTAGAAAATTATCCGGAAATGCAAGGGCTTCGTGAGAAGTGCCTTCGGTTCTGTTCGATCCCGGAACAGACTTGTATGGATTGTGTGTCTGACGTTACAATTTGAGATATAAAGCTGATTTCTTTCAAATACATATATGTTGGTGGCGGAGAATTTATTCTCTTAGCTTAACACCCTTCTCTGAGACGTACGAGCTCAGAGGTTATGTAGTTGAAATTTATCAGCGATATATCCCAATTTGGTAACGTGGCATACTGAGTGTTGCTGTGAAATGATCAGTGTTTGATCATTTGTGATATGATCATTTGTTTGATCTTATATCTTTATGATCATAGGTTGATCATTTTTGTTTGACCCGAAGCAGGGCTTTGTAGAAAGCGTAGCTTTGTGGACGAGACTTCGTCGAGCCTCACACCCCGGAAATGGTGAAAACAGGAAGGATGCGGCAAGGTTCTAGGGAGTAGCGCCCCTTAGTGTATGTCATTCCTTCTGGATAAAGGTGGTATCATGGTATGGAGCCCAGATACTTAACCTCTGTGGTTGCTGCAAAAATTTATTTCTTTGTGGTTGTTGCGAATCGGGGATCCTCGGGAAGATCGATGACGATCGGGGGATGGCATACGCGTGTCAGTAGTTACCTATTTTTGCAGAAGTAACCCGGCCTTGTGTTGGCAGAGATCCGGTTAGGTTCTCGGGTCGTCTATTCCAGGGACGTACCCATCGTGGATAGGAAGTTCCTTAGCCTGACCATTTGTTGGAAATCCAAAGAAACAATACGAGCCTTTACGATTTCAATTGTATAACCTGTCTCCTCAGGAGGCAGCTAAAGCAGGCATAATATAATGGTACCTATGCTGGCTAAGATTTATATTCTACTTTCGAAATGTTTTCCACTATGCACTAATAATAATATCAAAAAGAATTTGATTTTTGCGTAGTAAGCATCTTTGACTATCATAAGAAGAAATCTCCTCCAAGTCTGCGTTTGCATTGTGTGTGTGGTGGGAGGTCTTATGGTAGTTTCATTTTCCAAAAGCATTGCGAATTGACATTAAAGTTTTCCTGTTGTTTATTTTAAAGAATAACTTTTTTACGATCTCACACCAGTCACCATGACTGACTCGGAGTTTATTGTTCCCTTCTAAACTCTGGGTGCCCACCAATTTCCACACGGGCAGTCTAGAGTTAGATTATCAGGATATTCTGGATATTCTGGAGCTTTGGAAGCAAGATGGATGGAGAGACGTAGTATTTGTATCTGATAGTATTTATTCCGCTGTGTATTCTGTATGAGGACAAGTTATATAACTGTCCGTTGTTGTATATTGACTCTGATGATTGATGTATGTATAAAATGATATAGTTCTTGGTTTTAAAGATTATTCATTTATCTACTATATATTGTTCCGCTGCGAATGTGTAAGATTCTGATATTGTTTTTCTGTTCTGATGTTGTTCAGTTGTTGTTCTTTCTTTCTTCTTCCTTCTTCTTCTGTTTTCTTCTTCTTCTTCTACTTTTTCTTTTTCTTAAAACCCTCACTATTGGAGTTTCCGGCACTCGATTGCTCGGCAGTCGATAAAGTGAGTATCGATGTCGAATTTTCGACAATCGAAAATTTCGGTATGTGACAAAGTGGTATCAGAGCATATGGTTAAGCGACAACCCTGCTCTGTTGGGTGTTACTCATTAGAGATAGAGTCAGTAGTACTCTAGAATGAGTTGAGTGTAATAATAGATATGAGCGCGTATTTGTTATTTGAATATAAAATTGTTTTATATTGTGATGGTTGGTTTATTGAGTGGCATATGAACCTTCGTCGGCACAGTCTTGCAAAACTGTATCGAAGGGGTTTCTAAACACTTGAATAGAACAATTCGGCACAGTATTGTTTTGAATAGGGTGAATGAGATAATTTTGCCCAAAATTATTTTTGTATGTAAAAGAAATGTTTTCTATGAATTATCATAGTATATGGATGCATGTTTGTTAGAAAGTGATAATATTAAAATGTTATCATTATTATATGAAATTGAATAAGAAATTGAAATCATAACTCCAAAGATGAGAAATAAATCCATATACAAATGAATTTTAAGAATATAAATTATAAATGTGAATTGTAATTTGAAACGGAATTCCAGAGAAGTTTTTGGAAAGGTTTTGAAAAGAATTTGAAAATTTTGGAGATTTGGAAAGTTTAATTCTTTTTTGATTTGAAAATGAATTTCGAAGGTCTTGAAAAATATTTTGAAGAAATGAAAAGCTCTAAACTCTTTTCGGTCGCTGGAAAATAATCCTGATGATGGTGGCGACATCATTAGAATTCATTTTCGGGTTTCCAAAAGAGAAATTGCTGCCAAATTGTTTTAAATGGAGGTTGTTTGAAAAAAAAAAAATTGGGTTTTGTTTTGGAAATTCAAAGTATAAATTTGAATTGTTTTCAAAATGATTTTGAAAAGGTTGAAAAGACTCTGGAATTGAGTATTGAATTATGAAAATAAAATTGTGAATGAATGAATCAATTTGCAATTGCAAGTACATGAATGTAAATTGAATTCGAATTGAAATCCAGTTTAATATAAGTGATTGTAAACCAAAATAGTGAATTGTAAATAAATTTTGGGAACGAACAAAAGTGAATAAAACTGGAATTATAACTGAATGTTGAAAACGAATGTGAATAAATGAATTAGAATTGAAATGAATTAGTAACTGAAACTAATCTAAAAATAATCAGTTATGAATGAAAGCTGATAAAACTCAATATTCAGGAGATAAACCGAATCCAAATTAGATTGGAATTGTGAATTGAATTCAAATGAATTTGAAATGTAAAATTGAATAAATGAATATGTGTAACTCCAATAGTGAATTAGAGAAATGTATATGCAGTTTACATTGAAAACTTTGTAATAGAATTAGCAAAATAGTTTGAATGCTGTAACTAGATATAATGGCTAGTAGATATACAGGTATTGTAAAGGAATTGGAATTTTGATTTCGAAGATAAATTTGAATTGCTCGAAAAAGGTATGTATTTAAATTCGAATATGAGATTTGATGACTTATTTCTCTAGCCGCTTGGCTTTTTCTTTTTCTTTTTGAAATCTGAGAGTCCGTAGGGACGTTTGTAGTAGTGCCGTATTAGCCGCGCAAAGGAGACGCTGGCGAAATTTTTCGAAAATTCCGAGTGTTAGAAAATTTTTGAGAAATTTTGAAAGTTTAAATTTGAATTTGAATTTAAATTTGAAAAGAGTAGTAAAACAATGAAGTTGTTGAAACTTACAAGTAGAGTTGGAAAAGTTAGTTGAATGATAACGAATCTTTAGTAGAAAGATTTGTTTTGAAAATTTGATAAAACTATTGGATTGTGAAAGATAGTAGACGAGTTAAGGACCTTTTTCCCTAACTTGTAATTTCGGGACGAAATTCTTTTAAGGGGGGAAGTCTGTAACGACCCTGAATTTTGAACAAATTTAATTGAGAATATTTAATTAATTTTAAATATTTGAACGATGATTTAATTTGAATCCCCGATATAACCGTGAATTTGGCGATTAAATTATAAAATTTAATCTAGTGAATGTTGAATAAAAATTCAAATCTTCAATTTTAAGCCGAAGAAAAATATTTTAAAAGCTTTTAAAATTCATATTGATAACACTGGAGATAATAGAAGTTTCAGAATGTAATTTCAAACTGTTTTGTTCAGATTTGAAATTTATATCGTTCGATCGATATTTAAAAATAGCCGTCCGAGGCACAGTCTCGGAATTCGACGAAACCAGTCCCATTGGGTCCGTAATATTGTATTATTACCGGGTTTCAAATTTCGTGTTAATCAGAGTTTTTATGTGAGAATACGACACGCAAACGCATTGAAATTTTATCAAATTCAATTTAAATTTTAAAATTTAAATTGGTCAACATGGGAGCACGATAAAGGTAAGGTGAGCACGATCTTCTCTCTGCAAAACCATCACGCCCCTTGCTCAAATCAATTCAAACGAAACTGTTCCCGTTCATTCAAAATTAACTGGGTAGCTTTAATAAAAACAATGGCCAAACAAAATCGCAAACTCTTTTTTTCCTCCTTGCGATTTCAATCGACATCAGGTCGATTTCGTTCGACTGGGGAGGTTGTCGCGATCTCGTACGCACGTGGGAGGAACAAAGCGGCGTCAGGGGGGAGGCTCGAAATTGATTTAGGCTTGGGATCGGAGATGCAGTGTTCAAGGGGGGCGGTGCAAGTGGTGTGGGGCTGCAGGTGGATGGGCTCGAGGCCGGCATCGCGACTTCGTGGGCGAGCGAACTGGCGCGCGCGTGGATTCTCGAGCGCGATAGGGTATGGCGACGGCAAAGCGGAGGGAGGCGATCGAATTTCGTGGCCGGTCGTTCGACAAGGCTATGGGTTCGCGATGGTGAGCGCGAGCAGACTGGAGGGCGACTCAGGCGATGGTGGCGACATTCGCAGTGAGGTATATTTCGTTCATTCTTTGCACTTTAAAAATTTAACTCAGTTTTATAAATATAAACAGGAAAATTTATTTATATATGTATAAATCTAGATAAAATATATAGATGTAATTTAAAGAGTATTAAAGAGTCTTAAAGTAAGAATATATATATATATATATGTAGAATTTTATATGCAGAAATTTAAATCCAATTTTTATTCTCTAAAAACAGTGAATATACCTATATATGATCTCATGAAAATAAAAATGATAATGGATATATTATAAAGGTAGTTTTAAGTTTAATAAAACTTATTTGATTTTTTTTTAGTAAAGATATATTGGAAGATTTATAAATACGAAAATAGATAAGGTTTGAAATTACAGAGATTTTTGAATATTGAAAATTTGTATAAAATGAAAATAATTGACTAAGTTAATTCCTTTTGTTTAAGTAACTTATTTAAAAATTTATATTAGCTACTAAAAATAATTTAAAGAAAGAGAACTTAGTTTTAAAATTTTAAATTGAAGATTAGTTAAATTATTAAAGGAGAAGTTGTTAATTAAAACTATCATAACGGAAATTCGATAGTTCGATTTAATTCGAATGTTAATAAATTTATATGATTGTTATACAAGGTATAAATCAAGAAAATCAATCTGGAATGGAAAACGGATTGCAAAATAAAAAGTTAAGGTGAGATCTTCTCACTCAGATTTATGATTGAATTGCAGTTATTGATTGATTTGTTTGAATGTGCTATTAGATATGATAGGATATATCTATATATATATAGCAGTATATACATATTGGCATATGTATATATTGGATTGATGATTTCCCGCCTCGTATAGCGGATGAGACCCTATTGCGCCTGTAACGACCCGGCTTTTTTCTCCACAGAAAGTCGGATCATTATGAAGAAAGAAAGGGGTAGAAAATAGAAAAGAAGAGAAGAAAGAAGGAAACAACAACAACAACGATCTCACAGCGGAACGAATAAATTATATTAATAACATAAACTATTACATAGTATACAACACTTATCAGAGTTTACACCACTATACAACACATACTAGGCAGTTATAAACATCTGTCTATATATTACAACTCAAATACAATACAAGACTCTAACACAGATATCAACACAGCGGAATACTATCTACGAACGCTGAAGCCTCCTGCTCCATTGCTCCTCCACAATTCGTCAAAGCTAAACCTGAATCCCTTGGCTACTCGTAAAAATTTGAGTACCCAAGAGTTTATAAAACAGAAATAAACAACTTGGGTCAGACATGGGTCTGGTGTGAGTAACAGGTTAAACTTGTTTAACTTCAAAACCTTTTGAAAGAAAAGGTATCACGTAAGACTCCCCACAAATAAACATGGGTAAGTTTTTACCTTACGCTAACCAAAACATTTGATAGGAAATTCGATTGTATTATAATAGGGTCTAGGGTTTTCAAATAAATATGAAATAGCCGAAATTGTTACATTATTAAATTCCAGCATACATAAGTATACAATCAAATCCGTTATCACTTATTGAAATTTGGATTTCCATACAATGGCAGAGCTACCGGGGTACCGCTCATCACAGTACGGGGCCTAGATCACCGTACCGAGGATCACTCCCAATCCCCTGCAACACAAAGCCGGAACCATCCCTTACTGGATAATTCCGAATAAAATCACCCCACAGATGGCCGTCGCCAACTGCACCACTAAGCCGAAATAAAAGAAGGAACTTTCTAGACAGGGATGACCTTACTCTCAGTGGGTGCTACCCACGAAGCCTTGCTGCACCTCCCCTGTTTTAGCCATTCCCGGTTGATGAGGCTTGAGGTCACGATTTACCTTTAAATCAGAACACATCACTTAGAATGCTCATCGTCCACCTGACGATGTTCTGAAAGCATTCAATCCATATAAGTTCGTTCCGGGTTCGAACGAAACCGAAGGCATTATCTCGTTACACTCGTTTTGGAATCACCCTCAGAGTTAACGACAATAACCCTTGCACTCTGAATCTTCATCTTCACTTGAGATTCACGACCTATCGTAAATTTGGATCGATGTGGTATTCGGGTCTCCAGACCTGGAATTCCGGTATACGGAAACCCGATCCCGGTCTCATCGAAATCCAAAACGTATCTTTTAAGGCCAAGTTGTTTTAAGGTTAAAACAATTCATTTCAGTTGTCTATACTACACGGATAGATAATTCACAACAGATAATCTACATTATCACAAACAGATAATTCATATTATCATTTCAATTTAACCAAAGCATCCATATCATAGATCAGCATATCTCTTATCAGAGATAACAATAATGCAAAGCATTCTATATTATTCATTCATCCCTAAGAAATGATTTATATCATCTCTAATTAATTTAAAGTGAATTAAATTAATTACCTCATTTTATAAATCCTTCTAACTTAATCATTAATTAAACCAATAATTAATCATACTTTAAGTATGATCTTAATTAATCAATCCTGATTAATTATACTTTAATTACCTTAAGTAATTAACTCTTAATTAATTTCACAAGTTAATTAACTTAAATCATTCAGTAATTTATCTTTAATTACTTCATCTATTAATTAACTGTATTTAATTACATTAATCCTTAATTAATTATAATTAATTAATTACTTTAATCACTTATTATTTATTAATTAATCTTAATTAATCAATTCTTAATTATATCATTAATTTTATTAATTAATGATCCTTAATTACTCTTAACTAATTATCTTATTTAAATAAATTACATTTAATAATTAATTAGTCACATTTATTAATCACCTTTGATTAATCTCATCTAGTAATTAACTACCCTTAATTACTCTTCCATAAATTAATTACTCATTAATTAATTATCTTTTAATTAATCCCTTGATTAATTATTTAAAGTAATTAACTCAAATTACTTTCATTATATCATCCTTAGTTAATTACATCCACTAATTAACTTTAATTACTTTCCTAAGTAATTACACTTTCACTAATTACATTTAAGTAATTATACTTATCACATAACCAAGTGATTATCTTAAATTAATTAAATTAATTAATTTAACTTATCAAATTATTTAATTAATTACCTTAATTACTTCCATTAATTAATTATACTTAACCAATTCATAAAAGATTATCATTAGTTAATTAATCTACTTGATTATCAAAATTAATCATATTAATGAATTATTTAATAATCTCTAATTAATAATCTCTCATTAATTATTAACAATTCTTTATTTAAGTAATTAAACTTAAATCAAACATTATTAATTTACAAATAAATAAATTCTTAATTACTAATTAATTAATTTCTAATTTCTTAATCAATTACTTAATTAATCTTTAATTACTTGATTAATTAATTCCTAATCATTTATTAATAATCTATACTTATCTAATTAAATGATCCTTAATTCCAAATTAATTAACCTTTAACTAATTTACTTATAATCTTAATTAATTAACCCAAATCATTAATTAATTCAATTATTAAATTATCCTTTAATCACCTTATTAATTTAATGAATCCTAAATCATTAAACTTTAATTAATCTCTAAATTAAAGTACTAATCTTTATAACAACTTTAATTATTATTAACAAAAGATTTTAAACATTTTACCTTAAAATCTTTTCTTAATTCATTTCAAATTAAAGATTTAAATTTGAATTACAAATTTAACTTTAACCAATTTACAAAATCTTTTTAATCCAAATGTTAAAGAAACACTTAACATTTATAAAAGAAATTTACAAGATTTTTGAACCCATTTATTTAAATTCAAACCTTTTTAAAAATATACTTTAAACAATTTAAATTTGAAAACTTTCTTTTATTTCAAACTGGAATGCAGATTAAACTTTGATTACAGATTAACTTTAGATTTTTAAACCTACTTACATTTAAATCTTCATTTTAAAAATTCAAACCTTTAACCATTTTAAAGTAGTTGAAACAATTTAGATTTAAAAAAAACTTATATTATTCCAAAACTAAGATTCAAACTAAATTAGATTCCAGATTAAACTTTGATTTAAACTTAGTTTAAATCTCTTCTTTACAATTTAAAAATTTAGTTTTACATTTAAATCTGACAGGTTTTAAAACCTGTAACACAGTAATTTGACTCGAGCTTATACTACAATTGCTTCGAGTCCAACCCCACGTTACTTCGAGTTAAACGCTCGAATCACTCGAGAATCACTCGAGTACACTTCTCTGCCAAAACCAATCTCCACCCGTATCCAAATCATCACCGTGCACGTGCACTATGACACCGCTCCACCTCGATCACCGCCGATGGTCTCTCCAAGTCATCGATCACCTTCATACCCAAATACGATCATCAGAACCTCTACATCAACTCGAATTCGAAATCGAACATCACGCCCAAACCTGGAACAAGAAACTGGATCAACACTTCAAACTGGAAAACGTTCGAACTCACTCCTCCGACCACCATCGTCCTTGAAACTCCGGCGAAGACCTCGTCAACCCACCATCTTCCAGTACCCAAAACCTCAGGCAACTCGATCAACAGAGGAAATCAAACCCAAGCAAAAACTGTAACCCAGTAAAACTAGGTTTAGAAACTCAAATCAACAACCACCATCGCCACGGTCATCTATACGGCCATCCAACATTTTTCTCTTAATCCCCTATTACTCCTCTATCACCAGAGAAAATTCCGACCACTCCGATGAACTAGATCGTCAGAGGCAACCTAAAACTCTTATTTTGATCAACCACGAACTGCTCCCTCAACCTACTTCTAAAAATTATAATTTTAGTTGTAAAAATCATGGTTTCATTCGAGTATTCGATTTATATCCCTGAATTTATAAACTAAGATGTTTGAAATTTCACAAAACTCTAACTTTCCTGTTTTTAGAGTTTTCCAGAGTAGAATTAAATTTATTATTGCCTTAAGTACAAATTTAAACTAAAGTTTACAATTTAACAACCAAGTTGGACTTGCATATTTAAGTTTAAGTAGTGACAAGATCAAAGATTGAATTTTTATATCCAAAACTGGGAGACTGAGAAGTAAAAACAGAGAGCACCCAGATGAACAATACATACATATCACACATTCATATATATACAGAGAAAAGCACTAATATACTAATGCATTTAAACATAATCATTTCAGAGATCTCATGCAACCAGATTCTACTTAAGTTATCTTAAATAAAATGTTACTCACCAGATTAAAATTGATGAACAGAGCATAACTTGAAACTGCTTTAAACTTTAAAAACTGAAATGCCTTGTCTCTTTAAAAACTTGAATTGGTAGCTTTAATTTGAAGAGATTGCAGTTGCATGCATGTTAAAATCTTGCTTTATTGAGATGTTGCTCTAGATCAGGTTGCTTTAGATTCCAGTTTACTTGCTTTTGATTTTGAAAAGAATTTGCAGGCTTTGATTCAGGTTTGAAGAATTTGTTGCAGGCTCTAGTTTTCAGATTGAAGAAATGCATTACAGAGATTTGTTTTGATAATCTCTGGTTTGAGGAATTTAATTACTGATTCGTTTTGAGAAATTGTTTGAGTTACTGATTTTGTTTTACAGGTTGAAGTTTTTCTTTTACATTTGAAAAGAGAAAATAGGAAAAAGAGTGTAGATAAGAACATATGTATATAAGTTAAAATGATTTATCAAATAAAAGAAAAACAAAAACTCAAAACTTGACATTTGTCATTACATTGGTTTATTAATGTACACATGTTATTTTAAAGCTTTAGGAATTTACACATGTCCTTTTAATTTGTTTATATTTATTTAAATGTAAATAAAAAGCCTTTCTTATTTATTAAATACTTATGTATATATATATATAAAAGCTTGTCCATATATTTAAAATCTAAAACTATTTAAAATCTTACCTATTTTGAATTTCAAATTTAATTTAAATTCAAATGCAAATTATATTTAAAAATCCAATTTAAAGTTAATCTTAAACAACACATTCAATTTGAAATAACAAATCCTATTTTACATTAAAATCTATTTATTTAAAGACAATACACTATTAATATTGTTTGAAAATAACATACTTATCAATTTTAAAATAATTTATAAAAGAGATTATAAATTATCATTTATTATTAATTGAATTAACATATCATATTTATTTAGCAATATTAAAAAGAAAATAAATTAACCTTACTATAAATCTTTATTCAAAACCATATAGTTATTAATTTTAAATAACTTTGAAAAGCTAATATTAAATAAATCCAAATCTCCAAACTATCAAAAATATATATATAAGAAATTTAAAACAAGAATTTATTTATTTATTAACTTTCAAATCAAAGGCAATCTATTTACAATATATACTCATATATATATTATAGATAGAAATCATTTTATTGACTTATAAAAGATAAATTTCACTAATTAAATATCTATTTAATTAGATTATTAACCAATTCAAATTTTTATTATCAAATATTATCAAATCAATTTAATTATTTAAACAGATTATTAAATTGATATTGTCCATAAATTCCGGGATATTACATTCCTTCCCCCTTAAAATAATTTCGTCCCCGAAATTTAAAACAAAGGTAATTTAATAATCTATTTAAATCACAAGCATATATTATCATTTATATGCTAACAACCATAGCAACCAATTTATCCAATCAAACAATTCTAATTATCCAGATAAAATTCTGGATATAATTTCCTCGAGTTTCCCCAGGTATATATATATCGGGATACTCGCTCTACAGAATCCAACAAACAATACTACTAAGCTATAGAGCTTCTACTCTTCTAGATCTACAGAACTAAACAAGATATCAGACTACAGACGAGTCTGACTTAACAACCAAATCTTCCAGAACTGCTGGTTCCAAAACCAGAGATAGATCAAACACGTACTCCCTCAGAGATACGTAAAACACAATGAATTCCAGTTATCCAAACTGACAATTCAATCCAGTAGATCAAAGCACTTATCCAAATTAGATCACAGAAAAGATCCAAAACAATTCGGAGCTGACTTTCCAGACTTACCAAATCTTATTTCTCCCTTTAACCAGAGAAAAACTTCACAACCACGAAGTCTCCAATTTCGAATTTCAAATTCTATCGTCTCTTATCCACAAAATCCTTCAGACGATCCTGAGCTGTCTACAGATCTTTCTTGATCAGCTCAACCTTCACTGATGCTTCTAGCAACAACTGGACCAGAAATAACCCAACAAAAATGATCCTCTCAAGATCTACCAATAATCCAAAACACTACTCTACTTCACCATATCAGTAGACTGAACTAACTTCTCCTATCTGGAAAAGATAAACAGGAGCACTCGCCAAACTGCTTCTGCTGCACCACTCTGATATAAGGTAGAATGAAAATGCTGATGAAGATCTCAAACACAGACTGGACAACACAACCCAGAAAATATCGGATAACTCAAAAGAATACTCAAACTATCGCAAGTCACTTTTGCGATCCACCCAGCCAAATAAAACTGTTCTCTCTTTACCAATCAGAACAGCTCACACTTGACTATCCTATCCATCGAAGAAATGGATCCTCTCTGCTGCTTCTGAACTTCACCTTCAGAAAAAACTGCTCAGCCAGAAAAACTTCTGCCGAAAACAGAACACTCCGAGCTGCACTACTGCCACAGATACCAAAGACTTCTCAAATCAAGCTCTTCGAGAAACTCGGACTTCAAACAGAACAAAAACATCTTGCTGAACTCAGCCACAACTCCGAAACAGACACACTTCATTAATTTGTTCCAAAGAAAACATCTTCGGGAACATCCGTCGTCACTGTATCTCATCATACAGCTACTATTACCTGAGGTATCAAGGTACCATCACTCGCTTCTGTTCAACCGACAGATCCAACTTTACTCATCCAAACTTCAAAGATAAACTCCGAACCATTACAGTTTCCTTCGGAGATCGATGAAATTCTTCACCATAGCAAAGCTTACTCGAGACGGTATTAGGTCTACAGTCTCGACAGTTACACTTCCAACCTCAACACTCAAATTCTAACTATTGGTAGTCGTGTTACTCACACTACCACCTTATCTACCTTTATAACTTATATTGGAAAACCCGAACAGGTAACCCAACAAATAGGTAGAAATATATATATATATATATTTAAAATGATACTTTTTATATAGAAATTATTTCTGGGTAAAATTATTTCATTTACCTCTTTAAAACAATACTGTGTCGAATTGTTCTATTTAAGTGTTTAGAGATCCCTATCAATAACGTTAATTACTCGTATTGACCAGAATCCATAAACTACTCAATAAACCAACCAACACAATATAAAACCATTTTATATTCACTAACAAATACGCGCTCATATCTATTAATACACTCAAATTCCCACCAGAGCCAAGGTTATTGCTAGCCTAAGCTCTGATACCAACTGTAACGACCCGGCTTTTTTCTCCACAGAAAGTCGGATCATTATGAAGAAAGAAAGGGGTAGAAAATAGAAAAGAAGAGAAGAAAGAAGGAAACAACAACAACAACGATCTCACAGCGGAACGAATAAATTATATTAATAACATAAACTATTACATAGTATACAACACTTATCAGAGTTTACACCACTATACAACACATACTAGGCAGTTATAAACATCTGTCTATATATTACAACTCAAATACAATACAAGACTCTAACACAGATATCAACACAGCGGAATACTATCTACGAACGCTGAAGCCTCCTGCTCCATTGCTCCTCCACAATTCGTCAAAGCTAAACCTGAATCCCTTGGCTACTCGTAAAAATTTGAGTACCCAAGAGTTTATAAAACAGAAATAAACAACTTGGGTCAGACATGGGTCTGGTGTGAGTAACAGGTTAAACTTGTTTAACTTCAAAACCTTTTGAAAGAAAAGGTATCACGTAAGACTCCCCACAAATAAACATGGGTAAGTTTTTACCTTACGCTAACCAAAACATTTGATAGGAAATTCGATTGTATTATAATAGGGTCTAGGGTTTTCAAATAAATATGAAATAGCCGAAATTGTTACATTATTAAATTCCAGCATACATAAGTATACAATCAAATCCGTTATCACTTATTGAAATTTGGATTTCCATACAATGGCAGAGCTACCGGGGTACCGCTCATCACAGTACGGGGCCTAGATCACCGTACCGAGGATCACTCCCAATCCCCTGCAACACAAAGCCGGAACCATCCCTTACTGGATAATTCCGAATAAAATCACCCCACAGATGGCCGTCGCCAACTGCACCACTAAGCCGAAATAAAAGAAGGAACTTTCTAGACAGGGATGACCTTACTCTCAGTGGGTGCTACCCACGAAGCCTTGCTGCACCTCCCCTGTTTTAGCCATTCCCGGTTGATGAGGCTTGAGGTCACGATTTACCTTTAAATCAGAACACATCACTTAGAATGCTCATCGTCCACCTGACGATGTTCTGAAAGCATTCAATCCATATAAGTTCGTTCCGGGTTCGAACGAAACCGAAGGCATTATCTCGTTACACTCGTTTTGGAATCACCCTCAGAGTTAACGACAATAACCCTTGCACTCTGAATCTTCATCTTCACTTGAGATTCACGACCTATCGTAAATTTGGATCGATGTGGTATTCGGGTCTCCAGACCTGGAATTCCGGTATACGGAAACCCGATCCCGGTCTCATCGAAATCCAAAACGTATCTTTTAAGGCCAAGTTGTTTTAAGGTTAAAACAATTCATTTCAGTTGTCTATACTACACGGATAGATAATTCACAACAGATAATCTACATTATCACAAACAGATAATTCATATTATCATTTCAATTTAACCAAAGCATCCATATCATAGATCAGCATATCTCTTATCAGAGATAACAATAATGCAAAGCATTCTATATTATTCATTCATCCCTAAGAAATGATTTATATCATCTCTAATTAATTTAAAGTGAATTAAATTAATTACCTCATTTTATAAATCCTTCTTACTTAATCATTAATTAAACCAATAATTAATCATACTTTAAGTATGATCTTAATTAATCAATCCTGATTAATTATACTTTAATTACCTTAAGTAATTAACTCTTAATTAATTTCACAAGTTAATTAACTTAAATCATTCAGTAATTTATCTTTAATTACTTCATCTATTAATTAACTGTATTTAATTACATTAATCCTTAATTAATTATAATTAATTAATTACTTTAATCACTTATTATTTATTAATTAATCTTAATTAATCAATTCTTAATTATATCATTAATTTTATTAATTAATGATCCTTAATTACTCTTAACTAATTATCTTATTTAAATAAATTACATTTAATAATTAATTAGTCACATTTATTAATCACCTTTGATTAATCTCATCTAGTAATTAACTACCCTTAATTACTCTTCCATAAATTAATTACTCATTAATTAATTATCTTTTAATTAATCCCTTGATTAATTATTTAAAGTAATTAACTCAAATTACTTTCATTATATCATCCTTAGTTAATTACATCCACTAATTAACTTTAATTACTTTCCTAAGTAATTACACTTTCACTAATTACATTTAAGTAATTATACTTATCACATAACCAAGTGATTATCTTAAATTAATTAAATTAATTAATTTAACTTATCAAATTATTTAATTAATTACCTTAATTACTTCCATTAATTAATTATACTTAACCAATTCATAAAAGATTATCATTAGTTAATTAATCTACTTGATTATCAAAATTAATCATATTAATGAATTATTTAATAATCTCTAATTAATAATCTCTCATTAATTATTAACAATTCTTTATTTAAGTAATTAAACTTAAATCAAACATTATTAATTTACAAATAAATAAATTCTTAATTACTAATTAATTAATTTCTAATTTCTTAATCAATTACTTAATTAATCTTTAATTACTTGATTAATTAATTCCTAATCATTTATTAATAATCTATACTTATCTAATTAAATGATCCTTAATTCCAAATTAATTAACCTTTAACTAATTTACTTATAATCTTAATTAATTAACCCAAATCATTAATTAATTCAATTATTAAATTATCCTTTAATCACCTTATTAATTTAATGAATCCTAAATCATTAAACTTTAATTAATCTCTAAATTAAAGTACTAATCTTTATAACAACTTTAATTATTATTAACAAAAGATTTTAAACATTTTACCTTAAAATCTTTTCTTAATTCATTTCAAATTAAAGATTTAAATTTGAATTACAAATTTAACTTTAACCAATTTACAAAATCTTTTTAATCCAAATGTTAAAGAAACACTTAACATTTATAAAAGAAATTTACAAGATTTTTGAACCCATTTATTTAAATTCAAACCTTTTTAAAAATATACTTTAAACAATTTAAATTTGAAAACTTTCTTTTATTTCAAACTGGAATGCAGATTAAACTTTGATTACAGATTAACTTTAGATTTTTAAACCTACTTACATTTAAATCTTCATTTTAAAAATTCAAACCTTTAACCATTTTAAAGTAGTTGAAACAATTTAGATTTAAAAAAAACTTATATTATTCCAAAACTAAGATTCAAACTAAATTAGATTCCAGATTAAACTTTGATTTAAACTTAGTTTAAATCTCTTCTTTACAATTTAAAAATTTAGTTTTACATTTAAATCTGACAGGTTTTAAAACCTGTAACATAGTAATTTGACTCGAGCTTATACTACAATTGCTTCGAGTCCAACCCCACGTTACTTCGAGTTAAACGCTCGAATCACTCGAGAATCACTCGAGTACACTTCTCTGCCAAAACCAATCTCCACCCGTATCCAAATCATCACCGTGCACGTGCACTATGACACCGCTCCACCTCGATCACCGCCGATGGTCTCTCCAATTCATCGATCACCTTCATACCCAAATACGATCATCAGAACCTCTACATCAACTCGAATTCGAAATCGAACATCACGCCCAAACCTGGAACAAGAAACTGGATCAACACTTCAAACTGGAAAACGTTCGAACTCACTCCTCCGACCACCATCGTCCTTGAAACTCCGGCGAAGACCTCGTCAACCCACCATCTTCCAGTACCCAAAACCTCAGGCAACTCGATCAACAGAGGAAATCAAACCCAAGCAAAAACTGTAACCCAGTAAAACTAGGTTTAGAAACTCAAATCAACAACCACCATCGCCACGGTCATCTATACGGCCATCCAACATTTTTCTCTTAATCCCCTATTACTCCTCTATCACCAGAGAAAATTCCGACCACTCCGATGAACTAGATCGTCAGAGGCAACCTAAAACTCTTATTTTGATCAACCACGAACTGCTCCCTCAACCTACTTCTAAAAATTATAATTTTAGTTGTAAAAATCATGGTTTCATTCGAGTATTCGATTTATATCCCTGAATTTATAAACTAAGATGTTTGAAATTTCACAAAACTCTAACTTTCCTGTTTTTAGAGTTTTCCAGAGTAGAATTAAATTTATTATTGCCTTAAGTACAAATTTAAACTAAAGTTTACAATTTAACAACCAAGTTGGACTTGCATATTTAAGTTTAAGTAGTGACAAGATCAAAGATTGAATTTTTATATCCAAAACTGGGAGACTGAGAAGTAAAAACAGAGAGCACCCAGATGAACAATACATACATATCACACATTCATATATATACAGAGAAAAGCACTAATATACTAATGCATTTAAACATAATCATTTCAGAGATCTCATGCAACCAGATTCTACTTAAGTTATCTTAAATAAAATGTTACTCACCAGATTAAAATTGATGAACAGAGCATAACTTGAAACTGCTTTAAACTTTAAAAACTGAAATGCCTTGTCTCTTTAAAAACTTGAATTGGTAGCTTTAATTTGAAGAGATTGCAGTTGCATGCATGTTAAAATCTTGCTTTATTGAGATGTTGCTCTAGATCAGGTTGCTTTAGATTCCAGTTTACTTGCTTTTGATTTTGAAAAGAATTTGCAGGCTTTGATTCAGGTTTGAAGAATTTGTTGCAGGCTCTAGTTTTCAGATTGAAGAAATGCATTACAGAGATTTGTTTTGATAATCTCTGGTTTGAGGAATTTAATTACTGATTCGTTTTGAGAAATTGTTTGAGTTACTGATTTTGTTTTACAGGTTGAAGTTTTTCTTTTACATTTGAAAAGAGAAAATAGGAAAAAGAGTGTAGATAAGAACATATGTATATAAGTTAAAATGATTTATCAAATAAAAGAAAAACAAAAACTCAAAACTTGACATTTGTCATTACATTGGTTTATTAATGTACACATGTTATTTTAAAGCTTTAGGAATTTACACATGTCCTTTTAATTTGTTTATATTTATTTAAATGTAAATAAAAAGCCTTTCTTATTTATTAAATACTTATGTATATATATATATAAAAGCTTGTCCATATATTTAAAATCTAAAACTATTTAAAATCTTACCTATTTTGAATTTCAAATTTAATTTAAATTCAAATGCAAATTATATTTAAAAATCCAATTTAAAGTTAATCTTAAACAACACATTCAATTTGAAATAACAAATCCTATTTTACATTAAAATCTATTTATTTAAAGACAATACACTATTAATATTGTTTGAAAATAACATACTTATCAATTTTAAAATAATTTATAAAAGAGATTATAAATTATCATTTATTATTAATTGAATTAACATATCATATTTATTTAGCAATATTAAAAAGAAAATAAATTAACCTTACTATAAATCTTTATTCAAAACCATATAGTTATTAATTTTAAATAACTTTGAAAAGCTAATATTAAATAAATCCAAATCTCCAAACTATCAAAAATATATATATAAGAAATTTAAAACAAGAATTTATTTATTTATTAACTTTCAAATCAAAGGCAATCTATTTACAATATATACTCATATATATATTATAGATAGAAATCATTTTATTGACTTATAAAAGATAAATTTCACTAATTAAATATCTATTTAATTAGATTATTAACCAATTCAAATTTTTATTATCAAATATTATCAAATCAATTTAATTATTTAAACAGATTATTAAATTGATATTGTCCATAAATTCCGGGATATTACAGCGCCGTTAGTAAGCGGATTTTTATAAAACCTATATACCGCGATATTCCACCTCGAAGTGGAATTGGTATTGTGCTAACGTCTGTGGATGCAGGGAAACAGGTTGGAGGGATCCAACTGGACCCCTCACATTGATTGAATTTATATTCTACTGTGATGTGTTAATCTGTAAATGATTTTTGATGTTATTAATCATATTGATGTCTGGAAATTGTTTGAAAGCAAAAATTTAGCTGAATGGATGTCGATATCATTGGATTCCAAAAATAAACGAAATTGAATTTTTGAAATCAAAATAGAAATTTCTAAGTGAATTAATTTTAGAAATTGAATAAATTTTGAAGAAGGGAATTTTAAAATATAAAAAGTTAATTTTTATAATCTTATCGAATTAATTCCAGAATCAAGTGAAAATGTTAAATAAATGGATTTCGTAAAATAGTGATTATAAATTAAAGAATTTAATTTAAATTTGGATTTTTAAATAGATTGAAAGAAACGATTGAAATTTATTTTCCTAAAAAGGAATTTATTAAAAGAAGATAAGTTGGAAATCCAACTAGAAATTTAATTGGTAAATGGAAATAAATTGGGAAATCAATGTAAAATGATTTCAATTTGAAGAATCCATTTTAAAACAGAATATTGAATAATTTGAGAAAAAATGAGGAATTTACTTAGTAGTGATAAATAAAAATTAGAAATCAATCTATAATTGATTTAATATTTGGAAAAGAATCTTTGAGAAATCGGTATGGAAATTTTATTCAAAGTTGAAACTAAATTTTGAAATCAATATCGAAATTGATTTGGGATTGAAGTTTTTTTATAAATAGAATTGGAATTTATAAAAGTTGTTTATAAATCCGAAATCACTTATTTTGATAAGTAAAAATATAGAAGTCGATAAAAAGAAGATTTATAAGTCGAGATTGTTATTAAAATAGAAATAGAATTTACAACCGTGTTTATAAATTCGAAATAGATTGAATTGGATAAATTTAATATAGATAATTTCTAAAGAAGATATATCCGCGATTTTGGATAGCGAATTATCTTTGAAATAAATGTGTAGAAATAGATTTAAATTGGTTAAGTGAAGTATATTCACAATTTTGGACAGTGAATATATTATTAAATAAAATGGATTATTTATTGTTGAAGAAGTGATATTAAAAATGAAGTTAAACATTTTAAAGATGTTTAAAATGTATTATGAGTCGAAAGCATAGGTTTCAACAGTACTTGTTGAAATAGACGTTTTCGAGAAATTTAAGGAAATGGTGGACTATAACATTGTTGTTATAGTAAATGATTTCCGGAAGGAAATGTTTTATATAGTATTGGGATTTATACATCTATCTTAACTCTGAATCCCTATACTAGTGATTTTGAGTCGTCGTAATGATGTTTTACGTAACATTCGTTTTGACTCAAATAAAGGTGTTAAAAGAATATTTTCCTTAAAGAATGAAATTATACTTCATTTGATTTAAGTATATCGAATATTTTCAAATGTTGAAAATAAATAGATTTGTGAAAATACTTATTTTTAAATAAGTATGGAATTGCTTTTCCAATATGAAATGAACGTTTTGAGAATTTATCCTTGTAAAGATAAATTGAAATTGAATATTGAAAACGATTTGAAAATCGAATATCAGTAGATATTCGAAAGTATAAATTCGATACGGAATTTATAAAAGAAAGCGAAGTTGTTTAAAAATAAATATTGATTTATTTTTGAAGAGTGGAAATTGATTTGAAATTGTTTTTCAAATGATTGAACTGTGGAAATGATATATCTAGTAAAGATATTTTTGAAGATGAAATAATTGGGAAAATTATTTGGAATCTGATGATGTTGCGCATCTTTATTGATAGTTAAATAACCGACTATCAATAATTACACTGAATGGTATTTGTTGTGAATTGGATGAATTTGAATGCCACACTCATTTTTGAATAATCGCTCACTATTCGGGTTAGCCGGGAAAGGACCATGGGGTCGTATAACCCATTCCGAATATGTGATACGTCGTTATGAATCGCATTTGAAGACCGGTGTTGAAGACCGGATATTTTTGAAAACGGAAGGATTACCATCGAGTTACTCTACATCGGCTGATCTCCGGTTTAGAGGTTTTATCACCCTTAGTGACGGGAAGTCCGGACGTGATTAGAAAATTATCCGGAAATGCAAGGGCTTCGTGAGAAGTGCCTTCGGTTCTGTTCGATCCTGGAACAGACTTGTATGGATTGTGTGTCTGACGTTACAATTTGAGATATAAAGCTGATTTCTTTCAAATACATATCTGTTGGTGGCGGAGAATTTATTCTCTTAGCTTAACACCCTTCTCTGAGACGTACGAGCTCAGAGGTTATGTAGTTGAAATTTATCAGCGATATATCCCAATTTGGTAACGTGGCATACTGAGTGTTGCTGTGAAATGATCAGTGTTTGATCATTTGTGATATGATCATTTGTTTGATCTTATATCTTTATGATCATAGGTTGATCATTTTTGTTTGACCCGAAGCAGGGCTTTGTAGAAAGCGTAGCTTTGTGGACGAGACTTCGTCGAGCCTCACACCCCGGAAATGGTCAAAACAGGAAGGATGCGGCAAGGTTCTAGGGAGTAGTGCCCCTTAGTGTATGTCATTCCTTCTGGATAAAGGTGGTATCATGGTATGGAGCCCAGATACTTAACCTCTGTGGTTGCTGCAAAAATTTATTTCTTTGTGGTTGTTGCGAATCGGGGATCCTCGGGAAGATCGGTGACGATCGGGGGATGGCATACGCATGTCAGTAGTTACCTATTTTTGCAGAGGTAACCCGGCCTTGTGTTGGCAGAGATCCGGTTAGGTTCTCGGGTCATCTATTCCAGGGACGTACCCATCGTGGATAGGAAGTTGCTTAGCCTGACCATTTGTTGGAAATCCAAAGAAACAATACGAGCCTTTACGATTTCAATTGTATAACCTGTCTCCTCAGGAGGCAGCTATAGCAGGCATAATATAATGGTACCTATGCTGGCTAAGATTTATATTCTACTTTCGAAATGTTTTCCACTATGCACTAATAATAATATCAAAAAGAATTTGATTTTTGCGTAGTAAGCATCTTTGACTATCATAAGAAGAAATCTCCTCCAAGTCTGCGTTTGCATTGTGTGTGTGGTGGGAGGTCTTATGGTAGTTTCATTTTCCAAAAGCATTGTGAATTGACATTAAAGTTTACCTGTTGTTTATTTTAAAGAATAACTGTTTTACGATCTCACACCAGTCACCATGACTGACTCGGAGTTTATTGTTCCCTTCTAAACTCTGGGTGCCCACCAATTTCCACACGGGCAGTCTAGAGTTAGATTATCAAGATATTCTGGATATTCTGGAGCTTTGGAAGCAAGATGGATGGAGAGACGTGGTATTTGTATCTGATAGTATTTATTCCGCTGTGTATTCTGTATGAGGACAAGTTATATAACTGTCCGTTGTTGTATATTGACTCTGATGATTGATGTATGTATAAAATGATATAGTTCTTGGTTTTAAAGATTATTCATTTATCTACTATATATTGTTCCTATAACGACCCGCCTTTTTGACCGTTCAAGTCGACAATAATCCACACATGTCCAACTCAAACCGTCTAAAAGGATGATGGTTATTGGGGTTAAATAAGAAAAGAAAAGAAAGAACTGAAACAAACTCAGAATCTCACAGCGGAAGGAACAAGATATAATAATAAAATAACAGTTCATGAAGCTGTTAAATAAATAAATTTGATTATTATTATACATCATAAATCAGAGTTACATACATATCAGAGATAACACAACAATGCAGCGGAAAAATAATACAGTAGTAGAATACAATGATGTAATACCAAACTCCGTCTTCGTCCTCCAGAATAGATCTTCAACCTTATCTGAAATGCTCAGGCTGACCCGAGCGTAATGAAAAGACAAAACACTCGAGTCAGGACTAAAATATCTCATGTAAGTCAAATCGGATAAGAAAATATGAGTGTGACGGCGTCAGAGATGTTTACGGGTTTTGACATCTCCTATCCAGTGTCAACGTGAGTGCAATAACTTAAGAGATGTTACGGGATTTTCCATCTCTCAAGGATCCGTTAAACTATCTACTATGTAGTACAATACGCTATTATAATATGTCTACACTAAAGTAAAAGTATTAAAATAGCGTTAAGCCATGGCCCATTCCACCCTTAACACAGTTTATATTCCCAAGAGCATATACAAGACCGTAGTTTCCCCAAAATCGGAAGTCACCAGAGGGCAATCCATATACTCAAGGTACAAACCAAAACGTAGTGGTCGCGAATAGGATAATCAGTATGACAAGGTACATGAGGCAATACCAACTAGGATACTAGTAGTTGCGTGATCCGGACTGATGTTGGGCATAGCAGCTACTACCCCAACACCGCGAAACAACACTCCCAAATCGCGGGGTGCACCCAAATCGAATCACAAAAGTAATAGACATGGTATCGAAGGAGTGTGTCCGCTAGAGATGGCGATCCTCAATGGCCCGGCGCGGCTCCTGTTTTAGTCATGTCAGGGGTCATCCAAAATCGTTCTCTTTCTTCAAATCAACACGTTCACCAAAACCATCCACTTCGTTCTGGATCAACACTCCACGAATATAGTTATTAAAGTGGTTTTCAGTATCGACAGAGAGTATGTCCATATCCGATCCCGGTCTCTTTAATAACTACGTTATATTTTTCACACCGGTTGGATCTTTTACATTTCAAATCGATTCATAATTGATATCAAAATATCATATTCGCTTCAAAATCAAATCCATTTCAAAATCATCATATCTACTCAAATATACGATTTCATTTCAAAATCATTTTTCGCCTCAATATCTCATTTCGATTTCAAAATCATTTTTCGCCTCAAAATCTCACAAAACGATTCACATAAACTCGAATTCCAAAATTTAAAATTTAATCAAATTTCAAATCATCAATTTCAACTCGATTCAGCTTCTCAATAAACCATTTCAAATTATCAATTTCAAATACATATTTGAACCACAAAATAAGCCATTTCAGTTTCAATATATTTCGAAACTTTAAATACTTCACATTTCAAAACAGCTCATATATTTATATAAGAATATAAGATTCGCTTTAAAACCATTTCGTATTCGAATTAGAATATACTTCAAATTAAACATCCGTATTAAGTAGTTTACTTAATTTCTGTAGCAATTCCAATTCAATAAACTTAGATTCACATTCGGATTTCAAGAATTCATTTAAGTATTACATTCCAAATCAATTTCAGTTCAAATCACATTCAAATCAATTTTATCTTCAAATTTAATTCAATAGTTTCAATTTAGTCCAATTCACAAATTTCTTTGAATTTCAATTAAATTCCAAATTAATTAAATCTCAATTTCAAATCAATTTTCAATTCCAAACTCAACTTGAAATATCATTTCATATAAATTTTCTTAGAAATATTCAGAGTTCGATAAAAAGTCCAATCTTTTACAACAAATCAACTTTCGAAAATTTACGCCGTATTTCGATTTTTTCTTAAAATCTAAACTTCGAATAATTAAACAATTTCATTTACCAAGTTTAAATTCCAACATTTCGAGCTTCAATTCAAAATAATTCAATTTCCATAAATTGGATTTTTATTCTTAAAATCAATTCATTTAAATAATTTCAAAACAACTTTTTTAAAATCATTTAATTTAACCATCCCGGTGTCCGTATATAATTTCCTAACCTATGGCCAAGTGGATAATTATTTCAATTTTAATTTCAAGGATGGACATATATCATTTCAATCCAAATAGATGTCATAGGTATATCATTTCAACCTATTTCTTAATTTATTCGAAATGATTCAGTTTACAGTTTATATGCAATAAACAATATACATGATGATAGCATGATATATCAAAATAAATAAACAACCAATATCGACCATTAGCATCCATCACAACAAATCAACCATAAAGCCAATAACATTCACAACAACTTCATAATTATCAATATCAGGTAATTTGATCGCAATTAAATTTTAACTTCAATTTGACTGTCAATTTAATTTTCAACGGTGAATTCAAATGAGAATCTATATGACAATTAAATTTTTATCAAACAACGACAAATAAATCCATATTACTTCATAATGTCAGATTTAACTACCATAAAGATATTCAGTCAATTGTGAGCGTATAAACACTCACCTTGATTTTTACGATTTTAAATCAAATCGAACGACGTTCGATTTAACTCAAAATTCTCTCTAGCTCCAAATGATTCCAATCCAGCTCCATTGTGTAGTGCTCGTCCATACGATTCCAACGCACTTCGTTTCGTCCAAAACGGACCTCGTATGAAAAAGATACGAATTTTTGAAGTTACACGAATTTAATATAATTCAATTTTACAATTTTTTTTTGTTTTAACCTCCAACACATCAGAGCCCTTCATCCTTTCAGCACTAGATCTGGGCCGTGCTTGCATGCTTCTCCTCCATCACGCATGCTCCAGGCCATTTACGTTGAAACCAAACCCAACATCATCATCTAGGGTTAAAATTTACAGCCACCACGAAGCACGAAAACTCGATCAAGGACCGCCGTTGCGTGCGCCCATCTCCCCCACACCCACGGCTGCGATTTGGTTGAACTCGGCTGCTCCTGGGCCTAGAAATGCGTGCGTGACCTGGTGACGAACGGGGCCCACTTGCCGTTGATCCATGCAACGAAACTCGATCATCTCCGTATGGATTTGTAGCTCTCATCGAGCTCTAGAAGTTTGTTGTTGAAGACTTTTGCAAATTCTTTACGGATTGAGAGAGATTAAGAGGAGAAGGTTCGAAATTTTCTGGCCATTGAAAAATTAGGGCCGGCTGGAGAAGAAGGAGGGTTGGTTTGCAAATGAAGAGTAAAGTCCTTTTATAGAAAATCTACCGAAAATCACTATTCACTCGATTTTTCGAACTCCGATTTACGCGCGGTGACCGGCGTTTCTAGGGTTTATCCCACGTTCCGGACACAATGGAATAGGTTTCGGAACCTAATTCGACCGTATGTGCGAGTTATGGCAATAAACGATCGATTTAAATTAAACCGATTTAAACCGATTTCGATGCGTTTTAATTCGTACCGGACAAACGGTAAATCCAAAAATTACGAAATTTGAAACCATACAATAATATCACAATATGGATCCGATGAAACTAGTTTCGTCGAAATCCGAGACTTTTTGAAAAATGACTATTTTTAACTCGCCGAATTAAAATTAAAACAATACGATGCGTTTCAAGCTGCCACAGTCAAACGGTAACCCCGATTGCTACAAAAATTGAAATCTAACAATAACAAACTATTACGGATCCAATGGAACTAGTTTCGTTCAATTCTGAGACTGTTTGAAAATTGGCTATTTTACAGTCGATAATTAAATATTAAAATATTCAAATTTCACAGTTCAACTTAAAATTCAATTTTAAAAGTTCTATAACATTTCTATAACTCCAATATGATAAGATAAAATTTTACAAATCATTTTCAATCATATTCAACTCGATTTTCAATTATTTCTGAAATTTAACTTATTAAATTATTGATTTAATTACCTAATTAAATCCAATATTCGAAAATAAATTATTTGACTGTTTAATTTCAATATAAAATTCCCAATTTTAAATTATTACCCTTTAAATCAAATTTCAATTGTTCACAAATCCTATTTTTATTTCCCAGTAATTAACAATCTTTTACAATGCAGTTTTCCATTATAAATCCAATATAAAAGATTATATTAGATTCAGCCTTCAATTATATTGTAATTCAAATTCAAGTTATTTAATTTCAAATGAATTCTTTTATTTCGATTTACTCTTTCATTATTGAATCAACCATTTACTTATACATTATTATCAATAGTTTATAATTCATTTACTTTCATTTTCTTCAGCTATCATCTTATTTAAATTCACAGTAATATTAAATTACATTCATTTACGTTGATTTCAATATTATAACTTCAATATTAAATGTAACATTTTATTTATTTTGTTGTTTAAAATCAAATTCAATTCATTTCAATTACTTGTTACAATCAAATTTAAATCTTTACTTACGTTCAATTACAAGTTAACATCTTTATCGAATTACAGTTTCAGTTATTATCTAATTTCAATCAACTGTAATATTAAGTTACATTTATTTATATTAGTTTCAATAACATAAAATTCCGCTATTAAATCTACCATTTTATTTATTCTTTGTTTACAATCATAACCAATTTGGTTTACAATCAAATTCAATCCATTATTTACATTCACTACAAGTTAACATCCATATTTAATTTACAAATAAGTTATTTCAGAATTCAGTTTTGTATTTTAACTTGTAATTCACTTTTAACAACACAAAATTTTATTTCCTTCGGATTTTTATCCAAAATTTTCATTTTAATTCGTATTTTTAAAGTGTTAAAAATACGGGTCGTTACATTCTCCCCCACTTAAAACTTTTCGTCCTCGAAAAGGAACGGAGAAGGAGAAACCATCATTTAGATATAATTCATTCAAATATTTGACTTATTTGCAAAATTTAGTTATAGGATTTTTAAAATCTCAAAATTTTCTAACTCCCGGATTTTTGAAAAATTTCGGCAGCACCTCCTTTGCGCGGCTAGGACCGAAAAATTTCACAGTGATAATAATTGCATGATATACATCTCATTACAAGAATGCGGCATCCCAAAACATGGGGAACACAATAATATACCACAACATAAACCGTAATCCGAGAACGTACCTTTTATTAAGCGTTTATTAGCATTTTAACTTACATTTTGCATTTAGCGCAGAAGCGAGCTCCACAAGCGAAGCGCAACCCCTTTGCTACCTACTAAAATGCTCAATAACCAAGTTAGAATCATGCATATAAAGATAGATCGATATACTTAGCATAAACAACATACATATACATATTTAACTTCAAAACTGAAATTTTTAAATTCAGGACAGCGAACAAATCCCAGTTTTTGGTCACCTAAACGATAAAATTTTAAAATGGAATCTAAATAAAAGTTGTTGCATTTGTTTCAGGCTTTCCGGAATGTCCAAAATCATAAAATTCGGACCATCCGTTCAAAAGTTACGACCGTTTTACTAAATGGATACGCCTCAGCCTGGGCAATGAATTTGCGCAGGTCAACGACTTCCACTCACGTTTCGACCCTCTAAATGACAGAAAAACACAAAAAATTTAAAACAAAAGTTTTAGCGTAAGTTCTAAGCTTTCCAGAAAGGGCAAGATCATCAAAATCCGATAAACCAGTAAAAAGTTATGGCGAGAATACTAAGGTGCTTTAGATTTCTACTTCGCACAGACCAGCGACTAATATTGGTGTTTTAAGCCTAGTGGATGAAGGTATTTATCAAAACATTCTAAACAAAAGATGTAGCACAGTTTCTAGGCTTTCCGAAAAGTCCAAGATCGTCAAATTCCGTTCAACCATTTAAAAGTTATGGTTGTTTTTGTTTCAGCATATATTGGACAATTTTGGATTTTTCCAAAAATTTGCTTTTCTTATTTCAAAGTACAAACCATCAACTTCAAATTTTCTAAAGAAACAATCATAAACACAAAGTCGTTTATTTTCTTATTTATCCATGAAATAAGTTTACATTCGATTTGTTTCCGATTTATTCAAGTTTGTTTCATAATTTAAATTCAAGTCAATTTGCTTCAATTTAATTTGAATTCAATTATATTTAATTTCACTTTGCTTCAAATTTGAATTTTATTATTTAAAATTTTTATTCCATTTATTCAATTCCATTTACACTAATGAATTCTATTTAATCAATTATCATCCATCTAACATAACAACCAATGCATATCAAACATTAACATCCATCCATAATCTACACTAAATCAATTATACATTTCCAGGTCAAAATTTTAATTTCATACACTTCCAAGTTTATTGACATTTAGTTTTATTCAAATTTAATTAGTTTCCATTTACTAATTTTATATTTAATTAATTTTAAATTTAATTCATTTTACAACTTAAATTTCCTTTATATTTACAACTATCAATAGATCTTCACATTTTTATTATTTGCAATCACACTTGTATATTATTCATTTACTTATCCTTATTAGCATTTTAAACTTTTTAAGTATTTGGTAAGTTATAGCTATGCAAATAGAATGTAGTTAAACAATATACAACTTCTTTTCGTTCAATTTGAGTGTTATACCTATTAAATAAATTTCCAATTTATTATTTTCCAAATTAAGGGTTACTACTACAATTTTAAATTAATTTTTTTTTTTTACACTTAAATTCAATTTCACCTTTTTCCATTCATAAGTTTCAAACAATTCAAGATTTACTTTAGTTTAATACTTAAAATCATTCCTTATTTGAGAACTTAAGAATTTCAACTCCGGATTCGATTTAAACCATTTTTTTATAAATATATATATATATATATATATACTAATATCTTTATATCTCAAATCATACTTTTTAGAAGAATTTTAATCAGCATTGAAATATATATATACATATACCTATTTTCATTTCATACTTTAGAAATTTACAATTTTTAATCAAAACAGGGTTTAGAAAAACTATTAAGTGATCTCCCCCACTTAGACTCTCGGAAATAAACATCGATGATGCGTGCACTCATCACCGAAATCATTTTCTAGTGTCAAGAGGGGAGTATAACACTTACTTCATTTGAAAATCCTTTGAAAACAATTTCTAATCGAATATACTATCATATAATACTTATATTATACATTTCAAATTTTTGTTAATAAATTTTCAAAACATAGGAATTTAAATTCTCCATCTTAATTTAAATTCATTTTTATTTCATTTTATTTACCATTTATATTCATTGTCAATCATATTTACAAGTTTCATTTCTTAAAATCATTCAATAGTCAATAGTTAGAAATATTGACTAATCAACAATAAACGATGATAATCTAATATTATCATCTCTAACCAATACAATCAAAATTTATAAATTTTCAAGATAAGTCTTTTATATATAGAATATAATCCAAAACAATATTATGTCAATCTGTCCTATTCGAGTGTTTAGAAATTCCTATCGATGCCTTGGCGTCCCAAGTACCAACCAGAATTCATAAATACTCAACGGAACAAATTAACACAATATAAAATCATTTTTATATCAAAATTACAAATACGCTCTCTCATATACACTCAACTCATTCATATAGTTTACCTCTATTTCAATGAGTTATTCCCCACTAGAGCCAAGGTTTATCGCTAAACCAAAGCTCTGATACCAAGTGTAACGACCCGCCTTTTTGACCGTTCAAGTCGACAATAATCCACACATGTCCAACTCAAACCGTCTAAAAGGACGATGGTTATTGGGGTTAAATAAGAAAAGAAAAGAAAGAACAGAAACAAACTCAGAATCTCGCAGCGGAAGGAACAAGATATAATAATAAAATAACAGTTCATGAAGCTGTTAAATAAATAAATTTGATTATTATTATACATCATAAATCAGAGTTACATACATATCAGAGATAACACAACAATGCAGCGGAAAAATAATACAGTAGTAGAATACAATGATGTAATACCAAACTCCGTCTTCGTCCTCCAGAATAGATCTTCAACCTTATCTGAAATGCTCAGGCTGACCCGAGCGTAATGAAAAGACAAAACACTCGAGTCAGGACTAAAATATCTCATGTAAGTCAAATCGGATAAGAAAATATGAGTGTGACGGCGTCAGAGATGTTTACGGGTTTTGACATCTCCTATCCAGTGTCAACGTGAGTGCAATAACTTAAGAGATGTTACGGGATTTTCCATCTCTCAAGGATCCGTTAAACTATCTACTATGTAGTACAATACGCTATTATAATATGTCTACACTAAAGTAAAAGTATTAAAATAGCGTTAAGCCATGGCCCATTCCACCCTTAACACAGTTTATATTCCCAAGAGCATATACAAGACCGTAGTTTCCCCAAAATCGGAAGTCACCAGAGGGCAATCCATATACTCAAGGTACAAACCAAAACGTAGTGGTCGCGAATAGGATAATCAGTATGACAAGGTACATGAGGCAATACCAACTAGGATACTAGTAGTTGCGTGATCTGGACTGATGTTGGGCATAGCAGCTACTACCCCAACACCGCGAAACAACACTCCCAAATCGCGGGGTGCACCCAAATCGAATCACAAAAGTAATAGACATGGTATCGAAGGAGTGTGTCCGCTAGAGATGGCGATCCTCAATGGCCCGGCGCGGCTCCTGTTTTAGTCATGTCAGGGGTCATCCAAAATCGTTCTCTTTCTTCAAATCAACACGTTCACCAAAACCATCCACTTCGTTCTGGATCAACACTCCACGAATATAGTTATTAAAGTGGTTTTCAGTATCGACAGAGAGTATGTCCATATCCGATCCCGGTCTCTTTAATAACTACGTTATATTTTTCACACCGGTTGGATCTTTTACATTTCAAATCGATTCATAATTGATATCAAAATATCATATTCGCTTCAAAATCAAATCCATTTCAAAATCATCATATCTACTCAAATATACGATTTCATTTCAAAATCATTTTTCGCCTCAATATCTCATTTCGATTTCAAAATCATTTTTCGCCTCAAAATCTCACAAAACGATTCACATAAACTCGAATTCCAAAATTTAAAATTTAATCAAATTTCAAATCATCAATTTCAACTCGATTCAGCTTCTCAATAAACCATTTCAAATTATCAATTTCAAATACATATTTGAACCACAAAATAAGCCATTTCAGTTTCAATATATTTCGAAACTTTAAATACTTCACATTTCAAAACAGCTCATATATTTATATAAGAATATAAGATTCGCTTTAAAACCATTTCGTATTCGAATTAGAATATACTTCAAATTAAACATCCGTATTAAGTAGTTTACTTAATTTCTGTAGCAATTCCAATTCAATAAACTTAAATTCACATTCGGATTTCAAGAATTCATTTAAGTATTACATTCCAAATCAATTTCAGTTCAAATCACATTCAAATCAATTTTATCTTCAAATTTAATTCAATAGTTTCAATTTAGTCCAATTCACAAATTTCTTTGAATTTCAATTAAATTCCAAATTAATTAAATCTCAATTTCAAATCAATTTTCAATTCCAAACTCAACTTGAAATATCATTTCATATAAATTTTCTTAGAAATATTCAGAGTTCGATAAAAAGTCCAATCTTTTACAACAAATCAACTTCCGAAAATTTACGCCGTATTTCGATTTTTTCTTAAAATCTAAACTTCGAATAATTAAACAATTTCATTTACCAAGTTTAAATTCCAACATTTCGAGCTTCAATTCAAAATAATTCAATTTCCATAAATTGGATTTTTATTCTTAAAATCAATTCATTTAAATAATTTCAAAACAACTTTTTTAAAATCATTTAATTTAACCATCCCGGTGTCCGTATATAATTTCCTAACCTATGGCCAAGTGGATAATTATTTCAATTTTAATTTCAAGGATGGACATATATCATTTCAATCCAAATAGATGTCATAGGTATATCATTTCAACCTATTTCTTAATTTATTCGAAATGATTCAGTTTACAGTTTATATGCAATAAACAATATACATGATGATAGCATGATATATCAAAATAAATAAACAACCAATATCGACCATTAGCATCCATCACAACAAATCAACCATAAAGCCAATAACATTCACAACAACTTCATAATTATCAATATCAGGTAATTTGATCGCAATTAAATTTTAACTTCAATTTGACTGTCAATTTAATTTTCAACGGTGAATTCAAATGAGAATCTATATGACAATTAAATTTTTATCAAACAACGACAAATAAATCCATATTACTTCATAATGTCAGATTTAACTACCATAAAGATATTCAGTCAATTGTGAGCGTATAAACACTCACCTTGATTTTTACGATTTTAAATCAAATCGAACGACGTTCGATTTAACTCAAAATTCTCTCTAGCTCCAAATGATTCCAATCCAGCTCCATTGTGTAGTGCTCGTCCATACGATTCCAACGCACTTCGTTTCGTCCAAAACGGACCTCGTATGAAAAAGATACGAATTTTTGAAGTTACACGAATTTAATATAATTCAATTTTACAATTTTTTTTTTGTTTTAACCTCCAACACATCAGAGCCCTTCATCCTTTCAGCACTAGATCTGGGCCGTGCTTGCATGCTTCTCCTCCATCACGCATGCTCCAGGCCATTTACGTTGAAACCAAACCCAACATCATCATCTAGGGTTAAAATTTATAGCCACCACGAAGCACGAAAACTCGATCAAGGACCGCCGTTGCGTGCGCCCATCTCCCCCACACCCACGGCTGCGATTTGGTTGAACTCGGCTGCTCCTGGGCCTAGAAATGCATGCGTGACCTGGTGACGAACGGGGCCCACTTGCCGTTGATCCATGCAACGAAACTCGATCATCTCCGTATGGATTTGTAGCTCTCATCGAGCTCTAGAAGTTTGTTGTTGAAGACTTTTGCTAATTCTTTACGGATTGAGAGAGATTAAGAGGAGAAGGTTCGAAATTTTCTGGCCATTGAAAAATTAGGGCCGGCTGGAGAAGAAGGAGGGTTGGTTTGCAAATGAAGAGTAAAGTCCTTTTATAGAAAATCTACCAAAAATCACTATTCACTCGATTTTCCGAACTCCGATTTACGTGCGGTGACCGGCGTTTCTAGGGTTTATCCCACGTTCCGGACACAATGGAATAGGTTTCGGAACCTAATTCGACCGTATGTGCGAGTTATGGCAATAAACGATCGATTTAAATTAAACCGATTTAAACCGATTTCGATGCGTTTTAATTCGTACCGGACAAACGGTAAATCCAAAAATTACGAAATTTGAAACCATACAATAATATCACAATATGGATCCGATGAAACTGGTTTCGTCGAAATCCGAGACTTTTGAAAAATGACTATTTTTAACTTGCCGAATTAAAATTAAAACAATACGATGCGTTTCGAGCTGCCACAGTCAAACGGTAACCCCGATTGCTACAAAAATTGAAATCTAACAATAACAAACTATTACGGATCCAATGGAACTAGTTTCGTTCAATTCTGAGACTGTTTGAAAATTGGCTATTTTACAGTCGATAATTAAATATTAAAATATTCAAATTTCACAGTTCAACTTAAAATTCAATTTTAAAAGTTCTATAACATTTCTATAACTCCAATATGATAAGATAAAATTTTACAAATCAGTTTCAATCATATTCAACTCGATTTTCAATTATTTCTGAAATTTAACTTATTAAATTATTGATTTAATTACCTAATTAAATCCAATATTCGAAAATAAATTATTTGACTGTTTAATTTCAATATAAAATTCCCAATTTTAAATTATTACCCTTTAAATCAAATTTCAATTGTTCACAAATCCTATTTTTTATTTCCCAGTAATTAACAATCTTTTACAATGCAGTTTTCCATTATAAATCCAATATAAAAGATTATATTAGATTCAGCCTTCAATTATATTGTAATTCAAATTCAAGTTATTTAATTTCAAATGAATTCTTTTATTTCGATTTACTCTTTCATTATTGAATCAACCATTTACTTATACATTATTATCAATAGTTTATAATTCATTTACTTTCATTTTCTTCAGCTATCATCTTATTTAAATTCACAGTAATATTAAATTACATTCATTTACGTTGATTTCAATATTATAACTTCAATATTAAATGTAACATTTTATTTATTTTGTTGTTTAAAATCAAATTCAATTCATTTCAATTACTTGTTACAATCAAATTTAAATCTTTACTTACGTTCAATTACAAGTTAACATCTTTATCGAATTACAGTTTCAGTTATTATCTAATTTCAATCAACTGTAATATTATGTTACATTTATTTATATTAGTTTCAATAACATAAAATTCTGCTATTAAATCTACCATTTTATTTATTCTTTGTTTACAATCATAACCAATTTGGTTTACAATCAAATTCAATCCATTATTTACATTCACTACAAGTTAACATCCATATTTAATTTACAAATAAGTTATTTCAGAATTCAGTTTTGTATTTTAACTTGTAATTCACTTTTAACAACACAAAATTTTATTTCCTTCGGATTTTTATCCAAAATTTTCATTTTAATTCGTATTTTTAAAGTGTTAAAAATACGGGTCGTTACAGTTCCGCTGCGAATGTGTAAGATTCTGATATTGTTTTTCTGTTCTGATGTTGTTCAGTTGTTGTTCTTTCTTTCTTCTTCCTTCTTCTTCTGTTTTCTTCTTCTTCTACTACTTTTTCTTTTTCTTAAAACCCTCACTATTGGAGTTTCCGGCACTCGATTGCTCGGCAGTCGATAAAGTGAGTATCGATGTCGAATTTTCGACAATCGAAAATTTCGGTATGTGACAATCGGATTCAAGTTTTGAAGTTTAAAAATAACGACTTTTACTTTAAAAGGTTTTTAAAGTGATTTTTGGAAGTAGACGTTTTATTTAATTTTTGAATTAATAAATAAACGTTCAAACTTTAAAGTTATAAAGGTTAAGATTTGTGAATTATAACCAAAAGGTAATTTCTTTTGAAATAATAGTTAAGAAATTTATAAAACGGTTTAAATTGAGATTTCTAAATTATTAAAAACGATATATGTAAAAGATGTACAAGATTGATATTTATAACTTTAAAATGTTGGTATTATAAAACGAGTTTTTATAAGCGTTAAAATGAATTTTTAAGAATTTATAAATAAATGGAATTTATAAATTATGAACTTATAAATGGAAATGATTTTGTAAAATAAAGGAATTATAAGTATTTAACTTATAATATGGATTGTTGGTATAAGATTTGAGTTACGAATCGAATTGTTAATAAAGGAGATTTATTAAATTGAAGTTGTTAGACAATAGAAATAGAATTTATAAACGTTGTTTTATAAATTCGAAATCAATTGGATTTGATAAATTAAATATAGAAGGTTGTTAAAGGAGATATATTCGCGATTTTGGATAGCGAATTATTATTGAAATAAAATGTGTAGAAAATATTGAAATGGGGTTAGTGAAGTATATTCACGATTTTGGACAGTGAATATATTGTTAAGTAAAATGGATTTATTTTTGAAGAAGTGATATTAAAAATGAAGTTAAACATTTTAAAGATGTTTTAAAATGTGTTAAATATCGAAATCATAGATTTCAACATTCATTGTTGAAATAGACGTTTTCGAGGAATAAGGAAATGATGGACTATAACACTGTTGTTATAGTAAATGATTTCCAAAAGGAAATGTTTTGATGTAGTATTGGGATTTATATATACCTATCTTAAAATCCGAATCCCTATACTAGTGATTTCGAGTCGTCGTAACGATGTTTTACGCAACATTCGTTTTGACTCAAATAGATGTTAAAATTAATGATTTCCTTAAAGAATGAATATATACTTAATATTGATTTAAGTATATCGAATATTTTCAAATGTTGAAAATAAATAGATTTGTGAATTACTTATTATTAAATAAGTATGGAAATTCTTTTCCAATATGAAATGAAATGTTTTTGAGAATTTATCTTCTTAAAGATAAATTGAAATTGAATATTGAAATCGATTTGGAAATCGTATATCTGTAGATATTTGAAAATATAAATTCAATATGGAATTTATAAAAGAAAAGGGGATCTGTTTAAAAATAAATATTGATTTATTTTTGAAGTGTGGAAATTTTATATCTAGTAAAGATATTTTGGAAAATAAATAATTTGGAAAATTATTTGGAATCTGATGATGTTGCGCATCTTTATTGATAGTTAAATAACCGACTATCAATAATTACCTTGAATGATATTTGTTGTGAATTGGATGAATTTGAATGCCACACTTGTTTTTAAATAAACGCTCACTATTCGGGTTAGCCGGGAAAGGACCATGGGGTCGTATAACCCATTCCGAATATGTGATACGTCGTTATGAATTGCATTCGAAGACCGGTGTTGAAGACCGGATATTTTTGAAAACGGAAGGATTACCGTCGAGTTACTCTACATCGGCTGATCTCCGGTTTAGAGGTTTTATCACCCTTAGTGACGGGAAGTCCGGACGTGATTAGAGATTTATCCGGATGTGCAAGGGCTTCGTGAGAAGTGCCTTCGGTTCTGTTCGATCCCGGAACAGACTTGTATGGATTGTGTGTCTGACGTTACAATTTGAGATATAAAGCTGATTTCTTTCAAATACATTTCTGTTGGTGGCGGAGAATTTATTCTCTTAGCTTAACACCCTTCTCTGAGACGTACGAGCTCAGAGGTTATGTAGTTGAAATTTATCAGCAATATATTCCCAATTTGGTAACGTGACATGCTAAGTGTTGCTGTGAAGTGATCAGTGTTTGATCATTTGTGATATGATCATTTGTTTGATCTTATATCTTTGTGATCATAGGTTGATCATTTTGTTTGACCCGAAGCATGGCTTTGTAGAAAGCGTAGCTTTGTGGACGAGACTTCGTCGAGCCTCACAACCCAGAAATGGTCAAAACAGGAAGGATGCGGCAAGGTTCTAGGGAGTAGCGCCCCTTAGTGTATGTCATTCCTTCTGGATAAAGGTGGTATCATGGTATGGATCCCAGATACTTAACCTCTGTGGTTGCTGCATTATTCTTATTATGTGGTTGTTGCGAATCGGGGATCCTCGGGAAGATCGGTGACGATCGGGGGATGGCATACGCGTGTCAGTAGTTACCTATTTTTGCAGAGGTAACCCGGCCTTGTGTTGGCAGAGATCCGGTTAGGTTCTCGGGTCGTCTTTTCCAGGGACGTACCCATCGTGGCATAGGAAGTTCCTTAGCCTGACCATTTGTTGGAAATCCAAAGAAACAATACGAGCCTTTACGATTTCAATTGTATAACCTGTCTCCTCAGGAGGCAGCTATAGCAGGCATAATATAATGGTACCTATGCTGGCTAAGATTTATATTCTACTTTCGAAATGATTTTCCACTATGCACTAATAATAATATCAAAAATGATTTGATTTTTGCGTAGTAAGCATCTTTGACTAACACAAGAAGAAATCTCCTCCAAGTCTGCGTTTGCATTGTGTGTGTGGTTGGAGGTCTTATGGTAGTTTCACTTTTTCAAAAGCATTTCGAATTGACTTTAAAATTATCCCGTTTTTGTTTTAAAGATAAACTGTTTTACGATCTCACACCAGTCACCATGACTGACTCGGAGTTTATTGTTTCCCTTCTAAACTCTGGGTGCCCACCAATTTCCACACGGGCAGTCTAGAGTTAGGTTATCAGGATATTCTGGATATTCTGGAGCTTTGGAAGCAAGCTAGATGGCAAGACGTAGTATTTGTATCTGATATATTTATTCCGCTGTGTATTCTGTATGAGGACAAGTTATACAACTGTCCATTGTTGTATTGAGTTGTATATTGACTCTGATGATTGATGTATGTATAAAATGATATAGTTCTTTGTTTAAAAGACTAGTGATTATCTATTATATTTTTGTTCCGCTGCGAATGTGAGATTCTGATATTGTTTCCGTTTCTATGTTGTTGTCTGTTGTTCTTTCTTTCTTTTTCTTCTATCTTCTTCTTCTACCTTTTTCTTCTTTCTTAAACCATCATGGTTCGTATTTCCGTTCATTTTGAGTTAATCAATGGAATTTAGTGTTTAATCAAGGGTACGGATTTGCAGGTCTTGACATTACATATCTATTATCATTCAATTTTACATTTCATTTGAATTCAATTCACAATTTCAATTCAATTTGAATTCTATTTAACTTATGAATATTGAATTTATCAATTATCTTTCATTCATAACTGCACTATTTTAAATTAGTTTTATTTACTAATTCATCACAAATTCTAGTTCACTTTATTCAAATTTGGTTTCAACATTCAGTTCTAATTCCAATTTTATCTTCATTCAATCATCACTTAGAATAATTTCAATATCACATTTACTTAAGAATTTCACTTTCATTAATCACAATTGTAAATTTATTTATTCACAATTTACTTCCATAATTCTATACTCAATTCCAATTTATTTGTTACTACTCCAAATTTATTTTCAACTTAATAAATTTTCTTTAAGTAATCTTTTCACTTTATTTAATTGATTCACTTATACTTACTTTGATTTAACTTCATTCTTTAAGTTAAATTTATTCTATCAAAATTCAAATTGTATAAGTTATCAACTTAGTAACATTTCATAAACATTTTAATATAGCATTCCAGAGTCTTTTAAATCTTTTCAAAACCATTTTTGAAAACAATTCAAATCATCCTTTGAATTTCCAAAACAAAACTCCAATTTTTTTCAAACAACCTCCTTTTAAAACAAATTTGGCAGTAATTCCTCTTTTGGAAACCCGAAAATGAACACCAATGATGCCGCGGTCATCATCGAAGTTATTTTCCAACGACCGAAAAGAGTTTAGAGCTTTTATCTCTCCAAAATACTTTTCAAACCTTTGAAATTCATTTTCAAATCAAAAAGGATTTAAACTTTCCAAATCTCCAAAATTTTCAAATTCTTTTCTAAACATTTTCCAAATACTTCTCTGGAATTCCGTTTCAAATTACAAATCACATTTATAATTTACATTCTTTAATTTCATTTGTATGTGAATTAATTTCTTAACTTTGGAGTTATAATTCCAATTTCTCATTTAATTTCAATGATAATAGTTTAATATTATCACTTCTAGCAACCATGCAACCATATACTGTAATAATTTACAGAAAATCATTTCTTTTATATACAAAAATAGTCTTGGGTAAAATTATCTCATTCACCCTATTCAAAAACAATACTGTGCCGAATTGTTCTATTCAAGTGTTTAGAAACCCCTTCGATCCAGTTTTGCAGACTGTGCCGACGAAGGTTCATATGCCACTCAATAAACCAACCATCACAATATAAAACAATTTTATATTCAATAACAAATACGCACTCATATCTATTATTACACTCAAACTCATTCTAGAGTACTGCTGACTCTATCTCTAATGAGTAACACCCAACAGAGCAGGGTTGTCGCTTAACCATATGCTCTGATACCACGCTTTCACATACCGGAATTTTCGACTTTCGAAAATTCGACATCGATACTCACTTTATCGACTGCCGAGCAATCGAGTGCCGGAAACTCGAATAGTGATGGTTTTAGAAAGAAGAGGTAGAAGAAAAGATAGAAGAAAATGAGAAGAAGAAGAAAGAGAGAAGAAGAAAAACAAAACAACATCAGATACAGAAACAATATCAGAATCTCACATATCGCAGCGGAACAATATATAATAGATAAACACTAGTCTTTTAAAACAAAGAACTATATCAGTTTATACATACATCAATCAGAGTCAATATACAACAATGGACAGTTATATAAACTTGTCCTCATACAGAATACACAGCGGAATAAATAATATCAGATACAAATACTACGTCTCACCATCCAGCTTGCTTCCTAAGCTCCAGAATATCCAGAATATCCTGATAACATAACTCTAGACTGCCCATGTGGAAATTGGTGGGCACCCAGAGTTTAGAAGGGAAACAATAAACTCCGAGTCAGTCATGGTGACTGGTGTGAGATCGTAAAACAGTTTATCTTTAAAACAAATAGCAGAGAATTTTAAAGTCAATTTCGCAATGCTTTTGAAAAATGAAACTACCATAAGGCCTCCTGCCACACACACAATGCAAACGCAGAATTGGAGAAGATTTCTCCTTATGATAGTCAAAGATGCTTACTACGCAAAATCAAATTCTTTTGGGTATTATTATTAGTGCATAGTGGAAAACATTTCGAAAGTAGAATATAAATCTTAGCCAGCATAGGTACCATTATATTATGCCTGCTATAGCTGCCTCCTGAGGAGACAGGTTATACAATTGAAATCGTAAAGGCTCGTATTGTTTCTTTGGATTTCCAACAAATGGTCAGGCTAAGGAACTTCCTATGCCACGATGGGTACGTCCCTGGAATAGACGACCCGAGAACCTAACCGGATCTCTGCCAACACAAGGCCGGGTTACCTCTGCAAAAATAGGTAACTACTGACACGTGTATGCCATCCCCCGATCGTCACCGATCTTCCCGAGGATCCCCGATTCGCAACAAACCACATAATAATAATGCAGCAACCACATAGGTTAAGTATCTGGGCTCCATACCATGATACCACCTTTATCCAGAAGGAATGACATACACTAAGGGGCGCTACTCCCTAAAACCTTGCCGCATCCTTCCTGTTTTGACCATTTCCGGGGTGTGAGGCTCGATGAAGTCTCGTCCACAAAGCTACGCTTTCTACAAAGCCATTCTTCGGGTCAAACAAAATGATCAACCTATGATCACAAAGATATAAGATCAAACAAATGATCATATCACAAATGATCAAACACTGATCACTTCACAGCAACACTTAGCATGTCACGTTACCAAATTGGGAATATATTGCTGATAAATTTCAACTACATAACCTCTGAGCTCGTATGTAACGACCCAGAATTTTTGATAATTTAAATTCGAATATTTAATTAATTTTAAATATTACTAAATGAATTTAAGAAGTCGAATAATTTATTATTCGAATATTGGATTTAATTTGATAATTAAATCGATAAATTAATAATTGAAATTCCAGAGATAATTGAAAATCGAGTTTAAAATGATTGAAAATGATTTGGGAAATTTTATTTGATCATACTGGAGTTATAGAAAGGTTATAGAACTTTCAGAAGTGAATTTGGAGTTAATTTGTGAAAATCGAATATTTTAATATTTAATTATCGACTGTAAAAATAGCCAATTTTCGAACAGTCTCAGAATTGGACGAGACCAGTTCCATTGGATCCGTAATAGTTAGTTATTATCGGATTTCAATTTTCATAGCAATCGAAGTTATCGTTTGACCATGGCAACTCGAAACGCATCGATATCATTTTAATTTTAAATCGTCGAGTTAAAATAGTCATTTTTCAAACAGTCTCGGAATTCGACGAAACCAGTTCCATTGGGTCCGGAATATTGTATTATTGCCGGGTTTTAAATTTCGTATTTTTCGGAGTGGTTATGTAACCACACGGTGTGTAAACACGTTGAAATGAAATTAAAATTCAGTTTAATTTTAAAATTTAAAATCTATAAATATCAGCCACCTTTCTCCCCTAAAATCACGCCTAAGATTGGGAAAGAAATCGTGCTTCTCCCTGTTAAAATCACGATGCCAAATCGTGCAAGCATGGCTCTTTACCTTTTTAAAATCATCACTCGTCCTCTCCCTCACTTTCTAAATTAAACTTCAGTTCTAAATAAATGGCCGAGCCTTATCGTTCGTTTCAAAATCAAAGAAATGGCCATCACTCCTCTCTGAAATTGAAATAGCGAGGCGAGCAAGTCGAACGAAGGGGGAAGCGTGCTCGAACACGCGAAGACATCGCGTCGTCAACAGCGAATCGCGAGGGCGAGGCAGCTCTCGATTCGAGTTCGAGCCCAGCAGGGAGGCGGCAATCGTGGTCGCAAGTCAGAGGGGGGCGGCGTGAGGTTCGCGAGGTGTCGTTCGAGCTCGGTAGTGGCTCGAGGCAATGGAAGCTTCGATCGACGTCAGGGTGATAGGGTTTAGCATTGTGATGGCGATGGTACGACGTCGAAGGCAGCAGCGACTTGGTGGAGTCGAAGTCAAGTTCGAGGCAGTGATTTGGGGTAGGGCAACGACGAGTTCGTCGGGGTCGCGTTCGAGATGGGGGGAGGCTCGCGGTTGACTGGCGACTGAAGCATGGAAGTAACGACGTCGACGAAGTCGATCTGAGGTTCTGGGTCTACTCGATTCGTCAATAAGGTAATTACAAAATGTTAATTCGATTTAAAATTGAAAATGAATTTTTAATATTTGTATTTTTGAAAGTTGACATATTGTGATATTTACGAAAACGGATAAATAATTATAGTAGTTGAAAAAGGAAAATAAATAATAACAGTAAAATGGAATTTCTGTCTTGTATTTATAAAAAATGTAGTCAACAGTATGGAAATAATATATATGTTTACTGTAAGGCAAAATGATTTTGTAATTTAAATGAAGTTATGTACTGTTTTTATATATTCATGTTTTAATGGAAATTTTGTTTATATATAAAGGAAAATTTTATATATAACTCTGTATTTAATTTTACAGTAAGATATTTCCTTGATTTAAATTTATATATTTATATATATGTATATATGGAAATATGTATACAATAAAAGTATATAAATCAATATAAACTGTAAAACAGAAGTTAATATATAGGTATAAGATTTAGAAAATAGAAATTTATAAATGGTAATTTGGATTATCCAATAGAAATTTAGTTTAAAATTTAATATATAAATGGTTCATTTTATTTTTGGCATTAAATAAAATTATTAAAAGAGAAATTTGTTAATTTAAATTATCAAAACAGAAATTGGTTGTTCGATTTATTTCGAATAGTAATAAAATCATCTATTGTCTATACAAGGTTTAATACTGTGAAGACAAAGAAGGATTGGATTGGATTTCAAATTTAAATGCTAAGGTGAGATCTTCTCACTCGGATTTATAATTTAATTGCGGTTATTGATTGATTTGTTTGAATGTGCTATTAGATATGATAGGATATATCTATATATATAGCAGTATATACATATTGGCATATGTATATATTGGATTGATGATTTCCCGCCTCGTATAGCGGATGAGACCCTATTGCGCCGTTAGTAAGCGGATTTATAAAAACCTATATACCGCGATAATTCCGTACTGGAGCGGAATTGGTATTGTGCTAACATCTTTGGATGCAGGGAAACAGGTTGGAGGGATCCAACTGGATTCCTCAACTGTATTTATTTATTTACAGATATTGTGATATATTCTGTTATCATATGATGATATATGATATTTGATTGTTGTGATTGATTTTTTGATGCTGTAGCATCATCGGATTCAAGTTTTAAAAATAACGACTTTTAATTTAAAAGGACGTTTAAAGTGATCTTTGAAATTATACGTTTTATTAAATTTTTGAAGTAATTTATTTTAGATAAATAAACGTTCAAAATTTAAGGTTATAAAAGTCAAGACCTTTGTGGAATCTAACCGAAAAGTGATTTTTGGAATAAACAGTTGATTGATTTATAAAATGGTTTAGGTTGAGATTTAAAAAAAAAAAAAATATATATTATAAACGGTTTATTTAAAAGGTTTATAAGGTTGACACTTTATAAATTAAAAATGTTGGTATTATAAACCGAGTTTTTATAAGTGTTAAAATGAATTTTTAAGAATTTATATATAAATAAAATTTATAATTTGTGAACTTATAAATGGAAAATGATTTTTTGTGGAATAAATGAAATTTTAAGTATTTAACTTATAATATGGATTGTGGTAGAAAAAATTGAATTGTGAATTGAATAGGTCGTTAAAGAAGATTTATAGATCAAATTGGAAATAGAGGAGATTTATTAAATTGAAGTCATTAGGAAATAGAAATAGGATTTATAAACGTTGTTTTATAAATTCGAAATCAATTGGATTTGATAAATTAAAATGTTAAAGAAGATATATTCGCGATTTTGGATAGCGAATTTTTATTGAAATAAAAATGTGTAGAAAAGATTGAAATTGGGTTAAGTGAATTATATTCACGATTTTGGACAGCGAATATAATTCTAAAATAAATGGATTCATTTTTTGAAGAAGTAATATTTTAAAAATGAAGTTAAACATTTTAAAGGTGTTTTAAAATGTGTTATGAATCGAAACCATAGATTTCAACATTTATTGTTGAAATAGACGTTTTCGAGAAATAAGGAAATGGTAGACTATAACACTGTTGTTATAGTAAATGATTTCCGAAAGGAAATGTTTTTAATGTAGTATTGGGATTTATGTATCTATCTAAATTTCGAATCCCTATACTAGTGATTTTGAGTCGTCGTAACGATGTTTTACGTAACATTCGTTTTGACTAAAATAAAGGTGTTAAAAGAATATTTTCCTTAAAGAATGAAATTATACTTAATGTGATTTAAGTATATCGGATATTTTCAAATGTTGAAAATAGAAGATTTGTGAAACACTTATTATTAAATAAGTATGGAATGTTTTCCAAAACGAAATGAAATGTTTTTGAGAATTTATCTTCTTAAAGATAAATCGGAAGTGAATTTTTGAAATCAATTGGAAATCGAATATCAGTAGATATTCGAAAAATACGAATTCAATATGGAATTTATAAAGAAAAGGAAATTCATTTTAAAGAAAATAAACGTTGGTTTATTTTTGAAGTGTGGAAATTTTATATCTAGTAAAGATATTTTTGAAGATAAATAATTTGGAAAATTATTTGGAATCTGATGTTGTTGCGCATATTTATTGATAGTTAAATAACCGACTATCAATAATTACCTTTAGATAGGTATTTGTTGTGAATTGGATGAATTTGAATGCCACACTTATTTTTAAAATAAGCGCTCACTATTCGGGTTAACCGGGAAAGGACCATGGGGTCGTATAACCCATTCCGAATATGTGATACGTCGTTATGAATCGCATTTGAAGACCGGTGCTGAAGACCGGATATTTTTGAAAACGGAAGGATTACCGTCGAGTTACTCTACATCGACTGATCTTCGATTTAGAGGTTTTATCACCCTTAGTGACGGGAAGTCCGGACGTGATTAGAAATTTATCCGGAAATGCAAGGGCTTCGTGAGAAGTGCCTTCGGTTCTGTTCGATCCCGGAACAGACTTGTATGGATTGTGTGTCTGACGTTACAATTTGAGATATAAAGCTGATTTCTTTCAAATATATTTCTGTTGGTGGCGGAGAATTTATTCTCTTAGCTTAACACCCTTCTCTGAGACGTACGAGCTCAGAGGTTATGTAGTTGAAATTTATCAGCGATATATCCCAATTTGGTAACGTGGCATACCGAGTGTTGCTGTGAAATGATCAGTGTTTGATCATTTGTGATATGATCATTTGTTTGATCTTATATCTTTGTGATCATAGGTTGATCATTTTTGTTTGACCCGAAGCAGGGCTTTTTGAGAAAGCGTAGCTTTGTGGACGAGACTTCGTCGAGCCTCACACCCCGGAAATGGTCGAAACAGGAAGGATGCGGCAAGGTTCTAGGGAGTAGCGCCCCTTAGTGTATGTCATTCCTTCTGGATAAAGGTGGTATCATGGTATGGAGCCCAGATACTTAACCTCTGTGGTTGCTGCACAGTTATTATTACTTTGTGGTTTGTTGGAAATCGGGGATCCTCGGGAAGATCGGTGACGATCGGGGGATGGCATACGCGTGTCAGTAGTTACCTATTTTTGCAGAGGTAACCCGGCCTTGTGTTGGCAGAGATCTAACCGTAACGTTAGGTTCTCGGGTCGTCTATTCCAGGGACGTACCCATCGTGGATAGGAAGTTCCTTAGCCTGACCATTTGTTGGAAATCCAAAGAAACAATACGAGCTTTGTACGGTATTAGTTGTAGAACCTGCCATTCACTTATGGTGGCGCCCCACTGTTTGGATGGTAGCTATAGTAGGCATACGATACTGGTCGTATGTTGGCTAAGATTAATATTATACTTTCGAAATGATTTCTACACTATGCACTAATAATAATATTAAAAAGAATTTGATTTTGCGTAGTAAGCATCTTTGACTATCATAAGAAGAAATCTCCTCCAATTCTGCGTTTGCATTGTGTGTGTGGTGGGAGGTCTTATGGTAGTTTCATTTTCCAAAAGCATTTCGAATTGACCTTAAAATTATCCTGTTGTTTATTTTAAAGAATAACTGTTTTACGATCTCACACCAGTCACCATGACTGACTCGGAGTTTATTGTTCCCTTCTAAACTCTGGGTGCCCACCAATTTCCACACGGGCAGCCTAGAGTTATATTATCAGGATATTCTGGATATTCTGGAGCTTGGAGATAAGCTGGATGGCGAGACGTAGTATTTGTATCTGATAGTATTTATTCCGCTGTGTATTCTGTATGAGGACAAGTTATATAATTGTCCATTGTTGTATATTGACTCTGATGATTGATGTATATATAAACTGATATAGTTCTTTGTTTTGAAAGACTAGTAATTATCTATTGTATATTATTCCGCTGCGATATGTGAGATTTTGATATTGTTCTGTTTCTATGGCTGTTCTGTTGTTCTTCTTCTTTCTTTCTTCTCTTTTTCTTCTATCTTCTTCTTCTTCTACTTTTTCTTTTTCTTAAAACCATAACTTTTCGGGTTTCCGGCATTCGATGGCTCAGCAGTCGATAAAGTGAGTATCGATGTTGAATTTTCGAAAGTCGAAAATTTTCGGGATGTTACATTTGGTATCAGAGCATATGGTTAAGCGACAACCCTGCTCTGTTGGGTGTTACTCATTAGAAATAGAGTCAGTAGTACTCTAGAATGAGTTGAGTGTAATAATAGATACGAGTGCGTATTTGTTAGTAAATATAAAATTGTTTTATATTGTGATGATTGGTTTGTTGAGTGGTATATGGATTCTGGTCGGTATTGTCCGTACAACTCTATCGATAGGGATCTCTAAACACTTGAATAGAACAATTCGGCACAGTATTGTTTTAAATAGGGTAAATGAGATAATTTTGCCCAAAACTATTTTTGTATAGAAAATAAATGTTTTTCTGTAAAGTACTACAGTATATGGTTGCATGGATGTTAGGAAGTAATAATAGTGAATTATCATCATTGAAATTTAATAAGAAATTCAAATCGTAACTCCAAAGTTAAGAAATAAATCCATATACTAATGAAACTTAAAGAATGTAAATCATAAATGTGATTTGTAATTTGAAACGGAATTCCAGAGAAGTTTTTGGAAATGTTTTGAAAAGAATTTGAAAATTTTGGAGATTTGGAAAGTTTAAATCTTTTTGATCTGAAAATGGATTTCGAAAGTTTTGAAAATATTTTTGAGAGATGAAAAGCTCTAAACTCTTTTCGGTCGCTGGAAAATAACCTCGATGATGACCGCGGCATCATTGGTGTTCATTTTCGGGTTTCCAAAAGAGGAATTGCTGCCAAATTGTTTTAAATGGAAGTGGTTTGAAAATTTTGGGTTTGGTTTTAGAAAATTCAAAGGATAAATTGAATTGTTTTCAAAAGAGATTTTTGAAATGTTGGTAAGACTCTGGAATACCATATTTATGAAATATTATTAAGTTGATAACTTATACAAATTGAATGTTGATAGAATAAATTTAACTTAAAAAGTGGAGTTAAATTAAAGGAAGTATAAGTGCATAAATTTGAATAAATGAAAGTGAAATTTCAAAGAAGATAATTGGAATTAAAATTCATTAAAGGAATGAAATTGGAATGTAGATAAGTCGAAGACTTATAAAATATTTGAAATTTGTTAGTAAATGAAATTGAAACTGAATGTTGAAACAAATATGAATAAGTGAATTGCAATTTGTGATGAATTAGTAATAGAAACTAATTTAAAAAAAAAAAAGAGTGCGGTTATGAATGAAAGATAATTGATAAAAATTCAATATTCAGAAGTTAAATCGAATTGAAATTGTGAATTAAATTCAAATGAATGTGAAATGTGAAATAGAATGAATATGAAACTGCAATAGCAAACTTAAAGAATGTATAAGCAGTTATATTGAAAATTTTGTAATGGAATGTACAAAATGGTTTGAATATATGTAACTAGATATTATGGCTGGTAGGATATACAGGCATTAAGGAATTGGATTTGATTTTCGAAGATAAATTTGAATTGCTCGACAAAAAGTAAGTATTTCAATTCGAATATGAGTTTTTGATGATTTCTCTCTAGCCGCTTGGCTTTTTCTTTTTCTTTTTGAAATCTGAGAGTCCGTAGGGACGTTTTGTAGTCGTGCCGTATTAGCCGCGCAAAGGAGACGCTGGCGAAATTTTTCGAAAATTTCGAGTGTTAGAAAATTTTTGAGAAATTTTGAAAGTTTAAAATTTGAATTTAAACTCAAATTTGAATTGAGAAGTTAAACAATGTTGTTTGAAACTTAAAATTGAAGTTGGAAAACGAGTTGAATGATAAAGAATCCTTAGTAGAAAGATTTGTTGTGATAAATTGATAAACCTATTAGATGTTGAAAAATAGTAGACGAGTTAAGGACCTTTCTTCCTAACTTGTAATTTCGAGGACGAAATTCTTTTAAGGGGGGAAGTTTGTAACGACCCAGAATTTTTGATAATTTAAATTCGAATATTTAATTAATTTTAAATATTACTAAATGAATTTAAGAAGTCGAATAATTTATTATTCGAATATTGGATTTAATTTGATAATTAAATCGATAAATTAATAATTGAAATTCCAGAGATAATTGAAAATCGAGTTTAAAATGATTGAAAATGATTTGGGAAATTTTATTTGATCATACTGGAGTTATAGAAAGGTTATAGAACTTTCAGAAGTGAATTTGGAGTTAATTTGTGAAAATCGAATATTTTAATATTTAATTATCGACTGTAAAAATAGCCAATTTTCGAACAGTCTCAGAATTGGACGAGACCAGTTCCATTGGATCCGTAATAGTTAGTTATTATCGGATTTCAATTTTCATAGCAATCGAAGTTATCGTTTGACCATGGCAACTCGAAACGCATCGATATCATTTTAATTTTAAATCGTCGAGTTAAAATAGTCATTTTTCAAACAGTCTCGGAATTCGACGAAACCAGTTCCATTGGGTCCGGAATATTGTATTATTGCCGGGTTTTAAATTTCGTATTTTTCGGAGTGGTTATGTAACCACACGGTGTGTAAACACGTTGAAATGAAATTAAAATTCAGTTTAATTTTAAAATTTAAAATCTATAAATATCAGCCACCTTTCTCCCCTAAAATCACGCCTAAGATTGGGAAAGAAATCGTGCTTCTCCCTGTTAAAATCACGATGCCAAATCGTGCAAGCATGGCTCTTTACCTTTTTAAAATCATCACTCGTCCTCTCCCTCACTTTCTAAATTAAACTTCAGTTCTAAATAAATGGCCGAGCCTTATCGTTCGTTTCAAAATCAAAGAAATGGCCATCACTCCTCTCTGAAATCGAAATAGCGAGGCGAGCAAGTCGAACGAAGGGGGAAGCGTGCTCGAACACGCGAAGACATCGCGTCGTCAACAGCGAATCGCGAGGGCGAGGCAGCTCTCGATTCGAGTTCGAGCCCAGCAGGGAGGCGGCAATCGTGGTCGCAAGTCAGAGGGGGGCGGCGTGAGGTTCGCGAGGTGTCGTTCGAGCTCGGTAGTGGCTCGAGGCAATGGAAGCTTCGATCGACGTCAGGGTGATAGGGTTTAGCATTGTGATGGCGATGGTACGACGTCGAAGGCAGCAGCGACTTGGTGGAGTCGAAGTCAAGTTCGAGGCAGTGATTTGGGGTAGGGCAACGACGAGTTCGTCGGGGTCGCGTTCGAGATGGGGGGAGGCTCGCGGTTGACTGGCGACTGAAGCATGGAAGTAACGACGTCGACGAAGTCGATCTGAGGTTCTGGGTCTACTCGATTCGTCAATAAGGTAATTACAAAATGTTAATTCGATTTAAAATTGAAAATGAATTTTTAATATTTGTATTTTTGAAAGTTGACATATTGTGATATTTACGAAAACGGATAAATAATTATAGTAGTTGAAAAAGGAAAATAAATAATAACAGTAAAATGGAATTTCTGTCTTGTATTTATAAAAAATGTAGTCAACAGTATGGAAATAATATATATGTTTACTGTAAGGCAAAATGATTTTGTAATTTAAATGAAGTTATGTACTGTTTTTATATATTCATGTTTTAATGGAAATTTTGTTTATATATAAAGGAAAATTTTATATATAACTCTGTATTTAATTTTACAGTAAGATATTTCCTTGATTTAAATTTATATATTTATATATATGTATATATGGAAATATGTATACAATAAAAGTATATAAATCAATATAAACTGTAAAACAGAAGTTAATATATAGGTATAAGATTTAGAAAATAGAAATTTATAAATGGTAATTTGGATTATCCAATAGAAATTTAGTTTAAAATTTAATATATAAATGGTTCATTTTATTTTTGGCATTAAATAAAATTATTAAAAGAGAAATTTGTTAATTTAAATTATCAAAACAGAAATTGGTTGTTCGATTTATTTCGAATAGTAATAAAATCATCTATTGTCTATACAAGGTTTAATACTGTGAAGACAAAGAAGGATTGGATTGGATTTCAAATTTAAATGCTAAGGTGAGATCTTCTCACTCGGATTTATAATTGAATTGCGGTTATTGATTGATTTGTTTGAATGTGCTATTAGATATGATAGGATATATCTATATATATAGCAGTATATACATATTGGCATATGTATATATTGGATTGATGATTTCCCGCCTCGTATAGCGGATGAGACCCTATTGCGCCGTTAGTAAGCGGATTTATAAAAACCTATATACCGCGATAATTCCGTACTGGAGCGGAATTGGTATTGTGCTAACATCTTTGGATGCAGGGAAACAGGTTGGAGGGATCCAACTGGATTCCTCAACTGTATTTATTTATTTACAGATATTGTGATATATTCTGTTATCATATGATGATATATGATATTTGATTGTTGTGATTGATTTTTTGATGCTGTAGCATCATCGGATTCAAGTTTTAAAAATAACGACTTTTAATTTAAAAGGACGTTTAAAGTGATCTTTGAAATTATACGTTTTATTAAATTTTTGAAGTAATTTATTTTAGATAAATAAACGTTCAAAATTTAAGGTTATAAAAGTCAAGACCTTTGTGGAATCTAACCGAAAAGTGATTTTTGGAATAAACAGTTGATTGATTTATAAAATGGTTTAGGTTGAGATTTAAAAAAAAAAAAAAAATATATTATAAACGGTTTATTTAAAAGGTTTATAAGGTTGACACTTTATAAATTAAAAATGTTGGTATTATAAACCGAGTTTTTATAAGTGTTAAAATGAATTTTTAAGAATTTATATATAAATAAAATTTATAATTTGTGAACTTATAAATGGAAAATGATTTTTTGTGGAATAAATGAAATTTTAAGTATTTAACTTATAATATGGATTGTGGTAGAAAAAATTGAATTGTGAATTGAATAGGTCGTTAAAGAAGATTTATAGATCAAATTGGAAATAGAGGAGATTTATTAAATTGAAGTCATTAGGAAATAGAAATAGGATTTATAAACGTTGTTTTATAAATTCGAAATCAATTGGATTTGATAAATTAAAATGTTAAAGAAGATATATTCGCGATTTTGGATAGCGAATTTTTATTGAAATAAAAATGTGTAGAAAAGATTGAAATTGGGTTAAGTGAATTATATTCACGATTTTGGACAGCGAATATAATTCTAAAATAAATGGATTCATTTTTTGAAGAAGTAATATTTTAAAAATGAAGTTAAACATTTTAAAGGTGTTTTAAAATGTGTTATGAATCGAAACCATAGATTTCAACATTTATTGTTGAAATAGACGTTTTCGAGAAATAAGGAAATGGTAGACTATAACACTGTTGTTATAGTAAATGATTTCCGAAAGGAAATGTTTTTAATGTAGTATTGGGATTTATGTATCTATCTAAATTTCGAATCCCTATACTAGTGATTTTGAGTCGTCGTAACGATGTTTTACGTAACATTCGTTTTGACTAAAATAAAGGTGTTAAAAGAATATTTTCCTTAAAGAATGAAATTATACTTAATGTGATTTAAGTATATCGGATATTTTCAAATGTTGAAAATAGAAGATTTGTGAAACACTTATTATTAAATAAGTATGGAATGTTTTCCAAAACGAAATGAAATGTTTTTGAGAATTTATCTTCTTAAAGATAAATCGGAAGTGAATTTTTGAAATCAATTGGAAATCGAATATCAGTAGATATTCGAAAAATACGAATTCAATATGGAATTTATAAAGAAAAGGAAATTCGTTTTAAAGAAAATAAACGTTGGTTTATTTTTGAAGTGTGGAAATTTTATATCTAGTAAAGATATTTTTGAAGATAAATAATTTGGAAAATTATTTGGAATCTGATGTTGTTGCGCATATTTATTGATAGTTAAATAACCGACTATCAATAATTACCTTTAGATAGGTATTTGTTGTGAATTGGATGAATTTGAATGCCACACTTATTTTTAAAATAAGCGCTCACTATTCGGGTTAACCGGGAAAGGACCATGGGGTCGTATAACCCATTCCGAATATGTGATACGTCGTTATGAATCGCATTTGAAGACCGGTGCTGAAGACCGGATATTTTTGAAAACGGAAGGATTACCGTCGAGTTACTCTACATCGACTGATCTTCGATTTAGAGGTTTTATCACCCTTAGTGACGGGAAGTCCGGACGTGATTAGAAATTTATCCGGAAATGCAAGGGCTTCGTGAGAAGTGCCTTCGGTTCTGTTCGATCCCGGAACAGACTTGTATGGATTGTGTGTCTGACGTTACAATTTGAGATATAAAGCTGATTTCTTTCAAATATATTTCTGTTGGTGGCGGAGAATTTATTCTCTTAGCTTAACACCCTTCTCTGAGACGTACGAGCTCAGAGGTTATGTAGTTGAAATTTATCAGCGATATATCCCAATTTGGTAACGTGGCATACCGAGTGTTGCTGTGAAATGATCAGTGTTTGATCATTTGTGATATGATCATTTGTTTGATCTTATATCTTTGTGATCATAGGTTGATCATTTTTGTTTGACCCGAAGCAGGGCTTTTTGAGAAAGCGTAGCTTTGTGGACGAGACTTCGTCGAGCCTCACACCCCGGAAATGGTCGAAACAGGAAGGATGCGGCAAGGTTCTAGGGAGTAGCGCCCCTTAGTGTATGTCATTCCTTCTGGATAAAGGTGGTATCATGGTATGGAGCCCAGATACTTAACCTCTGTGGTTGCTGCACAGTTATTATTACTTTGTGGTTTGTTGGAAATCGGGGATCCTCGGGAAGATCGGTGACGATCGGGGGATGGCATACGCGTGTCAGTAGTTACCTATTTTTGCAGAGGTAACCCGGCCTTGTGTTGGCAGAGATCTAACCGTAACGTTAGGTTCTCGGGTCGTCTATTCCAGGGACGTACCCATCGTGGATAGGAAGTTCCTTAGCCTGACCATTTGTTGGAAATCCAAAGAAACAATACGAGCTTTGTACGGTATTAGTTGTAGAACCTGCCATTCACTTATGGTGGCGCCCCACTGTTTGGATGGTAGCTATAGTAGGCATACGATACTGGTCGTATGTTGGCTAAGATTAATATTATACTTTCGAAATGATTTCTACACTATGCACTAATAATAATATTAAAAAGAATTTGATTTTGCGTAGTAAGCATCTTTGACTATCATAAGAAGAAATCTCCTCCAATTCTGCGTTTGCATTGTGTGTGTGGTGGGAGGTCTTATGGTAGTTTCATTTTCCAAAAGCATTTCGAATTGACCTTAAAATTATCCTGTTGTTTATTTTAAAGAATAACTGTTTTACGATCTCACACCAGTCACCATGACTGACTCGGAGTTTATTGTTCCCTTCTAAACTCTGGGTGCCCACCAATTTCCACACGGGCAGCCTAGAGTTATATTATCAGGATATTCTGGATATTCTGGAGCTTGGAGATAAGCTGGATGGCGAGACGTAGTATTTGTATCTGATAGTATTTATTCCGCTGTGTATTCTGTATGAGGACAAGTTATATAATTGTCCATTGTTGTATATTGACTCTGATGATTGATGTATATATAAACTGATATAGTTCTTTGTTTTGAAAGACTAGTAATTATCTATTGTATATTATTCCGCTGCGATATGTGAGATTTTGATATTGTTCTGTTTCTATGGCTGTTCTGTTGTTCTTCTTCTTTCTTTCTTCTCTTTTTCTTCTATCTTCTTCTTCTTCTACTTTTTCTTTTTCTTAAAACCATAACTTTTCGGGTTTCCGGCATTCGATGGCTCAGCAGTCGATAAAGTGAGTATCGATGTTGAATTTTCGAAAGTCGAAAATTTTCGGGATGTTACATCGTACGTCTCAGAGAAGGGTGTTAAGCTAAGAGAATAAATTCTCCGCCACCAACAGAAATGTATTTGAAAGAAATCAGCTTTATATCTCAATTTGTAACGTCAGACACACAATCCATACAAGTCTGTTCCGGGATCGAACAGAACCGAAGGCACTTCTCACGAAGCCCTTGCATATCCGGATAATTTTCTAATCACGTCCGGACTTCCCGTCACTAAGGGTGATAAAACCTCTAAATCGGAGATCAGCCGATGTAGAGTAACTCGACGGTAATCCTTCCGTTTTCAAAAATATCCGGTCTTCAACACCGGTCTTCAAATGCAATTCATAATGACGTATCACATATTCGGAATGGGTTATACGACCCCATGGTCCTTTCCCGGCTAACCCGAATAGTGAGCGTTTATTCAAAAATAAGTGTGGCATTCAAATTCATCAAATCACAACAAATACCTATTCAAGGTAATTATTGATAGTCGGTTATTTAACTATCAATAAAGATGCGCAACATCATCAGATTCCAAATAATTTTCTAAATTATTTATTTCCAAAAATATCTTTACTAGATATAAAATTTCCACACTTCAAAAATAAATCAATATTTATTTTTTTCTAAACAATTTCCATTTCCTTTATAAATTCCATAGTGAATTTATATTTCAAAATATCTACTGATATACGATTTTCAATCGATTTCAAACATTAACTTTCAATTTATCTTTAAGAAGATAAATTCTCAAAACGTTCATTTCATATTGGAAAAGCAATTCCATACTTATTTAAAAATAAGTAATTCACAAATCTATTTATTTTCAACATTTGAAAATATTCAATCTACTTAAATCAATATTTAAGTATATGTTTCATTCTTTAAGGAAATCATTCTCTTAAGCACATTTATTTGAGTCAAAACGAATGTTACGTAAAACATCATTACGACGACTCAAAATCAGTAGTATAGGGATTCGAAATTAAGATAGATGTATAAATCCCAATACAAATAAAACATTTCCTTTCGGAAATCATTTACTATAACAACAGTGTTATAGTCCATCATTTCCTTATTTCTCGAAAACGTCTATTTCAACAATGAATGTTGAAATCTATGATTTCGATATTCAATATATTTGAAAACATCTTTAAAACAATTAACTTCATTTCAAATATCACTTTCCCAAAACCATATCCATTTTACTTAAAAATATATTCACTGTCCAAAATCGTGAATATACTTCACTAACCACATTTCAATCTTTTCTACACATTTATTTCAAGAATTTATCCACTATCCAAAATCGTGGATAAAATTCCCTTAATAACCTTCTATATTCGATTCATCAAATTTGATTGATTTTCGAATTTATAAAACAACGTTTATAAATTCTATTTCTATTTTGTAACAACTTCAATTTAATAAATCTCCTTTATTAACAATTCGATTCATAACTCAAATCTTATACCAAAAATCCATATTATAAGTTAAATACTTATAATTCCTTTAATTTACCAAATCATTTCCATTTATAAGTTCACAATTTATAAATTCCATTTATTTATAAATTCTTAAAAATTCATTTTAACGCTTATAAAAACTTGTTTTATAATACCAACATTTTAAAGTTAAAAATATCAATTTTTGTACATCTTTTATATACATCGTTTATAATACTTTAGAAATCTCAATTTAAACCGTTTTTTAAATTTCTTAACTTTTATTTCAAGAGAAATTACCTTTCGGTTATATTTCACAAAAATCTAAATTTATATAACTTTAAAATTTGAACGTTTATTTATTTTAAGATGAATCACTTCAAAAATTTAATAAACGTATATTTTCAAAATTACTTTAAAAATCTCTTTTAAAGTAAAAATCATTATTTTTAAACTTCCAAAATTGAATCCGATGATGCAACAGCACCAATAAGTCAATCACAACATTCAATATCATATATCAATATGATAATCAACAAATATCACAATATCTGTAAATAAATAAATACTGGTGAGGAATCCAGTTGGATCCCTCCAACCTGTTTCCCTGCATCCACAGACGTTAGCACAATACCAATTCCACTTCGAGGTGGAATATCGCGGTATATGGGTTTTATAAAAATCATCCGCTTACTAACGGCGCAATAGGGTCTCATCCGCTATACGAGGCGTGAAATCAATCAATCCAATATATACATATGCCAATATGTATATATTGCTATATATATATAGATATATCCTACTATATCTAATATCACATCCAATAGCAATCATATCAATCAATAAATAACTGCAATACCAAATATATTTTGAGTGAGAAAAATCTCACCTTAGCTTTTTTATTTGCATTCCGTTTCCATTTCAGACTGTTTTCTCCACTGGATTAGACCTTGTATAACAATTATACAATTTATTAATATTCGAATTAAATCGAACTAGTTAATTTTCGTTTTAAAATTTGACTTAACTAACGATTAGTTTTAAACTAATTCCTTTCTTTAAAAGAAAATCTAGTCTTTCTAAACTCTATATTGTTTTTAAAATTCCTATACTTTCAAAATCCTATATATATATATATTTACTGTTTTAAATTAAATTAGATAACCTCTTGTAAAAACTTAAATAAGTTTCATTTTTTTCCATTTCTGCTTAACTATATATACATACATATGTATATATCATTTTTTTATAGATGTATATATGTATAAATTTAACAAAAGAAATAAAAATAAAATTCATCTTACTGCAATCAAAGAGTTCAAGGCCCCAAATCGCCATCGCGACCCCCTATTCGCGGCGCCCCGCCTCGTCGCCAAATCCATCACCATCTCACGATGCTCGAGATCTCTGCCGCTTCAAACAATCGTCGCCGCCTACTCTATATCGCGAATCGCGATATGCTGCTACCACCGCGATTCCATCGTGAGTCGCCACCTAATAACTTCGTGCCCGTGTCCATTGGAACGCCGCCGCCGCCGCCTGGGTCGCTGCCGTTCGCTTGCCCACGAAGTCACTGCTAGTCAAAGCCGCTCGAACGCGCGCGCCTTCACCAGTCTTGTTCCACTTGCTCGCGAGTTCGAACTCGAGTTCTCTTCCCCAAATACGTGCGACCGGAGCTATTATGGCCTGCCGATCTATCGAACTCGAAGGGAAAACTGCCCCCTTCGTCTTTGATTTCGAAATGAATTGCAGAGAGAAATGGGAGGGATTTGATTTTGAACGAGGGAAAGGAAACAGAGGGCTTCAGCCATTTTATTTTTCTTTGATGCGAATGATTTAAATAGAAGGAGACGGGGATAACAAAAACGTGATGGCTGCGTGAATCTAGGCTGAAACAAAGGGAGAGGGATGGGTTGCGTAATCTTCTGCGTGATTTTAGGAGGCTATAATATTTTTTTGTTGACTAATTTCAAATTTTAAAATTTTAAAATTCAATTTGAATTCGATCAAATCTAAATGCGTTTACTTACCGTTTGCTCACGTATCAACTCCGGAAATTACGAAAATTGAAATCCGGCAATAATACAACATTCCGGACCCAATGGAACTGGTTTCATCGAATTCCGAGACTGTGCCTCCGACGGCTATTTTTAAAATTCGATTTAAACGATTAAATTTCAAAACTGAACAAATCATCTTCAAATTCGATTCTGAAGCTTCAATCATCTTCAGTATTATCAATACGAATTTTAAAAGCTTTTGAAATATTTTTCTTCAGCTTAAAATTAAAGATTCAAATTTTTATCCAGTTCAATATATTAAATTATAAAATTTAATCGTCAAATTCAAAGTTATATCGGGGATTCAAATTAAATCATCGTTCAAATATTAAAATTAATTAAATATTTTCAATTTAATTTGTTCAAAATTCTGGGTCGTTACACTTTCAAAAAAGGATTCATTCATAACTCGGAAAATCCATTTTTCAATTCAATCTCGAAATCCCTTTAATTAAACTGGAATTTCATTTCTTATCTGAAAGCTTTTATTCTTTTGAAAACAAATAGTTTTCATTTCGGAAAATCTGGTTTATTTATACGAATTACCATCCTTGGGTTAAATTCAAATTCTCAAAATTATACTTTTAAAATGGTTTAGATGCATATAAGCATATTTATATCATCTTTAATCCCTGGTTTCAAATCATAGGATTCAATTTCAACTTGAATTCAAATTTAAATCAATTTATTTAAATTTTCAAAACTCGATTAAGTTATTCAAAATAACTTTTATGTTTGAATTTAACCCAAGGATTAAATTATATTTCAAAAGCTTTTCACTTTAAACCCAAATTTCCAATTTCAAAATCAATTGAAATAAAAATTTCAATTTCAAAAACAGCAGATTTAAATTATCTGTGACTTAACCGATTTCCACATGAAATCCATATTTGTGTGTGTAAAGGTATAGTCCAGGGGTTTTACACAATAGTGCACAGCATTCAATCATCACAGATCAAATACAGAAATATAGTTGATAAATGATATAAACTATATCGCTTATCTTTTATTCACAGATCACAGATATATATAAATTTCAAATAAATAAACTACAGTAAAGATTACACACAAATCAGAATATATCACAAAGCATCACAGATCAGGAAATATCAAACAATTCAATCATCCAATCAAATCCAAATATTCATAAGTAAGGTTAGTTAATTATCTGATTTATTCAAATTAGATTAATTACTTATGAATTTCTAATCCGGGTTAATTAATCATTAATTAATTACAAACCAATATAATTAATTATCCTTTAAATCATTTATTAACTAACCATTAAAAATTAATAAATTATTCTTAAATTAATTATCCTTAATTAATCACATTGATTAATTAGCCCTTAATTTATTATCTTTCCTTAATCACCTTCATTAATTTATAATTCCTTAATTAATTAACTTAATTAATTAATCCTTAATGACCCATTAATTAACCATTAATTATTTAATTAATTCAAGTTTTTAAATGTAACTTAATTAACCTTTAATTATTGATTAATTAACATTCAACCATTAATTCAAAATCCAATCTTATCAAATTAATGATTCTTAACTCCAAATTAATTGTTCCTAATTAATTTACTTAAGACTTAATTAATGAGTTTAAAACTCATAATTACTTAATTAATCCAGTTATTAATTAAATTTATCAATCCATTTAAATTAACTTATTAATTTAAATGAATCCAATCATTAAATTCAAATTTAAAGATTTTAACTAAATTCCCTTTTAAATTTTCAAATCATTAAGTATGCTTTACTTTTAACTGATTTACATCATTTTAAAGTTATAAACTTTAGTCCATTTTCAAATCCTAAGATTCAAATTTCCAATTTGAATTCAGATTTTAAAAATTCTAATTAAACTTGGTTTTAAATTCGTTCAGATTTTATATTGTTCTTTGAAATCAAGAAACTGCCAGGCTATACCTTAAACAAAAGCCTGGAACACAACATACTCAAATCGAACAAAACAGCTTCGAGTCATTCCCACCTTTACTTCGAGTAACACACTCGATTAACTCGAGCAAAACCCGAGTGAAACGCGAGTACCCCTCTCTCCAACCCAGGCTACCCCTTCTCAGTTTCCAGAACTCGTGCACGTGAACGTGCACGACGCCTTCGATCAACTCCGGCCTCTCACCAACCTTCCATCCCATCGGCCACCACCCACACTGCATCCCCCGATCGTCAGAACTCATCACCGCAGCTCGAATCAAAATCGAGCTCGATGATCAAACCTGGAAGAATAAACAGGTTTCGCCCTCGAACCTGGAAACTCCACTACCCTTCAAACTCCGACCATCGTAAAAGTTGATACTCCGGCCACATCCTCGATTATCGCCACTCTAACCACTTCCAAAATCCCATGGCACTCGGTGCTCCAGAGAGGCCGCGGCGTTCAAAAGTTTGAGTACCCAAAAATTTAGGTTTAGAAAGGTAAATCGATCGCCGCAGTCGCCTCCGCCACCATTTCCACCTCCGCCTATTTTTACCGACCTCACTGATCCCCTATCTACCTCTAGACAAGATTCCAGCCTCCCCAACCACTGGGATCACTAGTGATCCTCTAAAAACCCCAAAACAGTCTCCACAGAAATGCTCTTTAATTACTAAATACAAAAATGTGATTATAGTTTTAAAAATCCTAATTACAGTTAAGAATTCAATTTATAAATCTGAATTAATAATTTAAGATGTTTGAAATTTCTCTCATATCAAACATTTGCCTGTTCCTTAAGTTTTTACAGAGCATTTCTACCCTGCAAACAAAAATATAAATTTTAAAATTGCTTTATGATCAAACAAACCAAACTTGTTTAGATACTAGGTCCAATAGTCATTGGTTCAAGCAGAAATGATTTTGAATTAAATCTGAGTTTAAATTTTTAATACAGAGATGCATACAGGGTTCCAATGTACTGATATTCCACTTCACAATCACACAGAACAATGAACTTAAAATATTCACACAAATATCTTAATCATCCAATTATCCACATGCAACAAGTTTAAAACTTAGGTTATTTAAAAGTGTTACTCACCAGATATGGAAGGGAAGAACAGAGCTTTCATCATTTTGAAACTGTCTTGAATTGCAAGCTGAAGCTCTTCTTTTGACTCTTTGATTGATCTGGTTTGAGTTGGTTTAGATTGTTGTTTTAGTTGAAGTTTGTTTTGTAAAACAAATGGTTCTTTACTTCACTAGAATGCTAAGTTTCTTTGCAACGAAAATGAAATGAGGTAGATAGATATGTGTGAACAAATATACAGGTTATTTTCTCTTTTGGTACAAACATGTTTCAGAGATTTTTATCTCTATGGGGGCTGAAGTGATCTATACAATGTACACTAGAGATATTAGCATTTAATGACAATGTCCTTTATGTCTATATTTACAATACCAGTTGACTTCGGCTGATATAATTTTGCTTTGCCTTATCACTTTATATTTAGAACTTTGCTTTGTCATTAAGTGTTGTTTGTATTTGTTCAACTTGACTATATCCTTTTCTTTTCTTTTTTCTCGGCTGAGATGATAGTGTTGTGGTGCTTGCATTAAATTACTTTGTACTTTATGTTTCTTCATTTACAAGTGCACATACTTATATTTTGCTTACACTTGAATATATGCTTTCTTTTGCAAGTGTATATACATAACTTGCTTTTATATATTTGTTTTAAGTGTTCATACTCATCATATTTGAGATATATATTGTTTATTTACAAGCTATCCTCATGTACTTATATACTTAATTTTCTCAAAATTATTTCAAACTTATGTACATTTTTATAAGATTTAATTTATATTTACAATCATAGTTTTCCCAAGTACATACATATAAACAATTTCTATACATATTAAAAACCCATTTGTAAAGATAATTTATTATAATTAAAACTCATTATCATATTAAAATAATTTATAAAGAAATTATCTCTATAAAAATAAATTACTTATTTATCAACTATATTTAAAATAAGAACAAAACAACCTTTGTTAAATTCAAATTCAAGCTAAAAATCATTTATTTACAATTTAAATTCAAATCAAATATATAACTATATATATTATTTCAAATTCGCTCATATATGCTCAACACATATATATTCACATACATATAATATTTACAGTATTTAAATTTTAAATGATTTAACATAGAATTTATTTGAGTTTGGGGAAACTCGCATCACTTTATCACTTAATTCTACAAATTTTAATTCAAAAATTCATTTAATTATCAATTAAATGTAATTAAAATTCGGGGTCGTTACACACGCGAATTACCCAACCGGCCGCCACTTTAACCTAATCACGCAACCCCATTTGCTCGACTTCGCCACGATCAACGCCCCTCGTTTTGAAGCCCCTTGCGTGCTCGACCATCACCGAGAATCTCGTCGAGCTCGGTCAAGTCTTGGCCTCGAACCACGCGTTCGAACGTACGGCCTTTGGATGACGATTGTCGTTGATTGGCTGCTCCAAATACGATCATACCCGTTGGATATCTAGAACTCACTGGCCTCTACGTTATTCTAGTTGAAGCCTCGGCCTAAAAGCTGATGGATGGAGAGAAAATCGAGGAAGAATGTAACAACCCGCATTTATACGATAATATATTTAAATATTTTATTTAAATATGACATCGTCTATTCGTATTTAAAATCCTAAATATGAATTTTTATCGTGTTCGAATCCGTTGTTCTAATGGATTCAAATTGTGTTTTAAATATCACCTAAGTGTTTAATTATCATGGTTTGCTATTTATAAATTCAACGGGCTTTATAAATTTTAAATCTTGGCCCATGCTTGATCTGTTGCCGTGATAAGTGATAACCCATCCCCTTCATCCATTCGTAAACCCTAAGCCCAAAATCGAAGAAAGCGAAATAATGGCGGCCTCGTCTCCTCCAAACTAAGGCATCGTAGAAATCGAGTAGAGTGGTTGCTTAACTTCGTTCGTCTTCCCTCGGTTGCTCGGCTTCTTCTATATTCGGCGACAAGGTGAGTTGCTCACATCTAATTCACTCGAACTTCGTGATTTTCGTTCGTTTCTCTTAGTGGTTAGCTTGGCTTCGCCTTCACTGTTTGATTTTTTTTGACTTGCTCACTTCAGCCTGGTCACTGATTCGACCTGTGAATTGTTGCCTTGAATTTCTTTTTACTGGTTATCTGGTATTACTTTCCCAGTAATCTTGTTTTTGTGACTTATGCCATCTGACCTTGATTTGAACCCGGCTTCGATTTTGATTGTGAACTGCATATTATTTTACTTGATTTCGTCTCTGGCCAGTTGTGTTCGTCCTTGACTTCTGTTTCAACTAGAAACTGCTACTGTGTTTTAGAACAGCAACTCGACATCGAGTCTGTTCAAATACTTACGGCTTTGATTGGCAATTTGGGATAATGTGGACTTTAAACTGATCGAACTTGCTCTAGTTGACTTCGGCATTGTCACTGCTAGTTTAAAAACCCCCTGTCTTTGTTCGAAACTGCTATTTTGTATGTGACTGTAGCTTGTATTCTCTGATGCTCAACTTGATCTTTTTACTTTGTCCACTGCCTTGACATTTTGTTTACTGGTGCCTTAGTTTCTCTGTTGCATTCGACTTGATAGTGTTCTTCACTGTTTGCATCATAGCTTTGACATTTGTTTACTGTATATATATCACCTGACTTTGATCATCTCTGCAGTTTTGTACACTGATTTGTTGAGCATGATAGTTTCTGGTGCCTTCACTGTTTCATGTTATCACTTGAGTACATTATAGTCTTCATTTCACTTGATAATGATGTTGAACTTGGATGATCATTTCTGTAGTCACTGCACTGTGTTTTGGTGACATTTGTGTTGGTTCACTTGATAGCCTTTGTTGTTGTCCAGTTTGTACCTGTCTTGTTGATGTTGCACATTCACCTGCTAGTCGAGCTTGCATGTTGCCTTCATAGTTTAATCACTGAGTTCTTCCCTGTTGATCTGTAGCTTCACTTGAGTTGTTGGACTGCTGCACTCATGTTGTAAGTAATTTGTGCATTTAGCTTGAGTCACTTGAACCTGTAGCCTTCACTGTTGTGCTTCACTGCTTCCCTCTGTTCGTCACTTGAACTTGTTCAGTTGTGTCGGCACTTGTATCTCTTGTGCACTTCGACTCTCTTGTGCCTTTTTGAACTAGTGCACTTGACCATGTGCCTGTAGTCTTGGTTTTACAGCTTGACCATTTTGTACTTCTCTAATTTTCGTTGCCTGCACTTATATGCTTCATCATTATTTGCCATATTGGCTTCACTGCATCTCCATGTGCCTGTGGTACCCGCAGCGTAGTTGTTGCAGGGTTATCATATTCACTGATGGCATTTGGATTGTATTTGAGTTGTCACTGTTGCCTTGAATTGTTGCCATGAGGTTCACGTGCATTTTCTATTTAAGTTGCAAGCTCCAGTTCCATGTAGTTGTTATTGAGGCATGTGCAGTTTCATTTTGGTCTCTCTGTCTTTGACGTTGAGGCCATTCATACATGTTGAGTCATGTCTGCCCATTCTTGTTACTGCCTTTAGCTGTTCATGTTCCTATGCTTGTTGAAGCTTATGTTGTGGCTTCACTCGTATCTCTTGTGATATCTTTTGAGTCTGTTTACTTTCTGACCAATCTGGGTTAGATATTTTGATTTTTCGACGTATTAATTACTGATTAATACTCGGAGTTGTGGTGACTTTATATTCTGTTGTGGCGAGGCAGTGCACGCGTGCGTGCACTGCAGCCACACTTAATTGACAGATTTTAATCGATATTTCTTTTGTTCTTGATTCATCGACCTGTTGCGTAATTCGTAGGTTGTATTGGCGAGGCAGTACACGTTAGCGTGTACTGCAGCCAATTAGCATTGATGTTTTTAAATTGACATTTCAATTGTTTAAACTGCTTTGGATTTCGGTTTTGTGGATTAACACTGTTTAGTGTTATATCTGCCGTTATCCGGTTCTCTTATCGAGAAGTTGGGTATACGAGATTTCTGTGACTGACGTCCATTTGATATTTGATTATTATTGCTTCCGTGCATTAATAACTGAGTTTGAATTAGACTGACCCGTGTATTATTTTCTTTTGAATTTAATACTCGGGTCAGACCGAGTATTTACAGGTTGTAGATTTTTAGCTTTGGGTTGCTGCTAGAGCTATGAAGACTTTTTATATCATTTGAAGTGGTCTTCGTCTTGTTGTAGTAGTCAGTGTGTCTGTTTTAAGATGATAATGTATTCATGTATATTAGTCGATAATGTACTTGTATATATAACTTCTTGAGTCGACAGTTGTAGTTGTATCATTTGTATTGTGTCAAATGTATTGTAACTGATATCAGTTATTATATATATGAGACTATTCGTTCCATCTGTATTCCGCATTTATGTTATCTGTGTTATTTTTATATCTACTGTCCTAATCTATTATAGCCACTATGTAGTAGCTTTGAGTTTGTATCGGTATGTCGGGTTTCCTCCTGTAATGAAATGCAATGTTTTATTATCTGACATATCGGTGCTCGCACAAAGCAATTACATAGATGGTCGCTCCTCAACAGCCTTATTCTCCGTGCTAGTTGACAGCACTACACCGTAGTGTTCTTGGCTAGCGTGGGTATAGAGGTGGGGCGTCACAGCTTGGTATCAGAGCCTGGGGTTTAGGACAATTATAAAACATAACTTAGATGGAACATGTGTTACAACTATTTGTCGATGTTTTATCTCTCATCTTTACATATGATTATTTTTGACTGTTAGGTATGAATTCCTAACGCTTATTCTTGTGTTTTCGGCTTTGAATTGATTTAGCTGATGTTGATTTTGTTTTAATTTGGCAAATTAAAGCCATTTTGACTTTTGGACTTTGCTCCACTTTTGTTCTATGCTATGAGTGTCACTGTGTACCTGTTACACTGTGATGAAAAATAGCTGGACCAGTTGCAAATTGAGTGATTTTGATTTCTCATTCACATCTAGTTTGAATCTCAGCGATTTTGAACTTGATATTTTTTGTTTTCCTCATCTGGATTTCCCTTCGACGTCAGTCACTTTGTTTTTGAGAAATTGCTAATTTCTTGATTTTCAAGACTCTGATTTTGTTTGCCGTTGGTTTCTTTGATAATGATGATTGATTCATTTTGTACTCGACTGCGGCTATTAATTGTTGGCTTCGACATTGACTTGATTCCTACTTTTGTTGAAGTCATTTATGCATTTCTGCTCGTTTTGCTTTGTTTTTCCAGTTGATAATCGATTCTTCTTTTCTAATTAGTTGTTATCACCTTTGTCGATTTTGATAACTTCTATTTCTGGAATTTTTGGTATTCCTACTTTGATGAATTTGGAATCGAATTCTTTGGATTCTATTCACATCTTCGTATGTGAATTCTTGTGATTGATTGTTTCTACAATCATTTTTGTGATTTGTCACTTTAAAAATATAAAGGTTTTCTATACTAGTAGTAAATATTAAAATCCTTTTCTCCAAACGATTTCAAAAACTATTTTACTACAAAGCTCTTTTCCTAAATCATTTTCCAATCTATTAGTATATACAAGCCTTTATTTCACTCGTATGAGAAATTGAATTAAACGGCCTAGTAAAACAAGTGGTATGAAACGCTTGCGTTTACTTCGTCGGTTAACTCCTGGACTTGTTCGATTGAACCTTTTGTGACAATTTTCTAGTGAAGATTTACAGTTTGTTCGTAAATATTTAAGTTAAGCAAGTGGTTATGGGACATGAAGCTAAACTTTTATATTTACTAGCTTAGTGTAATTGACACTTCTCGTTGATCATGATGATCATTTTGTGATTTAGACTAGCAATTGTGCGATGTCTCTTTGTTTGCAAGGTTAGACTAGACCGTAGTGGTGTGATTCCGACTCACACGTATCTCTTTGTCCGCAAGGTTAGTCTAGACCGCAGTAGTGTGATTCCGACTCACACATATCTTTTTGTTTGCAAGGTTAGACTAGACACCACTTGTGTGATTCCATTCACACATACCTTTTTGCTTTTTGGTTAGTCTAGACCTTAATTTGTGTGATTCCACTCACACATATCTTTTTGTTTGCAAGGTTAGACTAGACACCACTTGTGTGATTCCATTCACACATACCTTTTTGCTTTTTGGTTAGTCTAGACCTTAATTTGTGTGATTCCACTCACACATATCTTTTTCTCTGCGAGGTTAGCATAGACCTCAATCTGTGTGATTCCGACTCACACATGTGGGATAGCGACCCACGGTCTTCGGACCATTCCTGTGTGAAAATTTAATGGATGGCTTCCATGAGATAGCGTCTCGTCTTGTGATACCGGTGTTTTGGAGTTTTCATGCTCCCATTTTGTGATAGGCCTTCCCCTTTTTCCTTTTTATGATTTAGACTAGCAATTGTGCGATGTCTCTTTCTCTGCGAGGTTAGCCTAGACCTCAATCTGTGTGATTCCGACTCACACATGTGGGATAGCGACCCACGGTCTTCGGACCATTCCTGTGTGAAACTTTAATGGTTAGCCACCATGAGATAGCGTCTCGTCTTGTGATACCGGTGTTTTGGAGTTTCCATACTCCCATTTTGTGATAGGCCTTCCCCTTTTTTCTTTTTATGATTTAGACTAGCAATTGTGCGATGTCTCTTTCTCTGCGAGGTTAGCCTAGACCTCAATCTGTGTGATTCCGACTCACACATGTGGGATAGCGACCCACGGTCTTCGGACCATTCCTGTGTGAAACTTTAATGGTTAGCCACCATGAGATAGCGTCTCGTCTTGTGATACCGGTGTTTTGGAGTTTCCATACTCCCATCTTGTGATAGGCCTCCCCCCCTTCTTGTGATTTCTGGATTTCTTGTTATGATTTCTGGAATTTTGTGCTTCACCAATTTTCGTGATTTCTATTGATATGTTTATCAATTTTTGTGCATTGGTGAATTCATGTGTTATTGACTTGTTATGAATACAAGTTTAGGGTATGATATCCCTTTCTATCTTTGGGAAGATTCTTGTGACATTTTCTTATGAATGAAAATTCATTGGTATTATACTTTGATGCCAGTTATTTTGATGAAATTTTAACGTGTTAACTTCAGTAACCGTCAATTTTAAAATGGATTTACAAGCGGTTCTTCCGCAATGCTGAATTTGTTGTCCGTTTTACTGTACTTTGAGAAGTGCAACTTCCTTATCTAAGTTGCTACTGATATTGCTAATTTAATCACGTGTTTTCAAAATTCTTTATTTTTAAAAGTTGTTTCAAAAATATAAATTAAAATTGTTTTCAAAATTTTTTACAGTTTACATTTTCAAAAGAACGAGGAAGCGATTTAAACGTTTTAGAAAAATCGAGGACTATGACCCCTTTCTTTTACTGGTTCGCTTAATTCTGGACTTGTCCGTTTGAGAATGTGAAATGTTATTTTTAAAACACACAATTTTGCACTTTCAAGGAAACGATAAACAGATTTAAACGATTTAGCAAAAGTAAGGAGTATGGAACCATACTTTTACTACTTCGGTTAATTCCGGACTCATTAATTGAATATTTATGACTTCTGATTATCGTTTTTGATAATCGGATGTTTGTGTTTCTGATTATCGTTTTTGATAATCAGATATTTGTGAAATTTGATTATCGTTTGAGATAATTAAATATTTTTCGATTTGATTAATCGAATATTTGTGTTTCTGATTATCGTTTTTGATAATCAGATATTTGTGAAATTTGATTATCGTTTGAGATAATTAAATATTTTTCGATTTGATTAATCGAATGTTTGTGTTTCTGATTATCGTTTTTGATAATCAGATATTTGTGAAATTTGATTATCGTTTGAGATAATTAAATATTTTTCGATTTGATTAATCGAATGTTTGTGTTTCTGATTATCGTTTTTGATAATCAGATATTTGTGAAATTTGATTATCATTTTTGATAGTTAAACCTATTTGCGATTTGAAAATTCGATTATCGTTTTTGATGATTGAATATTTTCGATTTTGAGATTTGTGCTTCGTCTTTTTCTCTGACGATTCAGGTGAGTAATTTGATTTACTCACATTCAATTCGTGCAGTACGTGATTTCTGCTCTGATTCCTTTTCTTTCAATTGCTAGAACTCGATTGATCTTGTTTTTATCAGTCGATGATGATGTTTGAGGTTGTTTATATAGTCGTCTGATTTTGATTCCTTGACCCCCACGATGTTGATTCTTTTGATTTGAATCAGTCGAACCTTTTGATTCTATATCTGATACTTCCATAATTCCTATACTTCCCTGCTGACATTTGCTTTGCTTATGCATTTGACATTGCCATGCTCTTATGGTTGTTACCTTTTATCCATTTATTCCTTATGATTGCGAGGACGCAATTTCTTTAAGGAGGGAAGTCTGTAACAACCCGCATTTATACGATAATATATTTAAATATTTTATTTAAATATGACATCGTCTATTCATATTTAAAATCCTAAATATGAATTTTTATCGTGTTCGAATCCGTTGTTCTAATGGATTCAAATTGTGTTTTAAATATCACCTAAGTGTTTAATTATCATGGTTTGCTATTTATAAATTCAACGGGCTTTATAAATTTTAAAAACTTGGCCCATGCTTGATCTGTTGCCGTGATAAGTGATAACCCATCCCCTTCATCCATTCGTAAACCCTAAGCCCAAAATCGAAGAAAGCGAAATAATGGCGGCCTCATCTCCTCCAAACTAGGGCATCGTAGAAATCGAGTAGAGTGGTTGCTTAACTTCGTTCGTCTTCCCTCGGTTGCTCGGCTTCTTCTATATTCGGCGACAAGGTGAGTTGCTCACATCTAATTCACTCGAACTTCGTGATTTTCGTTCGTTTCTGTTAGTGGTTAGCTTGGCTTCGCCTTCACTATTTGATTTTTTTTGACTTGCTCACTTCAGCCTGGTCACTGATTCGACCTGTGAATTGTTGCCTTGAATTTCTTTTTACTGGTTATCTGGTATTACTTTCCCAGTAATCTTGTTTTTGTGATTTATGCCATCTGACCTTGATTTGAACCCGGCTTCGATTTCGATTGTGAACTGCATATTATTTTACTTGAGTTCGTCTCTGGCCAGTTGTGTTCGTCCTTGACTTCTGTTTCAACTAGAAACTGCTACTGTGTTTTAGAACAGCAACTCGACATCGAGTCTGTTCAAATACTTACGGCTTTGATTGGCAATTTGGGATAATGTGGACTTTAAACTGATCAAACTTGCTCTAGTTGACTTCGGCATTGTCACTGCTAGTTGAAAACCCCCTGTCTTTGTTCGAAACTGCTATTTTGTATGTGACTGTAGCTTGTATTCTCTGATGCTCAACTTGATCTTTTTACTTTGTCCACTGCCTTGACATTTTGTTTACTGGTGCCTTAGTTTCTCTGTTGCATTCGACTTGATAGTGTTCTTCACTGTTTGCATCATAGCTTTGACATTTGTTTACTGTATATATATCACCTGACTTTGATCATCTCTGCAGTTTTGTACACTGATTTGTTGAGCATGATAGTTTCTGGTGCCTTCACTGTTTCATGTTATCACTTGAGTACATTATAGTCTTCATTTCACTTGATAATGATGTTGAACTTGGATGATCATTTCTGTAGTCACTGCATTGTGTTTTGGTGACATTTGTGTTGGTTCACTTGATAGCCTTTGTTGTTGTCCAGTTTGTACCTGTCTTGTTGATGTTGCACATTCACCTGCTAGTCGAGCTTGCATGTTGCCTTCATAGTTTAATCACTGAGTTCTTCCCTGTTGATCTGTAGCTTCACTTGAGTTGTTGGACTGCTGCACTCATGTTGTAAGTAATTTGTGCATTTAGCTTGAGTCACTTGAACCTGTAGCCTTCACTGTTGTGCTTCACTGCTTCCCTCTGTTCGTCACTTGAACTTGTTCAGTTGTGTCGGCACTTGTATCTCTTGTGCACTTCGACTCTCTTGTGCCTTTTTGAACTAGTGCACTTGACCATGTGCCTGTAGTCTTGGTTTTACAGCTTGACCATTTTGTACTTCTCTAATTTTCGTTGCCTGCACTTATATGCTTCATCATTATTTGCCATATTGGCTTCACTGCATCTCCATGTGCCTGTGGTACCCGCAGCGTAGTTGTTGCAGGGTTATCATATTCACTGATGGCATTTGGATTGTATTTGAGTTGTCACTGTTGCCTTGAATTGTTGCCATGAGGTTCACGTGCATTTTCTATTTAAGTTGCAAGCTCCAGTTCCATGTAGTTGTTATTGAGGCATGTGCAGTTTCATTTTGGTCTCTCTGTCTTTGACGTTGAGGCCATTCATACATGTTGAGTCATGTCTGCCCATTCTTGTTACTGCCTTTAGCTGTTCATGTTCCTATGCTTGTTGAAGCTTATGTTGTGGCTTCACTCGTATCTCTTGTGATATCTTTTGAGTCTGTTTACTTTCTGACCAATCTGGGTTAGATATTTTGATTTTTCGACGTATTAATTACTGATTAATACTCGGAGTTGTGGTGACTTTATATTCTGTTGTGGCGAGGCAGTGCACGCGTGCGTGCACTGCAGCCACACTTAATTGACAGATTTTAATCGATATTTCTTTTGTTCTTGATTCATCGACCTGTTGCGTAATTCGTAGGTTGTATTGGCGAGGCAGTACACGTTAGCGTGTACTGCAGCCAATTAGCATTGATGTTTTTAAATTGACATTTCAATTGTTTAAACTGCTTTGGATTTCTATTTTGTGGATTAACACTGTTTAGTGTTATATCTGCCGTTATCCGGTTCTCTTATCGAGAAGTTGGGTATACGAGATTTCTGTGACTGACGTCCATTTGATATTTGATTATTATTGCTTCGGTGCATTAATAACTGAGTTTGAATTAGACTGACCCGTGTATTATTTTCTTTTGAATTTAATACTCGGGTCAGACCGAGTATTTACAGGTTGTAGATTTTTAGCTTTGGGTTGCTGCTAGAGCTATGAAGACTTTTTATATCATTTGAAGTGGTCTTCGTCTTGTTGTAGTAGTCAGTGTGTCTGTTTTAAGATGATAATGTATTCATGTATATTAGTCGATAATGTACTTGTATATATAACTTCTTGAGTCGACAGTTGTAGTTGTATCATTTGTATTGTGTCAAATGTATTGTAACTGATATCAGTTATTATATATATGAGACTATTCGTTCCATCTGTATTCCGCATTTATGTTATCTGTGTTATTTTTATATCTATTGTCCTAAACTATTATAGCCACTGTGTAGTAGCTTTGAGTTTGTATCGGTATGTCGGGTTTCCTCCTGTAATGAAATGCGATGTTTTATTATCTGACATATCGGTGCTCGCACAAAGCAATTACATAGATGGTCGCTCCTCAACAGCCTTATTCTCCGTGCTAGTTGACAGCACTACACCGTAGTGTTCTTGGCTAGCGTGGGTATAGCGGTGGGGCGTCACAGCTTGGTATCAGAGCCTGGGGTTTAGGACAATTATAAAACATAACTTAGATGGAACATGTGTTACAACTATTTGTCGATGTTTTATCTCTCATCTTTACATATGATTATTTTTTACTATTAGGTATGAATTCCTAACGCTTATTCTTGTGTTTTCGACTTTGAATTGATTTAGCCGATGTTGTCTTCGTCTTGTTGTAGTAGTCAGTGTGTCTGTTTTAAGATGATAATGTATTCATGTATATTAGTCGATAATGTACTTGTATATATAACTTCTTGAGTCGACAGTTGTAGTTGTATCATTTGTATTGTGTCAAATGTATTGTAAATGATATCAGTTATTATATATATGAGACTTTTCGTTCCATCTGTATTCCGCATTTATGTTATCTGTGTTATTTTTATATCTATTGTCCTAAACTATTATAGCCATTGTGTAGTAGCTTTGAGTTTGTATCGGTATGTCGGGTTTCCTACTGTAATGAAATGCAATGTTTTATTATCTGACATATCGGTGCTCGCACAAAGCAATTACATAGATGGTCGCTCCTCAACAGCCTTATTCTACGTGCTAGTTGACAGCACTACACCGTAGTGTTCTTGGCTAGCGTGGGTATAGAGGTGGGGCGTCACAAAGAAGTTTAGTGTTTTTCGGCCATTGATGAGTGGAGGTGGCGGCTAGGGTTTCTGACCTAGGGTTTTTCTTTTGTTTGCAAATTGAAGATAAAGGGGCCTTTTATAGAAAAAAACGCGAAACACTATTCACTGAAAAATTTCCGAATTCCAAATCGAGCGTGCCGGCTGGCGTTTCTAAGGTTTACCCTACGTTCCGAACACAATGGAATGTGTTTCGGGAGCTAATTCGGTCATCTGTGCGAGTTACGGAATTAAACGATCAATTTTAAATTAAACCGATTAAAACCGATTTCGATGCGTTTTGGCTTGCCCCGGACAAACGGTACATCCAATTGAAACAAAATTTGAAACCTTACAATAATTTAAAATTACGGATTCGATGAAACTGGTTTCATCGAAATCCGAGACTTTTTGAAAAATGACTATTTTAACTCGCTGAATTAATATTAAAACAATTTCGATGCGTTTCGAGCTACCACGGTCAAACGACAACTCCGATTGCTACGAAAATTGAAATCCGATAATAACAAACTATTACGGATCCAATGGAACTAGTTTCGTCCAATTCTGTGACTGTTCGAAAAATGGCTAATTTCACCAGTCGATTAAATATTAAAATATTCAATTTTCACAATTTAACTTTAAATTCAATTTTAAAAGTTATATAACATCACTATAACTTTAATATGATTTAATATAACTTTATAAATCATTTTCAATCACATTAAACCAATTTTCAATTATTTCTGGAATTTCACTATTAAATTATCGATTTAATTATCCAATCAAATCCAGTTATTCGAATTTTAAATTATTCGACTTATTAATTCTACTTATTAATATTTAAAATCAATTAAATATTCAAATTTTAATGACAGACATTCTGGGTCGTTACATAGATGTGAGTTCAAAAACTCACCTTTAAACTCAAAAACAACAATTGAGAAGCTCTAAAACAAAGAAAGATCAATCTCTCTTCAAATTCAACTCTAAAAGCTCCGATCTATGATCATATGAAAATATTTCCTAAGTTAGGTTATAGGAAATTATGAAAATTGGAGAGGGATTGAGATGGAGAAGATGAAGAGGATGCTTACCTAAGCTTCTCTTTGATTTTGGAACTAGAACTTGAATTTCCTAAGAATCTAGGGTTTAGGAATTTTAATTTCATATCTTTTCCCCTAATTTTCCCTTTAGCTTGAGTGTTAGGAAATTATGAGTAGAATGAATGAAGAGGAGTGGAGTGGGGGGTATTTGGTAGAAGGTTTGGGTTCTCTTATTGGGTTAGTGGGCTAGAACACAAACCAAAGCCTAAACAAAATACCAAAATCCTAATCAACTCCAAACATATCAATGTTTATACTCAAAAAAGTTGTAAACGTCGTTTTGAACTCAATGGAAGCGGTCTCGACTCCGGATTCTACTATTTACAAAAAGTCACATTTCGGACTTTAAATTCAACAAACGATGCTATATTTAAATAAAACATTTAAATATATAATCGTAAAATATGCGGGTTGTTACAGACTCTACTCCTTAAAGAAATTGCGTCCTTGTAATACTTAAGAAGAAAATAAAAGGTAACAACCACTCTAAGGCATAACAACACAAAAGAAAATTTTGAAGTGAGAAATTCACCTTAAGGAGCATGAGAGAGTAAGTCTGGATGTGTTCGCTCGATGAATTCTCTGGATTCCCAAGTGCAATCCTTAGGATTTGAGGACCATTGAACTTTCACAAGCGGAACATCTTTATTATGAAGACGTTTAACCTCTGTAGCAATGATGCGAATAGGATGTTACTCATAAGTCAAATTAGATGAAACCTCAATTTCTTCAATAAAACCGAACTCAAGAATAGAATCGGAATCTCTAAGGCATTTCGGTAGTTGAGAAACGTGAAAAACGTCATGAATAGAAGAAAATTGAGCCGGTAATAAAAGGCGATAAGCCAGGGAACCAATGCATTCGGTGATGGGAAATGGACCAATATATCGAGGTGCTAATTTTCCCGATCGACTGAAACGCACAACACCCTTCATAGGTGAAACACGAATGAATACCAAATCTCCCACAGAAAATTCCAAATTCCTTCTTCGGTCATTGGCATAGGATTTTTTTCTACTTTGAGCTTCTTTCATCCTATGGCGAATAAGGTCAATCTTTTCTATGGCATCATGAATAAAATCTGGACCTAAAACCAGCTTCTCACCGGCTTCAAGCCAACACGAAGGAGATCGGCATGGCCTTTCGTAGAGTGCATCGAAAGGTGCCATACCAATACTAGATTGGAAGCTGTTATTATAAGAAAAATCAACAAGGGAAATATGATCTTCCCAACTTTTACCAAAATCAAGAACACATGCATGAAGGAGATCTTCAAGAGTTTGATTCACACGCTCTATTTGTCCATCGGACTGAGGATGATAAGCCATGCTAAAATTAAGCTTTGTTCCCAAAGCTTTTTGAAGACCCTTCTAAAATCCACTAGTAAATAATGGATCACGATCGCTAACAATAGAAGTAGGAACCCCATGCAATTAACAATTTCTTTAACATAGAGTTTGGTCAAAAGAGATACTGTCCGATTGGACCGAACGGGAATAAAATGGGCAGATTTTGTAAGTATATCTACAATCACCCATAAACTGTCATGACTCGAATGAGAACGGGGAAGACCATCAATAAAGTCCATGGAAATTTGATCCCACTTCCAAACGAGAATGTTTAAAGGTTGCAATAATCCACCGGGTCTTTGATGCTCGGCCTTAACGAGTTGGCAAGTCATGCAACGCTTAATAAAGTTAGCAATATTAGATTTCATTCCATCGCAATAATAAAGTCGCTTCATGTCCACGTACATTTTATTTCTACCGGGATGAATGGTAAATTTAGAACGATGAGAATCTTCTAAAATGTCCTTACGAAGATCACTAATACTTGGCACAATAAGTCTACCAAATTTTTGAATGCCTCCGTGAGCATTAATTTCAAAGTCTTTTAGACCATCAATATTATTTTTATCCTTACAACTTTGGCTATGATGAGCCAATTCGGGATCTTACTTTTGAGCTTCAAGAATGCGGTCTAAAAGAGAAGGATGAGCCTCAAGGCTACAAAAAACAAGAGATGAACATGAATAAAATTCATGATCTCGAATCTCACAAGTGGACATAATCTCGAGATCATTCCATTCGGATATCGTCAAGGAAACAACCGCTTGTTGCTTACGACTAAGGGCATCGACAACACGATTTCTGTTTCCATGAGTATAAAGAATATCAAGATCAGAAGATGCAAGGAATTCAAGCCAACGTTGTTGACGCAAATTAAGTTCATTTTGAGAAAATAAATACTTCAAAGATTTATGATCGGTGTAGAGAACAAATTTCTCTCCCAAAAGATAATGACGCCAAATTCTAAGGGCGAAAACAATAGCCGCGAGCTCTAAATCATGAGTGACATATCTAGTCTCGGCAGGCTTTAATTGCCTAGAAGCTTAAGCGAAAACACATTCCCTTTGCATGAGAACGGCTCCCAACCAACACGACTAGCATCGGTATAAACAATCAAGTCTTGGTTCCCTTCGGAAATCACAAGAATAGGAGCATCGGAAAGGAGTTTTAATTTCTGAAAAGCAGCTTCACATTTGTCTGACCAAATGTACTTAACTCCCTTCTTTGTCAAACTAGTAAGAGGTACGAAAATTTTAGAAAAATTATTTATGAACCAACGGTAATAGGCCACCAATCCAGGAAAGCTACGAATTTCCATCACACTCTCCGGTCTCTTCCAATTTGAATCGCTTCAATCTTTGAAGGATCCACGGAAATTCCGAATTCAGAAATAATATATCCTAAAAATTTCACACGGGATTGCCAAAAGTGGCACTTAGAAAATTTTGCTTTCAATTTATTGCTCCTAAGAGTTTCCAACACAATCCGAGGATGTTTTTCATGCTCATCCTCGGTTTTAGAATAAACAAGAATATCATCGATAAAGATGAGAACAAATCGATCGAGGAAGTCTTTGAAAACTCGATTCATAAGGTCAACGAAATAAGCTGGAGCATTCGTTAAACCAAATGGCACAACTAGCCATTCATAAGATCCATAACGAGTACGAAACGATGTCAAATGAAAACTATCCTCTACAATTTGAAGCTGATGAAAACCGGTTGCTAAATCTAACTGTGAAAAGACTCTAGCACCACTAAGTTGATCGAATAGATCATCAATCCGAGGTAAGGGATATTTATTCTTGATGGTGAGATCATTAAGCTTGCGGTAGTCAACGCAAAGCCTAAGTGTACCATTGGATTTCTTCACAAAGATAGCTGAAGCCCCCCAAGGAGAGGAACTAGAACGAATAAACTATTTCGCTTCCAATTTGGATAATTGTTTATGCATCTCCTAATTTTTCTTATTGGAAAATTATCTGAATAAGAAAATTCGCCAAACCAACCCTATAATTGTTTATGCATCTCACCTTAGAACCACAATTGTAGCATTCTCCACGATTAGGGGTAGGAGTCTTTGCTACCGAAGTTGTTTGCTTCCATTTCTTGTTAGGATTAGGTTTGAACTTAATAGGCCTCTTCTTGTTGTTGTTGAAGTTCTGTTTTGCACCCAAAACTTCAACATCACTCTCTTTATCGGCCTCTTCAAGTCGAAGAGCGATATCTATAAGCTGATCGAAAGAAACTTCTAGTTTCAGAAGTAAAGGCTTTCTGAGGTTCTTATTCAACCCATAGATAAACCTCTGATTTTTCTTCAATGGGGTATTAATATACTCGACCCCATATTTAGAAAGGGATTCAAAAGATGCGACATAATCTGTCATAGAAGATTCACCTTGAACAAGGTCAATAAACCGTCGAGCTAAAGTTACCTTTTCAGCTTTCGGCACAAACTTCAACTCGAACCTTTCCCGAAATTGCTTTCAAGTAAGATCTGCTTCAACAATTTCCAAAATCAAAAGCTCATACCAATCTAATGCTCTCTCCTAGAGCATGCTAGAAGCCACTTGGACTCGATGTAGATCCATAAGATTCATGCGAGAAAAGATGCGATCGCATGTTCTAAGCCAAGCTTGGACTTCTATAACGCTTTCGGAACCCTTGAATGGCCTTCCACCCAAATTGGTATAACCCCTGCAAAAGCGTGCAAACCCGGATTTAGGATGAGTAGGCTTAGGAATGGATCCGGTAGCTTCGGCATTCTTCACAAGATCCAAAAGCTGTTGGGCAAACATGAATACACCATCTAGAGGAGTAGCACTGGATTGACTGGCGCTGGGACGACCGGGTCTAACCATTTCTCTTCCTTAAGAAAGAAAGAAAGAAAGAAAGAAGAGGAAAAAGGTTATTCTCAGAATGAACATTAAACAAACTTGATTGATAAAACAAGGCATCATAAAAGAAAATAGGATAGAACGGTACGAAGACTCGAATTTAATCTTAAGGCACGATTCCTAAGGGAGACTTAGGACAATGATCTTTGTCATAATATCCTATATTGTTTTGAAGTTTGGCTCTGATACCAAGCTGTGATGCCCCACCTCTATACTCACACTAACTAAGGACACTCCTGGGTAATGCCGTCAATTAGTACGAAGAATAAGGCTTTTGAGGAGCGACCATCTGTTTAATTGCTTTGTGCGAGTACCGATATGTTAGATAGTATGTCATGCATTTCATTTCAAGAGGAAATCTGACATATCAAATACAATCTCAAAGCTACTACACAATGGCTATGTGGCCTTTGGAAACAAATATAAAATAAGCATAACATAAATTAGTCACAGATATTCATATCACAAAGGTGGAAATAGATAAGAATATAACACATAGAAGTGTACATCAAAGTAGTGGTCATACAAGATCCACTACATCACAAAAGAATATGTACAAGTGCTAGACAAAAGAATATGTATACATCAAGGAGTCTCTATCTTGAATGTATAAAAAAACCTGCTAAGCTAAAGTAGTTAGCCAAAAGTCAGAAGCTAGTCCCTGTTAAGAAGTCAGGTGGAAGCACCTGAAACACCTCGGTCTGACCCGAGTATTATTTAAGAAGAAAAATAATAAACGGATCAGTCTAGCTATAATTATCAAGTAAGTTGAGATAGGATAAGAGATATAACAAATATATATGATAACAACAAAAATCATTCAATATCTCAAATCTCCTCAAACACCAAAAAGAATTTCCTATTCTTTATTTTTATTCACCAAACCATAAATATTGATAGGGCTTATCAATACAAATCACAAAAATTGGTGAAACACAAATTCTAGAAGTCAATAATTAGAAATCCAGAAAACATAAAAGAGGGGGGGGGGCTATCATAAACGGGAGCATGAAACTCACCAAACACGTGTATCACAAACGAGACGCTATCCCATGAGTCGCTAACCCATAGAGTCGGTGCAACGACGTAGAACAACGGTATGCCCGAGGAACCTGAAACTCAAATAAGTCGAAACAATGACGTAGTACAACGGTACGCCCGATGAACCGAACTCCATAAAACCATAGGTTGCTATCCTACAAAAAATGAGACGAAGCTCAACATAATGGGGTATAGTCCCCTACGCGGACAATGAGACATCGCATATCACTAGTCTAAACCTCAAAATGATCGTCATAGATAAATAAAAGTGTAAATTTACACCAAGCTAGTAAATAAATGAGTTTAGCTTCATGTCCCATAACCACTGGCTTAACCTAAATATTTACGAACAAATTGTAGATTTCCACTCGAAAATTGTCACAAGATTTCAATCGAACAAGTCTAAGAATTAACCGACGAAGTAAACACAAGCGTTTCATACCACTTGTTTTGCTAAGTCGTTTAATTGGATTTCTCGTGTGAATGAGGTAAAGGTTTGTATATACTAATAGATTGGAAAACAGTTTTAAAAATGAGCTTTGTACTAATAGTAAATGTTGAAATCATTTATGTGAAAGAGTTTGAGTATTTACTACTAGTATAAAAACCTTTGTATTTTAAATTGACAAATCACAGAAACGATTAACAATCTATCACCAAAAATTCACATTCAACGACGTGAATTAAAATAATGAAAATCGATATCAAATCCATCAAATGGATATTCCCAAAAAATCCACAAAAGAAGTCATCAGAGTCGATAATAAATGACAATAACTAACCGGATCAACAAAAATCGATTAAAACAGAAATCCACTGAAGAATAGGCAAATTGGCTGAATTAAACAGCACCAGACGCCTGGTGGTTTTCCCAGACGTTTGAGCTGAGAATTTGGAAATTTCCTTCCAGATCAACCAGACGTTTGGGAATAACCTCTGATGTCTGAGTTGGAAATCTGGAATTTTTATTCCGTTGCCTCAGGCGTCTGAACATTTTACCAGATGTCTGAGCTGAAGCTAAGGGCATAATTTACCTAGGCCATTGATGGCCAAATTATCTCAGAAGTGATCGAATGAGCGACGGTGGCTAGAGATTTATGCCAAGTGACATCCCAACCCTATAGGCTCTTCAATACACTCCTCACAGCTTGTCCAAACATCCATAGTAGGATTTTCATAGATTTTGACTACAAAATACCAAAAATTGGAAAATTCGCCAAACCAATTCAAATCAAAAGCAAATGAACATGAAATAAATGTTAGGAATTCATACCTTACAACTATCGAAGGTATAGACATAGATGTGAGTTCAAAAACTCACCTTTAAACTCAAAAACAACAATTGAGAAGCTCTAAAACAAAGAAAGATCAATCTCTCTTCAACTTCAACTCTAAAAGCTCCACTATATGATCGTATGCAAATATTTCCTAAGTTAGGTTATAGGAAATTATGAAAATTGGAGAGGGATTGAGATGGAGAAGATGAAGAGGATGCTTACCTAAGCTTCTATTTGATTTTGGAACTAGAACTTGAATTTCCTAAGAATCTAGGGTTTAGGAATTTTAATTTTCTATCTTTTCCCCCATTTTCCCTTTAGCTTGAGTGTTAGGAAATTATGAGTAGAATGAATGAAGAGGAGTGGAGTGGGAGGTATTTGGTAGAAGGTTTGGGTTCTCTTATTGGGTTAGTGGGCTAGAACACAAACCAAAGCCTAAACAAAATACCAAAATCCTAATCAACTCCAAACATATGAATGTTTATACTCAAAAAAGTTGTAAACGTCGTTTTGAACTCAATGGAAGTGGTCTCGACTCCGAATTTGACTGTTTACAAAAGGTCACATTTTGGACTTTAAATTCAACAAAAGATGTTATATTTAAATACAATATTTAAATATATAATCGTAAAATATGCGGATTGTTACAGTTACAAAGTTTAAAGTGTAAGAGGAGAGATAAGAATGATTCGCCTCCTCTACAATGCCCTTAGATTTGTATTTATAGGGGTGGAAATGAGTCATGCTTAGCAGCTTGTCTTCGGCATTCATGTCCATCGACAGCAATAACGCCGCATGGTGCCAGGATTTGTTTAATGTTGATTTTTGACATTCCTCAATGCATAGTAAAGATTTGGCATTGTTTCAATAGTGAAGGCATTTGGCATCAATGATTTTTAATGTTGGCGGCATACTATAATAACGGATCCTCTTAGTTAGTAGACGGCAGCAACAATTTGAAATTACAATGATATGAGCCGACATTAATGTGAAACGATACCATCATAGAGAGATGTCGGCATTGATAACTCTTGTGAATCTTGGTACTTTCGGCATCAAAGCATCAACATCGCATGTTTAGATGGATGATAACCCCTAAGTATTGTTGAAGTGCAGCGTGTCAATGAACGCGTTGATAAGCATTGACATTCTTGAGTGGCGATATAGGAAATGGTCGGTCTCAACAACAAATATCGGCAACAATGAGTGACGTTGATAGAAAGCGACATGACTATTGAAGGTAGCACTGGTAAAATAAGACATCAATGAGATGCGAAGTAGGTTATGTTGAGATTCATTGATGGCTTACTATATTGATTGCAGTCTACATCATTATTTCCTTAGAGGGACGCGGCGCGTTGGTTCCAGCGGTATTGATAACACTCAGTATCACTGCTCCTTTAGTTGCACGTGACATTGTATATGTCCTATTATTGATGAAACGCGGCATCGTATTCCCTCGATGATAATCCACCGTCATACTTCTAATGTTGATTATTAGTGTGGCACTGATGAGTTGCGACGTTCATCTTATTTCACAAGTGAGAGGCGGCATTAATGAGACGTGACATCAATGAGATGCAATATTGATGGGAGGTAGCTTCAAGGAGAAGCAGTATCGCCAACATGCGTTGTTGATCATATGCGACATTGAACGATATTGATAAAGCACGACATTACTTCCATCTTGAAAGGTGACGTCATATTCATGTCTCATGTCGTATATCTTCGAGGCTAATAATGGTGATAACATTTACCCCCAGTTTAGAGGAATCATTGACTTTTCAAGTCAATAATGTCAACATCAAATTTACCACCTATTTGTATTCCACGCTAATATGGCCATCCATTCAAACTGAATCAACGGTGTCCATTTTCCTTCTTTCTCTTCTATAAATTAATAGACGGGCTTCTCTTTCATTCCTCTTTTACTTGCAATTAAGAACTCAAGAGAGAAATTATAACATCAAAGAAACTCAATACTTTTACCTTTTACGTGTTCATATCAATACTAAGGTACAATTTATACTTTATAATGAATAATTATGAGTGGAAATGATTAATTCAGTGTCGAAGTTGCTGTTAGGGTTTGGTTAGGGTTTCTTCGGTTATAGATCGGCATTAGGGCTTGGTTATGGAGATTTAAGGCTTAATAATTAGGTTAAGTATTGGTTATAACATTAGGTTGAAGTAAAGTCAAACTTCTATGTCGTATGAGTGAATCCTGAGGTTAATCGTTACTGGCACGGAAACTACTTCACCAATGAAGGAGCCAACTTATTAGACCCGAAACCTGATGTCAACTTAGATTACATCGGCATCGATCACTTATGACATTTTTATAATGGTCAATATCAATTTTTCCTCTTTGGTTTTATATCGACACTGAAGACTTACGATATTATCATGGTATTTGATGTTGATAAAGTTCACTTATTGACTAACTAGCATATATAGCGCAAAAACTCTTTCACACTATTGATGATTAAATTGAAGTGTGGTAACCTCTTATTAGGAATAAAGGAGTCATTAACAACACGTATGCCAATTATATGCAACATTAATAAGCTCGCTGTTAGTTTAAAACATCGTTGCTCATTTTTGACATTACCTTATTGGTACAGTTTAGCACCGATAGCCTTATTGTTTGCCACTATTCTCTATAACTAATCTTTATATCACAAATTGAACTTTATATGATATCGTCACTTACAACATTACAATTTTAACATGTTATAAGATATTTAACAGATTAGCGCATCATTAGTTCATATCGCCGCTATTCATTAATTCTCCAATCTCATCACTTCAACATTAGTTATAGTTGCGGTGTTTAATAGTGCTTCATAATATAAGCTACACAACATTTGATACTGACATATCTGTCGATATGGACTTATTGATGTCACATATCCATTCTTTTTTAATCTTTATATAGTTTTTCCATAGAATTCCTTTATTCAAGTTAGAGTTTAAGTCTTTTGATAAACTTGACATGTGATATTTAAAGGTTATTAACTTATGACTAACATATACTTTAAGCGTCCTGATGCCATCACATAGACAGTAGATAAGCTATTTAGGTATAATTTTTGACTTAGCATGTAATGATTCTTCTATATGGTAAAAATATTATAATTTCTTAAATTTTGGAATAATATCACTTGGCAGATAGGAGGTTCAAAGATAAGCAAGGAATCCTCCAAAAAGACTAGCACAAGTTTTAAAACTTCCTCTTCTACCAAGAAAGAAGATCATCTTCTTCATCCGTCGTATATTACCACTCAAGAAGAAGTGGAGTCTATCATTAAGCAATTTGGCATCACTGATATCAAAGCTGCTCCAACTGGTCCTTCCAACAGAATCAACAACCCTCAAGAAGGATTTTTTGCTTTTACCCCAATTCACATATGGAACTCAAGATATCTTCCTTTCCTAGACTTTCTTTTAAGGTTTCAAGAGCACCTAAACATTGCCCTAATCTAATTAACTCCAACTCATATACTTATCTGACTTGTTTATAAATTTTTGCTTGGAATCTAAGCTTTCCTCTCTTAGTGCTGAAATTCTTTATATCATGGCTGCCTTGCAAAGATAGGTGAGTTTCTAGGCAGTCCTCTATAATGCATTCGGGCCCATCCAAAAATCTTGATCATTAATGCGGTAAACAAGGCTAAAGAATGCGAAAACCAGTTTTACGATGTTAGGTTCTATTCGAAGATTAAGGGAACTTTCTTCGTTATTAGTAAGTTCCTATTATATGTTATGTATACTATATTTATTCTTCCCTTACAATAAACTTTTTCTTTTAGATCCGGCCCCTAAGAAGTTAAGCCCTACTGATAGCAAAACCGTCAAGTCCCTAACTCTAGCATTTGAGAAAATAGGTGACAGACTTATTCTCTTAACAGAGACGAACCTTAGTCATTACTCATTAACTCAACATGTTTGCACAAAAATTGGGCAAACACCTCCAAGTCGAATGATTTAGTTGATTTTATGTTGTTTTCAGTGATCTGGGTGATTTACGCAAATATGTAAAAAAACAGGGACTAAACTGTAAAAGACACACAGATTTATAGTGGTTCAGCCAGAATGTGCCTACGTCCACTTTATATATTATTTCTCCTTTCTTGTTCAGATTACAAGTACAAAGCTTTGATACAAGTATATGAAAGTTGTTTGAAAGTTCTATCCGTGCTTGAGCTCTCAAACTTGTCCTCCATTGTTGTACTCCTGCCCCTCTATTTATAGAGTGAGACCGGAGGCAGGGGTCTTGGATGTGTATAGCCGCTGGTGGGCCTGGGTTGATGCGATCTGGCCTGGCAGTGTTGATCCGGTACGCCCAAGGTTTTAAATATCGGATTTCGGTCACGTTTCGTCTCGGAATTTTTACACAAGTTATCTCGTGTCGGGGGAGATCTTGGACGAGATGAGTACATATCGGGTGTACATCTCGGATTGACATCTCGGACCTTATAATGCATCTCGGGAATATGTCGGATGTACTTAATGTGTCTAAAATTGATGTGTCAAAAATTTATTTAACGGTTATAACTTTTTTAGTAAAAATAAAAATGGTAACATACTTGATTTACATGGAAAAAAGAATATTTTTAGAAGAGTAGTAGCTTGATTAGCTTAATTGATTTGGTAATGATTGAATAATATCCTTTTATTTGAACATAATAAAGAAGTGGAACCTTTCGCTATGACTCATTAAGATAAAAAGTAAAGAATATGTTCAAGAAGTTGGTAAATTATAATTGGATTGAGTAGTTTCTTTTGAATCAATATGAAAATAAAAAATATTATGGAAAATAAGAAAAATGTATAATTTTAGGTGAGATCTCGGATTGAGATTTTGATCCATATATCGGGTGAGATTTGAATATCTCGGACGAGATGAGTGTCGAGGGAGATATGGAGGAGATTTGATGTGTCGTCTCGTTTAAGTGTGAAAAGGAGATCTCGGAGGAGATCTCGGGCGATATATAGGAGATTTAAAACTATGGGTACGCCTTGGTCCGGTTGTGAGTGGATGGAGTTTCGTTCGGTGGGAGTTGGTACTGGGGATATTGGTTCGGTGAAGACTTGGTTCGGTAGGACCTTGGTTCGGTGGAGCGGCTTTGGTTCGGTAGGCAGGGGAAGGAGTTGGTTCGGTGAGACCTTGGTTCGGTGGAGTGGTTTCTGGTTTGGTGATAGGGGGAGTGGCCTCTGGTTCGGTGGCACCTGGGAGATAGGTTGGTTCGGTAGGCAGTGGAGTAGAGGTTGGTTCGGCTATGCATAGGAAGAGGGTTGATTAGGTAGTAGGCGGAAACACTCCCAACATTTGCCCCCCAAAGTGGGGCATATGCTTGCCTATGGCGCGCTTTGTTTATCTGGACGCCCTCATCCGGTTCTAAATGTCGAATTATCTGGTCCGGCTATTTTGTGCTTGCCTATAAGTATGGGCTTGAGGCTTTCGTTATTCCTTACCTTTTGAAATAGCCGGACCAAATCCTTGACTGCCGAATCGATTAAAGTGACGAACCGGTTTTGGCTGCCGAACCAGGTGAGACATTCTTTTGCTGAATGAACTTCGTGCTTGAAATACCGGACCATGAGGAGTACGATTGCCGAATGAGATTGGGAGTTTGAATGCCAAATGAGATTTGAACCTTGTTATACCGAATGAGTTTAAGTGCTTATAAGTGAAACTCTAGACGACATACACTCGTTCGTTTATATCTCTATGTCCTTATTCTAACAATGTGTTTTCTCGTGTTGTAGATAATGTCTTATAAAATTGAAACCCGATCAGAAAAGAAGAAATCCCAAGACAGAGAAGATCCTTCCGTAGTGCCCCCATCTCAGTCAGGACCTGGACGTCAAGGGCCCACCCCGAAGTCATTAGTAGATGGGTACGGCCCTCAGGAGCTTCTGAACTCACCTCCTGACTGTTTCCCCAGCTCTCTCAAAGGCGCACAGCTTGACGTTATTTCTCGCTCCTTTGGGATTGACAGAGCGCGCATGCTATTGCCGGGGGAGGGAGTGATGCCATATAATCCCCCTGAATGATATTTCGCCTATAGTCGGTACCATTGTATGTGTGGGGCCATTCCCCCGATCAATGCTTGGATAATCAGCTTCCTCACCTATTTGAAGGTGGCTCCATTTCAGCTTCAGCCTAACTCCTACGCCATCCTGGTGAGCCTGTTTGTCATTTTTCAGAGGAGATACGGGCGCCCTCCCTCCAACCGGGAGATCCGATATTTGTATAATTTGAGAGGCTATAAGAAGAGGTCTCCATACATCAGCTTGGAATCAGTCGTATCTTTCAAGCCGGTCCTGGACTTATATTCGAAGTTCAGTATGTTCAAGAAAGAATGGTTTTTCGTCAAGGATGACTCTGTTTCCATCCGCCGCTTCACCTCTAGCTGTAAGTTGAAGTTTATTTATGATTTTCATTCTGACTGCAATGCTTCTTCTTATGTGCTTTTATTTCTTACTAGCGACAGGTGGCTTTGCGGTCGTAGAAAACGATCGCCTGGTTCAGATGGCTGTGGAAATAGAAGCCATTACGAGAAGGGACCGGTCGGCTTCTTACTTGATCAGAAATGCTACACTTCTGGAGTATAACCTTATTCTACCACACCAGTCCGTGGTCAAGCAGGGAGACACGGCGGAGGAGAGGGCTGTCAATGCTAAAGGAGGGCTTATGGCGAAGAGTAGCAAAAGGAGACCCTTCTCGATACACCCAGTTGCCGGGGGGAAGAAACTCAAGAAGTCCGATGGACCCTCCCCCAGCATATGTCCCGATGTTCCAAAGGAGGAAAATCTGGAGGAGGAAAGAGATGCGGATGAGGGAGGCGAGGCAGAGAGTGGAAGTGGTAGAGACAGTGATGGTGATCGTCGCGGTGATGCAGGTGGCGAAGGACAAAGCGGTGATGGCACCGGGGCTTTACCCCTTGGGCAAGCAGGTGTTATTCAAGAGTGGACAGATGACGCTCTTCACCAAGCTCTCGAAGGGTTGGAGGAAGGACCGGCTTTGGCGGAGAAGCCCAAGAAAGCTGGTAAGGCCGGGACTGGCACCGATTTATCTTCCGGGAGTGTTTCTACTGAGGCGACTTCTGCGATTCAAGGTGAATTTCTCTTTATTCTTTTTAATTCTTGAATGATGGCTCAATGCATGTTGATGACACTTGGTTTTTATTCCGGGAGCGGGCAAAACGGCCAAGACCTCAGATCTTCGACACAGGCTTGAACAATACATACTTCTCAAAGCTTCTGCCAAACCGAAGCCTCCTACTAACCGTCCTGGAGACGTAGTCGGCTATCGTCCTCTCCTTGGAGTTATTGAAGAAGATATACAAAAGAGGAAGAGGAGTCGATCTTCGCTTGAATCCCCTCCTTGCCCTCCGGCCCCACTCCAGCCTATTCATGATATTATGGAGGAGGATACCGAGTTTAGGCCTTTCCTACATCCGTCCGAGAATCCAACCGTCATTCCAATAGATTACCCTGGCTTGGTTCGCAATCCGTTTGCGGGCCATCCAGACCTGGACCCGGCCTCTCATGACATCTCCTTCGACAAGGCTACTGGTGAGCACCTTCTCCCTCGCAATCCTATGGTACGGGTTCTTCACGAAGCTAAGTCCCTGGACCTTAATTTGCTTACTATCCGGGTTGTAACTCTGGGGGATGAAGCTAAGGCGAACATCGATCGGGTTGCCGAGGAGACCAGGAAATTGATGGGGCATCATGCCCGACTAGTCAAGGCTGGGGAGGAAATTGGGAGTGCCAACATTCGGCTATGGTTAATGGTTTCCGACCAGGCTAAGCAACTTGCCGATCAAGCCATTCAAATTTCTCAACACGAGGTCGCATCCAGGCAACTGAAGAAGACGAAGGAAGAGGCTAGCAGGGCAGAGTTGCGAAAAATGGAAGCCACCTACAAGGAGCGGATTGACATGGCCGTTGCGACGGTGGATGAGGTTCGACAAGCGGACCTCGAGCGGGTGCAGGAATTATTGGGGAGACTCGAGGCCGCGGAGCTTGCTCAGTCTAGGTTGAAGGAGGAGATGGAGGCGATGAGGACATCCCTTTAGGCTGACCACTCACGATATCGATCGGAGAGAGATGCGGCCGTTGCAAAGCTGCGGTCTTCTGAGGCCCGAATGAGGGAGTTTGAGGAAAACGAGGGGATGATGGATGAGATGCTCCATGATATGTATTTCCATACTTGGAAACAGGGTAACTTATCATGGATGGATGATTACCCCCGAGTTATGGCCAGGATTTATCTCAGGGCTCTGGAGGAGGCTAGGGCTGATGTGGATAAAGAGGGTGGTGCAGTCTTCAGAATGGATGTGGTCACCGCCCAGTTTTCCAAGGAAGAGAAGGTGGCGGCGAAGGAGGGTATGCGGCTGCTTGCCGCTGAGGAGGCAGGTGTGGAAGTAGAGGACGATGATCAAGATGATCAAGGAGCAGATGCTGGTAAGTCTTCCCCTTTAGTCTTTCCGTTAACTTGGTTGCTTATCACTAATGAATTCTTTCCTTGATCGGGCAGGTGGGCAACAGGATAAGGATAAAGCTCCGATGCAGCCGGCTCTTTGATTTGACCTAGATATCTTTTTGTGGACTTGACATTGTTGCATATGTTAGTCTCAAAACAGTAACGTGACTTTTAGGTCGTAGTTATGTTACTTGTAATAAACAGCATTATTCTCGACATGTAATTTTTAACTTTAGCTGATTCTGTCGTATTTGAATGCTTTTGTTATTTTGCCATGTTGTATGAGAAATATAGCTATGCGTATGCTTGTAATTCAGTTGTGTTTGATGTCAAGTTCTTGCTTAAAGTACAATTTCATATCTTGCAATGTTAATGTGATGTGTGAATAGCTACGTATTTTTGCACAAAAGAAGAAAGTACCGCCCTTCATTTTTTAGTTGAAGACGGCGGCTTTGAATGTCTTGCGTGACCAAGTATGGAATGCTACCGAGTGTCCAGCTGTGAGTTCCTATTCCCATTAGCGAATGTCTCCTATTCTATGTCATGTACTTTAGGGATCGTTATAGAGGATATGAGGAAAGTTTTTTAAATAAAATTGAAATATGGGAAACAGTAAAACTTCCAATCACGGAAGGCCTTCGATGTGCTTAAGTTCGTGGCAAACGGGCTTTGTAGTCACTTTCCCTAGCCGTGGGTCTTGGAGACATTTGGCACCCATCTTACGCCTCTGCGGGGAGTTAATCATTTTTACCATAGCCGTACTTAAGACGCGTCGGAGCCGAGATCGCGCACAGTAACTACCCGGGCCATTATGGCCCGTAATCGTGGGTATTATTCGATTTACTATGGCCGGCTAGCGTGGGTGCCGATCGTCAACCGTGAACTACCCCTGGCTGGCCACACCTTATGTTGGGGCTTAAAGTAGGTTCACAGTTGTCGGCGAGCCGAACGCCGTAATGAGCTTCCTCGGCTATAGTCGGCCTTCTTGATGGCTTATAATCGGCTCATTACAGTTGGCTTTGGGGGCCGTCGCGAGCAATGAGTTAACCCGCAGCAGAGGGATGCTGGAGCAAAAGTGTCTCATTGGCGAGGGCATAGATTCGTATAGTACCTGTTAGGTCTTGTCTAGGTGGAGTCATGCCGCGATGTGTTTTGAATGGAAATGTCATTACATACGATTTTGTTCAATAGAAAAGGATAAAGTTAACAAGCAGCCAAGATATAAAGGAGCAAGTTAAAAAGAGACAAGTTTTTTAAAGTGGTTCGGCACGAAAATGCCTACGTCCACTGACTATCTTTGTTAATTCACTTTATATGGGCAGTACAAGTTAAGAAAAGTATCGACAAAGGTGTTGGATGTTCCATGCCCTCTAGAATACCTCCCTGTCCACTGTTGACAAAATATAAGCTCCGTTGTGGAGATCTTTATGAATTACATATGGTCCATCCCAGATTGGATCTAGCGCTCCGGGGCGCGGAAAGATTCGATTGAGGACAAGATCTCCTTTCTGTAAACTACGATGCTTGACTTTGGAGTTATATTGCGTTGCCACTTTTTGCTTGTGAGCTGCTGCTTTGAGGGCTGCATCATTTCTTCTTTCCTCAATTAGATCCAAAGACATGTGGAGGAGCTCTTCGTTCTTTTCTGGGTTATAGTGGATCCTACAGTGGGAAGGCACTATAGTTTCGACTGGGAGCATAGCCTCCAATCCGTATGCCAAAGAGAAAGGAGTATGTCCCGTTGATGTTCTGAAAGATGTGCGATAGGCCCAAAGTGCCGTAGGAAGTTCATCCACCCAAGCGCCTTTTGACTTTTCGAGTTTCTTTTTTATTAGAGTTTTGAGAATTTTGTTGACAGCTTCGACTTGTCCGTTTGCCTGGGGATAAGCGACGGATGAGAAGCTTTTGTGAATTCCGTGCTCTTGGCACCAGTTGGCGAACTCCTCGCTGTCAAACTGAAGTCCATTGTCCGATGTGATTTTAAGTGGGACTCCATACCTACATAGAATATTTTTGATCAAGAAGCTAATAACTTTCGCTCAAGATACTTTATTCAAGGGTTCTGCTTCCACCCATTTGGTGAAATAGTCGACTGCCACTATAGCATATTTGGCGCCGCCTCGACCCATTGGCAGTTCGCCGATCAATTCAATTCCCCATACTGCAAAGGGCCAAGGGCTGGTCATCTGAGTAATCTTAGTTGTTGGTAGTCGCGGAATCTTAGCAAACTTCTGGCATCTGTCACATTTTCTGACGAAGTCTAAAGCGTCCTTGCTTAAGGTGGGCCAGAAATATCCATATCGGAGTATCTTTTTTGCCAAAGTCAGTCCTCCAGTGTGATCCCCACAGCTTCCTTGATGGATGTTGGATAAGATTTCCTTGGCTTCCCTTCCAGCGACACACCTTAATAAGGGGTTAGAGAAGCGACGCCGATAGAGGGTGCCTTCTTGTATTGTGTAGCGGGAAGCTTTCCTCAAGATTTTCTTGACTTCGTTATGCCCGTTGGGTAGTGTGCCGCTTTGTAAGTAGTCTCGGATAGGAGTCATCCAAGTTGCTTCTTCAGTTGCAACTATCAGATTCACTTGCTCAAAACTTGGGGTCAGTTGCTTTGAGATGGCTACTGCTCCGGAAATAGCGCCATCTCTCATGCTAGCTTGCTTTGCCAGTTCGTCGGCCTCTTGGTTCTCTTCCTGAGGGATGTGTTTGATTAAATAGCAATCCAATCGATTGAGAAGCAACTTGTTCTTCTTTAAATATGCCACGAGTCATTCTTCTCGAGCCTGGAATTCTCCTAGTATTTGATTTACAATAAGTTGAGAATCGCTATGAAGACACAAAGAATTGGCTCCGATTTCTAGGGCAAGTTCTAATCCAGCTATCACTGCTTCATATTCTGCATCGTTGTTGGTGGCAGCGAATTCCAACCTTATAGCATAGTGTAGCTTACTTCCCCTGGGAGTGACTATTACCACACCTGCCCCCGAGCCTTGTTCGTTTGACGCACCATCCACGAAGAGATTCCACTTGATGTCTTCTGCTATTTCTGATTGCTCCTTACCTTCGTTGGTAGCGAATTCGGCAATGAAATCGGCCATGGCTTGTCCCTTAATGGTGGTGCGAGGATGGTAGGTGATATCATATTGACTTAGTTCAATGCACCATTTAAGTAGTCGCCCAGAAGTGTCGGGACGATGGAGTACCTGCCTTAGTGGTTGATCGATCAGAACTCTGATGGAGTGGGACTAGAAATAGTGACGCAGTTTCCGTGATGTGATTAGTAAACAGTATGCTAGTTTCTCAAGTTTAGGATATCTGGCTTCCGCCCCTGTAAACCATTTGCTTACAAAGTATACTGGCCGCTGCGTGCGTTTGTCTTCTCTCACCAACGCGGCGCTTAGAGCATGAGTTGACACAGCAAGGTATAGGTATAGCTCTTCGCCTTTGTTCGGAGTTGAGAGTACTGGTGGTCTCTAGAGGTGTTCGATTAAGTTAAGGAAAGTTGTTAAGCATTCATCAGTCCATTCGAATTTTCCTTTTTCTTTCTTTAAAGCTTCGAAGAAGGGGATGCATTTGTCGGTCGCTTTGGAGATGAATCTACTCAGGGCGGTAACCTTCCCATTTAGGCTCTGCATTTCCTTTCGGGTGGATGGTATCGTCTATCATTCCTGATATTTTTCAGCGGCTGTCTTTGATCTTCTGGGAGCATGCCAGGGTCAGCTACAGTTGGCCCTTGCCTTGATCTTCCCCTGCTGGGTTTTGATCTAAGCACTTCCTCGGGTCCAACTTCGGGCTGGACTCTAGCTCGGCCCCGTTCACTGGTGTTTCCGTGGTTAGGCAGTATGACAGGCTCGGCTACAGTTGACCTCCGCCCGGTACCTCCCCCGTTGGGTTCGGTTCCAAGCGTTTCCTCAGGTCTAACTTCGGGCTGAGCTCGGTCTCGACTCCTTCCATGGCCGCTTCTGTCGTTAGCTCCTTCGAAGAAGGAAGATCTTTGTTGTCTCTGAGATCCTCCAGACTGGGACTCACCCCATGATTCAGTGTTGCGGTTGGATTCTTCAGCATCCCTTAAGCGTGACATGAGTTGGTCCACCAAGGCTTCTTGCTGGGATGTGAAGCGGTTAGTCACTTCAGCCACAACCCTGTCTAGATCTGCCCTAGTAATTGCTACCGGTTATTCTGTGGCAAGGGTGGTCGGATTTGTCCGACCTTCATTTGGCACTGTTGTTGGAATAGGACGATTTTCTTGATTTGTGATCACTGGTTCTGGAATACTACTAGTTGCGATGTTCTTTCCTTTGTTAACGTCTTTTTTCTGCCTGGGAGGCATATTTTCTAAGAAATGAACGACGCTGTTAGGAAGAAGGTTAAGTGGGAGAAGCTGAAGCTTCGAGTTCCTATTCTCAGTGAATTAACTCAACATGTTTGCACAAAAATTGGGCAAACACCTCCAAGTCGAATGATTTAGTTGATTTTATGTTGTTTTTAGTGATCTGGGTGATTTACGCAAATATGTAAAACACAGGGACTAAACTGTAAAAGACACACAGATTTATAGTGGTTCAGCCAGAATGTGCCTACGTCCACTTTATATATTATTTCTCCTTTCTTGTTCAGATTACAAGTACAAAGCTTTGATATAAGTATATGAAAGTTGTTTGAAAGTTCTATCCGTGCTTGAGCTCTCAAACTTGTCCTCCATTGTTGTACTCCTGCCCCTCTATTTATAGAGTGAGACCGGAGGCAGGGGTCTTGGATGTGTATAGCCGCTGGTGGTCCTAGGCTGATGCGATCTGGCCTGGCAGTGTTGATCCGGTACACCTTGGTCCGGTTGTGAGTGGATGGAGTTTGGTTCGGTGGGAGTTGGTACTGGGGATATTGGTTCGGTGAACACTTGGTTCGGTAGGACCTTGGTTCGGTGGAGCGGCTTTGGTTCGGTAGGCAGGGGAAGGAGTTGGTTCGGTGAGACCTTGGTTCGGTGGAGCTGTTTCTGGTTCGGTGGTAGGTGGAGTGGCCTCTGGTTCGGTGGCACCTGGGAGATAGGTTGGTTCGGTAGACAGTGGAGCAGAGGTTGGTTCGGCTATGCATAGGAAGAGGGTTGATTCGGTAGTAGGCGGAAACACTCCCAACACAACACAACCTATAATACTTGGAGAGCCTCCAATGATGAAAGGAAATGCTCAGGGGAAACATCGTTGTTTACCAACAACCGTAATGCTTTTTCGACTTCTTCTCCGGTTCAACTTGAGCCTACCGGTAAATTTCAATATTAACTATATAGAGTTCCTAATACTATAGTTTTATTAACTTTTGTTTTCGTTTTATGCTCATCTGCCTTAGTAGCTTCTCTACGGAGAAGGAGACTATAAGTGTAGTTCCTAAAGAAAAAAAGGTAAAGATGGCACTTCTGCCTTGACTCAGGCTTCCGAATCTCAATCTCTCATGGTCGTTATTGCTAGCTCGTTTAAATCTATAAAACAGAAACTAAGCAATGGTTCTGCTACTACTTCCACTCCTCATAAGAAGCTCATGGTCAAGGGCATGTATTCTCATGTCATTATGGAGGAAGTACCATTTGTAGACATCGATTCAAACCATAGGGCTCTACCTTGGCTCTTCTGAGGAAAGAACTCATCAGACGGCTAAAAAGAAGCATTTTCAAGATCCAGTCTTTCATATAGCTTTTCCAGGTACTCCAGAGAGACTAAACCATCTTTGTGAGAAGCTTGGATTGTATATCTCTTCTGAAGAACCACTCCCTTCCAAGTCTCGGTCTCCAGCCCATACTAGCAATTTTGATGATCTCCTCCAGATGGTCATCCAATCTCCATCTTTTATTGCTCTTAAGCCACCACGGCCCTTATCTTATCCTCAAGACCACTGCTTTGCTATTCTTAAGCAGCTTTTATCAGTATCTATCCTTCTCGTTTGGCTATTTTGGGTTCCTAACTTTCTACACAATATTTTAATTCATACCGATTACTTTTTAGGTGGCTAAGCATATGTTCCAATTTCAAGATGATGCTTCAACATCTTCCAGTGAAGTTTCCAATCTCAAGGAACAGGTTTCTTTGCTTAATAGTCACATAATCGACATTACAACTGCAAGGGATGAGGCTATAAATTACAAAGAGATACTTGCCACTTCACTTGACGAAGTGAAAACTTCACTTAATGAAGAAAGAAGTGTTATTCAAACATTAAGTGATGAAGTGAAAACTTTAGAGATGGGCTTGAGGAGGCTGGTATAAAGGACGCCAAGCTTGTAGAGGAGAAAGGGTTCTTAAAGAAGAAATTGCGAAGGAAAAGAATTCTCTTGAACAAATTGTTAACAAGATTTCCTGTCAACATCCTCAATGCCTTTTATAAAATGATTTTATTTGAACATAACCAAGTTGTTAAGGGAGTCAAAAGGTATAACAAAGCACCAAACCCTTCGACCTTGTCGAAAGGAATAAGGAGGTTATTTCAAGCTTTCGACCAGGTTGGTATTATAGTAAATTACCAAGCCATTCGACCTTGTCGAAAAAGTTATCTAGGGCACTTCAACCTTTCAATCAGGTTGGAACGGCCTAGTTTCCTCTAGGAGATCGTCATAGAACATAGTCCTCAAAATCATCACCTTATCAAGTTCCATCTCCCCAAAGTGTTGAAGACAATTAATTATCGATGTCTTTTACTCCCCTTTCGACCACGTTGAAAGGTAACATTTAAGACCTTTCAGTCTTGTCGAAAGGAAACGCTTACTTTATCTATATATCTCTAGCGCCTTCAACCCCTTGAGGTCAATATTCTTTCCATGGAATCCCTTCAAAAGGATTGATGCTCAGAAGAGTTGATTCCCCTTGAATGAATTCCATCATGAAAGGTTATGAGATCCATAAACTAAAGTTTCTTCTAGATGTACACCTTTTGATAAGGTTGAAAGGAATTACTCCTTTCGAGTTGGTCGAAGGGAATTGCTCCTTTTCAAGCAATCCTAGTCTTTAATTTATCTTATTTTCCTTATATAAGATCAATTTAGATATTCCCATAACTCAGGCATTCAACATGGTCGACACATCATCATCACTTCTAACTTGTATATTAAGTTTAGGTTTTGATGATGATGCGTTGCAGTTGGAAATGTCTAAATCGATCTACACATTGCATAGATCAAAAGAGATTACGTGAAAAAGGTTAGAACCATGTGCAATTGATCATTAGTCTAGCTAATGATCTTAATGATCTTCCTCATTTCCAATATCCATCATGAACAAGCCATCTCCATTTTATTTATCATCCAAAATGAGTTACAAGAAATTGAGCTTTCTCCCCAATTTGATTTAGGGGTTCTTCTAAGTACAATGATAGCTGAGAATGTAAAGAAAAGAAAATTAATTCAATCATCCAGAATTCGGTCCCCAAAACTGGACCCCTTGGGTCTTATTTATAAATGCAGGTTGGCCCTCATCCCCGCCTTTGCTATCAAAAAGGTCGACAAGACCAGCCTTTACTTTCGATTGGGTCGACAAGACTCCTTGCTTTCGACTGGATCGACAAGACTCCTTTTTCATATGCCGCTTCAAACCTTTCGACTTGATCGAAAGGTCATCATCCTTTCGACGTCGTTCAAAGGTATTTTCTTGTGCTTCTTGGTTTATCCTTCGCTTCTTTGCTTTCGACCAGATCGAAAGGTCTACTTTTTATATGCTATTTTGAGCTTTTTGTCCTAGTCGAAGCTGTATCCCATTTCGATATTGTTGAAAGCTACATTTCTCTTCGATGTTGTTGAAGGCCATGTTTCCTTTTGATGTTGTCAAAGGCTATTATTTCTTTCGATGTTGTCAGAGGCAATGTTTCCTTTCGACATTGTCGAAAGGTATGTTTCCTTTTGACATTGTCGAAAGGTGTTCTTGTTCTTCTTGTCAAACTCTAGCAGCTTCCTCGTTCTCTCTTAATTTCTCGACCTGATTGACAACTATGCTTCCTTTCGACGTCATCGAAAGGGTCTTTACCATTCCTTTTCCCTTGCTGATTTCTAGTTAATGCTTTCTTCATAGCTCCCTTTGACACTATCGAAAGATGTCTTGGATGGATCTTGACCGGTTCGAAAGTCTTTCCATGCTTTCGAAGAGGTTATTATGGGGGCGAAGCCTTTGGCTTCAGAAGGTTTGATGTGTAGTTGGGAGAGAATTATCGATTGCCTTTGAAAAGAGGTTCGAAGTCATCATTGCTTGTCCATCTATTTCGAAAGGTTGGTTGTGGCGGAAGAGTCTATCTGTTTCCATCTAGCTCGAAACCCTTTGCGCTGCATGAGTAGTTGGTGCCTTCGACTCCTTCGATACCTGCTCAATGCCTTCGAAACATCCTTTTATGCCTTTCATGATGACTCGACCTATTTCTTTATTGAAAACTCAACCTTATTAACTTTCTTTCTTACTCCTGCTATTAAGTAGATTTTATGGCTAACATTTTGCAACCCCACCTCCCTCCCCACCCCCTCGGTATGAAAGAAGCTTTTGTTCTTTAGGACAAAGATTTCATAGCTTTCTTGTTCTTTATAATTTTATCTTTCCTGCAAAATTCAAAGTTAAAAACACCATTGTCATTATCATAATTACATTTATATTTAGCAGTAGATCAGCATATTAATGCCCTTATTTGCTTAGTAAGCATTATTTGGAACTAATAAACACCAACTTTTAATTTTGGCATTAAGAAGAATAGTTTGAAACTTCCAGTTACTTGCAATAGACTCATTCACATTACATCAACCATGACAACCAACCCAGATTAGGGTACAAACTTGTGAAGTTTGGAAAATGATAATGTTGCATCCATAATTAGGATAACAATGTCCCAAAAATAGCTCCACATATGGCATTTCTAAACCCAGATTCTGGTTTCATGGTCTCCTAAATAGGAATTAGTAGTATTAATCTCATCTTAAGATTCAAGTCCAGATCAAGGCACTTGTTAGTCAACCCTCTTTGCAAAATGAATCTTCAACCCAAATTAGGCCACATATTGTGTAAGCAGAAAATTGTTGAAACAGAAAATCTTATTCCATCATTGGGGTATCTGTTGAATGACCAGTAATCCATGAAAATTAACTCTATAATAGATCCCATGAAACTAGATTAGGGAATTAAGACAAAATCAAATAATAATCCCGAAACCAGGTTCGAATATAAAGAATTGTAGTGATTGATAATGTTCTCATACCCAAACTCGTGCTTTATAAAGATGGCGATTGATAAAGTCCTAAAACCCAGATTCAGGTATTAAATGCTAAAATTTATATACGAGAATCACAGAGCCCAGATTCGGGCAATAATAGATGATGTTAGGAAAGTCCCGAAACCCAGATTCGGGTATTAAATGCTAAAATTAATATCTAGGAATCCCAGTGCCCAAATTCGGGCATTAATAGATGATGTTAGGAAAGTCCCGAAACCTAGATTTGAATATTAGATCGTGAAATTGTTATATAAAAGACCCAAAACTGTAATTCGAGTAATAATAGTCGACGTTTAGAAATGACAATCTCGAAAACCAGATTCGGGTAATAGTAAGTGGAGTCCTATTCTTCTCCTTTACTTCTGTCTTCTTTAACATGAATAAACCCTCCAGGCTTTGAATATTTATATAGAAATAATTTGATTGGCTACCTCTTGAGCTAGGACGTCTTTAGTCCATGATCAGATATGCTTTTCTCGATCTTGAACATCTTAGTTCATGACTTGATGAGCCTCTTCTTAGGCTTGGACATCTTAGTCCTTTGTTGAATGTGTCTCTTCTTGGGCCTGGATGTCTTAGTCCATTGTATGATGGGCCTCTTCTTGGGCCTGGATGTCTTAGTCCATTGTTTGATGGGCCTCTTCTTGGACCTCGATGCCTTAGTTCATTGTTTCTTGGTGCTCTTGGTTAGCTCATCTTAGAGGCTGGAATCAAGGACTTACCAGACCTCCCTCTAGGAGGGGCCCTGCCCTGGCCCTTTCGCGGCGCAGATAGGGGCTTGTTCGGTGCTTTAACCTGGCCATCTTATGATGCGGCTAAAGGCATACTCCGTCCTCCCTCCAGGAGGTGCCTTACTCTGGCCATAGTGTGGCACGGATAAGGGCTTGTACGGTGCTTTAACCTGGCCATCTTATGGCACGGCTAAAGGCTTACTCCATCCTCCCTCTAGGAGGCGCTCTTCCCTGACCATCTCGGAACAGATAGAGGCTTTTCTACCATCTTAGGTAGACTACCGTCTTAGGTAGCATCCAAATATATGGAGTATTTCACTCCCAAAAATGTAGATTTTCTCTTTATAAAAGAAGCTCTTTATTGATCCATCTTTGGAAAATAAGGCCTTAAATGCTCAGCATTCCATGTTCTATGCAGCATATTGCCATCTGGGCGGAACAATTTGTAGGCTTCCAGAGGGTTCACTTTGCATATGATTAATGGTCCCTCCCGGTTTGGTCCTAGGGGTCCACCTGTAGGAATTTTAGTATTGGCCATTACTCTGGGGAGTACCAAATCCCCCTCCTGAAATGATCGAGCTCTTACTCTTGAGCGGTAATATTTTTGAGATTCTTCTCTTATATTCGGCAGTTCTTATCGCTGCTTCATCTCTTAGCTCATGTATTAAGTCCAATGATTCTTTTTTCAATTCTTGATTCTTATCAAATGCGTAGGCAATCCATTGGTGTGAGGGTACTTCAATTTCGAGTGGTAACATTGCCTCACATCCGTATGTCAACGAATACGGGGTATGTCATGTTGTCGTCTTAGACGATGTTCGGTAGGCCCATAGCACTAATGGCAGCTCTTCTACCCAATTTACTTCTGCCTTATTTAGTTGCTTATTCAGAATGGTTTTTATGGTTTTGTTTGCAGCCTCAACTGCTCCATTAGCTTTTGGATGTGCGACAGACAAAAAATCTTTACAATTTGTGATGGAATCGGGAGAACTCTTTGCTTTCAAATTGTGTTCCATTGTCGAAAATTATTTTTTGGGTAATTCCGATCCTGGTTATGATGTTCCTTATAACAAACCTTAATACTTTCCCAGAAGTGATTTTCGAAAGTGGTTAGGCTTCAACCCATTTGGTAAAATAGTCAATAGCCACTACGGCATATTTTGCTCCTCCCTTTGAAATTGGCAATGGGCCAATCAAATATATCGCCCATACATCAAAGGGCCATGGACTTGTGATTGGAGTTAATTGACTTAGGTGCAACCTAGGTATTTTTGAATATTTCTAGCATTTCTCGCATCTTTTCACATAATTTATGGCTTGGCTTACGATATGGGGCCAGTAATACCCCTACCTCATTATTTTCTTTGCAAGCTTTTTTCCATTTGAATGATCGCTACAAGGCCCTTCGTGTGCTTCAGCCATTAATTTCATTCTGTCATTCATGCTTACACACCTAAGGTTGGGTAGAGCATACCTCTTTCTATAGAGAATTTTTTCCATCATAACAAAGGTTGGAGCCTGTCTCTTAATTTTTGTTGCTTCCCCTTTATCATATGAAAATATCCCATTAACTAAATACTCAAAAATGGATGACATCCATGTGTATCATACGTGCTATTTGGCCTGGGTTGGTTCATCCATTCATCTATTAATTCTTTATCACTTTCTATTTCCTCTCTCCTCTGAGACTTAGCTTGAGATCTCATCATAACCAGCAACTCTTTTCCTTGTTCGGATGTTTCCTTTTCGATACTTGGCCTTTCCTGATATCCGATGGGGACAATTCGTGTTTTTGGGGATACCCTTGAGCTGGCCAATTTTGCTAAAGAGTCTTCCTATTTATTCTCTGCTCTTGGAACATGATTTATCGAAAAATCCTCAAACAAAGCAACCATTTGTAAAATCTTCTTCACGTATAAAGATAGCTTGGGGTCCTTTGTTTAGTATATCTGTTTCACTTGATTTAGCATTAATTGTGAGTCACTAAAAATTTGTATCCGTGGGATTTTCAATTCTAGTGCCAAAGTTAACCCTATTACCACAATTAATATTCTGCCACATTATTCGTTGCAGGGAATCCCAGTTTCATGACATAGTGTAAATGATGTTCATCTGGGGTTATGATTACATATCCTACGCCAGCAACTTGTTCATTTGACGCCCCATCCATAAATAGTTGCCACATGGGTTTCCGATCTTTCTCTTTTTTCGTCTTTTTCCGACTGTTCCTTTATAAAGCTGGTGTATTCATTAACAAAGTCTGCCAGTGCTTGCCTTTGATTGCAGCTCGTGGTTGAAATTCTATATCGTATTGACTGAGCTCAATTCCCCACTTCACCAGGCTCCCCGATGTCTCAGGTTTGCTGAAAACTTGCTTAAGAAGAAAATTGGTCAATACCCTGATCGAATGAGCCTCGAAGTATGCTCGGAGCTTTCGAGCTGTAAGAATCAGGTAGTAAGCTAATTTCTCTATAATTGGGTACCGAACCTCTGCATCGTTTAACTGTGTCCTTACATAGTATACTGGGAGTTGTGCCCCATTGTCTTCTCGAATGAGCACTGAATGACTGCATGTTCTGATACTGCCATGTATAGGTACAATATTTCCCCGCTCTCAGTTCTTGAGAGTATTGGTGGTTTCTCCAAATGGCTTTTTAATTCCAAGAAAGCATTCCTGCAATCCTCTCCCCATTCGAAGTTTTTCTTCTTCTTGATTACATAGAAGAAAGGTATGGATCTATTAGTAGATTTTGAGATAAACCTGCTTAAGGCATCTACTCTTCCAGTTAAACTCATCACTTCCTTACTAGTTTTTGGTTTGGCCATATCCCTTATGGCATGAATTTGGTCGGGACTTGCCTCTATCCCTATAGCACTGACCAGGTAACCTAAGAACTTTCCAGAGTGGACCCCAAAAGAGCAATTTCGTGGGTTCAACTTCATTTGATACTTTCGCAATATCTTGAACATTTCTTCTAGATCCTTAAGATGGTTCTCAGGTTCGCTAGATTTTACCAACATGTCATCAACGTAAACCTCCATGTTTCTGACAATCTGTTCCTTAAACATTCGATTAACCAATCTCTGATAAGTGGCCTCTGCATTCTTTAAACCAAATGGCATGGCCTTGTAACAGTAAATCCCCCATTCTATTATGAAGCTGGTATGATCCTCATCTGACTTGAACATTGGTATCTGATTGTATCCTGAGTAAGTGTCTATAAGAGATAATAGCTTGTGCCCACTCATTGCATCCACTAACTGATCTATTCGTGGCAATAGTAAACAATCTTTTGAGCATGCTTTGTTTAGGTTCATGTAATCGACACATGTTCTCTATTTCTCATTTTACTTTTTCACTAGAACTGGGTTGGCTAACCATTTGGGGTAATATATCTCCCGGATTAACCCATTTTCACGGAGCCTATCAACTTCCTCCTTTAGAGCATCTGTTAGAACTTTATCAAATTGTCACTTTCTCTGCCTTATGGGGGTTGCTCGTAGGCTAATGTTAAAGGCATGACACATGACAGATGGATCAATTCCTACCATATCGGAATGTGACCAAGCAAACACATCCTTGTTGATTTTGAGGAACTGAATCAAATCTTTCTTTAACTCACTACCAACGATCTTTTCCCACTTTGACCACTTTAGAAGCATCCTCTGAATCTATATGGGTTTCCTCAATGTCCTCTATGGGTCTTATCCTTTCTTTCTCGCATCGGCAGTCAAACTCTATCACTATTGGATCTTCTTCTGCAGAGTTAGTATCCATCCTATTTCTCTTGCTTCCTGCATAAACGTACCTTTGATACATATGCTTGTTAGATTTCTTATCATTAATCTTAGCTTCGAATGTTGGATGTGAGAATCCATCATCCAAAGGCTGTAAAACAGTAGAAGAATCAAAGTAAGCAGAGTACTCCCTTTTGTATTGATCAATTGTGGCAAAGTACATTTCACGGGAGCTGAACTGTTCTCCCCGCATAGTTCCCCAGCCTTACTTTGTCAAGAATTTTACCATGATGTACTTTAGCGAGACAAAAGCATCAATCTCGTCTAGGGTTGGTCTGCCAAAGAAGGCGTTGTAGTAGGAAGGTTGGTCAATGATCACAAAATAGTTTCAAATGTTCGGCAGGTTAGAGGCACTCCCATTTGTACCAGCAGCTTTATTTACCCCATTGGAATTGACCCCTTGTTATTAAACCTAAATATCAGCTCAGTGCTCGACTCTAATTTGTGTTCTAGGATATTCATATGGTTGAAAGCGTGTTTGAAGATGACATTAACTGTGCTTCCTATATCGACCAGAATCTTGGAGACAATTAACAACCCAATTTTTGCAGTGATCATAAGGGGGTCATTTTGAGGATGATGGACTCCTTTGCGCAGCTCTTGCGGGGTGACCACCAGATTAGGCATTTGGATGTTAAGATGTGGGCTCTTCGTTGGGGGTTCCTCTTGAATGGAATAAATTCCCTCCTTGGCTTCCTTGATATACCTACTTGGAGCCCCTTCACTATTTCCTACGGGATGTCGCCCGCCATGGATTACATCTATTCTATTAATTGGTGGGCTTAAGCTTAAGGGGTCTTCATTCTCTAGTACATTTACCACATTGCATGGGCGCTTCTAGGGAGCATTTTCAGTCGTTGAGCTTTGTGCTGATCTTAGATAAATTCTTTGAGATGACCTTCTCAGATCAGCTTTTGAATTATTCCGGTCAGAACTCTGCATTCATCTATTTTATGGCCATTAGCTTTATGATAGGCACAGTAATCCCCTCCCTTCTTCTTCATTGGATTATTCTTAGCCTTATAGGAAGTCGGAAAGTTGACTCTTTCCTTAGCTATAGCATATATGTAAGATAGTGACCTATTTAAAGTGACTGTGTTAGCAATTGACTCTTCCCACCTGACCCTTTTATGGCTACGGTCCAAGCCAAATCTTCCTCCCTCCTTTCTGGGGATTGTCTTTCCCTTGGCATAGTAAAGATCATCCATCCGGATGAACTTATAATCCTGGAAGTGGAAGCCCTGTAAATCTTTGCAGCCGTTGACAAAGAGTTGCTTCCCGAAAGAGGTATTTTCGATTAAACCAGAGTGGATGGCCATGAGCTTGTCTCGATTATCCATGTCTTTAGGTTTCAAAGCTTATGTGTTGAATCTTCTCAAATAGTCCGCTAAATATTCACGCTGTCTTTGCTTTATGTTTTCCAGACCATATAATCAATACTTGGATCTTTGCAAATGCAAAATTATGCTAAGAATTCATAAGAAAACTACTTCCAGGAGTATATAGTTTTTCTCTGTACTGTCTATACCACTTGGTTGTCGCCCCTTGGAGAGTATTGGGGAACAATCGGCATCTGACTACCCCAGAAGCATTGTACAGATCTGTCTGGCTGTCAAAAGCCATAAGGTGATCATCAGGATCTATATTCCCATGATATTACATAGATGGGATTTTGACATATGAAGTTATTACTGTTGCAATGATCTCATCAGTGAAAGGCGACACCCTTTCAGTATCATTAATGTTCTCATCTATGGTTTTTTTCCCTTTAGAATTCATGACGTCCTTGATAGCCTTCTCGGCAGCTCTTTAAGAGAAGCTTCAACGTTGCCGTAGTTTTTTCAACTTGGGCAATACTCTTGAGATGTTGAGCTACCAGACTGCTCTAGTGACTGGTCGAGAACTCTCCCTTGATGATTAGCTCTTGCTTGAGGAAATTCTTTCTTCTTTGAGTAGGTCAAGTCCACCCTTTCTTTGCATTCTTTGGAGTTTGTCTTCAGATTTCTCCTAGGAGATACTACTTCTTCTCCTTGAGTCTACCTCGGAGTTTTTGAGGATTTTTGAGACAAAGCCATCTTCAACAATTCCTGCATTTCTTGTAATTGTTGCTCTAAGTGCTTTATTTTTGCCACATTTTCATCCTGCTGTGCTGGTGATGAAGTTTGCCTTGGAATGACTTCATTCAGGTTGAAAATTGGAGCTATATTTTCTTCCAAGGCAATAGTGTGTATTGCTCCCTCTTCAAGTGCACTCAAATGCTTTGACCTAATTTTTCCTATTCAAGAGAAATAAATCATAATTAGTCTATATAAAATGACAAGAGCAGAGGTTCGGGCCCTCCTTCTAGCGCCAAAAAATGTTAACAAGATTTCTTATCAACATCCCTAATGCCTTTTATAAAATGGTTTTATTTGAACATAACCATGTTGTTAAGGGAATCAAAAGGTATAACAAAGCACCAAGCCCTTTGACCCTGTCGAAAGGAATATGGAGGTTATTTCAAGCTTTCAACCACGTTGGTATACCAAGCCATCTACCTTGTCAAAAGGGATATCTAGGCCACTTCAACCTTTCAATCAGGTTGGAACGGCCTAGTTTCCTCTAGGAGTTGGTTATAGAACATAGTCCTCAAAATCATCACCTTATCAAGTTCCATCTCCCCAGGGTAATGATGACAATTAACTATCGATGTATTTTACTCCCCTTTCGACCACGTTGAAAGGCAACATTTAAGACCTTTCAGTCTTGTTGAAAGGAAAAACTTACTTTATCTATATATCTTTAGTGCCTTCAACCCCTTGAGGTCAACATTCTTTCTATGTAATCCCTTCGAAAGGATTGATGCTCAGAAGAGTTGATTCCCCTTGAATGAATTCCATCATGAAAGGTTATGAGATCTATAAACTAAAGTTTCTTCTAGATGTACACCTTTCGACAAGGTTGAAAGGAATTACTCCTTTCGATTTGGTCAAAGGGAATTGCTCCTTTCGAAGCAATCCTAGTCTTTAATCTATCTTATTTCCCTTATATAAGATCAATTTAGATATTCCCATAACTCATGCATTCAACATGTTCGACACATCATCATCACTTCTAAATTCTGCATTAAGTTTAGGTTTCGATGATGATGCGTTGCAATTGGAAATGTCTAAATTGATCTAAGCGTTGCATTGATCAAAAGAGATTAAGAGAAAAAGGTTAGAATCATGTGCAATTGATCATTAATCTAGCTAATGATCATCTTCGTCATTGCCAATATCCATCATGAACAAGCCATCTCCATTTTTATTTATCATCCAAAATGAGTTACAAGAAATTGAGCTTTCCCCCTAATTTGATTTAGGATTTTTTTTAAGTACAACGATAGCTGAGAATGTAAAGAAAAGAAAATGAATTCGATCTTTCAGAATTCGGTCCCTAAAACTGGACCCCTTGGGTCTTATTTATAGATGCAGATTGGCCCCCATCCCCGCCTTTGCTGTCGATAGGGTCGACAAGACCAGCCATTGCTTTCGACTGGGTCGGCAAGACTCCTTGCTTTCGACTCGATCGACAAGACTCCATTTTCATATGCCGCTTCAAACCTTTCTACTTGATCAAAGTTCATGATCCTTTAGACATCGTTGAAAGGTATTTTCTTGTGCTTCTTGGTTTATCCCTTCGCTTCTTTGCTTTCGACCAGGTTGAAAGGTCTTCTTTTCATTGTTTTGAGCTTTTTGTCCTAGTCTAAAGTTGTTTCCCCTTTCGATATTGTTGAAAGCTATGTTTCTCTTCTATTTTTTTGATGGCCATGTTTCCTTTCGATGTTGTCGAAGGCTATTCTTTCTTTCGATGTTGCCGGAGGCTATGTTTCCTTTCAACGTTGTCGAAAAGTATATTTCCTTTCGACGTTGTTGAAAGGTGTTCTTATTCTTCTTGTTATACTCTAGTAGCTTCCTCATTCTCTCTTAATTTCTCGACCTGATTGACAACTATGCTTCCTTTCAACATCATCGAAAGGGTCTTTACCATTCCTTTGCCCTTGCTGATGTCTAGGTAATGCTTTCTTCATAGCTCCCTTCGACACCATCGAAAGGTGTCTTGGATGGATCTTGACCAGTTCGAAAGGCTTGCCATGCTTTCGAAGAGGTTATTATGGGGGCGAAGAATTTGACTTCAAAAGGTTTGATGTGTAGTTGAGAGACATTATCGATTGCTTTTGAAATGGGGTTCAAAGTCATCATTGCTTGTCCATTTATGTCGAAAGGTTGGTTATGGCGGAGGAGCCTATCTGTTTCCATCTGGGTCGAAAGTCTTTTTATTGCATGAGTAGTTGTTGCCTTCGACTCCTTTAATACCTACTCAATGCCTTCGAAACATCCTTTTATGCCCTTCATGATGACTTGACATGTTTCTTTATTGAAAACTCAACCTTATTAACTTTCTTTCATACTCCTGCTATTAAGTAAATTTTGTGGCTAACACAAATCAATTGGCATAACTAGCGATGCAAAGAAAAAGATTTCTCAATTTTTTGATATGATTGTCGATACTATTATCGAGAAATCTTACGAGAAGGCACTAGTCATAGCATATGCCAACAACATCCAGCGATGCACGGATCTAGACTTTCCCTCTTTTCCTCCAACTTGGAATGAAAAGTTTAAAAAGAAATTCGAAGCTATGTTGGAGGAAATACAAGTATCCGAAAATGAATTTTCTTAGAAGGAGGAGATCGATGGAAAAAATTTGTCGGCCTTTGATGAAGCTACAGCAGACGAAGAAATAGGAGGGGGATGATGATGACAAATATAAGAGTGATGATGACCGTGATGATAATGGTCGTAATTGTGATGATGACAATAATGACGATGATAATGATGAAAATGGTGGTGTTAATAGAAAGGGTCTCTCTGGATCGGTATATGGGAAGGATGGATTGGGATATGCTAACCCGGACTTGGCATTAGACATTACTAAAATTCTCGATTATCCACGTAATGGTTCTCTTCAGAATAACAACGCTTCTCAAAGCCACAAACCCAAAGGAAAAAAACTCCTTCACCTTCAATTCCACTCTCTTGGGTATGGATCTCTTTATTTAAATGTCTTAGATTACCAAATAGCTTTTGGTTAACACGCTGACTATTTTAGTTAAGGAGAAAACTAAAATATCATTATAAAGTAATGCTTGAAAAGAAACAAATGGAAATAGATTGATTGAATTGAGAGTTGGATCGACAACTGAAAGAGTACAATGAGTTGTTTGAGAAACACAAGAATCTCATCACTAGTGCATCAAAAGTAAGATTTTTCAAAGAGAGGCAAGTTGATCCATGATTGAAGAAAGCACACCTTCATCGATAGAAACTCTTTGCCGAGACTGCACAGTTAATGACCATCTTTTGGATGGTGATTAATGATAGGAGCGCTTTGGAAGAATTTCTCTACAAATGTTACGCTAGGGGTATATTTGTTGATTTTTCCAATTTAGGCGACAACGGCGGGAGTTGCTCAGACGCTTTCATCGTAGATATTTGAATGAACATAGGTATGATCCTCATCCAAGGGCATGTTAGAATCTCCCGAGAATTGTCTCTATCCCTCTTTCTTCTCACTCTCTTCCCTACAAAAAATCAAATATAGTAAAAAGAGATTTATTTCTACACTGTATAAGAAATCAATCTTGTACGAACCCGGATGATTGTATAATTGTAATATGTAACCTAAGTAGCTTATGAAATTTACCATTTTAGTTTTACTATTATCGGCCTGATTTTAATATAGCATACATATTAAAGAAATCTCAAGCAGTTCCGTTCCTATGAAACTCTTAAGTAAATATGCCAAATTAAAAAAGGATCTTAAAGAAAAATCCCTAATTCTCAAGACATCGCAATTAGCAAGACACTGCTTTCCTAGAAACCTACAAGAGGTCTACATGTTGTTCCTCACCTTCACTTTGATTTCTTGGGTGATGAAAAGGATAAATTACTGAGTGAAATTCGAATTATCACACCAAACTGATATGCGATCATGCAAGCTCTCCAATCGGGGAATGAGACTATCATTGATTCCCTCATGTTAATGCCCTAGAAGGGATTAAGGCTTCTTTTGACTCTACTCTTACCCTACCAATTGGGTCATTTGAAAATGCCGAAACCGTTGTTTTGAAACTTTAATTAGCTAGTTGAATGTTTAAAAATGGAAATGTGATGAATTCGATTTTATTGAAACTTTTATTATTTAATGAAGAAGATATTTTTCTCATATACTAATTTTCTTTCTTACTTTCTCTTTTTGTTAGAAAAACAATTGACCTATGTATCCGTTGGCACAAATATCCTTGCCCTAATCGACTCTGTTAAGGATAGGCTTAAGGCAGAATTTGAGAAGAAATGCTCTTCACAAGGCACCCTAGGTTTACGATTTCCAAATAATCCTGAAGTGCAAAATTGGCATGACAAATACTGCAAATTAAGGTCCATATTTATAAGTGTGAAAGAAATGAATTCCGACTTAGAAAAACAATTAAAGGAAAGGATGGGAGAATTCAAAGATTGAACAGGAAAATATATTATATTAGCCAATCTAGGCTTTCTTCTCAAAACACTAAAGCTGATGCCAAAATTGTCCGATTATTGCAAAAAGTTTTAGACCTTGAAATGCAATTGCTAGAAAGTCAGGTGAACTGTCAATATCTAGAACTTATCATGAGCAAAGGTGAATCCAGTCTTTCTACTCCAACTCATTAAGAGAGGTTTTCCGCTCTTTTAAATCCTCCTCCAAGCTTGATGATAAAGAAATTTCTCAATGAAGTCAAAGACATAAGTTAGAATGTATGCAATTTCTTAATGGAAAGAGGAGAGATAAGGCTTCTACTCATCTTAATGCTTATGAAGCTAAGCCTGAAGGACTCAAGCGTGAAAAACACACCTCCAATCAAGAAATTAAGAAATTGAAAGGCAAGATCAACATTTTGCATGGAGCGAATAAACTCTCGATCATGCATTAAATATTCAGATTATGTTGATTGATGATTCAAATTCTATTCAACGAAATGAGAGGAAGCTTAAACAACTCCTAAGTTTGGCAATCCATCACATCACCGACTCATCTCTAGTTGCTGTAGATCTAAAGAAGTTAACCCAAAGTTCTGACTGGTAGCTTGCATATCTTGGGGCAGATCCTTTTGTTATTCAATTTTTGCACTTGTGACTTTGTACATAATGATTTAGATTGTAAATAAATATGTATTTGAATGTATGTTACCTCGAATGTATGGTATGTATCCTTGACCAAATACTAGTCCTTACTTGAAACTGGTTGACGACTAATATCTTGCTTTTCTATATTTGAGCTTTCGATGTTTAAATTGATACTATGCTCATTAAGAAAATTAAGAACCTTGCTAACTGAGATTTTGGAACTTGATATAAATATTTTCCTAAATATCTAGTAGCTTGTTTAGTAATAGATGTTCCCATTAAATGAATTCAAATATGAATTTAGAGCTGATTTATCAAAACTCGATCATTAGAAAATCCTTCTGATAATAATTTGAATAGAAGCCCAAAGAACCATTCTGGTTATAGTACGAAGAGAAGACCAGAAAACTCATTTGGTAATTAATAAGGAAGACCAAAAAATCCATCTGGTTTCAATAATGGAAGACCAGAAAACCCATCTGGCAATAGTAATGGAAGACCAAAACAACTGCCTGGCAATAGTAATAGAAAACCAAAACACTTGTCTGGCTATAGTAATAGAAGACCAGAACTCCTGTCCAATGATAGTAATGGAAGACCAGAACACCTGTTCGATAATAGTAATAGAAGACCGGAACGTATGTCTAGTAATAGTAATGGAACACCAGAACACCTATCCAGCAATAGTTATTAGAAGACCAGACCTCCTACTCGGTAATAATGGAAGACTAGAATACCTGTTTCACAATATTTCATGGCTTTTGGTGACTCGTATTTGGATAGATCTTTCTCTAAAGATTACTTACTTCTTTCGGATTGAATTAAATTTGACTAATCTTCCTCTAGAAGACTATTTTTGATCCATTCTTTTGGATTAAGTATGGTTAGCTCGATTTCCTTTTGCCACCACTATAGGTGAGGATCTCAACTTGGATCAAACCCTTTATCACCGTCTTAGGTGATTATTTAGGTTTGTTGTCCAATGTGATTGGCTAGCATTCTTTTAGCTGAACCTTAGACTTAACCAACCTTGCTCTAGGACGCACTTTAGTAAGGCTGTGGAGACGGTATTAAAGGCTTATCCGGGGCTTTGGATTGGCCAAAGGTTTGCCTGTCCACCCTTTTAAAGGCGCTTTAGTGAGACCTTTGATGACGGCACTCAAGGCTGGTTCGGCGCTTTGGCAGGCCAAAGGCTTACCCATCCTCCCTCTAGGAGGCGCTTCAACCAGGCTGCATAGGTAGGGGTTAAAGACTTTCAGATGCTCGGGTTAGGCTTTTTTAGACAGAACCAAAGGCTTACTTTAACCTCCCTTTAGGATGTGCTTTGTAAAGATCCAAAAACTCGGCCTTCGAAAATCGGCATCCATACTTCACTTGTACTCAAAATGCCGTAGATTCAAACGCCGAATCTGGTTCTCCGAAGCTTATAACACCATTAAGTACAACAACACAGCGGAAGAAAAAGAATATATCAATATACATAACATTGATACAATGAAAGATACAAAATCTGATACAATATGATACAACATAATGATACAACAGATATCAATATACATTAGAGATATGATACAAGAAATAGCAGCAGAAAGAAAATAGATAACACCAGCAGCGGATAGAATATCTCCAATAGAATGCTCCAATCCATCGCTAGCTCGAACTCCCAATAACGATGCACTAGCTAAGCAAAGTGCAGTCCTGATCCAAAGACTGAACTAGCTCCAGATAATCTACTAAACCTGACTATCTGAAAAACCCAACTCTAGACTGCCCTTGTGGAAAATTATGGGCACCCAGAGTTTAGGAAGGGAACAATAAACTCCGAGTCAGTCGTGGGACTGGTGTGAGTAACAAAACAGTTATTTATCTTTAAAACAACAACAACAAAGGAAGTAGAAAAATATCCGCAATGCTTTTAAAAAATGAAACTACCATAAGACCTCCCACCACACACACAATGCAAACGCAGAATTGGAGAAGATTTCTTCTTATGATAGTCAAACATGCTTACTATGCAAATCATTGGATTATTATTATTAGTGCATAGTGGAAACATTCGAAAGTATAATAATAATCTTAGCCAACATAGGCATTTCACACTATGCCTACTATAGCTACCATCTAACCAGTGGGGCGCCACCATAAGTAAATGGCAGGTTCTACAACTAATACCGTACACGGTTCGTATTAGAAGATGGATTTCCAACAAATGGTCAGGCTAAGGAACTTCCTACCGCCACATGGGATCGCCTCTGGCTGGACGTCCCGAGAACTAACTAGCTCTCTGCCAACACAAGGCCGGGTTACCCCTGTAACTAGGTAATTCACGAATATGCCACCCCTCGGTCCTTTGAGACCTTTATCCGAGGCGCCTCGATCAAACAATAATCACACAATAAATGAGATCGGAGTATCCACATTGGTTAAATACCAGGGCTCCATACCTGATACCACCCTTTTCTAGAAGGAAATGACATACCCTAAAGGGCACGACCCTCATAACCTTGCCGCATATTCCTTTTCGACCATTTCCGAGTTGTGAGGTCCGAAGTGGTCTCGTCCACAAAGCTACGCTTTTTCACAAAGCCACGCTTTAATCACAAATGATCAATAAATGATCATCACACAGCATGCCACACTACCAAATTAGGAGTATATCATTGATAAATTTCAACTACATAACCTCTGAGCTCGTACGTCTCAGAGAAGGGTGTTAAGCTAAAAGAATAAATTCTCCGCCACCAAACAGAAATGTATTTGAAAGAAATCAGCTTTATATCTCAAAATGTAATGTCAGACATGTAACCATACAAGTCTGTTCCGGGTTCGAACAGAACCGAAGGCACTTCCAAAGAAGCCCTTGCAATCCGGGTATTCACAATCCCAATCGGACTTCCCATCACTTAGGGAATCTCTATACCAGGAGCTACCCAGTGCAGAGACAATCTATAGGTTATCTTATCATTTTCGCAAACACCCAGACTTCAACACCGGTCTTCAAATGTTATCCATATACGACGTATCACTTATTCGGAATGGGTTATGTGACACAAAGGTCCTCTCCCGGCTAAACCGAATAATGAGCGTAATATTTTAAAACATATGGATATTGGGATTTCAGTTAAATCACGACTTAAACCCAAACTTTCTTTTCAAATGGTTTAACAAATTACCATTTTCAAATCTTTAAACAAAAAGATTCATTTTAACAACCTTCAACGGTTTAAACAATTTCCACACTTTAATCTTTTAAACAAGAGATTTAATTCACAAAGTTCACCCAGTTTCATAAAGATTCATTCACAGATTTTCCAAATCAATTTCCATTTCAATTTGATTAACTCGTTAAACCTTTAAATCAAAGATTTAACTCATAGCTTTCAAAACAATTTCATTTCGAATGGTTTAAACAAATCACCATTTTAAATTTGTTAAAAATAAACAGATTCAATTCATAGCTCTCAAAAAGAATTCACTCATAACTTGGAAAATCATTTTTTAACTCAAACTTGAAATTCCTTTAACTTAAATTGGAATTTCATTTCTTATATGAAAGCGTTTATCATTTGAAAACAAACAGTTTTCATTTCGGAAAATCTGATTCTTTTATACGAATTAAAGTCCTTGGGTTAAATTCAAATTCCCAAAACAATATTTTTAAAATGGTTCAAGCCCATGTAACACATTTATAACTTGTTTAATATTTTTAAATCATAAATCTCAAACATGGAATTCAATTCCTTATTTTGAATTCTAATTCAAATTGAATCATTTAAATTGAAGACTTTATCAAGTTATTCAAAATAACTTTCATCTTAAAAACTCCTTTTCAAAAGCTTTAACATTTAACCCAAATCCATTCCCAAAATCAATTGAAATTAAAATTTCAATTTCAAAAACATTAAATTTAAATTATCTGTGACTTGATCGATTTCCACGTGAAATCCATATTTGTGTGTGTAAAGGTGTAGTCCAGGGGTTTCACACAGTAGTGCAACATCATTCAATCATCACAGATTAAAATACAGAAATATAGTTGATAAGCGGTATAACGATAACACTTATCTTTTCATTCACAGATCACAAATCACAGATATATAAATATTACAGATAATAATCTACATTCATCCCAGATGAATAGCTACAGTACATATCACACACAAATCAGAATATATCACACGGCATCACAGATCAGGGATATCAACAATTCAATCATTTAGTCATGTCCAAACATTCACAAGTGAATTTATTAATCAACTGATTAATTTAAATCAGATGTTTCAATTATTAATCCGGGTTAATTATCATGATTTAATTACAAATTATTTGAAATAAATTCCCTTTCGAATTCATTAGTTAATCTTTAATTATTAACTAATCAATTTTAATTAATGAATCAATTAAACCTTTAATTATTAAACAAATCTAAATTAATCACAATCTTTAATTAATCCTTTAATTTATTAACAAATAATTTACTCAAATTTCAAATCATCATTTAATTGATTACTGTTAACTCCTATTTTGGAGCGACCTAAAATATAAAGCGACCTAACGACCTAAGACCCTTAATGACCTAAAGCACTCAGCGACCTAACGACCTAAAGCACTCAGCGACCTAACGACCTAAAGCACTCATTGACCTAACGACCTAAAGCACTCAGCGACCTAACTGTTAACATGAGGCAACGCGACCTACGACCTATCTTAGGTCGCACATGACCCACAACTTACTACCTAGTTTAAACAAGCCGAGACAACTTCTTATGTCGCTTCTCCTTAGGTCGCTCACGACCTACCACCTACCTTAAGCCGTTCACGACCTACGACTTGTCAATATGTTCAGATGATCGAGCGCAGAACTATTAAGTTGTAACCCTTGTTCCTTAGGTCGCTGGCGACCTACGACCTAACTTAGGTTGTTCACAACCTAAGACTCGGCCTAGAATTCTTCTATAAATACAGCACCAACTCCAACTTGTGGGGGACTTTGGGGCTCACTTCTGGAACGCCGATACTCTGCTGTTTTCTTGACTCAACCGACACTTCAAATACCAAAGACGCTTCAACGAACTTCAAAAGGAGATCTGCACATCCGACATGGATTCAAAGAGCTCTCTTACATCAAAGTTCTAGCTACTCGTCTAAAGTGTGTTGTAATCAAAGTGTATTGTAAAGAGTTGTAATTGAATCATCAATAAAGAAGATAAAGTGGACGTAGGCTTAATTTCAAGCCGAACCACTATAAAACTGCTGTCTCTTTACTTTTCTGTTATTTTCTACTTATATTCTGTTCCCGTACCAACGGGTGGTGCTTTCACATTACTAATACTCACACCGGGGTGTTAGCGTCGATTTTTACGTTAACATTTTTGGTGCTTTCATTGAGAGTTCATGCGCCTAGAAAGCCTTTCTGCTCCAGCAAAAGTGGTTGTTGTCGAAGTCAAGAATAACGATGTTGCTTCTAACAAAAGAGAATCTGGAAACCAGAAAAGGGAAAATGACGGAGGAAAGAAGCAGAACAATGAGAAGAAACCTCGCCGCTTTGATCCTTCAAATTTTACTCCCTTAACCGATACACCGGAAAATATCTTCTTCGCAACAAAGGACGTTGTCAACTATCCCAAACCACATGAGATGGGGAGGGGTGCAGTGCATAATGGGAAATTTTGTCGATTTCACAATCAACCGGGCCATGACACTAATCAATGTCGCCAGTTAAAGAATGTGATTGAAGAATTGCTAAAATAGAATAAACTTCAACAATATGTGAAGAAGAACAGAGATGACCCAACCTCGTCCACTCAGGGACAACAACTTCCTGCCCATCAATCCGGCTCTTGCAACGAAACTACAGTACAGGAATCCGAAAGGCTTCTCATTAATGTTGTCACAAGGGGTCCTCACCTAGCAGGTAGAAGTTGGGACGACTGCTAGCTACCCAATAAACTGCAGCGAAGCACTTTCCATTCTCTCTGGCATATGGATCCAAAACTATGAATCTAATGGAAATGAAAATTCAATCCTAAGATTCTGGAACAACAATCACTTGCGTCCATGTTTTACTTAAAGAGCATTGCTTAAATTTGTAAAATGATAATGGATGTATAACTTTTGTATTGTAAACCACTGAGAAATCAGTGCGAATCAATAATAAAAAACTATAAATCTTGTGTTCTTTAGTGCTATAAGATGCTTGCCTCATTTCGATATGCAAATATATTTAAAATATTGCTAAAATGTCGATTTAATATTGCAGACTATCAAAGTGAAGCTCACCTATTCGATACATCACGAAGCCAAGTGATTCCTGCAAATCACTCAAGTCAAGCCACAAAAGTTCAAAAATTGAACTCCTGCAAAAGAAGTGCTATTCACAAACAGTTGATGGTTCCACCAAGGCGGGCACCTTCCTAACGCGAAGGTTCCAGACCCTTGCAAACTAATCATGATCGTTTGTGCAAACGAACATCCGATAAAGTAACTTGCGTCTGCCCCATGGATTCACCCAACAATAAAATACACTTCTCTGGCAAAAAAGCAAACAACTTGCAAAAGAATGGGACATGTACTCGAAGTGATAACAAGGAATCGCTAAGAAGCTGATGGTGGAAGGACACAAGTACCAAAATGCTTCTCTTCGGAGACCCAAAATGCTTCTCTTCGGAGATCGAAAATGCTTCTCTTCGGAGACCAAAAATGCTTCTCTTCGGAGACCAAAAATGAGACCCAAAATGCTTCTCTTTGGAGACCAAAATGCTTCTCTTCGAAAACCAAAATGCTTCTCTTCGGAGACCAAAAAATGCTTCTCTTTGGAGACCAAAAATGCTTCTCTTCGGAGACCAAAATGCTTCTCTTCGGAGACCAAAATGCTTCTCTTCGGAGACCAAAAATGCTTCTCTTCAGAGACCAAAATGCTTCTCTTCGGAGACCAAAATGCTTCTCTTCGGAGACCAAATGCTTCTCTTCGGAGACCACAAGCCCTCTTCGAAGGCACACAAACGAAGACCTCTTCGTAGGCAAAAAATTGCTTCGGAGGTACAAAGCCCTCTTCGGAGGCACGCTTCACCAAGCTTGAAGTGCCAAACAAAAGCCCTCTTCGGAGACACACTTCACCAAGCTTGAAGTGCCAAACCAAAGCCCTCTAATGAGGCCCATCCAAAAAACTTCGTCGATGGAATCACTAAAGGGGCACCTTCTCAAAAGAAGGTTCCAGGCCGTAGCTGAATACTTACGATTATTTGTACAAACAAATATCCGGTAAAATAGCTGACGTCTGTCCCGTGGATCCATTCAACGATGAAAAACAACTTTCTGACCAACAGATCAAAACATTCTTCAGAAGCTCGCTTCACTGCGTAGGGGAATCCACTTTTCAACAAATAAAAGTGATTATCCCTGAAAGTTGAGTGCTCTTTTAAAAAGAAAGAGAGAGAAAGAAAAACTTCTCCGATACAAGGCATACTCTATTAAAAGCAGAATAACGTTTCCTCAAACGGAAGAATTATTCTCTAAAATATGAGTACAAGTCTTTTCAGAATATTGCAGTAAGCCGTGGTATTGGGGCACATAGCTGTATTAATAAAAACAACGCTCAAACATCATATCACGAGCTCGCTGCAGTATCACATAAAGTAAATAAAGAACTTGTGCAAAAATAAGGAATAAATGCATTCACACATATACTGACAAGAAATTGTACAAGTAAAAAGAACCATTTTATTCCATACTATAAAGTTTTTGTACATATGCAGGTTTCAAGCGGGGACCGGTACCCGCACAATCTTCGGTCAATACATGCAAAAAGCAAAAAGCAAAACAGAGAGAGTAAAGTCAAGCTCATTACTCCTTCTTCCCGCCACCTTTAGAGCTTTTACCCGGCTTGATGATTAGTTTCTGAAGCCGTTGTGGACGGGTCGGGAAGGAAGGAGAAAGAGATATAGCTAGGTCAACTTCCGCTTCCTCTCCAGTAGCAGAAGTGCTTTTCCTTCTCTTCTTCGAAATTGCGCACTTCCCCTTCTTCTTTGAAGAAGACTCACTTCCCGGAGTAAGTAACGCAGAAAGTTTTGTATCATCATCATAAGGCTGCTCTGGGGTCTTCTCACTGTCCTCAAGTTCATCCGCCTTCTGCTCTTGCAAAGCGGGTGGATCCTCCAAGCCTTGAAGGGCTTCTATTTGCTCTTCCTGCGACCCTGGCTGAGAAGCAGGAGTGACTTGAAGGGATGGAGGAGGAATAGCTGGAAGAGGAGAAGTGTGTTAACTCCTCTTCAAAGCGACCTAAAGAGGCAAAGCGACCTAAAGAGGCAAAGCGACCTAAAGAGGCAAAGCGACCTAAGGAGTTGGAGACCTAACGACTTAAGGAGTTGGCGACCTAACGACTTAAGGAGTTAGCGACCTAATGACTTAAGAGGTTCACGACCTAAGAAGATCAGCGACCCAAAGGCTTCTATAACTTCACGACCTAACAATGTAACGACTTAGCGAGCTAAAGCAGAGTAAAGTTACACGACCTACTATAGGTCGCTCACGATCTACTGACTCGTTCAGACAAGACTCAATGCAGTTGAGTTAAGTTAGCTCAATCCTTTAGGTCGTTTGTGACCTAGGACTTGTTATCCACTAAACCGCTGCTACCCTCATAACTGAAGCCACGACCTATCTTAGGTCGCTCGCGACCTAAGACCTATCTTAGGTCGTTTACGACCTAAGACATAGAGATTGAATCTTGCCCAGATTTTTCCCTATAAATACTAGAGCTACTCCAACGGTAGGAGGACTTTTGGCTGATCTTCTAAAGCGCCTATACTCTGATGTTTTCTCAACTCAACCAACACTTCAAACACCAAAGACGCTTCAACGAACTACAAGAGAAGATCTACACATCCGACGTGGATCCGAAGAGCTCTCTTACATCAAAGTTCTAGTTATTCGTCTCAAATGTGTTGTAATCAAAGTGTATTGTAAAAAGTTATAATCAAATCAGCAATAAAGAATATAAAGTGGACATAGGCTTAATTACAAGCCGAACCACTATAAAACTGCTATCTCTTTACTTTTCTGCTATTTTCTGCTTATATTCTGTTCCCGTACCAACGGGTGGTGCTTTCACTTTTTCTTTACACACACCGGGGTGTTAGCGTTCAATTTTCAGCGTTAACATTTTGGTGCTTTCACTGAGAATTGAACTCAGGTATCTTTCCACCATTGCTTTGCAAAAACTCGTTGAAAGATTTTCCTTAAAAACCAAAAGTCTATCTAAAATAATGGCTCCAGGAAGAAAGGGTAGATCGTCCAGATCCGGAAATGCTCATGAAGGGACCTCCGCTTCCCCAATAGCAAACCAGGCAACTCCTACCGTTGGAGTCACAAGGACTGAATTAGATGATGCAGTGTCTGGATTATACCAACGAATTGAAGCTCAAAACGCTTTAATGATGGACAAATTAAACGCTCTGCATGGGGCAAATCGGCAACCGAAAAACAATGAAACAACCTTTGCCGAAATGCCACCTTTCCAAGCTGAAGGTTCAAGGCCGTAGCCAACCTTTCACGAATATTTTCCCAGGCAAACTTCCGAGAGAAGGACTGATGCCTGCCCAGTGATGCCTCTGAATAATAAAGAGTACCTATCAGGGATGGTTCACCGAATCATGAAAGAGAGCATGCAGAGGGAAGAAAATGAGAGTGACTGGGGATTTGCACCAAGTAAAACTCCGTTTACCGAAAGGATCCTGAAAGCGGAATTTCCAAGGAAATTTGTACTTCCTACTACACCAGCCTATAGGGGGACAAGTGACCCAAATCATTTCCTATATAAGTACAACTGGCATATGACCGGTGCAAGGGCATCAGACGAGATTAAGTGCCGATACTTTCCAGTGTACTTAGAGGGAGTGGCTCTACTTTGGTTCACAAAGCTACCAGTCCGGTCCGTAGATCAATTCTCCGACTTAACGCAAAAGTTCAGAGATCAGTTCAGATTGTACGCTTCAAAGGCTAAGGATATGATGTCACTGTCTAGTTTTGAACAAGTTCCCGGAGAATCTATCAAATCTTTCTTGAACTGTTTCAATATAGCTTTGGCCGAAGTAGATAATGTAGACCCCCGTATGACCCTGACTTACTTAATGCGAGCCATCGACAAATCAAGTGAATTTGGAAAATGGCTACAAATGAAAGAACCGAATTCGCTTGAAAAGTTTTATAGAAAGGCCGACGAATTTATGCGTCTAGAAAACCTCTCTACGCCAGCAAGAGTAGTTGTTGCCGAAGTCAAGAATAACGATGTTACTTCTAACAAAATAGAATCCGGAAACCAGAAAAGGGAAAGTGACGGAGGAAAGAAGCAAGAGAATGAGAAGAAACCTCGTCGCTTTAATCTTTCAGATTTTACTCCTTTAACTGATGCACCGGAAAATATCTTCTTCGCAACAAAAGATGTTGTCAAGTATCCTAAACCACCTGAGATGGGGAGAGGTGCGGTGCATAATGGGAAATTCTGCCGATTCCACAATCAACCTGGCTATGACACTGACCAATGTCGCCAGTTGAAGAATGTGATTGAAGATTTGCTGAAACAGGGTAAACTGCAACAATATGTGAAGAAAAACAGAGTCGACCCAACCGCATCCACTCAGGGGCAACAACATCCTGCCCATCAATCTGGCTCTAGCAACAACATTGTAGTGCAAGAATCTGAAAAGCCTGTCATTAATGTTGTCACAGGAGGTCCTCACACAGCAGGCAGGAGTTGGGACGACTGCTAACTACCCATAAAACTACAGCTGGGGCATTTTCCAATCTCTCTGGCATATGAATCCAAAACTACGAATCCAGTGGAAATGGAAATTCAACCCGGAGATTCTGGAACAACAATCACTTGCATCCATTTTTTACTTAACCGCATTGTTTAATTTTGTAAAATGATGGTGGATGTGTAACTTTTGTATTGTAAACCATTGAGAAATCAGTGTGAATCAATAATAAAGAACTATAAATCTTGTGTTCTCTAATGCTATAAAATGCCTGTCTCATTTCGATATGCAAGTAGCTTTAAATGTATTGCTAAAAAGTCGATTTAATATTGCAGGTCATTAAAACAAAGCTTACCCATCACAAGGCCAAGTGAGCCCTGTAAATCACTCGATAAATGAATTTCAAGCCACAAAAAGTTCCAGATTTAAATCCAACATAAGATGAACTTCACGCAAGAGGTCGATGATTCCACCGAAGGGACACTTTTCCAAAGGAAAGGAACCAGATACTTGTTAACTAATTACGAGCGTCTGTACAGACAGACATCTGATTAGAAAGCTTGCGCCTGTCCCATGGAATCACTTAACAGTGAAGTATGCTCCTTCGGATGGAGCAAATTGCTTGCAAAAGAAAGAAACACGGGCTCGGAGACGATAACAAGGGACCGCTAATGAGCAAATGATGGAGAGACATGGGCAAGCCAGTTAACAAAAGCCCTCTTCGGAGGCACAAAGACCTCTTCGGAGGCGCAACTCTTCGGAGGATAAAGACCTCTCCGGAGGCACAAGACCTCTCCCGAGGCACCACAAGACCTCTTCGGAGGCACAAGCCTTCACCAAAGGCACATACTGCCCTCTCTGGAGGCAGAAGACCTTCCCCAAGGCACACAAGACCTCTCCGGAGGCACGAGACCTCTTCGGAGGCACAAGACCTCTCCGGAGGCACAAGACCTCTCCGGAGGCACGTCCCAGAATGAAATGCTCTTCTCAAACAACAAAGTTGACGGAACCACCGGAGGAGCACCTTCACAACATGAAGGCACGGGGCCCTTGTTAATATGCTGTGATCGCTTGTGCAAACGAGCATCCAATAAAGTAACTTGCATCCACCCCGCGGTTCCATTCAATTGTGAGGAATTAATTTCAAGCGAACACAACAAATATAAAAAAAAGCCCTCCTCAGAGGCACACTTCAACTCTCAAGGAAGATCTACTTGTTTATCTTGAAAAAAATTCTTCCCCAGATATTGAAGTGCTCAGTAAAATCCTCTTCAGAGGCCCGCTTTACTGCGTAGGAGAGTCCACTTCTCACAAATATGAAGTGACCATCTCCGAAGGTTGAAGCGTAAAAACTTCTCCAAAAACGAGACACGCTCTATTAAAGCAGAATAAATTTTCCCTCAAGAATGGAATAGTTATTTTCCAAAATAAGAGTACTAGTCTCGTCAAAGCAAAAGATATTACAATGCACTTGTGGTATGGGGCAATATCATGCAATATAGCTACATCAATAAAAGTAGTATTCAAGCAGCATACCACAAGCTCATTACAATATCACGCAAAAAGGATGTGGAATAAATGCATTCTCAAACATAGACAAAAAGTTTGTACAAGTAAAAAAGAATCGTTTATTCTACACTAAAATGAGAAATAAATGCATTCTTACATACATAAGAATTTGTACGAGTAAAAGAATTATTTTATTCAATACTATGAAAATTCTTTACATGTGCAGATCTCAAAAAAGCGGGGACCAGTACCTGCACAATCTCCGGTCGATACAAGCTCTATTGTACAAGCAAAAAGCGGAAATGCAAAATGAGCGCTATAAGGCCAAAGTCATTCCTCTCTCTTCGCGCCACCTTTGGAGCTCTTATTCGGCTTGATAGTTAACTTCTGAAGCCGGCGTGGATGCATCAGAGAAGAAGGAGAGGGAGGTGTAACTGGATCTTCTTCTGCTTTTTCTTCACCAGCGGAAGCTTCTGCGCTTTTCTTCTTCTTCTTTGAGACTGCATGCTTCCTCCTCCTCTTCGAAGAAGACTCACTTCCCGGAGTAAGTAAGGCATACAGTTTTGTGTCATCATCATAAATCTGCTCCAGGGTCCTCTCACCCTCTTCAAGTCCCTCCACTTGTTGTTCTTGCGATGCGACTGGATCATCCAAGCCCTGAAGAGCTCCTATATTCTCTTCTTGTAACCCAGGTTGGAAAGCAGAGGGAGAAGTAGCTTGAAGAGACAAAGGGTCGATAGCTGGAGGAGGAGAAGCGTGCTCAACACTTGGAATTTTTGCTATAGAAGAAGAAAAGTTTAAATCAGTATTCTCGGAAAAAAGAGAAGATATTGGATCATCGGGACTTAAGTAATAAGCGAGAAATTCATCGAGCTCAGTTGAATTGAACGAGTAATCCGCTTGACTTAGTTCAACGTTGAAGTTACCTGAAGAAGTTGGCTTTATAATGTCAATTTCATAGGCTTATGCTTCGGCGCTTTCTTCACCTTTGTCTCCGCCCTGTGCAGTTGTAATCTCGATTTCAGCTTTAGCAGGAGACAGATGACGGGGACTGGAGCCTATGATATCAACGTCGGCCGAAGTCGTAGTATGGGCGGGAGCTGTTGGAGATACTTTCTGTCCCGGATGCTCCCCTGCCGCTGCTTCAGCTCTTGCTCCAGCGAGTTGCTCCTTTCCTCTGACAAGAGTGGCACGAGTTTCATCATCAAAATAATATGCTTCAAGCTCTGCCTCATCATAGCCAGCACCTCTGAGCATGTCAACCGCGGCCTCCCACACTTCAGCCAAGGTGATCTCATACTTTGGGCCCAAGAATGAGAGGCTTCCACGACCCAGAACACTATGGAGATAAAAATCAATTAAAGTTGAGCTAACATTGGCCTTCGTCGCTTCGTGCGAGTGCTCAGCTGCTTCCTTTCCAGCGATGGCTTCATCGCGCTCTTTTTCGGTCTTCAATAACTGAGCTTGCAGCCTTGTAATTTCCAAATCTCGAGAGCTGACTTTTTCCCGCAGCTGGACGGTGTCATTGCGATATTTTTCAATTACATACCGCTCTGCTTCAAGTTTCGTCTCAGCATCTCTTTGAGCAGCATGTGCATCTCGCACTTGTTTTTGAAAGACTTCTTCTTTTTGAGAATACGAAGCAGAAGAAGTGGCAAGATCCTCCTTGAGTTTCTTAACTTCAGACTCAAGTCTTGCATTGTCGTCAGCAATGCTCGCCATCTCTGCATCATGTTGCTTGCAAATCTTATCCCACTCCGACTTGTCATTCTCCATAGTTAGCATAGCTTCAAGATTCATGCGATTAACTCTTTGAAGCTCGTCGACAAGTTTCTGCCAGCCAGACATCCTCTCGATATCGAGTTTGACAGCGTCAAGGTTTCTAAACATAGCTTGCTTATCAATCGGTACCAAGTCTAAGTCGAAACGCACTCCTCTTAAGCACCAATTTGGGAATCGACTTTGAAGTGTAGAAGGAGCATCTTTGACTTAATACCGAGGCCTGTTGATAATTGCCTGAATGTCAGATTTCTTTAGAGCAGGAGAACCGGAGGGGATATCAAGAGAGATAGGAGCATCTGTCTTTTCAGAAATTGCAGATGCTGATTGATCGCTAAGTTTGACCCGTTTTCTCGGATCGTCGGCAATGTGACTCTTCCCCTTATCATCATGGGATTTCCTTTTATGAGAGTCATCACTTCTATGAGAAGAGTCGTATCGTTCATCCCTTCTCCCGAATTATTGCTCGTGAGCTCTTCTTTCTTGAGCCTTCCTAACGGCTCTTTCTTCATCGGTTTCCCTACGGACAGGGAGATAATGTCTATGGTCATAGGTGTCACGCCCTCCATAGCGCCGAAATTCATCATAGTATGAACCGCTTCGCCCATCGGAGAACCTGAAATTGAAGAAAAGTCAAGACTTTGAAATCTTCAAAGTAGAAAAGTTAAGTGAGTGAAAGTGCTAAGCATCCTAAGTGTGTGTGGCGTGCAAACTACGCGCGTCAGACTACAAACCACTCTTTGGTGTGGGAATGGTGATGACTTGTTTAGCAGGCGTTGTAATTTGTTGTAAAGAGGAAGTCGCCTCAACAGCAGAAGAGATAGCTTTTAAAGTGTCATCTTTGAACAGCTCCTGTGGGGTTATCATCAAATCACTCAACCCCTCAAAGATATCATCGCCATTGTGCCCGGCGGAAACTTCCCTTTCAATTTCCACATCAGCCGCCTTTCCGGAATGCTGAGAAGGCTCCTCTTCTTCGATGACGGGGGAAAGTGTTAGCTTGCTTGATGACCCCGCAACATCAGTAGATGTGGAGCATTTTACCAAAGAAGCTTCCATAGTAGTTTCTTTAGGGGTGATCTCTTCAATTGAAACCGGGGCATCTGACGGTCCGGCCTGAGAATCAGCAGCGTCGTGAAATTGAATTGACCGGGAGGGGTGTAGAAGTCCGAATTGATGTAAAAACTCATCTTTCAACAGAAATTGGATACTCCTCTCCTCAACCGGCACGGCCATGAGCCTCTCAAAAGTTGGTTTGTGACCAGGATCCCTAGAAGGAGGAGGAAGTGCTGAAAAGTAAAGAGCGAAGTTAACACTTGACAACTCGGGCTTCGAAAAGTTCAGAAAACATAAGGAACGAAGATAAATGATCTTACTTCCTACTCTCCAGATAGCGTAGAATCCCGAAGGATAGCGAATGAAGAAAAACTGACTCAGAAACTCGTGAGCACTCTCGGGAAGACCAATGATTAGTTTGTGGTTCCTACCACTTCTCACAAGCGTGATGGAGGGATGGTCTTTATTTTTAAAAAATGTGCACAAGTAACAAACTTCATCAAAACTCGGAAGACGATCCAGCGTCCTCCTAAATAGCACACATAGCCCCATCAGGATGGCGTAGCCATTGGGATGTAACTGAAAGGGAGAGATGGCCAGTCGAAGAAGAAGCCGTTGAAGGAAATCGTTAAAAGGAGGAATGGCTCCGCTCATGCAGATTTGATGATTAACTGCGATGAAACCAGAAGGTGGTATATCAGCTGTGTCACTGTTCTCAGGAAGTATGGCATCTGCTTCAGCAATGCCGAACTGAGTGCACAGTTGGCGGAAAACTTTATATGTTAAAGTGGTCGAGATTCTTTCTGGAGGTTTAGTTAACGGGGCATGAATAGGAATGGCCTCTCCAGATTGAACTATTACCTCTTCTTGTTGAGAAGTCATTCTACACAATCAACTGGATATTCAAATGTGAAGGTGCATGTTTCCTAAAAAGTGTGAAGTGTTGTGCAGAACTAATAAAAATAGAAAGCAAACATAACTGGAATTAAACTAGTTGACAATTGGTCGATTACAAGATTTCAGGACTTGTTAATTTAAAACTCAAGAGCAGTGTTAATGCGAACAAATCAGCTTTAGTTAACTATTTTAGTTTTGCCTTAATACTTCACTTGAATTGGTTGGTTTACAGCATTTCGTTCACACAATTCATTTAAGTTGATTATTCTTTATCGACTAATCTGTCATTCGATGTGGGCAGTCAATGGCAATATATTCGTCCCAGCTTTCTGCAAATATTGTGTTTAACAGGTTATTAGCATTAGAGATAATTTGTAAAGAAGTTTAAACAGTTCAAAGTTCAAGCGGTTCATTCTAGCTGTTCAAATTGAAAATTCAGTCAAGTTCTGTCAAAGCTTTGCAAATGTCCAAGGCAAATTTTCTTAGGTCGCATTGTTCAAGTCAAAGAGTTCAAGGCGTAGAGCTTCAGGGCAAGGCAATGGGAATTTGGTTAAGTATCAGGTCATTCAGACATGCTCACGACCTAAAAACTTAAGGCGCGGGAAGTTAAGCCACATCAAATGTCTAAGTGTTAGCTCGTCTGCGACCTAAAGTAGTGTTAGCTCGTCAACGACCTAAAGGGTATGCTGCGAGTTAAGTTAAGTCGTTGACTTTTTAAGTCGTAATGCACATGAAGGAAATGGCCTCAAGTCAAAGCAATGCAAATCATCCAAGTCCTAGCTCGGCCGCGACCTAAACCCTATGCCGCAAAAGATTAAGCCGCTAATTCGATAGGTTGCAACCTAATCCAACAGTTCAAGGCAGTATGCATTCGTTTAAGTCTTAGGTCCCGAAGGTTCATGGGTCGCTAATGTTCATTAGGTCGTCTCTAATGGAATCTCGAGCTATCTCCTGCTCAAGCCAAAGCCTCGTTTCCCTCCACCAATTGCCTTCCTCTCCACTGAGAAGCTCATTAACACATCAACTTGAAACCCGTTAACCCGTAAAAAACCTTATCATCTCCTCTAAACTCGCAGATCAGATGACTCGAAATATTGTAACCCATCGTCTTCTCCTCGCGAGTCATCCAAAACCTAATCAAACCACTCCAAGATCATCGGCAATCGATCGTAGCAAGACTCGTGATGAAGCGTGATGTAAGGAATTGGATTGGAGTTAGAAAATGTGGAGTCCTAGTTCGTAAGTTAATGATAATCGTGAATTGAGCGGACGGCGAATTTACTTACGCAGTGTGATGGTGAGGATTGTAGGAACTGAATCGGTGACAAGGTGAACTGATTGGATTCGTCTTTGAGTGCTCCAAAGATCGTTAATGGCGGAAGTACTCACTGAAACAATTAGGTGAAGTATGAGAAGCGACCTAAGCAATTTGTACACCGGGGCAGTGAAATGCGAATCGGCACCACGCGACCTAGTTTCCTTGCTAAGTCGTTCGTGACCTAATAACTCACCAAAGCACGAGTTAAGGAAATCGAAGCACACGACCTATGACCTAGGTGTGTACTTCGAGGGGCAAATGTTAACTCCTCTTCAAAGCGACCTAAAGAGGCAAAGCGACCTAAGGAGTTGGCGACCTAACGACTTAAGGAGTTGGCGACCTAACGACCTAAGGAGTTGGCGACCTAACGACTTAAGGAGTTAGCGACCTAATGACTTAAGAGGTTCACGACCTAAGAAGATCAGCGACCCAAAGGCTTCTATAACTTCACGACCTAGCAATGTAACGACTTAGCGAGCTAAAGTAGAGTAAAGTTACACGACCTACTATAGGTCGCTCACGACCTACTGACTCGTTTAGACAAGACTCAATGCAGTTGAGTTAAGTTAGCTCAATCCTTTAGGTCGTTTGCGACCTAGGACTTGATATCCACTAAACCGCTGCTACCCTCATAACTGAAGCCACGACCTATCTTAGGTCGCTCACGACCTAAGACCTATCTTAGGTCGTTCACGACCTAAGACTTAGAGATTGAATCTTGCCCAGATTTTTCCCTATAAATACTAGAGCTACTCCAACGGTAAGAGGACATTTGGCTGATCTTCTGAAGCGCCTATACTCTGTTGTTTTCTCAACTCAACTGACACTTCAAACACCAAAGACGCTTCAATGAACTACAAGAGAAGATCTACACATCCGACGTGGATCCGAAGAGCTCTCTTACATCAAAGTTCTAGTTATTCGTCTCAAATGTGTTGTAATCAAAGTGTATTGTAAAAAGTTGTAATCAAATCAGCAATAAAGAATATAAAGTGGACGTAGGCTTAATTACAAGCCGAACCACTATAAAACTGCTGTCTCTTTACTTTTCTGCTATTTTATGCTTATATTTTGTTCCAGTACCAACGGGTGGTGCTTTCACTTTTTCTTTACACACACCGGGGTGTTAGCGTTCAATTTTCAGCGTTAACAAAGTGTGTACAGCGCTCAGTGTTTCCGCTACAGAAGAAGAAAAGTTAAAATCAGTATTCTCCATAAAAAGAGAAGATATTGGCTTGACGGGACTTAAGTAATAAGCAAGAAATTCATCAAGCTCAATTGAACCGAACGAGCAGTCCACCTGAGCCGGATCTAAATCAAAGTTACCTGGAGAAGTTGGCTTGATCACATCGATTTCATATTTTTCAGCTTCAATGTCGTCCTGGGTCTTCTCCTTTACTTGAACGGTGGGAGGCTCAACAGTTGCAATTTTGACTTCGGCTTTTGTAGGAGGTGGGGAATAAGAGCTAGAGCCAATGGTATCAGGGTCAACCGAAGCCGGAAGATGAGTGGGGTCGGTTAAAGGCGCTTTCTCCAAACGCTCTTCTCCTGCCACTTCGGCTCGCTCCCTGGCAAGCTGTTCTTTTCCCCTGGCAAGCGCAGTACGTGCTTCATCATCCAGATAAAGCGCCTCAAGGTCTGCCTCTGCATAGCCAGCGCCTCCAAACATATCAAGTACAGCCTCCCAAACTTCGGCCAATGTAATCTCATATTTAGGGCCCAGAAACGAGAGACTACCACGCCCCAGGACACTATGCAAGTCAAAATCAAATAAAGTAAAGCTGATGTTAGCTTTGGTTGCCTCAAGAGATTCTTCGACTACAACTTGGCCGGCAACTGCATCATCATGCTCTTTCTCAACTTTAGAAAGTCGAGCTTTTAACGCTGCAATCTCCAGGTCTTGGGAGTTAACGTTTTCCCACAGCTGAGCGGTATCCTTGCGATATTTTTCAATTACATGCCGCTCTGCCTCAAGTTTTGTCTCATCATCTCTTTGAGCAGCATGTGCATCTCACACTTTTTTTTGAAAGACCTCTTCTTTCTGAGAATGCGAAGCGGAAGAAGTGGCAAGATCATCCTTGAGTTTCTTAACTTCAGACTCAAGTCTCGCATTGTCGTCAGCAATGCTCGTCATTTCTGCATCGTGTTGTTTACAAATTTTATCCCACTCCGACTTGTCATTCTCCATAGTCAACATGGCTTCGAGATTCATACGGTTAACTCTTTGAAGCTCGTCGACAAGTTTCTGCTAGCCAGACATCCTCTCGATATCGAGTTTGACAGCATCAAGGTTTCTTAACATAGCTTGCTTATCAATCGGTACCAAGTCTAAGTCGAAACGCACTCCCTTTAAACACCAATTTGGGAATCGGTTTTGAAGTGTAGGCGGAGCATCCCTGACTTGATATTGAGGCCTGTTGATAAGTGTCTGGATGTCGGTTTTCTCAAGAGCAGGAGAACCTGATGGGTTGTCAAGAGGGAGAGGAGCAGTGGTCTTTTCAGAAATTGCAGACGTCGGTTTTTCGCTAAGTTTAGCTCGTTTGCTCGGGTCTTCAGCAATGTGACCTTTCCCTTTAACATCATAAGATTTTCTCTTGTGGGAGTCATCATCCCTTCTTCTTTGCCACTCCTCGTAATTTTGTCTTTCACGAGCTTTTCTAGCAGCTCTCTCTTTATCGGTTTCCCTTGGAGCAGGGAGATAACGCTTGAGATCGTAAGAATTGCGTCCCCCATAGCGTTGGAAATCATCGTAGTACGAACCACTGCGCCCCATCGGAGAACCTGAAAGTAAAAAAGACAAGTCTTGAAAATCTTCGAATTAAAGGAGCTAAGTGCATACAAGTGCCAAAAATCCTAAGTGTGTGCGGTGTGCAAGCTACGCGCGTCAAACTACAAACCACTCTTTGGTTGGGGAGTGATAACAGATTTTGAAGCAGGAGTCAACTTTTGAGCTGACGAAATTTGCTGCAGAACAGATGTCACTTCAACTGCTGGGGACGTAACTTTAGTTGTATCGTCTTTAAAGAGCTCCTGTGAAGTAATCATCAGATTGCTCAACCCATCAAAAGTGTCGTCGCCGTCATGTTTAGCGGGACTTTTTCTCTCAACTCCTTTATCATCAGCTTTCCCGGAGTTTTTAGGAGGTTCCTCTTCTTCAATTATTGGGGAAAGTATAAGTTTGCTAGATGATCCCGCAATATCAATGGAAGAAGAACATTTCACCAATGCAGCCTCTACGGTGGGTTCTTTAGATGCAATTTCTTCCGTAGAAACTGGGGCATTTAATGTCTCTGCTTGAGAATCTGGGGCAACTAATGTTTCAGTTTCGGGACTCGAAACTTCATGAATCTGGGTAGATCGAGAGGAGTGTAAAAGTCCAAACTGATACAGAAACGCGTCTTTCAGCAAAAATTTAGTACTTCTCTCTTCAGCAGCCACAGCACTTAAAGTTTCAAGGGTCGACTTGTGGCTAGGATCCCTAAGCGGAGGAGGAAGTGCTACAAAAGTTAAGAATGAAGTTTAGTACTTGACAATTCAAGTTTCAAGAAGTTCAGAAAATAAAGCGAGCGGAAATAAGCAATCTTACTTCCGGTTCTCCAGACAGCATAGAATCCCGGGGGGCAGCGGACGAAGAAGAATTGACTTAAATACCCGTATGCACTATCGGGCAAGTCTAGAATCAATCTACGGTTTCTTGCGCCTCTCACAAGTATAATCGAGGGGTGATCTTTGTTCTTCGCAAAAGTGCACAAATAGAAAATCTCCTCAAAACTTGGAAGACGATCGAGTGTCCTCCTGAACAGCACACACAACCCCATCAAGATGGCATAACCATTGGGGTGTAACTGGAAGGGAGAGATAGTCAATCGAAGAAGAAGCTGTCGAAGAAATCATTAAAGGGAGGAATAGCTCCGCTTAAGCACATCTGGCGATTAACTGCTACAAAACCAAGAGGTGGCCTGTCAGCAGTATCGTTTACTCCATGAAATAAAGCATCTGCTTCGGCAATACCGAACTGAATACACAAGTGGCTGAAAACTCTATGAGTCAAGGAGGTCGGAGTCCTTTCCGAAGGATCAATCAACGGATTAGCAATTGGAAAGGCTTCTCCAGCTGGTCTCGTTCCTTCTTGTTGTTGGGAAGTCATTCTACATAAGGAACTGGACATTCAAATATGAAGGTGCACGTTTCCTAAAAGTGTGAAGTGTTGTGCAAAACTAGTAAAATGACGAGCAAATATAACTGGAATCAAATTAGTTGACATGTGTCAATTATAGAGTTTCAGGGCTTGTTATTTTAAGTCCAAGTACAGTGTTGATGCAAACAAATCAGCTTTAGTTGATTATTTTAGCTTTGCTTTAATACTTCACTTGAATTTGTTGATTCACAGCATTTCATTCACAGAATTCATTTAAGTTGATTATTCTTTATCGACTAATCTGTCATTCTATGTGGGCAGTCAATGGCAGTATGTTCGCCCTAGTTTTCTGCAAATGTTGTGTTTAACAGGTTGTTAGATTAAAAGTTAGTGTAATCTGTAAAGAAGTGTAACAAAGTTCAAACAGTTCAAGTCCAAGCATTTCAATCAAGTCCAAGCAGTTCAATCAAGTTCTCTCAGAATTTTACAAGTCCTAGGTCGTCCAGACTGTTTTCACGCGATCTAGCATAGGTCGGATTCCTTAGGTCGTCCAGCGACCTAGCATAGGTCAGCACTTTCTTAGGTCGTACTGTGCAAGTCAAAGAGTTCATAGGCTTCAGGTCAAGATTTCTCTAAGTGTTAGCTCGGCCGCGACCTAAAACCTATGCCGCAAAAAAGTTAGGTCGCAAGAAATTTAGGTCGTTAATCTGTTAAGTCGTTCTACTTCAAGAAAGTTAGGTCATGCGATTCATGTTCAAGCCAATAAGTCCTAGGTCGTTTGAATCCCAGCGCGACCTAAAAGTTAAGTCGCAGATTCGAGAGATCCTTAGGTCGCGAGAATCCTTAGGTCGGCCAGGCTTCTTAGGTCGCGAAGGTTCCTAAGTCGCTCAAATTCGCTAAATCGCTGACTTCTTCTCCACTCAACGGCTCACTATCTCGTTAATTGTTAACCCAATAACCCGTTATCACCAACTCAATGAAATCCATCATCCTCTTCGTGGAATCCATTATCTCTTCATACCACCAAATCACCCGAAAACCAATTCAAAACATCTCCGATCTTTCATAGATCCAACTCATCGCTGTGCTTTCATGAATCACAACTAATGGCGATCAAAATCGACTACAACATGACTCAAAAAATGAGACACGGCGTACAAAATTGGTCTGGGGTTCGGAGATTGGAATTTGTGGTTCGATGGTGATCGTGGGATGGATAAAGATCGAGTGTACTTACGTAATATGATAGCAGGGATGAATCGTTGAATGATTAGCTCAAATTCGCCTTTGAAATCACAAAGTTATGTTAATGGCAAAGGGTGGATTGTTAGGGGTGAAGAAGAAGAAAGAAGATAAAAAGAAAACTAAACAATAACATAGAATCTTACAAGCGCAGCGGAACAATATACAATAGATAAATATAGATCTTTATACAAAAAGAAATTGTAACTGTTAATATGCATACAATACTTTCCGATGGAGTCGAAAGCACCCAAGTACCACTCAAAAGCGGAGTGCCCTGAATTTAATAGTGACGAAAGGTCATCAGGTCAACCTTTCGACTAAGTCGAAAGGACGAATGCGAAAGGGTCTAACCTGCGCCTATAAATAAGACCCTAGGGGCATTGTTTTGGGGATCCAGATTCCTTTATTTAAGACTTGTTCTTTTCTTGAATTTGTAAACCCTAATTCTTTAATCAAATTGGGGATTTTATTTCTTTGTAATACTTAAGCTTCTTGTATTCAAGAAAATTATTAATAAAGCAAGTGCATGGAATCTACGAATACATTGATTTCGATCTGTTGCTTCTATATTGTTCTAGTTATGGATTACATGTTTAATACCAATCGAAATGTTACCATTCGAAGAAGTAAAAACTTGTTGAACCAATTAAAACCCTTAGATCCATTAGGTCCCAACCTTTAGTCACCTTAACCACCTCAAAAGAAGGTTTTAAAGGGGACTTAAGCCATCTCAACTAATTCGAAATGTAGTTTCGAAGAAGTTCCAATCGCTTGGAACATTTCGAAAGGTGGATTCAAAGGAGTTGTAAATTACCTTGATTGATTCGAAAGGTGGTTTCAAAGAGGTCGTCCACACTCATAATCCTACTTTGGGATGTTGATAAGATTTCTTGTTTACACCATACAATGCCTTCCTGGGAGAAGTTGCGATGGTAGACTTGGGGGCAATTATCTCTCAGAAAGACCTACTTGTGAAATTCAACACTCCTGGCGGGATAGGATCAGTGAGAGGAGAACAATTTTTGACTAGGGAATTATACAATGTAAATCTTAACTCTAGCAATAAAATTGTTCAAAACTACTCTGTTGTCTCTTCTAATATTTGCGATAATAGTAATAAACAAGAAATCAAACCAACTCAATAAACTATATCAGCACCAAGTGCCAGTACTAATGCTGAAATAAGTAATCCTACATCACAAAAAAAGAAGAAGGACATATATGCATATGATCGGCACTTACTAATATAATTCTATCTACATACAATACTTTTCCAAAGAGGCTCAAAAACAGGCGCTCATAGTCAACTCTCAACCAGAAAAAGAAGCAGAAAGTGAAATAGACCCGATATTATGGGAAACAAAGAGAGAGTTAAAGCTAGTGGATGACCTTGAAGATGTAATAATAGATCCAAAGGACCCCACATAGTTTTTGAAGATAGGGAAGAATCTTAGTGCAGAAGCCCAAACTAATTTAATAGTCTTCTTAAAGAGATCGGTAGATGTATTTGCCTAGACACATTCAGACATGGTAGGAATAGATCTAGCCGTCATCTGTCATGCACTCAACATCGATCCTGATGTCCATCCAGTCAGGCAAAAGCACAAAATCCTAGATCAAGAAAGGTATAACGCTCTGCATAAGGAAGTTAAGAAGCTAGAGAAGACTAGATTCATTAGGAAAGTGTACTACCCAAAATGGATGGCAATCAAGTACTTATGAAAAAATCCATTAGAAAATGGAGGATCTGTATAGTTTACACAAACCTCAACAAAACCTGCCCAAAGGACAACTTCCCCCTAATTAGAATCGATCAGCTAGTAGATGAAATCAAGAGACATGAACTGCTCTCATTTATGATTCGAGGTACAACCAGATAGCTATGTTCGAGCCGAATTAGGAGCATACTAGTTTCATGATGAATAAAAGGTTTTACTGCTACAAAGTCATATCGTTCGTGCTAAAGAACATTGGGGCAACTGACCAAAAGCTGGTTAATATGATATTCTCAAATTAGATCAGAAAAAGTGTTTTAAGTATATGTGGATGACATGCTAGTTAATTCAAAAGCAGCATCAAGTCAGGTCCAAGACCTAGGATAAACATTTAAAGTCTGGAGGCGTTACAATATGAAGCTGAACCCTTTGAAATGCATTTTCGCCATTCAGTCAGATAAGTTCCAGGGATATATAGTAAGCGCACAAGGCATTGAAGCAAACTTAGAAAAGATTAAATCCATAAAGAAGATGGGAATTCTTACAAAGCCGAAGGATCTCACAAGCCTGAATGGCAATGAAGCGGCGCTAAGAAGATTCATCTTTAAAGATACGTATAAGTGTATACCATTCTTGGATCAAGTGAAGAAGTGATGTACGAAATTTTGAATGGACAGAAGAATGCAAAGCTGCATTCCAAAACCCGAAAGACCATCTAATCAACACTCCCATACTGTCTAAACCGATAACAAGGACTTGTATGTATATTTAGCTATAACTAATAAAGCTGTTGGTGATGTAGTGGTTTTGGAGGACGAAAGGACCCAAAAGCCAATTTACTTCAGAAGCAAGTGTTTTTCAGGAGCAGAGCTGAATTACTTAGCCATTTAAAAGCTAGCTTACAACCAGGCCCGGCCCGTTAACTTTGGTTGCCCAAGGCCAATATGAAATGGAAGTAAAGTGAAAACACGTTGGAAAAAAGTAATACTAAAGAGCGGACTTGAACTCAGCACACCGAGCAAGGAAGTGGAAGAACAAACCACTGCACTAAACTATCAATTAGTAATGGTTTCCCTTTTGTATAAATTAAACAAATCTATTAAAAGAAATTGAAATGTTTGTTGCCCCCCTCCGATGTGTTGCCTCATGTGGCCACCTTGGTTGCCTTGCCCTTGGGTCGAGCCTGCTTACAACTTACTCCTTATGGCAAGGAAGTTGCGGTCATATTTCCAAGCACATTACATCAAGGTCCTCGCAGACAAACCGCTAAGACAAATACTACAAAAGGCGGAGACGTTAGAATGATTGCTGAAATAGGCAATGGAGCTCAACCAGTATGACATCACTTACTGCTCGAGGAAAACAATCAAAGATCGGGCATTGGTGGATTTTATTACACAATGCACACTTCAACCGAACCCCAGCCAGAGGAAGAAGCGCTGATCCGACAGTTATGAAAAATGTTTGTAGATAGAGCTTCAAATGAATAAGAGGTAGGAAATTGATATATGTTTACTCCAGATAAGCAGAAACTATATGGAGTGGCACAGCTTGGGTTCAAGGTGACCAACAATGTGGTAGAATATGAGGCTCTCCTCGTAGGCTTGAGAATGGCTCAGGTAATGAAGGTAACCCGTATAAAAATTTACAGCGATTCCCAGTTAGTTGTGAACCAAGTGCAAAGCAATTACCAAGTGAAAGAACCAACCTTAGCCAAGTATGTGGAACTTTCTAAGAAATTATTGGAGCAGTTCGAATGATCTGATATAGAGCAAATCCCATAGGAAAACAACTCTTTTGCTGATCCATTAGCTAAACTCGCGAGTGCTAAAATAGCAAATGATAAGAAAGCAGTTCTAATAGAACGTTAGGCCGAGCCAAGCATCACAAAGGCTAACTGTAACGATCCATATTTTTGAGTCTTCAAATTTGAATATTTAATTTATTTAAATATTCGGATTTCAATTAAATTATAATAAAATCTATGTTTCAAATTTAGACTTGATTTCTAGTGACGTATTTTTAATTTAATTTTTAGAATTTTTCCATCAATTTTAATTTGAAAAATAAGTAAATTTTTGTTTAACGTTTTTTGCAGCAAATGTCGGTACTTTCAAAATTTCATGGAACAAGTTAATTTGTCTATTTTATTTTTGTTTTATGATCATCTCACATTGTTAAGCATGACCGTATTTTTAATTTTTGTCTTCGCAACGCTTATGCAAACATGATTCTATGTTGCATAATACCCAAAACTTTCCAACATACAAATTTTCAAAAATGAAGGTTAAGCAACGGTCACAATCTTTTTGATATCTTTTATTGACTTCGTGGCCGACTTTTGGTTGGCTGCGCCTTTATTGTTTATCCATTGTTATTCTTATCGAGTTTCGTATATACATAGTTTACACATACTTTTATATAGTCAGTTATTTTACTTCTCTTTGAAAACAACGTTTGTACTCAAATTTATATACATAGTTTACACATACTCACGCACACAAATTCTTTTCACCCTGTCTGTTCTTTACCTAACAAATTGGTAGCTTACAATTAATGCTTGTGTACTTCGGTTTCTATATATATAAACTTAACACCAGAGACAAAGCATTCTTCTATTTTTTGACAATTCCCACTCTGAGAAATGGAAATGAATAGGCCTGTCAATGGTACGGGTTTCGGCCCGAGCCCGGTCCGAACCCGTCCAATTTATGTGGGTACGGGTTTTGCCTTTTACCACCCATGCCCGAGCCCGGCCCAAACCCGTCCTATCCGGATCGGGTACGGTTTTATCAAAACCCGATCCGGTTAGGACCCGATCCGACTATTAGTTTTTCGTCATATCAAAATATGAGTGCGTATGTTATTTATTTACCATTTTGTTTGTTTACATGTAGATGTTTTTTGTTATGAGCTTGACTGCATCACCGTCCAATTTATATGTTAACATTGTTTGTATACAAAATTTACCAAAGTTGCAGTTTTAAAATATGGTTTTAAAATAAATATTCTGAGTTAGTTATAAAGTTATTACTCAGCGGGCTTAAAAAACCCGATGGACCGGGCTTGAATATTGGGTTGAAATACCCTGTGGGTTCGGGCCGGGTCGGATTTTAATTATTGTAATTGAACTCGGGTCCGGGTTTTATAATACCCCGACCGAACTCTACCCATTGACAGGCTTAGAAATGAACACGCAGCACCATTTTTTTTCTTCTTCTCCCTGTTCCCAATACTCCTTTGCAAAAAGAAAACTCAAAATACATTTTTGTTTTCCTCTCTGGTTCCAACTGCAAGCATGCTAGGCTTCAGGTTGTCAAGATCTCATATGCATGATCGCATATATTAGTACAAGTGTAAGTATATATAAACAGGTATGCATGATCGAGCTTTGTAATTGTGTAGGCACGCATAAGAGAAAAAAAAAATATGCACATTCATTTTCTTGAAGCAGGGTATGCACGAAATCTGGGTATGTGTACAAGTACAGGCACGTTCGTATAGGGGTGTGAATGTTTTTGTGATACGCTTGCATGTGTATGCATTCGTGTGTGAGGAGGGCGGAGCATGTTGTTAGACAGTGGATGAGGTGGCTATGTGCGGCAGGGGTGCGGTGCTGACTATGGTGGCTGGAGTCGACGCAGTGGTGTAGGGGAGAAGGGCGGGCTCACATGGGTAAAGCGGTGCTGGCATGAGATGAAAAAAGAAATAAAAAATGAAAGAAGGTGCAGGCGAAATGAAAGAAGGTAGGGCTGTAAATTCTGTACGAGTGTCCGATGTCCGTTCGTGTCCGTAACCGAAATACGTCCGTCCGAGTCCGTTCGATTTTCATTTAGGACACGAGCTAGGACAAGAAAATTTGTACGAGAGAAAATATTGTCCGGTCCGAGTTCGTTCGAATTCGTCCGAATTTCTTATAGTTCAGTATATCTTATGGAAATTCTATTAAACAACATAAAATTTGATTTAAATAGCATTGTCCGTCCGTGTCCGTTCGGGTCCGTGTCCGAAAAATGTATGTACGAGTCCGTCCGATTTCATTTAGGACACAAGCTAGGACAACAGAATTTGTACGAACATAAATCTCGTCTGGTCCATGTCCAGTCCGATTTTATTTAGGACATAAACTGAACACACCTCCGTCCGGTCCGGTCCGACCGATTTACACCTCTAAAAGAAAGGGAGGAGGAAGGAGAAGGTGCATGTATATTGGGTTGCGGGTTGGAAATAAGTATTGGCTCGGCCCATATTGCCTTGAGGGGAGGAAAAAATTTCTTTTTAATTATTTAATTTTTATATATAAAAGCTAGTAACTTTGCAATGACATATCTCGATCGTTTTAAACTCGATCGACCTGATTCTTTTTGCATTGTGCTCGTATGAACGAGTACAACATTATAGTGTGATTTGTTGATGAATTTGGCCATGTAGAAATTTGTGACATATTCAAACAGATAGATTTAGAATTACGTTATTTAATTAAATAACATTGTTTAAATTTATATACTTTAATTGTTGAAGTTTATTTGACCAAATAAATTACTGTTGAGTTAAATTGGATCAAATATGATAGTTGGACATCTGTTTAAGTGGAATAAAACACCGTTCCACTAATTTATTGGCAATTAATTAGAAGAATAAACCCCGTTATGCTATTTATGGATTTGGATATTTGATTTAATACCGTCAATTGATATTCCGCCTTGAATATGTGCTATATTTATTAAAGATGGTTAAGTGTTGGATTTATTTATATAGACGTGGATTATGTAAATATCTGTTATTGACTTGAAAAGTTAATTGAATAATATGGTAGCTTGTTAAGTACCATAGTGGTCGTTATGCCTCATTCGAATCTGAAAAGCTAATTATTGATTTGAAAGTTATTTTAAGACAATTATTATAAGTTAATTAAGATTTAAAGCGTAATTATTATGTGTTAATAATGATTAAAGATAATTAATAATTGTTTCAATAATAATTTTAAAGTTAATTATTCTATTAATATTATTCTTTAAAGTTATTTAAGAATATTTAATTATTGTTTTAAAGTTATTTAATTATTTATTTATTTAAAATGTTTTAAACTATATTTTTTATTTATTTAAGTTATTTAATGGGGTTAAGTTAATTAATTATTTTATTAAAGATATTTTACAGTTATTGTTTGAAAAAGGTTTAAAGTTAACTAAACGAAGAAGGTTTAATGTAATAACTTGGTTGTTTAAATGTGTTCCAGATAAACGATTGTTCATCAAAGAAACTTTATTAAATAAAGTTTATTTAAAAAGTTATGTCATATAAAAGGAATTTATAAAAGAAGCTTTATAAAGTGGAAAGAGAACTTGGAAATTGATAAAGAGTTTATAAATGATTTGGATATTATAAAAGGGAGTTTGATTTTGAATGGTTTTAGAAAGAGGTTTATAAATGGTTTAATGATCTGAAAGTGAAGTTTTATAAATGGTTTGAGATTTATAAATATTTTTTTTAATTTAAATTTGAAATTTATAAAGAAGTTTTATAAATAGGTTTGGAAATATTTATAAAATAAAGAGTTTTCCTAAAAGAAATGGTTGATTTTCATAGCATAATTCGAAGGGGCAGATATTGCCTACAGTTGTTATGTTTTCGCTGGGATAGCGACGTAACCATTGTGCAAACTACGATCTATGATTGATTTCATGGCGTAATTCGAGAGGTAGAGATTGTGCAGTTAAGTTTGGATTATTCTAGGATAGAGCTGTAACCATTGAGCTGCGATCATGGTCAATACCGAATGGTTCTTTCCATATCTATTTTAAAAAGTTTTCAAGTTTATTTGAAAGGAATGGTTTGTGAATATACTTATTCTGGTGAGATAAGTATATGACTGTTTTGAATTCAATTTATCGAAATTAAATTAAATGAGGCTTAGTGATTTCAGTGGGAATTGTAATCTTTGGTTGAACGTTTGTTTATTTGATAGTTAAATAATCGACTATTAAATCTTGGCTCAAATATGTAATCCTTCTTAATTTTGGTGGTACGGAAATATTCTGTACTTAACACAAAAGGATTTTAACTATGGAAATATCTAGGGGAAACACGGGAATTATATGGTACAATTACCATCGACGGTACTATACTGTACGTATAAACTCGTTTCATTCTTCTAGGACAAATGGTAAGAAGATCCATCCACTTAAACAGTTAAGGGGTGATCCCTGCTCTTATGTATTGTCTGATTATTTTCTAAAAAACTGGTATTGAGCATTCCGGAAATCGGCGTTTGGTTTTGTGGAGCACCTGGGAAACAGAAGAGTGTACTCGTAAGAGATGACTCGAACTCGTGACCACTCTGAAAACCATTTACATTCTATGGAGGAGATTCGTGACATATTAAGATGTTGGGATCCATGTGTGATTCCGAAACCAGTTAGGGTATGGAAATCCGGGTGTGATTCCAAGATTTAATTAAGATGGGGGAATCTATGTGTGATTCCAAGACCTGTTGGGGTATTTGAATTCCTGTGAGATTCCATGATCTATTTTGGAGACAGTGCATGAGCTGGAACGCGGACGTATCCTCATCAGCGGAAATGACTAAAACCAGAGATAGGAGGCATGGTCAGTAGGGTTGGCAAACCCATAGGGTGTAATCGGCTCCTTTTTCTAGCAATACCAATACCTTTAGTTGTTTTTGGCATGCCGGAGCGATGCACTCGATCTTAGCAATACCAATTATGTTTTTCCTATAATACCTCGACTAGACGGGTATGATGCTTCAGAAGGATAACTCTTATCCTTGTGTAAGAGGACCGTTCTCGAAGTACTGAGGGCACCTACATGGAAATCCTACACAATTAGCGAACAAGCCTTAGCGAGTTTTGATTTTGCACTTAGTATTGTTGTGATGTACACAACACGAGCATCACAACTACTTGATTATTATTATTTTCGCCCTTAGACACTATTGTAATATCACTGGATTTTCTGATATAAAGGTTTTGGTTAACGTAAGGTAAAAACCCGTTCGTGTTTATGTGCGGCGTGGTCTTAGGAGAAGTCTTTGATTTTAAAGGATTTTAAAAGTTATAATAAATAAAATTCCTTATGATTTAAGTTCTCACGCTGGTTTTACCAGACTGTCCCGGGCATGGTTTTTCCTAAATGCTCGGGTCAGACTGAGCATATTTCCAGGTTTAGATGGATATTTGGAGCTTCAGGAGAGGAGCTGGAGGCTTAGAGACGTATTCACGTAGATGATTATATTTCTGTTGCTTACATTGTTGTATGTTATTCAGCAATTGTGAGGACATGTTGTTATAACTGTCCGCGTTGAATAGGTTAGTGTATTCTGATTGATGTCTGTATACATATATATTACAGTTTTGTTTTTGTGTAAAGACTTGTTAAATATTATAGATTATTTGTTATGTTGTGAGATTTTTTGTTGATTAGTTTCTTCTTATCTTCTTTCATCTTTTTTCCCTAACTATCCGCTTTTTCATTCAATGTAACGACCCAAAATTTTAGTGATTTGAAATTGGAATGTTTAATTAATTTTAAATATTGAAAGTTAATTTTATAGATTTAATAGCTTGAATTTCAAATATAATGATTTATTGGATATTTTAATAATTGGAAATTGTTTAAAAAATTTAAAATTTGGGATTTTTATTTGAGTAAAAATAATTTTAAAGGCTTATTAAATTTCTATTAATAAGAATAAAGGTAATAAAACTTTTAAAATTCATTCAAAGATGATTTACTCGATTTTGAAAATATCTCATTTTAATTAACGAGTGAAAATAGCCTTCTGGGACACAGTCTCGGAATTTGACGAAACTAGTTCCATTGGATCCGTAATAGTATATTATTATCAGATTTGAAATTTCGTAGTGTTTGGAGTTACCATTTGGTCGTACGGGATAGAACACATTGAAATTTATATCGAAAATTTAATATTATAATTGGGTTCAAAAAACTATCTTCTGCATATGATCGAATTAAGGCTCGAGACTAGTTCCATTTCATTCAAAATAGGGGTATAACATTAGGAATGCCAGGCGGCATGCTTTGATAGGAGTTCGGTATTTTAAGCTGCTTTAAACGATATAATTGTAATTAAATAATATTTTAAATTATTTAAAGGTCAAACACAGCCGTTTTTCTGTCTCTTCAGCTCCCCTACTCTGAAAACAAGCCCACTCTACTCATGTGTTGTTCCCCTCGTTCTCTTCCTTTTAAATGCAGCAAGAAATCAAAATCAAAATCAAGTTATATACTTCATGAAAAATTCGAAAACCAGTTTTAAAAATCTTGTTTTTGCATGGGCTTCGATCTGGTATGCTCGAGTGGGGTGCAGTGACACTTTTAAGGCGATCGACGTTTGGGCTGAAGCTAGGGTTGAAGATTGATTTTGATTTTGAGGTCGATGTGGGATTTGGATGGCGTATTTGAGTTCGTGAGGGGGAAAGGCATCGGCGACCGCCTTTTGGATGGATTTCGATTAGCTTTGGCCATCGCGACATTGTACAGTCACACGTGAGCACGAGCAGGTCGCGACTTGTAGATGCAGACCGGACACATGGTGGTGGTGATGTACAGGTGCGGTTTTTGGATAGAAGTGTAGTGGAGTCGATGGATTTGAGTTTCGACCACTCTAACTCCATGTCAGTTGATGTCGTCCACGGCAGTTTGGGTTTCTCTGGTGTTCTTCGTTCACAGGGGAAAAATATGGAGAAAGGGGAAGGAGTTATGTTGGGCCAGGCTTTGATATAGGGTGGGTAGTTAAATGATATGTAAATTGTTTATAAACTTTTAAATTTATAATCGTTTAATTAAAAGTTGCGTAACATGTCCATACGAGGTCAAATCGAGGCATGGATTTTTGTGCTGTGCTCGTATCGAGGAAAGCTTCGCAACGGAGCTGGTTTGGATGGATTTGGAGCTTGTCTGAATTTTGGGTTAAAAATTGAATGCAAGTTCAATTTTAATTCAAAACAAAACTTTTTGGCGAATTAATAATCTAGGTGAGTAAATCTCACTCATTTGCATTACTGGATTAAATTTCGTTGTAACGACCCACTTTTCTGTACGGTCTAAACTGACAATAAACCGCACTTGTCAACTCAAATTGAACAAAGGGTGGATTGTTAGGGGTGAAGAAGAAGAAAGAAGATAAAAAGAAAACTAAACAAAAACATAGAATCTTACAAGCGCAGCGGAACAATATACAATAGATAAATACAGATCTTTATACAAAAAGAAATTGTAACTGTTAATATACATACAATCATCGGAGTACAACAGTCAACATAGCAAACTAGACAGTTATAATAACTTTTCCTCACAAGTACTGAATATACAGTTAGTATACACACAGTGGAATATAATCAAGTACGTGAAATACGTCTCTGTCATTCAACTCGTCTTCTGAGCACCATAGCATCCTAACCTGGATCTGCAATACTCGGTCAGACTCGAGCATTATTATAAAATAACACCCAAGTCAGTCTGGATAACCAGCGTGAGAAAACACACTCAATTTGAGTTACTACTATTATAAAAATCCTTTGAAAAACAAAGGTATCCCGTAAGACCATGCTACATATAAACACGACGGGTTTTTACCTTACAATAACCAAAACCATTTTATATAAAAATCCTGTGATATTATAATAGTGTCTAAATACAAGTACTTATATTAAAATAGCCGAAATTATTACATTAATTAAATTCCAGCATACTAGGCTTTACAATCAAAACCATAAGGCATGTATTGGAAAATGGATTTCATACTATGACCAAGTAAGGAACTACCTTCGATGGGTGCATCTCTAGATTAATGCACCCGAGTCTGACAAACATATTGTACCCTGCCACATAGAACCGACCTAGAACTTGACTACTAATATCGAATATGCCAATCGAAAATTCAAATATTTTCCCAAAACAAAAATTATGGAAAAATTTTATAAATTAAATTAAAAATACGTTCATAGAAATCAATTTGTAAAAATAACAATAAATTCATTATTATTTATCTGAATTGTTATCCAAACAATTTATTATTGCAATAAATACTAAGTGTTTCGAGCTCGTATGATCAAACGATAAGTCTGATCACCGCAAAACTCGACGGTGTATAATAATTCATTATTACGGAGGAATTGGTTTCGTCGAAATTCAAGACTATGTCCCGGAAGGCTATTTTTCACTCGTTTAATTAAAATATAGAATTTCAATTTCTGCTTAATTTCTTTAAATTCGAAATTCAAAAGTTCACTATCATCATACTAATTCAAATGGAATTTAATCAACTTTAGAAATCATTCCCATTCACAATACATTCTAGATTAAATTTATTTACCCGATTACAGTTATCCAAATAACCGTTATATTCGAATTTCTAAACTATTTTTTTCTTATTAATGTTAATTTTCAATATTGAAATCAATTTAAATATTCTAAATTCTAATTATCAAAATCCTGGTTCGTTACATTCCTCCCACCTTAAAAGAATTTTGTCCCTGAAATTCCAGCACATGCACACTCAATATTATTCATAAGCCCGCATGATGATCATAGATCATTCATATATAGAATTAGATTCGATCACTACTCGAATACATGACTCTATTTCCAAACCAGTATCGTTCACCCGATTTACTAGTGTGAACCCTGATCAGGCTCCTTGATTAGGAACCTCTGCTCTTCTTACATAGTTGTAGGTATGATAGAAAACCTTGGTTCCATATCAAGAATCTCATCAACTACTCGCCGTTAAAAATCGAGTAATAGATCCTTATTCAGAATGGTGTGAAACACCTCAAAGCCTTGTACTCGAATATCAGATCAACTATATGAAAAGAGAAATGATCTATGTCCACCTTCGCACTTATTTAATTAGTTACACCAATATCAATTCTATTCCTACTAAAACAATTAATACAACTCCATTAGATTTGTAAAACTTATAAAACACTCTTCCACAATTCAGGGGTATACATCACTATATTTCAAACTTTATTTGAATTTACATAAGAATTTTAAACACCCAGTTTTTATTTTTAAACAACATAGTTAATGAAAAGAAAGAAGACAAGAAGAAACTAAACAACATATAATCTCACAATGGAACGAATAATCTATATTATATAACAAATCTTTACACATAAAAAACTGTAATTTATATATATACAGACATCAATCAGAGTATACTAACCTATTCAGCTCAGACAGTTGTAACAACCTGTCCTCACAACTGCTGAATAATATACAGCAATGTAAACAACGAAAATATAATCATCTATGTAAATACGTTCCTGGGCCTCCAGCTCTTCTCCTGAAGCTCCAAAAATATCCATCTAAACTTGGAAATATGCTCGGTCTGACCCAAGCATTTAGGAAAAACCATGCTCGGGTCAGTCTAGTAAAACCAGCGTGGGAACTTAAATAACAAGGAATTTTATTTATTATAACTTTTAAAATCCTTTAAAATCAAAGACATCTCGTAAGGCCACGCCGCACATAAACACGGATGGGTTTTTACCTTACAATAACCAAAACCCTTTTATATAAGAAAATCCAGTGATATTATTGTTAACCCTTAATTTTCTACGACTCAAAAAGTGTACGACTCAAGAGGTATACGACTCAGTAAGTGTACGACTCAAGAGCTGCACAACCTAACAACTCAGAATACTTCACGACCTACGACTCATGGTCCAGACGACTCAACGAGTTAAGCTATCAACGACTCACCAAGTTAAGGTCTAAACGACTTAAGAGATTCCACGACTTAAGGGAAGCTTCGACCTAACCACTGTAAGGAGTTACCAACCTGGACGACTTACAACTTAAACGACTTACAACTTAAAGGACTCACGACTTAAGGAACTCACGACTTAGCTTAAGTCGTCCACGACCTAAAAGCTATCAAGATAAGATACAGTGCCTGCACCTATGCCACTTTTATCTGATAAGTCGGCCACGACTTATGATTTATTATAAGTCGACCATGACCTAGGACTTGGCTTCTACTAAGCCACAAACTGAACTCGGTAAGTCGCCCACAAGCTATTTTAAGTCAACCACGAGCCACGACTCATCTTAAGTCGGCCACGACTCATCTTAAGTCGGCCACGACTCATGACTTGGCAGAAACTCCTGTTCAGATTTCTCTATAAATAGACCCCTACCTTCAACATGAGGGGGACTTTTGGCCAGCCATTTCTTGAAGCATCGTTACTCTGCCGAACTCTCAACTCAATCAACACACAAAGATCTTCAAATACTCGAGACACTACAACAAGCTTCGAGAGGAATTTCATACATCCAACACGGATTCATCGAGTTTCATCATCGAAGTTTGAGCTAGTAGTCAAGGGTGTTTTGGTGATCAAATTGTATTGTATTTCGAAGAATATTGTATCAAATTGTAACCGAATCAGCAATAAAAGACTATAAAGTGGACGTAGGCTCAATTACGGGCCGAACCACTATAAATCTATTGTCTTTTACCGTTTTACTGCTATTTTCAGCCTATATTCTGTTCCCGTACCAACTGGTGGTGCTTTCACGATTCTATCACACACACACCGGGTGTTAGCGTTCACTTTTTAGCGTTAACATTTTGGTGCTTTCACTGAGAATTGAACTCAGGAATATTGTCATCATTGCTTCACAAAAGTTCGTTGAACAAGTCTCTTTCAAGACCAGAAGTTTGTTGGATATAATGGCTCCTGGAAGGAAACGTAAGGCTGTCAGATCTGAAGATGTTCATGATAATACCGCCACTTCTATTTCTCCAAGTCAAGCAGCTCCAAGCGTTGGGGTGACGCGAGAAGAGCTAGATGCTGCTGTGTCCGGATTGTACCAGCAGATTGAAACTCAGAATAATTTGATGATGGAAAAATTGAATGCTTTGCTCGGCGCTAACCAAAGACCAGTGGGTAATGAATAAAACATCGCTGATGCCCTTCGCAACTCCGAAGGGAGAAATATTCCTCAAGGGGGATCAAGTGCTGCTGAAGGGGCACCCCTCCAAGCTGAAGGATCTAGGCCATCGCCAGTTTTCCGCGAACATTTGCCCGGACAAACTTCTGAGAAAATGGCCGAAGTCTACTCCGCAAAATCTTTAAACAATGAGGAATATCTTTCTGGCATGATTAAGCAAATAATGAAAGAGAGCATGCAGAGAGATGAAGATGAAAGCGAATGGGGATTCGCACCAAGTAAGACTCCCTTTACTGAGAAGATTCTAAAGGCTGAGTTTCCTAGAAAATTTGTTCCCCCCACCATTCCTGCTTATCGGGGAACAAGTGATCCAAATCAATTCATGTATAAATATGACTGGCACATGACCGGCGCAAGGGCAACTAATGAGATTAAGTGCCGGTATTTCCCAGTATATTTGGAAGGGGTGGCACTTCTCTGGTTTACCAAGCTCCCTGTTCGATCTGTAGATCAGTTTTCCGATCTGACCCGAAAGTTCAAAGAGCAATTCAGGCTGTACGCTTCAAAGGCAAAGGACATAATGTCGTTGTCTAGTCTTGAACAGAATCCGGGAGAGCCTATTAAGTCATTCTTGAATCTCTTCAATATAGCTCTAGCGGAAGTTGACAACGCAGAGCCACGAATGGTCTTAACCTATTTGATGCGTGCTATCGACAAATCGAGCAAATTTGGAAAATGGCTGAAATGAAGGAGCCAAATTCTCTCGAGAAATTCTATAAGAAAGCTGATGAATTCATACGCTTGAAAAATCTTCCTGTGCCAATGAAAGTGGTGGCAACAAAGGTGGATAATAATATTGCTGCTTCGGTAAAGAAAGATTTCGGAGGACAGAAAAGGGAAAATCACGATGGGAAGAAACAAAAGGATACAAAGAAACCTCGCTTCTTCAAACCCTCAGATTTCACTCCATTGACCGACACTCCGGAAAATATCTTCTTTGCCACCAAAGATGCCGTGGATTATCCCAAACCAGTTGAGATAAAAACGGAAAAGGGTGCTATGCGAAATGGAAAATTCTGTCGCTTTCACAATCAACCCGGTCATGATACCAATGAAAGTCGTCACTTGAAGAGCTTAATTGAAGAATTGTTGAGGGAAAAAAAGCTGCAACAGTATGTCAAGAAAAACAGGAATGACCCAACTTCGTCCACTCAGGGGCAGCAACCCCATATTCAACCATTTGGCTCGGGTAAAGGCACTACGGCACATGAATCCGAAAGGCCCATTATCAATGTAATTACAGGAGGCCCACACCCAGCGGGCAGAAGCTGGGGTGAAATGGAACGATATGCTCATGCTTTGAAGTACATCCCAGCAAAAGAAGATGCTGCACCCCTGAAGCAACAGAAGACTTCTAATGATGATATTATGTTCAAGGCTAGGGATTCTATGGGTATTGAAGCTCCAACCATAGATCCCTTGGTCATCTCTGCAGGAATTGGGCCAGCTATCGTAAGACGAGTGCTCATTGATTGCGGTGCTTCCTGCAATATACTCTTCAAGAAAACATTTGACCAGATGAAGATTCCAATGACCGACGTTCAAGCTTCATCACAAAAGATTGTTGGTTTCATTGGGGAACCGCAGCAACCAATCGGAACTGTCGACTTGTTCGTGGAACTTGGAGAAGGGCAGAAAAGGGTGGTTCGGAAACAAACCTTTGTAATTGTTGATGGATTTTCTACCTACAATGCTTTCCTAGGCCGACCAACTCTAGCTGCATTCAAAGCCATTTTGGCCCCGTGGTGCCTAACTATGAAATTTCCTACAGAAAATAGTGTTGGTGTCATCAAGGGAGATCAAAATGCTGGACGCCACTGTTATCTTATAGAACTTCGAGAGGCCAGGAAGAGAGAGATGGGTAAAGATGCGGCAGCCCCCCTCCGCATCAAAAACCCAACCTTATAGCAAATACAGGATGGTCCCTGCACTGGCGAGCATAGTGGTGTAAGAAGAGAAATGGATCCCAGAAAAGCCAGTGCAGAGGAAAATAGAGTGGTGTCGATGGAGGTAACGGTACCAGTACCTGTTGATCTTAAAGACCCAAACAAAGTGCTGAATGTGGGTTCGCAACTCAGTATGGCAGTCCAAAATATGCTAATATCATTCTTGAAAGCAAATCTGGACGTATTCGCTTGGAGTCATGCGGATATGTGCGGAATATATCCAGAAATTGCTATACATACCCTGAACATTGATCCGAAATTCACGCCTGTGAAACAGAAGAGAAGAACCCAAGGTCCAGAAAGGTCAGCAACACTAAAGGAAGAGGTAGACCGACTCATGGAAAATCATTTCATCAGAGAGTCCATATATCCGAATTGGGTTTCAAATCCTGTGCTGGTTAAGAAGGCCAATGGAAAATGGAGAGTGTGCATTGATTTCTCAGACTTAAACAAAGCCTGTCCAAAAGACTGCTTCCCGTTACCAAGGATTGATCAACTGGTAGATGGAACAGCCGGACACGAATTGTTATCTTTTATGGATGCTTACTCTGGGTATAACCAGATTATGATGCATGAGTCAGACCAAGAGGATACGAGCTTCGTCACAGATGTTGGTTTATACTGCTACAAAGTCATACCTTTCGGATTGAAAAATGCAGGGGCAACATATCAAAGGCTTGTTAATGCAATATTCAAATCACAGCTTGGGAAGACTATGGAAGTCTATGTTGATGATATGTTAGTGAAATCAAAGAAAGCAGTTGACCATATGGACCACTTGGCAGAAATGTTCGGAATCCTCCGAAGATATGGAATGAAGCTCAACCCTTTGAAATGTTCATTCGGAGTAGAGTCTGGGAAATTCTTGGGATTTATCGTAAGCGCTAGGGGCATTGAGGCCAATCCTGCTCAAATTACTGCTCTAAGAGAAGTCAAAGCCCCTAGAACAAAGAAGGAACTACAAAGCCTGAAGGAACTACAAAGCCTGAATGGGAAATTCTTGGGATTTATCGTAAGCGCTAGGGGCATTGAGGCCAATCCTGCTCAAATTACTGCTCTAAGAGAAGTCAAAGCCCCTAGAACAAAGAAGGAACTACAAAGCCTGAATGGAAAAGTTGCTGCTTTAAGTCGATTCATTTCCAAAGCTACTGATAAATGCATCCCCTTCTTTGACGCTTTAAAGAAAGGAAAAAAGAACTTCGAATGGACACCTGAGTGCCAGAAAGCTTTCGATGAATTAATCTGTCACATGGAAGTGCCTCTAATACTTTCCAAGCCCAACAATGGCGAAGACCTTTTCATATACTTGGCAGTTTCATCCCATGCCCTAAGTGCCGCACTGGTACGAGAGGATGCAAAAGTTCAACATCCGGTTTACTATATCAGCAAAAGACTCACTAGGGCAGAAATGAATTATTCGAAGCTAGAAAAGCTCGCCTACTGTTTACTGATTGCTTCTAGAAATTTGAGGCCGTATTTTCAAGCTCACCCTATCAAAGTTCTCACCGACCAGCCCCTAAAGCAAGTCCTATTTCGCCCTGAAACTTCGGGCCATCTTCTGAAATGGAATATTGAGCTTAGCCAGTATGATATCACTTATCATCCCCGAAGAGCGATCAATGGACAGGCCTTAGCAGATTTCATCGCAGAGTATACAAATAAGGGTGATAAAGAGGAAGAAATTACAGTTGACATCCCGACTAAATGGAAGTTATATGTTGATGGCTCAAGAAATGATTATTGTTCCGGAGCTGGGGTTGTGCTTGAAACACCTGAAGGGCGATCATTTTGTTACGCATTAAGATTGGAATTCCCTTCTACAAACAATGAAGCAGAATATGAAGCTCTAATTGCTGGATTAAAGATCGCAAAGGAATTAAACATCAAAGCATTACAAATCTTCAGTGATTCTCAGCTCATTGTGTGTCAAGTAAAGAAGGAATTTCAGGCTAAAGGAGGAAATCTGCCCGCTTATTTGTCGAAGGCTTCCGAACTTCTCAATGATTTCGATCATTATTCGATAAGCCACATACCTCGAGAAGAAAATATGAAAGCAGATTCTCTAGCAAAGTATTCGAGCTCCGGAGAAGCTCAATTATTGGGATTGGTTCCTGTGGAGGTCTTGTCAGTTCCAAGCACCAATGATATGGATATCGACTGGATCATGGCTGTATCTCAAGAACAAGAGTCATGTATGACCCCAATCAAAGAATATCTACTCAACGGCTCCCTACCAGAAAATGCTAAAGAACGCCAAAAGCTCTTAAGGAAAGCATCAAGATATGTAATTCAAGACGGCCGGTTATACAGGCGGGGATTCTCAATGCCATTACTCCGATGTGTAACCAAGGAAGAAGCTAGGACAATCTTAGCAGAGGTACACGGAGGAGAATGTGGGGATCATTCAGGCGGTCAAACACTTGCCAAGAAAGTTCTTCGGTATGGGTATTTCTGGCCCGATATTAATCGAGATGCTGCTATCTACTCCAGAAAATGTGACAAATGCCAGAGATTTGCAAAAATCCCAAGAGCACCTTCAACTGAACTAACACAGATGGTCAGTCCATGGCCGTTTGCCATTTGGGGGAATAGATCTAATCGGACCTTTACCAATCGCCAAGTCGGGAATCAAATATGCTATTGTTGCTGTTGATTATTTCACTAAATGGGCTGAAGTTGAACCTTTGGCCACTATTACTTCTAAAAAGATGATAAATTTTGTAACGAAAAATATCATTTGCAGGTATGGTGTGCCACAGAAGATAATCACAAACAACGGTACTCAATTTGAAAGCGAAGAGTTCCAGGACTTCTGCAAGCAATTCAAAATCCGAAAAAGTTTCTCAGCCGTGGCTCATCCGTAGGCAAACGGGCAAGTTGAAGCAATAAACAAAATTATCAAGTCAACCATCAAGAAACAGCTTGAAAAAGCAAAAAGTGGTTGGGTCAATAAGCTTCCATTAGCACTATGGGCATACAGAACTACTCACAAAACTGCGACTGGGCACACTCCATTTTCATTGGCATACGGGTCAGAAGCAATGATTCCAGTGGAAGTAGAAGTTCCTTCACACAGGAGAATCCATTTCAACGAAGCTGAAAACGAAAAGCTGCAACTTGAAGCACTTGACTTTCTTGATGAAAAAAGAGAAGAAGCTAGGCTCAGAGTTTCAGCTTATAAGCAAAGGATAGCCAGGCACTTCAACTCTAAAGTTCGCCAACGCAGCTTTGAGGTCGGAGACTTAGTTTTGAAGAGGATCATGACAGCAACTGGTGTGTTTGGGCCAAACTGGGAAGGGCCATATGTCATAGGCAGTAAACTTCTTGATGGCACTTTCAAACTCATGACTGTTGAAGGAGATCCAATTCCAAGAGCCTGGAACAGCAACCACTTACGTCCTTATTTTACTTGAAAAAGCTTTGCTCAAGATTGTAAAATAGTGACGAATGTATCAGTTGTATTGTGAGAAATTGTAAATCAGTATAAATGAATGAAAGCTATAAAGTGGATGTAGGCCCGATTCTTGGCCGAACCACTATAAATCTTGTGTTCTTTACTGTTTTATAATGTTTGTTTCATTTCGATATGTAAATTCTTTAAATGTATTGCTAAAATATCAATTCAAAATTGCAGGACATTAAAACAAGGCTTACTCGTCACAAAGCCAAGCGGCCCCTAAAAGTCACTTATTAAGCAAATTTCAAGCAATAAAAATTCCAAATTCGAATCCCATACAAGAGGAACTTCACATAAAAAGTTGACGATGCCACTGTGTCAAGCACTTGTTAACTGGTTGTGATCGTCAATATAAAAAGACATCCAACCAAGTAACTTGCGTTTACCCTGTGGAGTCACTCAACAGTGAAGTCTACTTCTTCGGATAAAGCAATTTACTTGCAAGAGAAAGGAAGACGCGCTTGGAAACGATAATAAAGGATCGCAGATGAGCAGATGATGAGAAAACATGGGCCGGCAAACATAGAAGCATCCAAAAGGAGGTATGCCTCTCAATAAGAAGGCCGGAAGATCCACTAAAGGGACGCCTTCCCAAGCAGAAGGAACAGGACCCTCGCTAACTGGTCGTGATGCATCCGATCAGACAGCTTGCGTCCGTCCCATGGATCCACTCGCCCCTGAGACGCAACCTTCCTGACACACCAATCAACCAAAGCCCTCTAACGAGGCACGCCAATAAATGGGAGTGCTTTCCTCAATCAAAAAGATCGGTGGGACCACCGAAGGGGCACCTTCCCAAGCTGAAGGAACAGGGCCCTTGTTGGTTGGTTGCGACCGTTCGTACAAACGAACATCCAATCAAGCAACTTGCGTCCGCCCCGTGGACCCATCCGACCATGAGAAAGTAACCTCCAAGCAATCAAAAAGCCCTTTCCCAAGGCATCACAAGCCCTCTTCGGAGGCACATGCCCTCTTCGGAGGCAAAAGCCCTTTCCCAAGGCACCACAAGCCCTCTTCGGAGGCACATGCCCTCTTCGGAGGCAAAAGCCCTCTCCCGAGGCACCGCAAGCCCTCTCCGGAGGCACAAGCCCTCTTCGAAGGCACAAGCCCTCTTCGGAGGCACAACTCTTTAGAGGAGCCCTCTTCGGAGGCATGTCCCAAAATAGAATGCTCAAACCAAAAAGCCTTCTCCGGAAGCATATTTCAACTCTCAAAGGAAGATTAACTTATTCATCTCAAAAAGTTCTTCCTAAAAAAGTTGAAATACTACAAAAAGACCTCTTCGGAGGCACACTTCATCGTACTTGAAGTACCAAAAATAAGCCCTTTGCTGAGGCACAAAACCAAAACCTTCTTTAGAAGCTCATTTCACTACGTAGGAAAATGCACTTTTTAATAAATAAAAAGTGATTATCTCCGAAAGTTGAAGTGTTTTTCGAGAAAAAGAGAGAAAATAAAAATTTCTCCAAAGACGAGATATACTCTATTAAAAGCAGAATAACTCTTCCCTTAAAAGTGGAATAGTTATTCTCTGAAATAAGAGTATCAGTCTTGTAAAAGCAAGAAATATTGCAATATACTTGTGGTATGGGGGCAACATTATGCAATTCGGTTACATTAATAAAAGTAATATACAAGCAACATACCACAAGTTCATTGCAATATCATGTAAAGAAGATGTGGAATAAATGCGTTCTTGAAACACAGACAAAAAGTTTGTACAAGTAAAAAGAATCGTTTACTCTACACTTCAAATGAAAAACAGATATATTCCTACATACACAAGAATTTGTACAAGTAAAATATCTATTTTATTCAATACTATGATAAATTTTTACATTGTGCAGATTACAAAAAGAAGCGGGGACCGGTACCCGCACAATCTCCGGTCGATATAAGCAAAAAGAAAGACAAAAGGCCCAGTTTATTACTCCTTCCCACCTTTAGTACCCTTGCCCGGTTTGATGACCAGTTTCGGAATCCGGCGTGGACGGGATGGAGAAGGAGGAGTAGTCGGGTCTTCTTCAACATTTTCTTCATCAACCGAAGCACTCTTCTTCTTCTTCTTCATGGCACGCTTCCCTTTCCTTTTCGAGGAAGACTCGCTTCCAGGAGTAGTAAGAAGTGTGGAAAGTTTTGTGTCGTCATCAAAAGACTGCTCCGGAGTCTTTTCACCTTCTTCAAGCTCCACAGCCTTTTGCTCCTGCGAAACAACCGGATCGTCCAAGTCTTTGAGGGCTTCTATTTTCTCTTCTTGCGATCCCGGTTGAGAAGCTGGAAGAGGAGTAATTTGAGAAGAAGAGGGAGCGGCAGCCAAAGAAGGAGAAGTTGGCGCAACTTTCGGTGCTTCTGCTACAGAAGAAAAGAAGTCAAAATTAGTGTTCTCCGAAAAAAGAGAAGATATTGGATCACCAGGACTTAAGTAATAAGCGAGAAATTCATCCAAATCAATTGAATCAAATGAATAATCCACTTGAGCCATATCTGACTTGAAGTTACCTGGAGAAATCGGTTTGGACAAATCAATTTCAAATTTATCAGCCTCAGTTTCTTCTTGGCTCTTATCTTCAATTTGGGTAAGAGGAGTCTCGGAAGTATCGGGTTTAGCTTCGACATCTTTTGCAGCAAGTGGAGAGTGAGAGCTAGAACCAATGATATCGACATCGGTCAAAGTCGAAGTGTGGACAGGGGCAGTTAGAGATACTTTCTTTTCTGGATGCTCCTCTGCCACTGTCCCGGCTCTAGCTTCGGCAAGTTGCTCTTTGCCTCTAGCAAGCGCATCACGTGCTTCATCACCTAGATAAAGCGCTGCAAGGTCTGCCTCCGCATAGCCAACAAATGTATCAATTACGGCCTCCCAAACTTCGGCCAGTGTAATCTCGTATTTGGGGCCCAAGAACGAAAGACTGCCGCGGCCCAGAACGCTGTGCATATAAAAGTCGAATAGAGTAGAATCGATGCTAGCTTTAGTGGCTTCGTGAGACTCTTCGGCCGCAACTTGCCCGGCAACCGCGTCATCACGCTCCTTCTCAACTTTAAGAAGCCTAGCTTTAAGCATTTCTATCTCTGCGTTCTGAGAGTGAAACTTTTCTCGCAGCTCAGCATTTTCTTTGCGATATTTCTCAGTAATGTGCTGCTCAGCTGCTAGCTTCATTTCGGCATCCCTTTGTGCAGCGTGTGCGTCCCGCACTTGCTTTTGAAAGACTTCTTCCTTTTGAGTATGTGATGTAGAAGAAGAGGCGAGATCTTCCTTAAGTTGCTTGACTTCAGATTCAAGCTTTGCGTTGTCATCTGCGATGCTCGTCATCTCCGCATCATGCTGCTTACACCATTTATCCCATTCAGCTTTATCATTCTCCAAAGTCAGCATGTTTTCGAGATTCATATGGTTGATTCTCTGGAGTTCATCAACAAGCTTTTGCCATTGCGACATCCGCTCAATGTCAAGCTTGACAGCATCTAGATTTCTGAGCATGGCTTGTTTATCAATCGGGACCAAATCTAGGTCAAAGCGCACTCCTTTTAAGCACCAATTCGGAAACCGGCTTTGAAGCGTTGGAGGACCATCTTTAACCTGATACTGGGGCCTGCTGATGATTGCTTGGATATCAGTTTTCTTCAAAGGAGGAGAGCCGGCCGGAATATCAGAAGAGATAGGAGCGTCAGCCTTTTCAGAAATTGAAGACGCGTCCTTTTCACTAAGTTTAACCCGTTTACTAGGATCGTCGGTGGCATGGCCCTTTCCTTTATCATCATGATGTTTTCTTTTGTGAGACTCATCGTCTCTCCTTCTCTACTGCTCTTCATAGGCTCGCCTCTCTTGAGCTTTTCTAATTGCTCGCTCTTCGTCCGATTCTTTGCGAGTAGGGAGATAGCGTCCATAATCGTAAGAATCGCGTTGTCATAATACGAGCCAGTTCGCCCCATTGTAGAACCTGAAATTGATGGAACCATTAACGACCGCAGCTGAATACTTATGATTATTTGTACAAACAAATATGTAGTAAAACAGCCAAGGACTGTCCTGTGGATCCATCCAACAATAAAATATAATTGTCTGACAAATAAATCAAAACATTCTTCTGAAATTCACTTCACTACGTAGGAAAATCCACTTTTTAACAAATAAAAAGTGATCATCCCCGAAGTTGAAGTGTTCTTTAGAAAGGAAGAAAAAGTAAAAATTTCTCCAAAAACGAGATATTTACTATTAAAAGCAGAATGATTCTTCCCCTAAAAGTGGAATAGTTATTCTCTGAAATAAGAGTATCAGTCTCGTAAAAGCTAGAAATGTTGCAATGCACTTGTGATATGGGGGCAACACTATACAATTCAGTTACATTAATAAAAGTAATATGCAAGCAACATACCGCAAGTTCATTGTAATATCACGAAAAAGTAGATGTGGAATAAATGCATTCTCAAACACAGACAAAAAGTTTGTACAAGTAAAAAGAATCGTTTATTCTACACTAAAAATGAGAAACAGATGCATTCTCACATACACAAGAATTTGCACAAGTAAAATAGCTATTTTATTCAATACTATGAAAACTTTTTACATTGTGCAGATTATAAAAAGAAGCGGAGACCGATATCCGCACAACTTCCGGTCAATACATACAAAAAACAGAAAAGGCAAAATCAGGCTTATTTCTCCTTCTTTCCGCCTTTAGAGCCTCTACCCGGCCTGATAATTAGCTTCGTAGGCCGTTGTGGATGAGTCGGAGAAGAAGGAGAAAGAGGCACAGCCGGATCAACTTCTGCTTCCTCTCCAGCGGCAGAAGAGCTTTTCTTGCCTTTCTTCGAAATTACGCGTTTTCCCTTCTTTTTCGAGGAAGACTCATTGCCTGGAGTAAAAAATTCTGAAAGCTTAGTGTCGTCGTCGTAAGACTGCTCCGGAGTCTTCTCGCCTTCTTCAAGTTCCCCAGTTTTTGGCTCTTGTGAAACAACCAGATCGTCCAAGTCTTTAAGGGCTTCAATTTTCTCTTCTTGCGATCCTAGTTGAGAAGCTGGAAGAGGAGTAACTTGAGAAGGAGGAGGAACGGCAACTGAAGAAGGAGAAGTTGGCACAGCTTTCGGTGCTTCCGCTACAGAAGAAAAGAAGTTAAAATCAGTATTCTCCAAGATAAGAGAAGATATTGGTTTGTTCAGGCTTGAGTAATAAGTAAGAAGTTCATCAAGCTCAGTCAAATCTAATGAGTCATTTACTGGAACTGGGTCGACGTCAAAGTTACCTGGAGAAGTCGGTTTGGCGAAATCAATTTCAAATTTCTGAGCTTTAAAGTCTTCCATAGCCTCTTCCTCTGTGGGAGTGGTCACAATTTCTTTGTCAACGTTAGTGGGAGGCGAAGAGTGAGAACTAGAGCCAGCAATATCAACATCAGCTAAAGCCGAAATACGAACAGGGGCAATAGGAAGTATTTCTTTCTCAGGAAGCTTCTCTCCCGTCGCTTCGGCTCGCACTCGGGTAAGCTGTTCTTTTCCTTTGGCAAGTGCAGCGTGGGCGCTCTCATCTAAATAAGTAGCTTCAAGATCTGCTTCAGCATAACCGGCACCGCCAAACATATCAATGATCTCCTCCCATACTTCAGCTAAGGTGACTTCATATTCCGGTCCCAAAAATGAAAGGCTCCCACGCCCCAAGACGCAATGGATATAAAAGTCGAATAAAGTCGTGTCAATGGTGGCTCTGGTTGCCTTATGGGATTCTTCAGTTGCAGCTTTACCAGCGAGAGCTTCATCACACTCTCTTTCAGCCTTCAATAACTGAGACTGCAGTCTCGCAATTTCTAAGTCTTGAGAGCTAACTTTCTCCCGAAGTTGAGCAGCGTCATCGTGATATTTTCTAGTAACATGCTGCTCTGCTTCAAGTTTCACTTCAGTATCCCGTTGAGCAGCATGGGCATCTCCAACTTGCTTTTGGAGCATTTCTTCCTTCTGTGAATAAGAAGTGGAAAAAGTACCAAGCTCATTTTTGAGTCTTTCAACTTCGGCTTCAAGCCTCCCATAATCATTAGTAATGCTTTTCATTTCAGCATCGTGCTGCTTACACCATTTATCCCATTCAGCCTTATCATTCTCCAGAGTCAGCATGTTTTCGAGATTCATGTGGTTGACTCTCTAGAGTTCATCAACATGCTTTTGCCATTGCGACATCCGCTCAATGTCAAGTTTGACAGCATCTAGATTTCTGAGCATGGCTTGTTTATCAATCGGGACCAAATCTAGGTCAAAGCGCACTCCTTTTAAGAACCAGTTCGGAAACCGGCTTTGAAGCGTTGGAGGACCATCTTTAACCTGATACTGGGGTCTGCTGATGATTGCTTGGATATCGGTTTTCTTCAAAGGAGGAGAGCCAGCCGGAATATTAGAAGAGACAGGAGCGTCAGTTTTTTCGGAAATTGCAGACGCGTCCTTTTCGTCAAGTTTAACCCGTTTACTCGGGTCATCGGTAGCATGCCTCTTCCATTTATCATCATGATGTTTTATTTTGTGAGACTCATCGTCTCTCCTTCTCTGCTGCTCTTCATATGCTCGTCTCTCTTGAGATTTTCTAATTGCTCGCTCTTTGTCAGATTCTTTGCGAGTGGGGAGATAGCGTCTATAATCGTAAGAATCGCGCCCTCCATAGTGCCGAAAGTTGTCGTAATACGAGCCACTTCGCACCATTGTAGAACCTGAAATTGAAGAAAAAGCAAGTCTTAGAAATCTTCGAAGTAGAGAATTTAAGTGCATACAAGTGCTTAGCATCCTAAGTGTGTGTGGCGTGTAAGCTACGCGCATCAGATTACAAACCACTTTGTGGTGTGGGAGTGGCAATGGCTTGTGTAGAAGGCGTTGTGGTTTGTCGCAAGGAAGAAGTTGCTTCGATAACAGGAGAGATCACTTTAGAAACATCATCTTTAAAGAGCTCCTGAGAGGTTATCATGATGTCGCTCAGACTGTCAAAGGTATCATCGCCATGGGGCACAGGAGAATTATCTTTTTCAACTTCCACCTCAACCATCTTTTCAGAAATGTGAAGATTTTCTTCCTCTTCAACAACTGGGGCAAGTGCTAACTTACTGGACGGCCCCGCAATGTCGGTAGAAGTAGAACACTTTACCAATGAAGTCTCAGCGGTGGTTTCTTTCAGTAAAGATTCTGTAGCAGGAACTGGGGCATCTGATGCCTTAGTTGGAGAATCGGGGATTTCACGCGGTTGAATGGAGCGAGAAGGATGTAAGAGTCCAAATTGGTGCAGGAGCTCGTAATTTAGTAGAAATTTGGCGCTCCTCTCCTCAACAGCCACCGCACTGAGAGTTTCGAAGATTGGCTGGCGGACGGAATCCCTAAGCGGAGAAGGTAGTGCTACAAAAGGAAAGGGCGAGGTTAACACGACAACTCAAGCTTCGAAAAGTTCGGAAAAAATAAGGAGCGTAGACAAAAGGTCTTACTTCCTACTCTCCAGTTGGTATAAAATCCCGGAGGACAACGAACAAAGAAAAACTGGCTCAGGAACCCGGGAACGCTTTCGGGAAGACCGATAATCAGTCTACGATTCCTGGCACTCCTCACAAGTGTGATAGAGGGATGGTCTTTGTTCTTTGCAAATGTGCACAGGAAGCGAATTTCTGCAAAACTGGGAAAACGGTCCAGCATTCTCCTAAAAAGCACACACAGTCCCAGCAGGATGGCGTAGCCATTAGGGTGTAGTTGAAAAGGGGAGATAGATAGTCGGAGGAGAAGTTCTCGAAGACAGTCGTTAAATGGGGGAATAGCTCCACTCAAACACATTTCGCGGTTAATTGCGACAAAGCCATGGGGCGGCCTATCAACAATATCATTTATTCCAGGGAACAAAGCGTCAGCTTCGGCAATGCCAAACTGGATGCATAATTGACGAAAAACTTTATGGCTCAGAGTAGTAGAAGTCCTTTCCGGAGGATCGTTCAATGGAGTAGCAATTGGAAAAGCTTCTCCAGCTGGTTCCAAGTCTTCTTGTTGAGATGTCATTCTACACAAGGAACTGGATGATCAAATATTAAGGTGCACGTTTCCTAAAAAGTGTGAAGTGTTATGTAAAACTAGTGAAATAACAGGTAAATATAGTTGGAATCAAATTGGTTGATATTTGTCAATTATAGAATTCCGGGACTTGTTATTATAAGTACGAGTACAGTGTTGATGCATACAAGTCAGCTTTAATTGATTATTTAGGCTTTGCTTTAATGCTTCACCTGAACTTGTCAATTCACAACATTTCATACACATGCGTTCATTTAAGTTGCTTATTTTTTTTATCGACTAATCTGTCGTTCGATGTGGGCAGTCAATGGCAGCATATTCGTCCTGCTTTTCTGCAAATGCTATATTTAACAGGTTGACAGCTTTAAAAATTAAAGTAATCTCCAAGGAAGTACAACAAAAGTTCAAGTTCAAACAATTCGAAGTTCAAGCGGTTCATTTTGACAGTTTAAAACTAAAGTTCAGTCAGGTTCCGTCAAGGCTTTGCAAATGTCCAAGGCATGTTCTCTTAAGTCAGATTGTTCAAGTCCAAGAATTCAAGGCATTGGAATTTGGCTAAGTAATTAGGTCGTTCAGATGCGCTCACGAGTTAAGAGTTTTAAGTACTAACTCGTCCACGATCTATAAGATGTTGCAAGACAAGTTAGGTCGTTAACTTTTTAGGTCGTAAGCCGCACAAAGGAAAAGTCGTCAAAATAGCATTCCTGTCCTAGCTCGGCAACGACCTAAACCCTATGCCGCAAGAGTGGTAGAAGCAACCAAAGGAGTTAGGTCATGCACGATCTAGGTTGTGAAAGTGTTAGGTCGTTTTCAGGGGATCTCGAGCTATCTCCTGCTCGAGCCAAAGCTTCAGTTCCTCTCTCCAAATTCCTTCCTCCACTAAGAAGCTCATTAACTCATCAATCTCCCAACCTGTCTCGTTCCCCATAATTATCCAACCCGATAATGGCCTATTCATCCCCTCTAAAATCACCAATCCATCAAACTCCTAACCCGTCAACTATCCAACCCGTTAACCCATTAACCGGTTAGCCTCTCCATCAACCCTAGTTCTGACACACCACTAAACCACCGCGAATCAAAATCGCTGCAAGTCATACCGAGCCACCTTAAGTTCATTGATATCCTGTATAATAGTTTTCGCAAGGTCCGAGGGGAGAAATCATGGACGAAGGTCGACGGCAATGATCGGCGATTGGTAAAAAGAGACGAAAATGCTTACACGGTGTGAAACTAGAAATGGTTGGAAGTAAATCGAGTCGAAATCGCCTTTGGAAGCTTGAAAATACGTTAATGGCAGATGCGGCTTAAAGATCAAGTAGTAGGAAGGAAGTAAAGGGAACGACTTAAGCTTTTTATACCTCGAAGCAACGGAATTTGAATCGACCCACACGAGTTAAGATGAGTCAAAGCACACGACCTACGACTTAGGCGTGTACTTCGAGGGGCAAATGTTAACTCACAATTTTCTACGACTCAAGAAAGCCACCAGCTCACGACCTAAAGAATGTTGCGACCTAAGAAAGCTCACGACTTAAAGAAGCCTACGATTCAACAGGTTCCGACCTAAGGAATGGTCCGACTTAACGGCTTGCGAGTTAAGGAAGGTCCCGACCTAAGGCAGTACATGACTTAAGCTACAGGACCGACTTAATAGGTTACGACTTAAGTTATGCCACGACCTATGGGAAGCTACGACCTAACGAGTTAAAAAGCTAGCGACCTACGACCTAAGTGGTCTTAACGGCCTACGACTTAACTACTCAGAGGACTTACGACTTAGTGACTTAAGAGAGCTAACGACCTAACTGCTGAAGGGACCTACGAGTTAACGACCTACGACCTATGGGCGATAGCGATCTAACAAGTACTGGCTCCTGAATCCTTAAATACTTAGCGACCTGAGGAACTAAGGCTCTAACGACCTACGACTTATCTTAGGTCGTCCCCAACCTAAGGCTTCTCATGCCATCTCCGTAAGTCGCTCACGACCTACCACTTTCCCTTAGCCCGTTCACGACCTATGCCTTAGCAAATATGTGGAACCATTATGTGCAGCTGTTAAAGGTAGCCCGAGCTTCTTAGGTCGGGGACGACTTACGACCTATCTTAAGTCGTAAACGACCTAAGGACTTGGAAACTGAGTTCAGGCCAGATTCTTCCCCTATAAATATGAGAGCTACTCCAACGAGAAATCCAACGAGAAAGAGACTTTTTGGCCATCCATTTCTCAAAACGTCGATACTCTGCCGAATTCTTTACTCAATCAACAATCGAAGATCTTCAAACACTCAAGACACTACAACAAGCTACGAAAGGAATTTCATACATCCAACACGGATTCGTCAATCATCATCGAAGTTTGAGCTAGTAGTCAAGATTGTTTGTGTGATCAAATTGTATTGAGTTTTACAAGTGTATTGTACCGTTTTGTAACCAGATTCAATAATAAAGAGATTCAAAGTGGACGTAGGCTCGATCTCAAGCCGAACCACTATAAATTGTTGTCTTTTACCGTATTTTTTTCTATTTTACTGCTTATCTCTGATTCCCGTCACGCGGGTGGTGCTTTCACGATTCTACTACACACACCGGGTGTTAGCATTCACTTTTTAGCGTTAACAAGTAGAATGAAGTTTATTTCTGCTAAATAAATGTCGTAAACTAACTTATCCAATTAATAATAGCAGAACAGTGATTTATTATGCTAAACAGGGTCTAATTAATTTAATCAGCGGAACGGTGATTTATTTTCACTAAACAAATGTCCAATTTACCACATTCAATTCAATTTAACTCAACAGTATTTTATTTGGCCAAATAAACGTCAAAGATTAAGGTATATAAATTTTAATCGACGTTATTATTAAAATAACGTGATTTAAATCCTGCCCGTTTAAATACGTCATAAATTTATACATGGCCAGAACTATCAATGGGCTACACTATAATATTGTACTCATCCATACGAGTACAATGTAAAAATCTATATGTAAATCGGATTTCATTTGAATGATCATGAATTTCTAAAGTCAACATGTAAATGTTAATATAATTAAAAACAAGAATATATATATAAGCACTCACCCAAACCTTATGCCGACCAGGCCCACACGGCCCATGCCCAAAGCAGCGTTCAAAAAGAAATGCCCTCCCCCTTCATATGCATGCAAAGGAACATATTAATGTGGACCTATTTGCAAACTCATCTGCATTAAACAGTAACATTATTTTCTCCTTCTTGCTTACAAACTCCCTTCCCATGCAGCGTCCTCCCTCATGCTTGTCCTTCCCTATAACTCCTCTGCTCCACCATAGGCCAGTAGGTCACAGGTCCCCATGCATATACATGCTACCTCGACCCTTCTCCTCGTTATCTCGCCTCGCATGCAAACTCAAGATCCATGGCCGAATAAGGCCCACCACACTACACCCGACACTCAAAACCCTCAAGCAACAGTGGACTTCTATCCTTTCCAACATCTCCACATTCCCAAAAATCATTTAGTTTCATCCAAACTTGCATGCCACCACCCAAACGAAAGTGTGCGAAGGTCCCGCTCGAATGATGTTGTACGTGAATGAAAAAGGAAAGAAAGAGAGAGCATAGAGAAGAGGAATAAAGCATAAGAAAAAAAATATAAGGAAAAAAAATGAGTTGCATATTCATATATAATATAAACACAAAAATTTCAATGCTTCAAAGACAAGTATTTAATGCAAAATCAGGACGAGTATTTAATGCAAGCCACCAATTGTTTGAGTGAGATAAAGTCGAGCCACCAAAATGTTGTTTTAAAGTACGAACAAGATAAGTGTGTGAAGATTTTAAAAGATTTTGTGTGTGTGAGTACAATGTATGTTGTGCACTATTTATATACATATGGTTCGTTTCCAAAAGTTTTAAGGTACCCCGTTATACCCCATTGCGTTCACGTACAAGCCCCGACTAATAGAAAACGGAGTGTGCTTACGTTGTATAACGTAGTGCGATTCCAAAACAATGATAAAATACGTCGGTTATTAAGTTCGGTAAAGTGCCAAGATTGCCAATATCGGATATAAAATAAGCCAACCGAAAATTCAAATATTTTCCCAAAACAAAAATTATGAAAAAATTCTATAAATTAAATTAAAAATACATACATAGAAATTGACTCATAAAAATAACAATAAATTCATGACTATTTATTTGAATTGTTTTCCAAACAATTTATTATTGCAATAAATTCTGAGCGTTTCGAGCTTGCATAATCAAACGATAAGTTTGATCACCACGAAACTCGACGGTGTATAATAATTCATTATTACGGATCCAATGAAACTGGTTTCGTCGAAATCCGTGACTGTGCCCCGGAAGGTTATTTTTCGCTTGTTTAATTAAAATATAGAATTTCAATTTCTGCTTAATTTCTTTAAATTCGAATTTCAAAAGTTCACTATCATCATACTAATTCAAATGGAATTTAGATCAACTTTAGAAACCTTTCCCATTCATAATACATTCTAGATTAAATTAATTTACCGGATTACAATTATCCAAATAACCATTATGTTCGAATTCTAAACTATTTTTTCTTATTAATATTAATTTTTAATATTAAAATCAATTTAAATATTCCCAATTCTAATTACTAAAATCCTAGGTCGTTACAAGAGCCCAATGGGCAATGATCCTAGGATCTCAAATCAAGGAAACCGAGGAAAACCGAGGGTAGTCCCCTAATGAACCTCCGCTTCGGCAAACTGAAACACTTGGATATCCCCTATAAAATAATTCCTTCTAAACGGAAACCTAACCCAAAACCGAAATTAAGCCCAAAAAATAAGGTATTAGGGTCCTTACTACTTTTTCTTTCATGGCATGTTATACAAGAGAGGGTATCCACCCTTTATCTTAGGTGTATTTCCAAAGAGAAGAGAATACGAGTCATGAGAGAAGTAAATGAAGGGTAATGTAGGGACCACTTTGGAGGAACCAAATTAGAAAAGAAAGTAACGAGGCATGGTATTACAGGCCCACGACACTTCAGGATCCAAAAGAATTTGTAAAGAATATGCGATAGGTATCAAAGATTTGCAAGAATCCCCAAACGGTCATCCTACGATCTCATCCGACTAGCTATCCCATAACCCTTCGAATGTGGGGCATAGAATTAATATGTTCACTTCCTATGTCAAAGGGGGGGGGGGTTGAAGTATGCAATAGTGGAGATAGACAACTTCGCTAAATGGGTGAACACGGATCCCTTAGCTACAATCACTGCAAAGTAGATAGTCACCTTTGTAGTAAGAAACATAAGGTAATCTCTGACGATGGAACCCAGTTTGAAAGCAAGGAATTCATGGAAATCTGTAAGAAGAATAGCATAATCAAAAGTTTCTTCAATGTCACACACCCATAGGCAAATGGCCAAGTCGAAGCAGCAAACAAGACTATCAAGAAGTTACTTAAGAAAAGACTGCAGAAAGCAAAAGCAAGTGGGCATAAGAATTATCCTTAGTATTATGTGCTTATAGGACCTCTATCAGATCTCCAACTGGTCATACTCCTTTTTCTTTGACCAAGGGACACGTAGCTATGCTCCTGTTAAAGAAGAAGTTCAATCTAATAGAATAATATCGTATACGACCGAGAAAAACATGAAGTTGAAGGAAGTGGCCCTCGACCTCATCCAAGAAAGAAGAGATGAGGCCCTAGTTGTATCTTCCGCGTACCAACAAAGGATGGCAAGAAGTTACAATGCTAGGCTCAAAGAGACTTCTGCAAAGGAGGTCTAGTACTACAGAGAGTCATGGCCGACATAAAAGATCCAACGGATGGCGCTCTGGGCCCAAATTGGGAAGGCCCATTGGTTATAGTGGAGGCCTTGACCAAAAGGGCATATCAATTATCAAAACCCAATGGGAAAACCTAGTTCCGAGAACATTGAACTCGAAGCATCTCAGACCTTGTTTTGTATGATCTGCATTATGTATGTAATAAACATTGTAATTGTTATGAAAAGTAATAATACAATGAACTGGAGGCAAGGATATTAGACAGCCCAAACCAGTATAAAAGTCTCTCTGTATTGATCTCTTTGACATTGTTGTACAATCACACTAGACGTAAGGATATTAGACGGACCGAACCAACTATCAAAACAAAACTGTACAAAGTACAACCTGGATTTTTTAGCAAAATAATCGAATTGAACGCAGGGATATTGGATGGGCCGAACCAATATAAAAATTCTTCTTTGTTAATTCGGTTAACATAGCCAAACTAGACATAATGATATTAGGCGACTTGTATTAATACAAGATACCATGCACATGAATTAAAAAAGTTATAAATATAGGATCTGACTTCATAGTCAAAACAACAGTCCACCTCCAAATAGTAGGGCAGACCGTGCCAGGCATACGAAAAGCTTATACATTAAAAACAATGTTTAGGAAGCATGAACTACGCAAACAATAGGCCTCAAAGATGGTAAGAAAAAGACAACTCAAGGGATACACAACAACTATCAAAATAGATGCGGTCCTAGAAATTATTTAAAGCTTGTCGGGTAAACATCAAAGAAAAAAGATTTTCTTACGTTTATTTAGTCATGTTAATATACATTGAAGATCTGTACATGTTTATACAACCCATACTTCTACAAACGTCTTAAAGGTGCAAAAAACGATTAAGTACAATCTATAATAGAACAAAATGATATCATGAATCAGATTCGGATTTGGAGGAGGTATCAACTAATAATATCCTTTGATTAGAAGGTCTACGGACATGTGACGAAGGAAGTTGAGCAGAATAGTCTTTAAGTTGAAGAGTAAGAGATAGGTCATTTGACTCAGTAATTATAACTAATAAGCAACTGGTGGCAAAGCTACCAAAGCCAACTCAAGGGTCATAATTACTGCTTCCCAAATGTCGCCATATCCTTAGACCATATTCATAGTCCACACGATTGTATAAAAAGGTCAGATCAAATCCAAGCTAGAAGCAAGCGAAGACATCAATCGCACGCTTCGCTACAATATCCACCTTAACCCTTCTTACCTTCTCATCATGGAGATTCTCCAACAAGGAACCCATATCTAATCAACCTTGGGAAGTAGCGACAGCATCAAAACGACCCTCAGACTCTAATAAAAAAAATTACTTCGAAGGCCATTTATACGTTCCATAGCCACTCTCCTAACCCGATCAATCTCATTCAAAAGCTGATCTTGTGTTTCATTAGCAACTCTAGTATAAGGTCCAAAACGCCCTTATTTGGTAGAAATATAAGGCGAGCTACTACTGCTAGCAGTTTCCGACCCATTTTTATAATGATCTTCTAACTTAGCAAAGTTTGCCTCATAATATTTTTCAATCCATTCTTCCACGTAAGAACGACATCAGGGTCTGCCCCAGATGAGGGAGCAGGCAACATAAGGTTTCAAAACTGCACCATGAGTTAATACCATCGAAGGAGCGTCTTCGACGCTCATTTGCCTTGCAATTTATTCATTTAACTCTTCAATTTTGCATTCTAAAGCCTTAATCTCGTTCATATATACAACCCTGTATGCACCTTCGGCATTCTTCAACAAACCTTCCAACTTAGTAACCTTAGCCAAAGAAGAATTAAGCTTCCCTTCTAAGACAACCGTCTTTATACCTCGATCGAAGGAAGTGGGCTGAAAAATGAAATGAGCCCCCACAAAACAAAATTAAATAGAAGTATAACCAAGTAAAGTACTTACAAGAAATTCACAAACTCCAAAAAGAACCTTGATTTACACAATATATGTAAAACCTAAAGAAAAACGGTGTCTAACTATATAAAATTACAAGGTTATTCATAGTTATAAGTTCCTAAAGTGCTGCACCAAAAGCAACTAAGGTATACTAACTAGAGGCGAGACTGTGCTAATAGGGACAGTCTTTCGAGGGTCATAGCAAGCGCCCGCCCGCCCAAGGATCTATTAGCTTCTCTATAGTCACCATGAAACTCGGGACATTGCGTAGGAAACTCGGATCACCTATAGGGTAGAAATAATCAAAGACGTCCATGGTGTGCTGCAAGGAATTCTACCCCATCTTGCTTTTAATTTCGTCTCATCTAAGTTTTTCTAAGAAGGAGGCAATCCTATTTTCAAGCTCATAAATCTTGAGTACAGCTTTCTCCCTCATACATTCTAATGTATTAATCAGTTTAGCCTTGGTTTTCTTATTATTTCTAACAAAACCACCAAAATACCTGAGAGCGTCGAGTCTCCTCCTGTTAATGCTAAAAATTGAACGCTAACACCTGGTGCGTGTAATAGAGTTGTGAAAGCACCACCCGTAATACGGGAAAAAGAAATAAGCAGAAAAATAGCGGAAAAACGGTAAAAGACAGCAGTTTATAGTGGTTCGGCTTAAGAACGAGCCTACGTCCACTTTGAATTCCTTTATTGCTGATTTCTTGTTACAAGCTAATACAATACACTTATGAATACAATATACTTTGATTCCAAAACACTCTAGACTAATAGTTCAAACTCTGATGTAGAAGATCTTCTCGAATTCATGTTGAATGCGGTAGATTTCTTTCGAAGACTGTTGTAGTGTCGTCAATGTTTGGAGTTCTTCAAGTATCAGATGAGCTGAGAATTCTGCAGAGTAACGGCGCTTCAGAGAATGATCCAAAAAGCCCCTCAAATGTTGGAGCTTGGGCTGTATTTATAGGGTGGAATCTGGACAGGAATTTTCCCCCAAGTCCTAGGTCGTGTACGACCTAAATTAGGTCGTAGGTCGTGAGCGACCTAAGTTAGGTCATAGGTTGTGAGTGACCTAAGTTAGGTCGTGTACTCGCGACTTAGGAAGATAGCCTGATGAAGTTGCACTCGGCCTTATCTGAAGTGGTAGGTCGTAAGCGACTTAAAGAGCAGTTGCAGGAGTTTTAGGTCGTTGAGCTGCTTTGTGAAGTTAGGTCGCGAAACTTTAGGTCGTTAAGCTTTAGGTTGCTGAGGACTGTAGTCACTAGGTCGCTAACTCCTTAGCTCGTTAGGTCCTCTCTGTAGTTAGGTCATGGAATCCCTTAGGTCGTGGAGTCTCTTAGGTCGTGGAGTTCCTTAAGTCGTGAAGTTTCTTAGGTCGTGGAGTTCCTTAAGTCGTGAAGTTTCTTAGGTCGTGGAGTTCCTTAGGTCGTGAATCCCTTTAGGTCGTGAAGTTTTAGGTCATGGAGTTTTAGATCGTGGAGTTTTAGGTCGCATGAAAACTAGGAGTTAACACCTCCCTTATCTCCATGGATGGGAAAGCAGCTTTGGCTCCAACTACGCTATCTGCTATCTGTGGTGAACCTCCGCCTTTCTAAGTTTGTCCTGGAAATAAAGCTCTACCCTCTCCTTCCACTCTCTTGCCTAAGAAGGATTCACACCTCTTGGGGGAGCAAGAACCAAATCCGAACTGGGTCCTTCTACCACCCTCCCTCTTCGGTACCTTTCTTTTACTTAATCTGGCGGGTAAGTCAAGTAGACAAATCTTCTATAGTATTATTCAATTTTGCTAAATTTGCCTAATAAATGACAGCATTGAGTGGCTCAACATCTTTTAAGGATTGTTGTAAGTCATCCATCTTTGATTCAGTTGCCACGACCCCTTTTCGTAGCTCATTAAGTTGGTATTGACGAATCAACGCATCATTTTCCTCTTTGACCTCCATACGAGCCTGTAAGTCTTTCTCGAGTGATTCAACAACGATTATCAGATGGGTATTCTCCTCTTTTGAAGCTGTAGTAGGAGTCACGGCCTCAACCTCAAATTCGAGCACACTCTTGTCATCAGGGTCATGAATGATGGGAGCAGAAGGAATGTTGGATTCAAGGACTTCATTAAAGTTGGATGAAAGTTCATGGGAACCGACCTATTTGGCAATGATTAGAAGTTTGACTCAAAGAAAATCAAAGTGCACCGGGTTAAAATTAAAGATAAACATATATTATTAACTACGTCATCATACGATAAATATAATAAACCCACGTACAAAAAAATGACGGAAAAAAAAGCAAAACTAAATCCTTATGTATATTTCTAGGCCTATATCTAAACCACTCCAAGTGTGGACTATCAGGTGGAAAGGAACCACTTTCTAAAGTATACTGTTGCAATAACCCTAGTTTAAGATGCACTTGAAATTAAAATAAATAAATCTATAATTTGATTTTTAATAAATAATTTGGACTTTAATTCCTTTTAATTCTCAAATTTAATTAAATTGGAGATCTTCTATGTTATAAGAAATGAATGAAATATTTAAAAATGTTTAAATTAAAGAATTTAGAAATTCAATTTTAAAACAAAATATTTGATTGGGTTAAAATATTTTATTTTAAATAAATTATTAGTTTGGAATTTGATAGATTTTTTTTATTTGAAAAATCTTTGTTTGGTTTTAAATACATTTTATGAAGTGAATTAGTTAATTGGGCTATATTGTATTTTTAAAAACAATGCTTTATTGAATATAAATGTTTATTAATTGTAAATAAACAATTGAATTCTTTTTTTTAACTAATTTAGTTTTTAAAAGCCCATAGCCCAAACCAAAGTGGAAAGGCAATTGAGAAAGAATGCTAAGTGCTAATTTAAAACCTAGAAATTTATTCTTCCCCAGTTCAAAACCTAAAAAATCAAAACCTAGCCAATCCCTAATTCAAGCCATTCTAATCTCGAAAAAATACTATTAAATCCAAAATAAATAGAGTAAGCTTCTCTACAACAATCTCCATCCACTAGACCCAAAAGCTAGAGTTTTGGCCATGGTTGGAGTTCATAGTTAGTTGATTTGCTAAGGGAAAAAGTAAAATGAAGGTAGAAAACACAAGTCAGCATAAAACTCATAACTAATTGCAGAAAAATCATAAAAAACGATGGTCTTTCGTAAGAAGGGTAGAAAATATGGAAGGCACGAAAGAGAAAAAGGAGCCGTGACAGTTGAGTTGAGAAAGAATGATTTAGGGTCACAACTCGGAGACTGTTCAGTTGCCAAATTTCAAGGGGGCCTATGTGAGCTTGAAATTTAACTCACTAATAATAATATAGTATAGATAAAGTTTTGATATATTGTTCATAACTCATATATCTACCTTCTATAAGAAATTTGTAGGAAAATATTTAGTTTTGCTATGTTAAATCACTGTTGCACTGAGGAAAAAAATGCAGGAAATTTTTGTGAATTGATGCTTGTAATTTTGGGGTATTTGGATTCAAGGTGAGATTTTTATCTCATATAATCTATATCTATAAGCAATTATGCGTCTGAATTGGTTTAAAATCTTTGGTTGATGCTGAATGAATGAAGTAGTAAGTATAAACAATTTTAGAAATTTGTATTTTTTATTTTGTTTGGGATTTGAGCACAAACACACACCAACTATATCTAAATTAATATTTGTGGATTTCATGGTGTTTGTAGGACCTGATATAGCCTCTATTACATTCTACAACTCGCTGGAATCGACAAACGTCGATCGTTCAATTGGAATCGATGATCTCCAGGGAAATTAACTGCCCAGGAAATCACGACAATCGACTGAATTGCTTATTCAGTCGACTGACCTAAAGCAAATTTGCTTCAGGAATTCATATCCAGTCAACTGAATTCAATGATTCTGTCGATTGGAACCTTGAACATTATTATTTTTCCAGGAAAACCTAACCAGTCGACTGAGATAAAACCTAGAGTAATAAACTGCTTATTGAACCCAATTTTGAGCACAGCGTTTCTTACCTTTGATAGCTTTGTCTTATGGGTTCTTAAGCTTAATCTTGGTTGTATTGACTTCTGATTTTTCAGTAGCAACTGATTTTTATGAATTCAAATTCTTTTGATGATTATTTTAAAAGAAAATATACATCCACTTACATATATATATATATACTTTGTTTAAAATAATTTATAGTAAGATTTCCAAGTTGATGAGTATTTATGAAAAATAAATACATATGGTTATATGAATTACAAAGTATAGTAAGCAATATCTTAATAGAAAGAATTGATTTATTTTAAAATTAATAAAACCTTTAACTCTTTCTTTTTAATTACCGTAGTAATAAAAATTTGAATTATTTCTATCAAATTTCATGATTTTCTATGAAACAAAGAATTTTGATAAATGATTGAATAGTCGGATTGGTATGAGACATTTCATACAATTCTTTCGCTTATTATTATAATTTGTTAAATAGAGTTTGAGTGGAAATTACTAGCTTTTAGTAAGTACTTGAATTTACTGTCTAGTATGGGATAGTTAGTTAAATCCTTGTGATTACTTGAGTGTTAGTAATCAACACTTAGAATTGTATTATCTTAGAGTGTTTGGATTTCAGGCCGATAGATCCTCCAGAGAAGATGACTTATTTTTCATCGACCTGAGAGTCGACACCATTTTAGATTTGGGTAGGTAGACCTATTTTAGGAATGTTAAGTTTGTTGTGGTATGATACTGATGCACTTTTGTTCCGTGAATAGGTGCTACATGCATAATTAGTCTATAGATCGGATGACTAATACCTATCATTTTATTTTTGGTATACAGTTTGATGATGTTTTACTATTTTGATACGTTAGGTAAATTCGCATACTAGTCGATTTTATTACATTAGACTTATACACTATGTGGCAAGTTTTATTTTGATGCGGTAACAACCCAGAATTTTGGGTATTTGAAATTGAAGTATTTAATTGATCTTAAATATTTAAAAGTTAATTTTTAACTTGAATTTCAAATATAACCATTTATGTGGTAATTTAATTATTGAATTTAATAATTGAAAACAGGTTAAAATATGAATCTTGAGTTTTAAGCTTGTTAAAAATAATTTAAAGGCTTATAAAATTTATGTTAATAATAATGAAGATAATAAAACTTTTTAAATTGAATTTAAAAGTGATTTGTTCAGTTTTAAAAACATATCATTTGAATTAACATTTAAAAATACCCTTCTGGGGCACAGTCTCGGAATTCGACGAAACAAGTTCCATTGGATCAGTAATAGTGTATTATTATTGGATTTCAAATTTCATAGCGTTAGGAGTTATCGTTTGGTCGTACGGGATATAATCGTCCTGAAATTTATATCGAAAATTCAATATAATAATTGGGTCCAAAAAGCTATCTTCTCCATACGATCGAATTAGGACTCGAAGCCTTTTCCATTATGTTCGAAATAGGGGTATAACATTATAAACGCCAAGCGGCACGCCTTGATAGGTGTTTGAAATTTTAAGCTACATTAATCGGGACATTCTAAAAATTTAATTAATATATTTTGGTCAACACTTCAAATCCATCAGCCTGAATTTACCTTACCTATTCCTTCTATAACATGCTACCCTACCTCATTTGTACGCGCCTCTTCCCTTTTAAAATCGCGTCTCCTCTCAGCTACGAAAAAAACCCGATTTCAAAATTTTAAATCTTTTGTTATGCTCATCAATAAATTACGAAACAACCTTCTTTGGCACTGTTTTGAGAAGATCTTCAAGCGGATATGCGATATGGAGGTCACAACCTTGTTTTTGAATCTGGCAGTAAAAGTCGAATGGGGGATTTCGACTAGGGCTTGGGGTTTTAGCAAATGGAGAAGGAGTTGGCTCGATCGGAGGCTTGTTTTGGGTTCTCGATGGCGTGGGGCTTCAGAGCGGTGTGTTCGGAGAGATGCGATGGTCCAAGGTCGAACGCGACCTGATGTGTTTGTGCATAGGGGCTAGGGGTCGCGATGTGATGGTGAAGGCCGAGTTCGATATTGTGGGGATGAGCGGGTAAAGCTCGTGAAGAGGGGAGGTTTGGTGGTGGTTTCGTTGAGTCGCGTGGAGGGGTGAATGAGATAACGGCGATGTAAGGTGTCGGTGATGGGTTCTCGTGTCTTGATATCGCGTTTCACTTGGGAAGTCTACGATTCAGGCAAAGGGGATTGGAGTATAGTGACGTTGATGGTGAGTTGAACGGCAATGTCGATGGTGGTTTTGGTGGTTGTGCACGTGATGCAGCGCGATCTGCTAACTTTTCAGATTTGAGTCATTCAAAGATTTTAGGTCGCTCCCGACCTAGTGAAGGTCGCTCACGACCTAGCGAGGTAGCAGAATTACACAGTGATAATGCAGCCCAATTTGGTGAAGTGTTAGGTCGCAAACGACCTAACGATTCCTTTAAGTCGCTCTAGCGACTTAGTGAAGCTCGCGAACGACCTAGCGACTTACGAGCTAACGAGTTACGACCTAAGTTAGGTCGCGGGAAGATATGGGAAGATAGGTCGCTCACTATAGGTCGCTCCGATCTTTCGAGTACCAGCTTTAACGAGTTACGACCTAGGTTGGGTCGCGAAGAAGAGTTACGACCTACGTTAGGTCGCGGAAGCGAGATACGACCTATGCTAGGTCACTGATGACGATGCCGCTTTATTTTAGGTCGCTCGACCTTATACGCTGAGAAGTTAGGTTGCTGCCTTGCATTTTTAGGTCGCTCAAGTATAGGTCCCATGAAGAATTCCAGAGGCTATTCCTTAAGTCGCTGCCGTGTATTTTTAGGTCGCTTGACCTTATGTGGTGTTGTATTTTAGGTCGTCATGTGTAATTTCTTGAGTTGCTTATGTGTTGTAATTTGTATATATTGTATTGTACTTGTTTGTTTCATTTTTAGGTCGCATCTGTTTTTTAGGTCGCGTCTGTTTTTAGGTCGCGTCTGTTTTTTGGTCGCGTCTGTTTTAGGTCGCTGGGTTATGTTAGGTCGTGAACGACCTATGTGTTGTACAAATTTGTGTTGTGTGAATTGTAAGCCTATAAATAGGCGGGTGGTTTCATTTGTAACTCTTGGTTGATTTTGAATAAAACTTTTGTTTGTTAGCTTTGTGCTTTCATTAAATTGGTAGTTGAGTGTAATCTCCTATCTCCACTTTCGGTTAATCGAGTGCGCTCGATTCAACGACTGCTGAAGCCGATTCACGGAATCTAGTGCGCTAGATCAACGTGCGAAGAATCGTAGATCTTTAAACACGGTATCGTGCGCGATCAACGTGTTTGGGATAGCTAGAATTCGGTATCTTCGGATCAACGAATTTGGGCATTTCAGTATCTTCTACTTCATCGATTACTACTTTCATCATCACAATCAATTTTAGTATTCCGCTGCTGCGTCATTTGGTATCGGAGCTAGACTTAGCCAATCATAGCTAAGCCGAGTCTTGGAGCCAATTCTTATCGAAGAGTTTGAGGAGTTAGTGAAGCCGAGCTACATCAAGCAAAGCCGTGCATCATTTTGAAGTTCATTTAAAGTTATAGGCCGTGCTTCATTTGGTATCTTTTGTAAATCTAAGCCGAGAATTGAAGTTGAAGTTTGTAAAGATTCAATCATGCCGCCGAGAAGAGCTAATCGCCATCAAAATGTTGAAGCATTGTATAGAAGAGAAGAGGCCGATGAGATGGAGCAAAGAATTAACGAAAACTTTAATGAGAAGCTTAATGAAGGGATTGGTCGAATAGAGAAGATGATGTTAGAGATGAATCAAAATCAGAGAAGGGTTTCACCTGGATCTAACCATGGGGGAAGTAGAGTGTCACCACATTCCAATCGAGAAAGAAGTGTTGAAAGTAATCATAGAAGTATGGGTCGAGATTGTTATAGAAATGGTGATGATCGAAGTCGTGATTGGAATGTAAATGGTCGTGATAGAAGGAATGAAGATCGAAGGGATGTGGGTGGAAGAAATGATGGTAGTAGAGATGTTGGTGGTCAGGATCGACATCGATATACATCAGACTTTGAAGAGGAGTTCGATGGTGGTAGTATTCATGGACAAGGACGAGGTCAAGGAAGAAATTATTCAGAGTATGATCACAAGTGGGAATCGGGAATGAAGACTGAAATTCCAGAATTCAAGGGTGGTATGCAAGCTGAGGAGTTTTTAGATTGGATGTCTAATGTTGAAGAGATTTTGACTTCAAGGAGGTTCCAGAACATCGTAGAGTGAAGTTGGTTGCTACAAGGTTGAGGGGGAGAGCTTTAGCGTGGTGGCAGCAAACCAAACTTACACGTGAATGGATGGGGAAGTCAAAGGTTGAATCATGGGAAAAGATGAAGAAGTTAATGTTAACGCTGAGAATGGAACGCTAACACCCCGGTGTGTGTAGTAATGTTGTGAAAGCACCACCCGTGATACGGGAATAAGAAATAAGCAGAAAAATAGCAGAAAATAGTAGAAGACAATGATTTTATAGTGGTTCGGCTTAAGATCGAGCCTACGTCCACTTTAAATTCCTTTATTGCTGATTTGGTTACAAGTTGATACAATGCACTTTAAGAATACAATACAATTCGATCTTAAAACACTTCAGACTAGTAGCTCAAACTTCGATGTGATAAGGTTCTTTGGATCCATATCGGATGTGCTAAATCTCTTTCGAAGCTTATTGTAGTGTCTTCAATGTTTGGAATGCTTGATGTGTTGGATGAGTTCAGAATTCAGTAGAGTAACGGCGCTTTAGAAGATCAGCCAAAAAGTCCCTCTCTAGTTGGAGCTAAGGCCGTATTTATAGGGGAGATTCTGGGCAAGATTCTATCTCCAAGTCTTAGGTCGTGAACGACCTAAGTTAGGCCGTAGGTCGCGAGCGACCTAAGGTAGGTCGTGGGTCTTGTCTGAACTGCACTAGGTCTTGTCTGAATGAGTCAGTAGGTCATGAGCGACCTAAGATAGGTCGTGAGCGACCTAAGATAGGTTGTGAAACTTTTCTCTGCTTTAGCTCGCTAGGTCGTTGCATTGCTAGGTCACTGATCTTCTTAGGACGTTGGGTCGTGAACTCATTAAGTCATTAGGTCGCTTACTCCTTAAGTCGTTAGGTCGCTAACTCCTTAAATCGTTAGGTCGCTAACTCCTTAAGTCGTTAGGTCACTAACTCCTTAAGTCGCTAGGCAGTTAGGTCGCTAGGTCGTTGGAGAAGCTAGGTCGCTAGGTCGCTGAGCATTAGATCACAGAGTTTTAGGTCGTTTGAAAAGAGGAGTTAACATTTGCCCCTCGAAGTACAGACCTATGCCATAGGTCGTGTGCTTCGATCTAACTCTGCTAGGCCGTGGGCGACCTAAAAACTGTGCTAACTCGCGTGCCTGTTTGCCTTCTTCTCTCAGCCCCTTATAAATTTGTTAGGTCGCTGCTTCTTCTTCACTTAACTACTTCGATTTCCCGCTCTGCCATTGACGAATCTTCGAGCTCCCAAAGGCGAATTCAAACCTTTTTAATCACCGATTCATCTTTACCATTATATCTCGTAAGTGAATTCGATCTTCATCCCACCATAATCAATGTTGAATTATGAATCCCCATTTTCTGACCTATGTCCAATTCCATGTGTCGTGCTTCATTTCGAGTGATTGTTGCGATCGACTTTGGATCGCTGTTTGACTGATTTATGAAGGCACGGTGATGCGTTGGATCTACGATGGATTAGGGATGTTTTGAATTGTTCCTGGGATGATTTGGTGGTATGAAGGGATGGAGAATTTCAAGAAGAGGACGATGGATTTCTATGTGTAGTTGATAACGGGTTATTGGGTTTCAGTTTGACGAGATGGACTGCGTGGAGAGGAAGCAAGGACTTAACAGATCTGAGCGACCTAAAAATTAGGTCGTGTTGGGATTCTCGCGACCTAAGACTTACGACCTAGGAAACCTGGCCGACCTAAGAATTCCTGCGACCTAAGTAAAGCTGAACAACCCTCTACGACTTAACTTTTTAGCGGCATAGGCTTTAGGTCGCGGCCGAGCTAACACTTGAACCTTTTAATTTGCACAGTGCGACCTGAGGAATTTCCGACCTATGCTAGGTCGTGAGCGACCTAGGACTTGAACTGTTTGGACTTGATTGAACTTTGAACTTTGAACTACCTGGACTTTGTTGAACTTGATTGAACTTTGAACTGCCTGGACTTTGTTGAACTTGATTGAACTTTTTTACAGATTATACTAACCTTTAAAGCTGTCGACCTATTAAATACAACATTTGCAGAAAACTAGGGCGAATATACTGTCATTGACTGCCCACATCGAATGAAAAATTAGTCGTTAAAGAATAATCAAATTAAGTGAACTTTGTGAATGAAATGCTGTGGAACAACAAATTCAAGTGAAGTATTGAAGCAAAGCTAAAATAATCAACTAAAGCTGATTTGTTTGCATCAACACAACACTGTACTTGGACTTTTAAATTAACAAGTCCTGAAATCTTGTAATCGACCAATCGTCAACTAGTTTAATTTCAGTTATGTTTGCTTTCTATTTTTATTAGTTCTGCACAACACTTCACACTTTTTAGGAAACGTGCACTTTCACATTTGAACATCCAGTTGATTGTGTAGAATGACATCTCAACAAGAAGATACAGGACCAGTTGAAGAAGCTTTTCCGATTGCTAATCCATTGATTGATCCACCAGAAAGAACTTCGACCACCTTGAGCCACAAAGTTTTTAGACAATTGTGCATTCAGTTTGGAATTGCCGAAGCGGACGCTTTATTTCCTGGAGCAAACGATACGGCTGACAGGCCACCTCTCGGTTTTGTAGTAGTTAATCGCCAAATGTGCTTAAGTGGAGCTATCCCTCCCTTTAATGATTTTCTTCGAGAGCTTTTTCTTAGATTAGCTATCTCTCCCTTCCAGCTACACCCCAACGGTTATGCCGTCTTGATGGGGTTGTGTGTTTTGTTCAGAAGGACACTCGATCGCCTTCCAAGTTTTGAAGAGATTTGCAATTTGTGCACCTTTGTGAAGAACAAAGATCACTTTTCAATCATACTTGTAAGAGGTGCGAGAAATCGCAAATTGATTCTTGACTTGCCCGAGAGTGCACACGGGTTTTTAAATCAATTCTTCTTCGTCCGCTGTCCTCCAGGATTCTATGCCATCTGGAGAGTCGGAAGTAAGATTGCCTTTCTTCGTTCACTTCATGAGCTTTTTGAAACTTGAATTGTCAAATGCTTAACTTCATTCTTTACTTTTTGCAGTACTTCCTCCTTCGCTTAGAAATCCTAGCCTCAAGTCAATCTTTGAAACTCTAAATGTTGTGCCTGCTGAAGAGAGAAGAACTAAATTTTTGTTGAAAGATGAGTTTTTGCATCAGTTCGGACTTCTACACTCCTCCCGATCTACTCAGATTCACGAAATTTCTAGTTCTGAGACCGAAACATTGGGTGCCCCAGGTTCTCAAGCAGAGACATTAAATGCCCCAGTTTCTGCAGAAGAAATTGTATCGGAAGGACCTATTGTAGAGGCTGCACTAGTGAAATGTTCTACCATTGTTGATGTTGCGGGATCATCCGGCAAACTCACACTCTCTCCAGTAATTGAAGAAGAAGAAACTTCTCAACATTCTGAGAAAGCTGATGATAGAGGAGTTGAGAGAGAAAGTCCCGCTAAACATGACGATGACGATACCTTTGAGGGATTGAGTGATCTGATGATTACTTCACAGGAGCTCTTCAAAGATGATATAATTAAAGTTACATCTCCTGCAACTGAAGTGACATCCGCTTTGCAGCAAACTTCGTCAGCTCAAAAATTGACTCCTGCTTCTCAATCTGTTATCACTTCCCAACCAAAGAGTGGTTTGTAGTTTGACGCGCGTAGTTTGCACACCACACACACTTAGGATTTTTGGCACTTATACGCACTTAGCTTCTTCAATTTGAAGATTTTTAAGACTTGTCTCTTTTTTTAATTTCAGGTTCTCCGATGGGACGAAGTGATTCATATTATGATGACTTTCGACGCTATGGAGGGCGTGACACTTATGACCATAGACGTTATCTCCCTGCTCGTAGGGAAACTGATAAGGAGCGAGCGGTTAGAAAAGCTCGAGAGAGACAAGCTTATGAGGAGCAGCAAAGAAGGAGGGAAGAATGTCATGACTCCTTTCAAAGAGATGACGACTCCCATAAAAGAAAGTCGCATGACGACATAGGAAAGAGCCATATTTTTGAAGATCCCAGTAAACGGGCCAGGCTTAGTGAAAAGGACGCGTCTGCAATTTCTGAAAACACCGATGCTCCTATCTCTCTTGATATCCCATCCGGCTCTCCTGCTCTAAAGAAATCTGACATCCAAACGATTATCAGCAGGCCTCAGTATCAGGTCAAAGATGCTCCTTCTACTCTTCAAAGCCGATTCCCAAATTGGTGCTTAAGGGGAGTACGCTTCGACCTAGACTTGGTACCGATTGATAAGCCAGCTATGTTGAGGAACCTTGATGCAGTCAAGCTTGATATCGAGAGGATGTCAGGCTGGCAGAAGCTTGTCGACGAGCTCCAAAGAGTTAACCGTATGAATCTTGAAGCCATGTTGACAATGGAGAATGACAAGTCAGAGTGGGATAAAATTTGTAAACAACATGACGCAGAGATGGCGAGCATTGCAGACGACAATGTGAGACTTGAGTCTGAAGTCAAGAAACTCAAGGAAGATCTCCCCACTTCTTCCGCTTCGCACTCTCAAAGAGAAGAAGTCTTCCAAAAACAAGTGAGAGATGCTCATGCTGCTCGAAGAGATGCTGAGCTGAAACTCGAAGCCGAGCAGCATGTTACTGAAAAATATCGTAATGACACCGTCCAGCTGCGGGAAAAAGTCAGCTCTCAAGATTTGGAAATTATAAGGCTGCAAGCTCAGTTATTAAAGACCGAAAAAGAGCGCGATGAGGCCATCGCTGGAAAGGAAGCAGCTGAGCACTCGCACGAAGCGACGAAGGCCAATGTTAGCTCAACTTTATTTGATTTTTATCTTCATAGTGTTCTGGGACGCGGAAGCCTCTCTTACTTGGGCCCGAAGTATGAAACCACCTTGGCTGAAGTGTGGGAGGCCGCGGTTGATATGCTCGGAGGTGCCGGTTATTATGAGGCAGAGCTTGAAGCGTATTATTTTGATGATGAAACTCGTTCCGCTCTTGCCAAAGGAAAGGAGCAACTTGCTGGAGCGAGAGCTGAAGCAGCGGCAGGGGAGCATCCGAAAAAGAAAGTATCTCCAATTGCCCCTGCCCATACTTCGACTTCGGCCGACGTTGATATCATCAGTTCCAGCTCTTATTCTCCACCTCCTGCAAAAGCTGAGGTTAAGCCCTTCATTACCGAGTCTCCCCTTATTCAAATCGAGGAGAAGTCCCAGGATGATGCTGAAGCTGAAAACTTCGAAGTTGTCGTGATTAAGCCAACTTCTCCAAGTAACTTCAACTCTGACTACTCATTCGATTCAACTGAGCTCGATGAATTTCTCGCTTATTACTTAAGTCCTAATGATCCAATATATTCTCTTTTTTCGGAGAGTACATTTTAACTTCTTTTCTTCTATAGCGGAAGCACCGAGCGCTGTGCACTCTCCTCCTCTTCCAGCTGTTCCTCCTCCATCCCTTCAAGTCACTCCTGCTTCTCAGCCAGGGTCGCAGGAAGAACAAATAGAAGCCCTTCAAGGCTTGGAGGATCCTCCCGCTTCGCAAGAACAGAAGGTGGAAGATCTTGAGGATAGTGAGAAGACCCCGGAGCAGTGTCTTGATGATGACACAAAGCTTTCTACGTTGCTCACTCTAGGAAGTGAGTCTTCTTCGAAGAGGAAGGGGAAGCGCACAATGAGGAAGAATAAGAAAAGCACTTCAGTTGGAGAAGACAAAGTAGAAGAAGATCCGACTACTCCGCCTTCTCCTCTCCCCCCGACCTATCCACAACGGCTTCCAAAACTAGTTATCAAGCCGGGAAAGAGCTCTAAGGGTGGCGGGAAGAAGGAATGATAAGTTGGACTTTATGCTTCTTGTTTTGCTTTTTGCTTTTTGCATGTATTGACCGGAGATTGTGCGGGTACCGGTCCCCGCTTTTTTGAGATCTGCAGATGTAAAAAAATTTCATAGTATTGAATAAAATAATTCTTTTACTTGTACAAATTCTTGTGCATGTACGAATGCATAGAATAAACGATTCTTTTTTACTTGTACAAACTTTTTGTCTGTGTTTGAGAATGCATTTATTCTACATCTTTTTTGTGTGATATTGTAATGAGCTTGTGGTATGTTGCTTGAATACTACTTTTATTGATGTAGCTATATTATATGATACTGCCCCCATACCACAAGTGCATTATAATATCTTTTGCTTTGACGAGACTTGTACTCTTATTTTGGAGAATAACTATTCCATTTTTGAGGAAAAATTATTCTGCTTTAACGGAGCGTGTCTCGCTTTTGGAGAAGTTTTTACGCTTCAACCTTCGGAGATGGTCACTTCATATTTTTGAGAAGTGAATTCTCCTACGCGGTAAAGCGGGCCTCTGAAGAGGGCTTTATGTAGCACTTCAATTTTTAGGGAGAACTTTTCAAGATGAACAAGTTAATCTTCCTTTAAGAGTTGAAGTGTGCCTCCAAAAAGGGCTTTTTTCTGTGCCTCGTTAGAGGGCTTTTTGTTTGACTTGCTTGAAATTACTTCCTCACAATTGAATGGAACCGCGGGGTGGACACAAGTTACTTGATTGGATGTTCGTTTGCACAAGCGATCGCAAACAATTAACAAGGGCCCGTGCCTTCATGTTGTGAAGGTGCTCCTCCGGTGATTCCGTCAAGTTTGTTGTTTGAGAAGAGCATTTCATTTTTAGGACGTGCCTCCGAAGAGGTCTTGTGCCTCCGGAGAGGTCTTATGCCTCCAGAGAGGTCTTGTGCGCCTTAGGGAAGGTCTTCTGCCTCCGGAGAGGGCAGTGTGTGCCTTTGATGAAGGCTTGTGCCTCGTAATAGGGCTTGTGGTGCCTCGGGAGAGGTCTTTTGCCTTCGAAGAGGGCAGCGTGCCTCCGAAGAGGTCTTGTGCCTCCGAAGAGGTCTTGTGCCTCCGGAGAGGTCTTTATTTGATTGCCTGAAAGTTACTTTCTCATAGTTAAATGGTTCCACGGGGCTGACGCAAGTCACTTAATTGGATGTTCGTTCGCACAAACGATCGCAACTAGTTAACAAAGGCCCTATGCCTTCCACTTGGGAAGGTGCCCCTTCGGTGGTTCCACCAACCTTTTTGTTGAGAAGAGCACTTCCATTTTTTGGCGTGCCTCCGTAGAGGGCTTGTGCCTCCGTAGAGGTCTTTATCCTCCGAAGAGTTGCGCCTCCGAAGAGGTCTTGTGCCTCCGAAGAGGGCTTTTGTTGATTAGCCCGCCCATGTCTCATTGTTGTTTGCTCATTAGTGGTCCCATGTTATCGTCTCTGAGCCCGTGTTCCTTTCTTTTGCAAGTAGTTTGCTTCATCCGAAGAAGTGAACTTCACTGTTAAGTGATTCCATGGGGCAGGCGCAAGCTATCTAATCAGATGTCTGTTTGTACAAACGATCGTAATTAGTTAACAAGTGTCTGGTTCCTTTTCTTTTGAAAAGTTCCCCTTCGGTGGAATTATCAACCTTTTGTGTGAAGTTCATCTTATGTTGGATTTAAATTTGGAACTTTTTGTGGCTTGAAATTCATTTGTCGAGTGATTTACGGGGCTCACTTGGCTTTGTGATGGGTAAGCTTTGTTTTAATGGCCTGCAATATTAAATCGACATTTAGTAATACATTTAGAGTATTTACACATCGAAATGAAACAGGCAATTTTATAATAATAAAGAACACATAATTTATAGTGGTTCGGCCAAGAATGGGGCCTACATCCACTTTATAGCTCTTTTATTAATCATCACTGGTTTTACAATGGTTTACAATACAACTAATACATCCATTATCATTTTACAATTTCAATCAGAGCTTTTCAAGTAAAGTATGGATGCAAATGGTTGCTGTTCCAGGCTCTTGGGATTGGATCTCCTTCGACAGTTGTGAGTTTGAAGGTGCCATCGAGAAGTTTATTGCCTATGACATATGGTCCTCCCAATTTGGTCCAAACACTCCAGTTGCTGTCATGATCCTCTTCAAGACTAAGTCCCCGATTTCAAAGCTTCGTTGACGGACTTTAGAGTTGAAGTGCCTTGCTATCCTTTGCTGATGGGCCGTAATTCTGAGCCTAGCTTCTTCCCTTTTTTCATCAAGGAAGTCAAGTGCTTCGAGTTGAAAATTTTCATTTTCAGCCTGGTTGAAATGAATTCTCCTGTGTGAAGGGACTTCTAGTTCTACTGGAATCATCGCTTCTGATCCGTATGCCAATGAGAATGGAGTGTGCCCAGTCGCAGTTTTATGGGTTGTTCTGTATGCCCATAGTGCTAGTGGTAGCTTATCAACCCATCCACCTTTTGCTTTTTCAAGCTGCTTTTTGATGATTGACTTGATAATCTTGTTTACTGCCTCCACTTGCCCGTTTGCCTACGGATGGACCACTGTTGAGAAACTTTTTCGGATTTTGAATCGCTTGCAAAAGTCCTGGAACTCTTCGCTTTTGAATTGAGTACCGTTGTCTGTGATTATCTTCTGTGGCACACCATACCTGCAAATGATATTTTTAGTCACAAAATTTATCATTTTTTTAGAGGTAATAGTAGCCAAAGGTTCAACTTCAGCCCATTTAGTGAAATAATCAAGAGCAACAATAGCATATTTGATTCCCGACTTGGCAATTGGTAAAGGTCCAATTAGATCAATCCCCCAAACGGCGAATGGCCACGGACTGACCATCTGTGTTAATTCGGTGGAAGGTGCCCTTGGGATTTTTGCAAATCTCTGGCACTTGTCGCATTTTCGGGAGTAAATAGCAGCATCTCGATTAATATCTGGCCAAAAATACCGATACCGGAGAACTTTCTTGGCAAGAGTTTGGCCACCTGAATGATCCCCACATTCTCCTCCGTGCACCTCTATTAAAATTGTCTTGGATTCCTCCTTGGTTACACATCGGAGTAATGGCATTAATAATCCCCGCCTGTATAACCGGCCGTCTTGAATTACATATCTCGATGCTTTTCTTAACAGCTTTCGGTGTTCTTTAGAATTTTCCGGCAGGGAACCATTGAGTAGATATTCTTTGATCGGGGTCATCCATGACTCTTGTTCTTGAGATACAGCCATGATCCAGTCGATATCCATCTCATCAAAGCTTGGAGCTGATAAGACCTCCACAGGAACCAATCCTAATAATTGAGCTTCTCCGGAACTTGAATACTTTGCGAGAGAATCCGCCTTCATATTTTCCTCTCGGGTATGTGGCTTATTGAATAGTGATCGAAATCATTGAGAAGCTCACAAGCCTTTGACAAGTAAGCAGGCAGATTTCCTCCTTTAGCTTGAAACTCCTTCTTGACCTGACATACAATAAGCTGAGAATCACTAAAGACCTGCAATGCTTTGATATTTAGTTCCTTTGCAATCTTTAATCCATCAATTAGAGCTTCATATTCTGCTTCATTATTTGTAGAAGGAAATTCCAATCTCAATGCGTAACATAATGATCGCCCTTCGGGGGTTTCAAGCACAACCCCAGCTCCGGAACAGTAATCATTTCTTGAGCCATCAACATACAACTTCCATCTGGTTGGGATGTCAACTGTACCCTCTTCCTCACTGTCACCCTTATCTGTGTATTCTGCAATAAAATCTGCTAAAGCTTGTCCGTTGATCTCTCTTCGGGGATGATAAACGATATCATATTGGCTAAGTTCAATATTCCACTTTAGGAGACGACCCGAAGTTTCAGGGCGAAATAAGACTTGCTTTAGGGGCTGATCAGTGAGAACTTTGACAGGGTGAGCTTGAAAATATGGCCTCAACTTTCTGGAAGCAATCAGTAAACAATAGGCGAGCTTTTCTAGCTTTGAATAATTCATTTCTGCCCTAGTGAATCTTTTACTGATATAGTAGACAGGACGCTGAACTTTTGCATCCTCCCGCACTAATACTGCACTCAGGGCATGAGACGAAACTGCCATGTATATGAAAAGGTCTTCGCCATTGTTGGGCTTGGAAAGTATTGGAGGCATTTCCATGTGACGGATTAGTTCATCGAAAGCTTTTTGGCATTCACGAGTCCATTCGAAGTTTTTCTTTCCTTTCTTTAGTGCGTCAAAGAAAGGAATGCATTTATCAGTGGCGTTGGAAATAAACCGACTTAAAGCAGCAACTTTCCCATTGAGGCTCTGTAGTTCCTTCTTTGTTCTAGGGGCTTTGACTTCTCTTAGAGTAGTAATTTGAGCAGGATTAGCTTCAATGCCCCTAGCGCTTACAATAAATCCCAAGAATTTTCCGGACTCTACTCCAAATGAACATTTCAAAGGATTGAGCTTCATTCCATACTTTCGGAGAATTGCGAACATTTCTTCTAAGTGATCCATATAGTCAACTGCTTTCTTTGATTTCACCAACATATCATCAACATAGACTTCCATAGTTTTCCCAAGCTGTGATTTGAACATTGCATTAACGAGCCTTTGATATGTTGCTCCTGCATTCTTCAGTCCGAAGGGCATGACTTTGTAGCAGTAAAGACCAACATCGGTGACGAAGCTCGTATCCTCCTGATCCGACTCATTCATCATAATCTGGTTATACCCGGAGTAAGCATCCATAAAAGACAACAATTCGTGCCCGGCTGTTCCATCTACCAGCTGATCAATCCTCGGCAACGGGAAGCAGTCTTTGGGGCAAGCTTTGTTTAAATCTGAGAAATCGATGCATACTCTCCACTTTCCATTTGCTTTTTTAACCAATACTGGATTTGAAACCCAATTTGGATAGGTGGACTCTTTAATGAAACCATTCTCCATGAGTCGATCTACTTCTTCTTTTAGTGCTGCCGACCTTTCGGGACCCTGGGTTCTCCTTTTCTGTTTCACATGTGTGAACTTCGGATCAATATTTAGAGTATGTACAGCAATCTCTGGAGATATTCCACACATATCAGCGTGAATCCAAGCGAATATGTCCAGATTTGCTTTCAAAAATGATATCAGCATATTTTGGTCTGCCACACTGAGCTACGAACCCACATTTAGTACTTTGTTTGGATCTTTAAGATCAACAAGTACTGGTACCGTTACTTCCATCGACACCACTCTATTTTCCCCTGCACTGGCCTTTCTGGGGTCCATTTCTCTCCTTGCACCACTATGCTCGCCAGTGCAGGGGCCACCCTGTACTTGCTACAAGGTTGGTTTTTTGATGCGGAGCGGGGCTGCCGCATCTTTTCCCATCTCTCTCTTCCTTGCCTCCCGAAGCTCTATAAGATAACACTCACACCCAGCGTTTTGATACCCTTTAATGACACCAACACCATTATCTGTGGGAAATTTCATAGTTAGGCACCACGGGGCGAGAATGGCTTTGAACGCAGCTAGAGTTGGCTGGCCCAGGAAGGCATTGTAGGCAGAAAATCCGTCAACAATCACAAAAGTCTGTTTTCGAACCACCTTTTTCTGTCCATCTCCAAGTTTCACAAACAAGTCGACAGTTCCAATTGGCTGCTGCGATTCCCCAGTAAACCCAACAATCTTCTGCGATGAAGCCTGAACGTCAGTCATTGGAATCTTCATTTGATCAAATGTCTTCTTGAAGAGTATATTGTAAGAGGCACCGCAATCAACAAGCACTCGCCTTACAATAGCTGACCCAATTCCTGCAGAAATGACCAAGGGATCTATGGTCGGAGCTTCAATACCCATAGAATCCCTAGCTTTAAACACAATATCATCATTAGAAGTTTTCTGCTGTTTCAGGGGTGCGGCGTCTTCTAAAACAAAAACATCTTCCTCCGCTGGAGTATATTTCAAAGCACGAGCATATCTTTCCATCTCACCCCAGCTTCTGCCCGCTGGGTGTGGACCTCCTATAATCACATTGATAACAGGCCTTTCAGATTCATGTGCGGTAGTACCCTCACCCGAGCCAGATGGGTGAGTAGGGGGTTGCTGCCCCTGAGCAGACGAAGTTGGATCATTCCTGTTCTTCTTAACATATTGTTACAATTTGTTTTGTCTTAGCAATTCTTCAATTAAGCTCTTCAAATGACGACATTCATTGGTATCATGGCTGGGTTGGTTATGAAATTGACAGAATTTTCCATTTCGCATAGCACTCTTTCCAGGCTTTATCTCAGCTGCTTTAGGATACTCCGCAGCATCTTTGGTGGCAAAGAAGATATTCTCCGGAGTGTCGGTTAAAGGAGTGAAATCTGAGGGTTTAAAGAAGCGAGGTTTCTTTATATCCTTTTGTTTCTTCCCATCATTATTCTCCCTCTTCTGACCTCCGGAATCTTTCTTAGCTGAAGCAGCAATGTTATTCTCCACTCCTGTCGCCACCACTTTCATTGGTGTAGGAAGATTTTCCAAGCGTATGAACTCGTCAGCTTTCTTATAAAAATTTTCGAGTGAATTTGGCTCCTTCATTTTAACCCATTTCCTAAATTCACTTGACTTATCGATAGCCCACATCAGATAAGTCAAAATCATCCGTGGCTCCGCATTATCGACTTCAGCTAGAGCTATATTGAAGTGATTCAAGAAGGACTTGATTGACTCTCCTGGATTCTTCTCAAGGCTAGACAATGACATTATATCTTTTGCCTTCGAAGCGTACAGTCTAAATTTCTCTTTAAACTTCCGAGTTAAATCAGAGAACTGGTCTACAGATCGGGCCGACAGCTTTGTAAACCAAAGTAGTGCTACCCCTTCTAAGTATACCGGGAAGTACCGGCATTTAATTTCATCCGTTGCCCTGGCACCCGTCATGTGCCAGTCGTATTTGTACAGAAATTGATTGGGGTCGCTTGTCCCTCGGTAAGCTGGAATGGTAGGAGGAACAAACTTTCTTGGGAATTCAGCTTTTAGAATTTTCTCAGTGAACGGAGTCTTACTTGGAGCGAACCTCCAGTCGTTCTCATCTTCATTTCTTTGCATGCTCTCTTTCATGATCTGTCGTATCATTTCCGAGAGGTATTCCTCATTGTTCAGAGGCTCTGTGGGGCAATCATCAGCCATTTTCTCAGAAGTTTGCTTAAACAAACGTTCGTAGAGAGTTGATTGCGGCCTTGTCACTCCGGCTTGGGGAGATGCCCCCTCGGCAGTGCCAAGTGCCCTTTGAGGAATGTTCCTCCCTTCAGAGTTGTGAACAGCATCAGCAAAATTTTCCTCATTATTCGCTGGTTGACGGTTAGCTCCGAGCATAGCATTCAACCTTTCTAGCATTAAGGTGTTCTAGGTTTCGATTTGCTGATATAACCCAGTCACAGCAGCATCTAATTCCGCTCATGTCACTCCAATGCTTGGAGCTGCTTGACTTGATGAAGGAGAAGTAGCAGTGTTATCATGAGTATTGACGGATCTGGTAGACTTACGCTTTCTTCCGGGAGACATTATTTCCGACAAACTTTTGGTTTTCAAAGAAACTTTTTCCACAAACTCTCATGAAGCAATGATGACAATACTCCTGAGTTGGTTTCTCAGTGAAAGCACCAAAATGTTAACGCTGAGAATGGAACGCTAACACCCCGGTGTGTGTAGTAATGCTGTGAAAGCACCACCCGTGATACGGGAATAAGAAATAAGCAGAAAAATAGCAGAAAACAGTAGAAGACAACGATTTTATAGTGGTTCGGCTTAAGATCGAGCCTACGTCCACTTTAAATTCCTTTATTGCTGATTTGGTTACAAGTTGATACAATGCACTTCAAGAATACAATACAATTCAATCTCAAAACACTTCAGACTAGTAACTCAAACTTCGATGTGATAAGGTTCTTTGGATCCATATCGGATGTGTTAAATCTCTTTCGAAGCTTATTGTAGTGTCTTCAATGTTTGGAATGCTTGATGTGTTGGATGAGTTCAGAATTCAGCAGAGTAACAGCGCTTTAGAAGATCAGCCAAAAAGTCCCTCTCTAGTTGGAGCTAAGGCCGTATTTATAGAGGAGATTCTGGGCAAGATTCTATCTCCAAGTCTTAGGTCGTGAACGACCTAAGTTAGGTCATAGGTCGCGAGCGACCTAAGGTAGGTCGTGGGTCTTGTCTGAACTGCACTGAGTCTTGTTTGAACGAGTCAGTAGGTCGTGAGCGACCTAAGATAGGTCGTGAGCGACCTAAGATAGGTTGTGAAACTTTTCTCTGCTTTAGCTCGCTAGGTCGTTGCATTGCTAGGTTGCTGATCTTCTTAGGACGTTGGGTAGTGAACTCCTTAAGTCATTAGGTCGCTAACTCCTTAAGTCGTTAGGTCGCTAACTCCTTAAGTCGCTAGGCAGTTAGGTCGCTAGGTCGTTGGAGAAGCTAGGTCACTAGGTCGATGAGCGTTAGATCACAGAGTTTTAGGTCGCTTGAAAAGAGGAGTTAACAGTTAATGAAAGCTACATTTTTGCCATATAATTATCAATCTCTGATGTATCAACGTTTGCAAAATTTGAGACAGGGAACGAAGTCTGTGAATGATTATGCAGATGAATTTTATCAACTTATTTCCAGAAATGATACCATGGAGACGGAGGAGCAACTGACAGCTAGATTTGTTGGAGGGTTGAGAATGCAGATTCAAGATATGGTGAATATGTTTGATCCCAGATCTATTGCTGAAGCACATCAGAAAGCGTTAGCTTGGGAGAAGCAAGGTAGACGAGGTGGAGATGTTTTTACAAATTCCAACAATCAAATGAAAGGGGCTAGTAGCAATGTGAATGTTTCCAAGGCTGTTGCAAAACCAGTTGTTAGTGAAGTCGCTAAGACCAAAGTCAATAGTGGTATCAAATGTTTCAATTGTCAAGAAGTTGGTCACAAAAGCAATGAATGTCCGAAGCCAAAGAAACGAGCAATGATAGCTGAGGTCGAGGATGAGGATGAGGAGACTGAATGTTCTAATTCATTACCAGTTGAGGAGGAAGAATTATTGTCTGGAGATGATGGATATACATTAATGATGAGGAGGAATTGCTTGACACCAAAGCAGGAGGAAGAGACTAGCTGGTTGAGAAGTAACATCTTTCAGTCTACATGCACTATCTTGGGAAGGGTTTGCAAATTTGTCATTGATGCGGGAAGCTGTGATAATATTATCTCTACAGAAGCTGTGAAGAAGTTAGCATTGAAGACAGAGAAGCATCCGAAACCTTACAAGTTAGCTTTGTTGAGGAAAGGTGGGGAGGTGAGAGTTAGTCGAAGAGCTTGTGTTAATTTTTCAATTGGGAAGAAATACACGGATGAAATTTGGTGTGATGTGGTTGACATGGATGTATGCCATTTGTTGTTGGGGAGGCCATGGCAGTATGATAGAGCTGTGCAACATGATGGGCGTACCAACAGTTATAGTTTCATGTTTGAAGGCACCAAGATTACTTTAGTTCCCAAGAAGCGACAACAAGAAGAAAACAAGTTGGAGGAGATTGAAGAGCTGAAAACTTTGTTATCTTTGAAGGAGTTTGTTAAGGAAGTAGAAGAGGAGCCTGAGGTATTTTTGTTGATTTGATGTGAGAGTCATGAAGTGGTTGAGATTCCTAAAGAAGTAAAACCAGTGCTGGAAGAATTTGAAGATGTATTCCTGAAGAGTTGCCAATGGAGTTGCCGCCATTGAGGGACATTCAACATCAAATTGATCTTGTTCCAGGAGCTGTGTTACCTCACAGACCACACTACAGAATGAGTCCAAAGGAACATGAGGAGTTGCAAAGGCAGGTGGAAGAATTTCTTGAACAGGGGCGTGTGCAGGAAAGTTTAAGTCCATGTGCTGTACCAGCATTGTTAGTACCAAAGAAGGATGGAACATGGAGGATGTGCACTGATAGTCGGGCATTGAACAAGATTACAGTGAGATACAGATTTCCTATGCCTAGATTGGATGACATGTTGGATCAACTTAGTGGAGCTACTATATTTTCGAAGATCGATTTGAAGAGTGGTTATCATCAAATTCGAATCAGACCAGGGGATGAATGGAAAACAGCGTTCAAGACACGTGAGGGGTTGTACGAATGGCTGGTGATGCCGTTTGGTCTTTCAAATGCACCGAGTACATTTATGCGGGTGATGAATCAGATTTTTAGACCATTCATTGGAAAGTTTGTGGTGGTGTATTTTGATGTTATACTGATTTATAGTGGAAGCGCAGAAGAACACTTGCAACATCTGAAAGAAGTGTTGATGGTACTACGACAGGAACAATTTTATGCTGCAACGAAGAAATGCGTGTTCATGACGCATAGTGTGTTATTTTTAGGATATGTTGTATCGGGAGGAGGAATACATGTGGATCAGAATAAAGTTGAAGCAATCAGAAATTGGCCACAACCCAAGACGATAATAGAAGTTAGAAGTTTTCATGGTTTGGCATCATTCTACCGAAGGTTCATTCCACACTTCAGTAGCGTGATGGCACCAGTGACTGATTGTATGAAGGGGAAGAAATTTTTATGGTCGGAGGAAGCAGGGGTTGCTTTTGAACGAATCAAAGAACTTTTAACAACAACACCAATTCTAGTATTACCAGATTTTCAGTTGTTGTTTGAGCTACATACTGATGCATCCAAGGTTGGAATTGGAGGGGTGTTAAGTCAGAAGGGACGTCCTAATGCATATTTCAGTGAGAAGTTATCAGGAGCGAAGATGAGATACAGTACGTATGATGTGGAATTTTATGTTGTTGTGCAAGCCATTAAACATTGGAGACATTAATTATTTCACAAGGAGTTTGTGCTATACACTGATCATGAGGCTTTGAAACATCTGCAAGGACAGGAGAAAATTTCCGCAAGGCATGCATCATGGATTGCATATCTGCAGCAATTTACATTTGTTGTGAAACACAAATCTGGAGTTACAAACCGTGTGGCGGATGCGTTGAGCAGAAGAAATCATGTATTAACTACAATGAAAGTTGAAGTGATGGGGTTCGAAGTACTTCCAGAGTTGTGTGTTGAAGATCCTTACTTTGCAAAGTTTGTAGATGAAGTCAAGGAGGGAAAGACGAGTGAGTTTGTATTGGTGGATGGTTTTCTGTTTAAAGGAAATCGATTATGCGTACCAGATTGCAGTTTACGGATGAAAATTGTGAAGGAGCTACATGAGGAAGGACATGTGGGTAGAGACTGTACATTGCAGCTGATTTCTCAATCTTACTTTTGGCCGTCAATAAGAAAAGAAGTGGAGAAGTTTGTGGAGAGATGTCATTTCTGTCAAGTGTCGAAGGGAACCGCTACAAATGCAGGGTTATACATTCCTTTACCAGTTCCGACAAAACCATGGGTGGATGTGAGCATGGATTTTGTGTTAGGTTTGCCTAGAACTCAAAGGGGAAATGATTCTATATTTGTTGTAGTTGACCGGTTTTCGAAAATGGCACATTTCATAGCATGTAAGAAGACAGCGGATGTCGTCCGTGTTGCACAATTGTTCTTTAGAGAGATATATCGTTTGCATGGATTACCAGAGTCCATAGTTTTCGACAGGGATACCAGATTTCTGAGTCATTTTTGGTTAAGTTTGTGGAAGATGGTTGGAACAAAGTTGAATTTTAGTAGCGCTTATCATCCGCAATTTGATGGACAAACGGAGGTGGTTAACAGATCGTTGGGGAACTTGTTGAGATGTCTCGTGAAAGATAACTTAAAGAGCTGGGATATAAAGCTATGTCAAGCAGAGTTTGCACATAATCATGCAGTCAATCGAAGTACTGGTTTCAGTCCATTTCAAGTTGTATACTCAGCAAGTCCGAAGGGTCCATTGGATCTGACGACAGTGCCATATCAGAAAGGAGTTGTTAAGCGTGCTTGTGATTTTGTGACTGAGTTGCAGGAGTGCCATAGAACTGTTCATGAACGATTGCTTGCATCAAACGAGAAGTATAAACAACTGGCGGATAAGAAGCGAAGGAGTGTGAATTTCAGAGAAGGTGACTTGGTTTATGCCGTGATGACAAAAGATCATTTTTCAGTGGGAACGTATAATAAGTTGAAGGCTCAAAAAATCGGTCCAGTGGAAATTTTGAAGAAAATCAATGAGAATGCATATCAGTTGAGATTGCCGGATGATGTTCATACTTTGATGTTTTCAATGTCAAATAGTTGATTCCGTATCATGGAGATGAGTTTGTGGTGGAAGAGGAAGGTGCAAATTCGATGTCGAATTTTTGTCAACCGGGGGAGGATGATGTAGCGCGATCTGCTAACTTTTCAGATTTGAGTCATTCAAAGATTTTAGGTCGCTCCCGACCTAGTGAAATTCGCTCACGACCTAGCGAGGTAGCAAAATTACGCAGTGATAATGCAGCCCAATTTGGTGAAGTGTTAGGTCGCGAACGACCTAACAATTCCTTTAAGTCGCTCCAGCGACTTAGTGAAGCTCGCGAACGACCTAGCGACTTACGAGCTAACGAGTTACGACCTAAGTTAGGTCGCGGGAAGATATGGGAAGATAGGTCGCTCACTATAGGTCGCTCCGATCTTTCGAGTACCAGCTTTAACGAGTTACGACCTAAGTTAGGTCGCGAAGAAGAGTTACGACCTACGTTAGGTCGCGGAAGCGAGATACGACCTATGCGAGGTCGCTGATGAGGATGACGCTTTATTTTAGGTCGCTCGACCTTATACGCTGAGAAGTTAGGTCGTTGCCTTGCATTTTTAGGTCGCTCAAGTATAGGTCGCATGAAGAATTCCAGAGGCTATTCTTTAAGTCGCTGCCGTGTATTTTTAGGTCGCTTGACCTTATGTGGTGTTGTATTTTAGGTCGTCATGTGTAATTTCTTGAGTCGCTTATGTGTTGTAATTTGTATATGTTGTATTTTACTTGTTTGTTTCATTTTTAGGTCGCATCTTTTTTTTAGGTCGCGTCTGTTTTTAGGTCGCGTCTGTTTTAGGTCGCTGGGTTATGTTAGGTCGTGAACGACCTATGTGTTGTACAAATTTGTGTTGTGTGAATTGTAAGCCTATCAATAGGCGGGTGGTTTCATTTGTTACTCTTGGTTGATTTTGAATAAAACTTTTGTTTGTTAGCTTTGTGCTTCCATTGAATTGGTAGTTGAGTGTAATCTCCTATCTCCACTTTCGGTTAATCGAGTGCGCTCGATTCAACAACTGCTGAAGCCGATTCACGGAATCTAGTGCGCTAGATCAACGTGTGAAGAATCGTAGATCTTTAAACACGGTATCGTGTGCGATCAACGTGTTTGGGATAGCTAGACTTCGGTATCTTCGGATCAACGAATTTGGGCATTTCGGTATCTTCTACTTCATCGATTGCTACTTTCATCATCACAATCAATTTTAGTATTCCGCTGCTGCGTCAGCACGCATGCACAAATCTGGGCATACACGAGAGAAAGCTACAGGCGAAGGGAAGAAGATTGGGAGGAAGAAGGTACTATAGCGGTCGGGTTTGATTTTTTTATTGGGCTAGGAAATTTTATAAAAGGTATGGATTTAAGTTTTAATTAAATTAAGATAATTTTATATATAAAATATGTAAAACTTATGCGATATCTTTTTCATACAAAATCAGATTTGGACAAAACGAGTTGCATTGCGTTTATATTTACGAATTTTATGCACAGGAATTAGTTTGGAGTCGATTTGAGCTTCGGTAATTTTTAGATAAATTCAAACGTGTTCAGATTCAATCGGAACTAGAACGCGAAAGTGATAGGAAAATAAAAGTGAGTTAATCTCACTCAATTTTGGATTACCATAATTAATTTTAAAAGTTAAAATTAATTATTGATTGATTGATAAAATTGAAATATTTTTATCAGTTGAATGTGATATTATATATAGTAGTATATATATATATTGGAGTGATTGGTATTCCTGCGTATATATAGCGGATGAGAACCTATGCGCCCCGCATAATAGCAGATGACTCTATATACCACGATATCCCCCTCGAAGTGGGATTGGTATTTTTATATTGTTTTAACATCTGGGGATGTAGGGAAACAGGTTAGAGGGATCCAACTGGTTCCTCAAAAATGTTGAAATTATTTTCATATTCAATGATACGGTTTGTTTGAATAATCTATGATAGATTATAGTGGAATTTGAATTTATTGGATGTTATGGTATTGCTGGTTTAGATTCTCGCATTTTAAAGAACCATAAATATGAATATTGAATTTAAAAAAAATAAAATTGAAAGTAAAATATTTATAGTTAAATTTGGATTAATTAAGAGGAAATAATTTGGGTAAAATAAATAGTTTGATTTTAAAATTTGTACTTAATAATTTCGGAATATGGAAAATAGATATTTTAGAATAATGTAAATAAAAGGATTTTAAATAATAAAACTTAAGCGACTTTTGTTTAAGTGTAAAAAGATTTTAAAATAGTTAGGGAGAAGTAAAAAGGGAAATTTGAAAATAAAATATGAAGTTGTTATACTAGATTTTAAATAATCGTGGTATAGTTGGGTTTTGGAATATAGTTGGGTTATTTTGAGAAATTGATTTAGAAATGGAATTTAATGTAGAAATCGATTTATAATCGACTAAGTATGGTGAAACCGTATAAACAGGAAATGAGACTATGGAATTTATAAACAAGGTTTATAAATAAGTGAAGTGATTATCAGTGGATAAATTGAAGTTATAAATTCATAGTGAGTATTCATAAGGAGATGGGTAAATCGGTTTAAAAATAAATGACAGATTTATTTTTAGAAAATGTGAAAAAGGGATTTATGGAATTGGGACGTAAATCAAATTTGAAATAAATCGAGAGAGATTTACAAATGTTAGACTGATTATATTGGAATTGGAAAATATATTTATATCGAGAAATTGAGTTTGTTTTAAAAAGGGAATTTTTAATTATTAAACTAGGTAATTTAAAAATATTTTAGCAAAGGAGTATTTCCAGAAAGATAGTTATTAAATATTTTTAAATTATCGAAATAAACTATAAGTTTATAAAAGAGTCTTGAAAATTGATTACAAGCTTATAAATAAATCAAAATTTATTATTGTTTTAGAATTAAGTAATTATTTTAAATTGCTTAAAAGTGTAATTAATTATTAATTGGGTTAGTCAAAATGAGTTGTTTTAAGTTAAATATTATTTAAGAATTAATCAATATTATTAATTAAAAGATAAATTATTCAATATTAATATTTTATATAATAACTTTTACTGAAGATTTTTTGCCTAAAATTTAACTTGGAAAATTATTATAGGAATTTTATAAGTATTATTTTAAAAATTATTATTAAAGTTTTCGGAAAGTAATGGTATACTTTCGTGGCGAAATCAGAGGCAGTGAGTGCCTGCAGTTAAGTTTTGGATTTCTCTGGGATAGAAACGTAACCATTGAGCAGTGAATCCATGGTTGATACCGTAGTGGTACTTCCATATTTATTTATTTTTAAAAAGTTTTCAAATATTTTGAAAAAATGGTTAGTAAACGTACTTACTTCGATAAGATAAGTACATGAATTTTGATAGGAGATTTAATTTATTAAAATTAAATTTAAAGGATTTAGTGTTTTCAGTGGAAAAAAAAGAAATATTTGGTTGAATGATTGTTTATTTGATAGTTAAAGAACCGACTATCAAATCTGGATCCAAAATATAACTTTGGGAATATCTAGGAGAAATACGGAAATTATATGGTATAGTTACCGTTCGAGGTGCTATACTATACGTATAAGCTCGTTTCGTTATTTTAGGACGTTTATAAGGAAATCCATCCACTAATGGTTAGGAGGTGATCTCCGATCTTATTTTCGTCTGTTTATTTCTAAAAGAACCGGGGTTGAGTTTATCGGAGATATCAAACGTTGTTTCAAAGAGACCGGGATTGGATAAGTTATCCGAAAACCACTTTGATCCAACGAGTACGTTTTTCAAGGGAAAACTAGAGCATAAAGTCGAAGATGTAGCAGCGAAGTGCAAGGATTAATCGCTATTAATCCTGAGGATGATTCCAAAATGGATGAGTAGGAATAGTGTCTTCGGTTCCGTTCGGACCCAGAACGGACTTGAATGGATGAATGCTATCAGTACATTGTCATTGGAGGACAATGAGCATTCTAAGTGAAAATTCCTTTAAAAAGGTAATCGTAGCCTCTATCCTCATCAACCGGGAATGACTAAAAAGCAGGGGAGATGCAGCAAGGCTAAGTGGGTCGCACCCAATTAGGGTATGTTTATCACCTTTCTAGATACCCTCGGATATTATTTTATTACTACGATACATGGAAGGAGCTCAGAAAAGGGTGGGAACACCCGGGGTGATGGCATATTCGGTCTATCCAGGTTAGGGATAGTCTGGTCTTGTGTTGTAGGGGATCCAGGCGTGGTCCTCGATACATTATTTCTAGACATGTACTATGACAGGTAATACCCCAGTGCTTATTGATTCGTATAGAATCCATTCTCCAATACGTGCCTTTAAGGTTTTGGTTGGTGAGCCTAGTAGGCTGGAATTTAATTAATGTAACAATTTCAGCTATTTGAACAAGTATTTGTACTTAGACACTATTATAATATTAGAGGGTTTGATATAAAATGTTTTGGTTATCGTAAGGTAAAAACCCATCGTGTTTATTTGTGGCGTGGTCTTATGAGATACCTTTGTTTTTCAAAGCATTTTGATAACTTTAATAATTCAAATTGAGTGTGTTTTCTCATGCTGGTTTTCCAGACTGACTCGGGTGTTAGTTTATTATAATGCTCGGGTCAGACCGAGTATTACAGATTCAGGATAGGATGCTATGGAGCTCAGTGGACGAGTTGGATGATGAAGTCGTATCTCATGTATCTAATTATATTACGCTGTGTATTGTAGGCTGTATATTCAGCACTTGTGAGGACAAGTTATTATAACTGTCCAGTATTGAATTATTGATTGTGTTGTACTCTGATGATGTAATATATAAATAACAAATATAGTTTCATTCTGTATAAAGACATGTTGTTACCTATTATATATTGTTCCGCTGCGATTGTGAGATTCTGTGTTGTTATTTCCTATTTCCTTCTTCTACCTCTTTCTTCTTCCTTTAACGATCTGGTATTTCTGGCATTCGATTGCTCGGCATGTAATATAGTGGACGTATTGATGTCGACTTTCGAGCGTCGAAAATCCGGTTTGTCATACTTGGTATCAGAGCAGAAGGTTAAGCGAGAACCTTGACTCTCGTGGGGATTACTCATTAGAGATAGGGTCAGTAGCACCCTAAAATGAGTTTGAGTGTATTAATAGATATGAGCGTGTATTTGATAGTGAATATAAAACTGTTTAATAATTGGTTGGTTTATTTGTCGAGTGGCTTATGGATTCTGGTCAATACGAGTAATTAATGTTATTGATAGGGATCTCTAAACACTTGAATAGAGCAATTCGACATAGTATTGTTTTAAAATTGGGTAAATGAAATAATTTACCCAAATTATTTTATATATGAAAGGAATAATTTTTAGAAATTATTATATATGGTGTGCTGGGTTGTTAGGAAATGATAATATTAAACTATTATCATTTGTTGTTATGGTGATTGAATAAAATTAGTATTATAATCAAAAGCTAAGAAATTAATTCATATAACAAAATGGAGTTTGTAAATATGAGTTTATAAATGTGATTTATAATTTGAAATGAAATTCCAGAGGAATATTTAAATATAGTTTAAAAGGATTTAAAAGTTGGAAATTTGGGAATTTAATTCCTGGTTTTGAAATGTTTTTCAAAGTCTTGGAAAAATAAAAGTGATATTATTTGGAGAAAATATTTTTAAATTGAAATTATTTAAAAATGATTTTTAAAAAGAAGTAAAAGCACTGAACTCACTTCAGTCGCTGGAAAATAATTCCGATGATGATCGCGACATCATCGTTGCTCATTTTCGAGTTTCCAAGGGAGGAACTGCTACCTTAATGATTTGCGATTGGAGTTTGTTTTGGGAAAAATGGTTTTGGTTTGAAATGCAAAGGAATGATTTGATATACTAAGGATTTTGGGTATATATGATTTCTAAATGATTTTGAAATATTAAGTAATTGTTTAAAAATATGGAATCTTATTTAAAATGTTTTATGAAATATGAATAAGTTTGATAGCCTATGAAAATTTGAAATTTGATTTGGAATGAAAATTAACTTGAATTAAGTTAGATAAAGAGAATTTGAGAATTTAGCCTAAGTAGGCTAAGTGGAAAAAGAATTATTGAAAATGGAATTTAGTGAGATTTGAAATAAATTAGTAAATGAACTAATTAATTTAAATTAGTAAGTTAAAAGGATTTGAAATAGAATTTATAAAGTGGAAATAAATTAGTGAATGGAACTAATTTATTTAATTAGTAAGCAAATGGAATTTCAATTGAATATTGGAATGGGATTTAACTTGAATTATGTTAAATAAGGTGAAATTGAAAATTTAGATTGAGTTGGAATAAATAAACTAAATTTTGGAAATAGGAGTGATTGACATAAAAATGGACATAAGCCAAAGTGATGAAGTGGAAATAAGCATAAGAACTTTTATATAAAAAGTTTATAATTGAATTAAGAAATTTAAAGAGGAAATTCTTAAGTGAAATTGGTATTGGAAAAAAATATACTAAGCAAATCAGTGAATGTGAGGTTTAAATGGGTATGATTATTATGAATAATTGAATGGGAAGGAAGCAAATGTGAATAAAAAGAAATTGATATAGCTAATAACCAATGGGAAATAAATACGTAAGTTGTACGTATATTATTTAATCTGCACAACGATTTGATCCAGATTCGAGCATAGAATTTCGAGATAATTTATATTGATCCGAGTTAGAATTTTTCACTCGATTTTCGACGGCGAACCCTGGATATGGATTTATGATCGATTTTGGAATTCTCTATCATAGTATATGGCTATGCAAGAAGAATGATGGTTTCTGATCAAGGAACCAGATCGGAGTCCGCACTAGAGAGTCGTGTGAACGATACTAGTTCGGAAGTGAAATTGTGTGATCGAGTGAGCGATCAGATTTGATATTGCGTACGGATGATGTTTGTACATCGTATGGGCTTAAGTGAAGCAAATATTGGAAATTGAAAGTGCTGAACAAAATGATTTTGAATTGTATGATTGGATACTATTGGTAAATAAGGTGCAGGTATTTAAAAGCAAAAGCTAAATTGATGTCTTCAATTTCAGAAGTAAAATTTGATTGCCCGACAAAAAGGTGCACGTTTAAATTCTGTTTGAAATTGATGGTTTTCTGATTAAGCCACTTGGCTTTTGTTTTCTTTTGATTTGAGCCCGTAAAGGCAGTTTTGTAGTTTTTTGGATCTAGCCGCGCAAAGGAGACGCTGGCGAAATTTTTCTAAAATTTAAGGAGTAGAAAAATTTTGAAGAAAATTTTTATTAACTGAAATTTGATTTGGATTATAACTTGATAGTTGAGTAAATAATATTATTTGTAATCTATGAATGAGTTGGAAATTAGTAAAAGTGATAGTATGTTTCTAATAAAAATTTTCGGAAAGTTGTTTTGACCGATTGGTTTTGGGAAAGTTATTGGGTTTTGGACCATTCTTCTTACCTAGCAATTTCGAGGACGAAATTCCTGTAAGGGGGGAGGAATGTAACGACTCAGAATTTTGGGTATTTGAAATTTGAATATTTAATTGATCTTAAATATTTAAAAGTTAATTTTTAACTTAAATTTCAATTATAACCATTTATGTGATAATTTAATTATTGAATTTAATAATTGAAAACGGATTAAAATATTGAATCTTGAGTTTTAAGCCTGTTAAAAATAATTTAAAGGCTTAAAATTTATATTAATAATAATGAAGATAATAAAAAAATCAATTGAATTTAAAAGTGATTTGTTCGGTTTTAAAAATATATCGTTTGAATTAACATTTAAAGGAAGCCTTCCGGGGCACAGTCTCAGAATTCGACGAAACCAGTTCCATTGGATTCGTAATAGTGTATTATTATCAAATTTGAAATTTCATAGCGTTTGGAGTTATCGTTTGGTCATACGGGATATAAACGCACTGAAATTTATATCGAAAATTCAATATAAAAATTGGGTCCAAAAAGATATCTTCTCCATACGATCGAATTAGGACTCGAAGCCTTTTCCATTGCATTCGAAATAGGGGTATATCATAATAAACGCCTAGCATCATGCCTCGATAGGAGATCGAGATTTTAAGCTACGTAAATCGGGACATTTTGAAATTTTAATTAATATATTTTGGTCAACACTTCAAATCCACTGGCCACCCTATGAATTGACCTTACCTATTCCTTCTGTAACACGCTACCCTACCTAATTTTGTATGTGCCTCTTCCCTTTTAAAATCGTGTCTCCTCTCAGTTACGAAAAAAAAACATCGACTTTAAAAGTTTAAATCTTTTGTTATGCTCATCAATAAATTACGAAACAAGCTTCTTTGGCATTGTTTTGAGAAGATCTTCAAGTGAATACGTGATATGGAGGTCACAGCCTCGTTTTTGATTCTGGTAGTAAAAGTCGAAGGGGGGATCTCGACTAGGGCTTGGAGTTTTTGCAAATGGAGGAGGAATTGGCTCGATAGGAGGGTAGTTTTTGGTTCTCGATGGCATGGGGCTTCGACACAGTGTGTTTAGAGAGATGCGATGGTCCGAGGTTGAACGCGACCTGATGGGTTCGTGCACAGGAGCTAGGGGTCGCGATGTGATGGTGAAGGCTGAGCTCGATATTGTGGGGATGAGCGGGTAGAACTCGTGAAGAAGGGAGGTTTGGTGGTGGTTTCGTTGAGTCGCGTGGAGGGGAGGACGAGATAACGGCAATGGAAGGTGTCGGTGATGGGTTCTCGTGTCTTGATATCGCGTTTCACTTGGGAAGTCTACGTTTCAGGCAAAGGGGACTGGAGTATAGTGATGTTGATGGTGAGTTGAACGGTGATGTCGATGGTGGTTTCGGTGGTTGTGCACGCGTGCACAAATCTGGGCGTACACGAGAGAAAGCTACAGGCAAAGGGAAGAGGATTAGGAGGAAGAAGGTACTGTAGCGGTCGGGTTTGATTTTTTTATTGGGTTGTGACGTTTTATAAAAGGTATGGATTTAAGTTCTAATTAAATTAAGATAATTTTATATAAAAAATATGTAAAACTTATATATGCGATATCTTTTTCATACAAAATCCGATTTGGACAAAACGAGTTGCATTGCATTTATATTTACGAATGCTATACACAAGAATTAGTTTGGAGTCGATTTGAGCTTTGGTAATTTTTAGATAAATTCGAACGCGTTCGGATTCAATCGGAACCGAAACGCGAAAGCGACGGGAAAATAAAAGTGAGTTAATCTCACTCAATTTTTGGATTACCATAATTAATTTTAAATAGTTAAAATTAATTATTGATTGATTGACAAAATTGATATATTTTTATCAGTTAAATGTGATATTATATACAGTAGTGTGTGTATATATATATTGGAGTGATTGATATTCCTGCATATATATAGCGGATGAGACCCTATGCGTCCTGCATAATAGCCGATGACCCTATATACCGCGATATCCCACTCGAAGTGGGATTGGTATTTTTATATTGTTTTAACATTTGTGGATGCAGGGAAACAGGTTGAAGGGATCCAACTGGATTCCTCAAAACTGTTGAAATTATTTTCATATTTAGTGATATGATTTGTTTGAATAATCTGTGATAGATTATAGTGGAATTTGAATTTATTGGATGCTATGGTATTACTGGTTTAGATTCTGGCATTTTGAAATACCATAAATATGAATATTGAATTTTAAAAAAATAAAATAAGAAGGGAAATTGAAATTAAAATATTTATAGTGAAATTTGGATTAATTAAGAGGAAAGAATTTAGGTAAAATAAATAGTTTGATTTTAAAATTTATACTTAATAATTTCGGAATATGGAAAATAGAGATTTTAGAATAATGTAAATAAAAGGATTTTAAATATTAAAACTTAAGCGATTTTTTTTAAGTGTAAAAAGATTTTAAAATTTGAGATTTTAAAATAGTTTTGGAGAAGTAAAAAGGGAAATTTGAAAATAAAATACGAAGTAGTTATACCATATTTTAGATAAGATTTTAAATAGGAAGTGGAATCTGAATTTAGTTGGGTTTTGGAATATAGTTGGGTTATTTTAAGAAATTGATTTAAAAATGGAATTTAATGTACAAATCGATTTATAATCGATTAAGTATGGTGAAACCGTATAAACGGGAAATGAGACTATGGAATTTATAAACAAGGTTTATAAATAAAGTGAAGTGATTATTAGTGGATAAATTGAAGTTATAAATTCACGGTGAGGATTTATAAGGAGATGGGTAAATCGGCTTAAAAATAAATGATAGATTTATTTTTAGAAAATGTGATATGGGGATTTACGGAATTGGGACGTAAATCAAATTGGAAATAAATCGAGAGAGATTTATAAATGCTAGACTGATTATATTGGAATTGGAAAATATATTTATATCGAGAAATTGAGTTTGTTTTAAAAAGGGAATTTTTAATTATTAAAATAGGTAATTTAAAAATATTTTAGCAAAGGAGTATTTCCAGAAAGTTAGTTATTAAATATTTTTAAATTATCGAAATAAACTATAAGTTTAGAAAAGAGCCTTGAAAATTGATTAGAAGCTTATAAATAAATCCAAATTTATTATTGTTTCAAAATTAGGTAATTATTTTAAATTGTTTTAGAAGTGTAATTAATTATTAATTGGGTTAGTCAAATTGAGTTGTTTTAAGTTAATTATTATTTAAGAATTAATCAATATTATTAATTTAAAAGATAAATTATTCAATATTAATATTTTATATAATAACTTTTATTACAGAGTTTTTGCTTAAAATTTAACTTGGAAAATTATTATAGGAATTTTATAAGTATTATTTTGAAAATTATTATTAAAGTTTTTGGAAAATAATGGTATACTTTCGTGGTGAAATCAGAAGTAGTGAGTGCCTGTAGTTAAGTTTTGGATTTCTCTGGGATGGATACATAACTATTGAGCTGTGAATCCATGGTTGATACCGTAGTAGTACTTTCCATAAAAAAATTTAAAAAAAAGTTTTCAAATATTTTGAAAAAAAATGGTTAGTAAATGTACTTACTTCGATAAGATAAGTACATGAATTTTGAAAGGAGATTTAATTTATTAAAATTAAATTAAAAGAGATTGAGTGTTTTTAGTGGAAAAAAAAGAAATATTTGGTTGAATGATTATTTATTTGATAGTTAAAGAACCGACTATCAAATCTGGACCAAAAATATAACTTTGGGAATATCTAGGAGAAATACGGGAATTATATGGTACAGTTACCATTCGAGGTACTATACTATATGTATAAGCTCGTTTCATTCTTCTAGAACATTTATAAGGAAATCCATCCACTAACGGTTAGGAGGTGATCTCCGATCTTATTTTCATCTGTTTTTTTTCCTAAAGAACCGGGGTTGAGTTTATAGGAGATATCGAACGTTGTTTCGAAGAGACCAGGATCGAATAAGTTATCCAAAAACCACTTTGATCAAACGAGTACGTTTTCGAAGGGAAAACAAGAGCATGGAGTTGAAGATGGAGCAGTGAAGTGCAAGGGCTAATCGCTACTAATCCTGAGGATGATTCCAAAATGGATGTAGTGGGAATAGTGCCTTCGGTTTTGTTCGGACCCAGAACGGACTTGTATGGATGAATGCTAACAGTACATTGTCATTGGAGGACAATGAGCAATCTAAGTGAAAATTCCTTTAAAAAGGTAATCGTAGCCTCTAGCCTCATCAATCGAGAATGACTGAAAAGCAAGGGAGATACAGCAAGGCTAAGTGGGTCGCACCAAATTAGGGTATGTTTATCACCTTTCTAGATACCCTCAGATATTATTTTTTTACTACGATACATGGAAGGAGCTCAGAAAAAGGTGGGAACACCAGGGGTGATAGCATATTCGGTCTATCCAGGTTAGGGATAGTCTGGTCTTGTGTTGCAGGGGATCCCGGCGTGGTCCTCGGTACATTGTTTCTAGACAGGTACTGTGACAGGTGATACCCCAGTGCCTAGTCATTCGTATGAAATCCATTCTCCAATACGTGTCTTTACGGTTTTGGTAGTAGAGCCTAGTATGTTGGAATTTAATTAATGTAACAATTTCAGCTATTTGAATAAGTATTTATACTTAGACACTGTTATTATATCAGAGGATTTGATATCAAATGTTTTGGTTATCGTAAGGTAAAAACCCATTGTGTTTATTTGTGGCGTGGTCTTACAAGATACCTTTGTTTTTCAAAGGATTTTGATAACTTTAATAATTCAAATTGAGTGTGTTTTCTCACGCTGGTTTTCCAGACTGACTCGGGTGTTATTTTATTATAGTGCTCGGGTCAGACCGAGTATTACAGATTCAGGATAGGATGTTATGGAGCTCAGGAGACGAGTTGGATGACGAAGACGTATCTCACGTATCTGATTATATTCCGCTGTGTATTGTAGGCTGTATATTCAGCACTTGTGAAGACAAGTTATTATAATTGTCCAGTATTGGGTTATTGATTGTGTTGTACTCTGATGATGTAATGTATAAATAACAGATATAGTTTTTTTTGTATAAAGACATGATGTTACCTATTATATATTGTTCCGCTGCGATTGTGAGATTCTGTGTTGTTATTTCCTATTTCCTTCTTCTACCACTTTCTTCTTCTCCCTAACGATCTGTTATTTTTGGCATTTGATTGCTCGGCATATAATACAGTGGACGTATTGATGTCAACTTTCAAGCGTCGAAAATCTGGTTCGTCATAGATACGTTAGAATCTGTGCTGCTGTATTAAACTGATAGATGACTACCATTATTATTTTATTAGTGACAATTATTTCTTCAGAGATTTTGAGGTGAATATTTAGTATCATTTGGCTCTAGAGAAAATTTGAATTTTTTGTCACCATATTTTAGAGGATAGTCCATTGTGACTTGATATGAATTTATGAAATGATGATTTGGATTGATTATGTGCCTAATTTATATTGTTTGGATTCAAACAGATATTTATATGACTTGTTATTATTTTAAAGTCATATAATCATGATATTAGCATCTCATCTCTTTATTAGATATAATTTGACCTATTTATTTTAATAATACTCGAGTCAAGCCGAGACTCTACAGGTACAGGGACTCGTTGAGCTTTGCATTTAGGCTAGCATTGAAGTATACTATTTTGACTATTTTATTTTACTTCATCCATGTGTATATTTAAATTTAGGAGTTTATGACATGTATATTATCTAGTTGTAATGTCCAGGATTTTCGACTTCCGAAAATCGACATTAATACGTCCACTGTATCAACTGCCGAGCAATCGAATGCCGGAAAACCGAATTGTTATGGTTAAAAAGAAGAGGTAGAAGAAGACAGAAAGAAAGAAAGAAGAAACAATATCAGAATCTCACATATCGCAGCGGAACAACATATAATAGATCAATGAATAATCTTTAAATCAAAGAACTATATCAGTTTATACATTACATCATTATCGGAGTTTACAACAACAATACACAACACAACTGGACAATTATATGAACTTGTCCTTACAAATGAATTTTTTTTACAGCAGAAAAGATAATATCATATACAAATACTAAGTCTCGCCATCCAGCTCGCCTCTAGAACTCCACAGCATCTCCTGAATCCAGAATGACCTGAAAATCTAACTCTAGGCTGCCCATGTGGAAAATGATGGGCACCCAGAGTTTAGGAAGGGAACAATAAACTCCAGGTCAGTCATGGGACTGGTGTGAGAACTAAAACGGTTATTATCTTTAAAACAACAACAACAAAGGAAGTAAAAGACATCCGCAATGCTTTTGGAAAATGAAACTACCATAAGTCCTCCCGCCACACACACAATGCAAACGTAGAATTGGAGGAGATTTCTCCTTATGATAGTCAAAGATGCTTACTACACAAAACAAATCATTTTTGGTATTATTATTAGTGCATAGTGGAAAACATTTCGAAAGTATAATATTAATCTTAGCCAGCATAGACATTCCAAACTATGCCTACTATAGCTACAATCAAAACAGTGGTGACCACCATAAGTAAATGGCAAGTTCTACAACTAATACCGTACAAGGTTCGTATTGGAAATTGGATTTCCAACAAATGGTCAGGCTAAGGAACTTCCTACTGCCAATGGGTACGCCTCTGGCGGGACGTCCTGAGAACTAACTAGCTCTCTGCCAACACAAGGCCGGGTTACCTCTTACACTAGGTAACTACTACACGACTATGACATTCCCTGGTCCTTTGGGACCTTTATCCAAGGCCCCTCAACAAAACAACAATCATAAAGAGTAAATGAGATTGGAGCAACCACATAGGTTAATTACCAGGGCTCCATACCTGATACCACCCTTTTCTAGAAGGAAATGACATACCCTAAAGGGAGCGACCCTCATAACCTTGCCGCATCATTCCTGTTTTGACCATTTCCGGGGTGTGAGGTCCGGCAAAGTCTCGTCCACAAAGCTACGTTTTTTTACAAAGCCACGCTTTGATCAACAAATGATCAATAAATAATCATCACACGGCAACACTCAGCATGCCACACTACCAAATTGGGAGTATATCACTGATAACTTTCAACTACATAACCTCTAAGCTCGTACGTCTCAGAGAAGGGTGTTAAGCTAAGAGAATAAATTCTCCGCCACCAAAAAGAAATGTATTTGAAAGAAATCAGCTTTATATCTCAAAATGTAATGTCAGACATGTAACCATACAAGTCTGTTCTGGGTTCGAACAGAACCGAAGGCACTTCCGAAGAAGCCCTTGCAATCCGGGTATTCACAATCCCGATCGAACTTCCCATCACAATGGAAATCTCTATACCGTAGCTAACGGTGCAGAGACAATCGATAGGTCATCCTATCGTTTTCACAAATACCTGGTCTTCACCACCGGTCTTCAAATGTTATCCATATCGTCATATCACTTATTCGGAATGGGTTATATGACACAAAGGTCCTTTCCCGGCTAAACCGAATAGTGAGCACAATATTTAAAACATATGAATATTGGGATTTCAATTAAGTCACAACTTATTACCCAAATCTTTTCCTTTAAATGGAACAAATTAACATTTTAAGTCTTTAAACAAAAAGATTTACTTCACAAAGTTTACCCAGTTTCACAAAGATTCATTCATAGATTTCCAAATCAATTTCCATTTCAATTGGATTAACCCATTAAATCTTTAAATTAAGATTTAATTTATAGCTTTCAAAACTATTCACAATTAAAGTCTTTTATAATATAAAAGAAACACCTTTTAAAATCTTCTTTGATTTCAAAATAAAGCTTAATCATCTTCACAAAGGTTAATCCATAGTTTTTCTAAACTATTCGCAATTTCATTTCAACTTGAAATGTTTCGATACAAATTGGAAATCTTTTCACTTTATGAAAGCTATTATTATCTAAAAACGGATATTTTTCGTTTTGGGAAAAACTGGTTACAATTACATAGGTTAAAGCCGTCCAAGTATAAAACTTGAATTTAAATTTAAATTTCCAAAAGCATATTTTTAAATGGTTAAAAAAACCCAAATAAACACCTTTTACACTTGTAAAATCTTTTAAACCAAAATTCCCAATTTATTGAATTCAATTTCAAAATATTGAATTCCAATTTAAATCAAATTATTCGAATTTCAATTTTATTAAGTTATTTAAAATAACTTTTATTTTTGAAACCCATTTTCAAAAACTACTTTCAATTCCAATTTCCAAAACTAATTTGGATTAAAAAATTCAACCTTTAGAATTGTCAAAAATCTGTGACTTAACCGATTTCCACGTGAAATCCACATTTGTGTGTGTATGGTGTAGTCCAGGGATTTAACACAATAGTGCAACAACATTCAACTATCACAGATCAAAACATAGAAATATAGTTGATAAGCGGTATAAACTATAGCGCTTATCTTTAATTCACAGATCACAGATATTCATATCATAGATAAATAGATCACAAATCACAACACAAAACAGGATATATCACAAAGCATCACATATTTGGGATATCAAACAATTCAACATCCAATATAATCCAAACATCCATAAATAGGATTACTTTAATCATCTGGTTAATTTAAATCAGATAAATTTCTATAAATAAATTTGGCTAGTTATGGTAAATTAATAACCAATTAACTACAAAAACATTTAATAAATTTTCCTTTAATTTATCATTAATTAACCCTTAATTAATAATTAATACTTAATTAATAATTAATACTTAATTAATTATTTTTAATTAATTACCATAACTAATTAATTTCTACTTATAAATTTCCATTGTGAATTTACATTTCCAAATATTCACTCTTTATACAATTTTCAAATCAATTTCACAAATATTCATTTTCAACTCTAAATCAATTTTCAATTGATTTTCAAATTTATTTCAAATCCCAATTAAATTTCCCTTGAATTTACAAATTATTTCTTTTTTAAAATAAATGTCTTTATCTCTTCAAATCTATTTAAAAATCCAAATTTTAAATAAATTCTTCAACTTATAAATAATATTATCAAAAATCCCTTTACTAAACCCTTTTTCCCAAATTTGAAATTTAATTCAATATAGTTCAAAAATAAGACTTTTATCTTTTAAAACTTCTTTTAAATTTATCCAATTCTCAAAAATAAATTTTTCGATAAATATTCAACTTGAATTTGTGAAAATCCAATTTTATTTATTTTTGGTATCCAACGATACCAAAAATATATTCGGCTAAATTATAGCCGTCAACAATTCCAGTCCACAAATATAATCACACGGAGATTATAAATAATCAACACACAACATTGAAACAAATTCAAATGTTTGAGGAATCCAGTTGGATCCCTCCAACCTGTTTCCCTGCATCCACAGATGTCAGCACAATACCAATTCCACTTCGAGGTGGAAAATCGCGATATATGGGATTTATAAAATATTATCCGCTATTATGTGGCGCAATAGGGTCTCATCCGCTATATAATGCGGGAAATCAACTCCAAATACATATATAATACCAATTCCACTTCACGGTGGAATATCGCGGTATATGGGTTTAATATAATAACCTCCGCTATTATGCGGCGTATAGGGTCTATTTCAGCATAATAGATAACAACCATCATTCAATTCACACAATCAAGCAATTTTAAATTTAACTATTTAAAATTTAAATCGAAACACAATTCGATTGAGTGAGAAGTTCTCACCTTGCTTCCAAAAACAGTTGCAGTGTTTTATTTCAAATAAAATTAAACGCACGTTTAATTTTACTCAAAATTATCACTAGCTCCAATTGACTCCAATCCAGCTCCATTGCATAGTGCTCGACAAAACGAACCCAACGCAAGTCATTTCGTCAATTTTCGACCTCGTATCAAAAAGATATGATTTTTCAAAGTTTGAACGAATTTAAATATAATTATTTACAATTTTCTTTTTAAATTTTTAAACCCTACTCATCTCAGCCGTTGATTTCACCAAGGCAGATCGTGGCCGCAACTTCTTTCTTCCCCCCCATCAGGTTTCGATCGAACGAAGGTAACCCATCGCCGCCCCCTCTCGTGAATTGTCGTGGCCACTACGATGAACGAGACGACGATCGAGCTCCATCATTTCGAAGCCCTATGCGAGCACCATCAACGCCCCACGACCGGCCCCACTCGGCTGCCCCCTTGCCTCGGAAATCGTGAATGAAATGCATGCATTCGAACTCATATTTCCATCGATCCACTTCATTTTAAACGATCTTGGTCGTTCATCTGAGAGATCTCGTCGAGCCCGACATTTTTCTAGTTGGAAGATTCACGTAATTGTTTATGGATGGAGTAATTTTGAGGGAGAAAGTAATAAACGTTTTCGGCCATTGAATGAAGAAGTGGCGGCCTGAAGAATAAGCTAGGGTTTTGTGAAAATATTGCAAAATCGAGTCCTTTTATAGAAAATTGCCAAAACACTATTCACCCGAAAATTTCCGAACTCCAAACAAAGTGTGCCGGCTGACGTTTCTAGGGTTTTACCCGCATTCCGGACCCAATTGAATATGTTTCGGAAGCTAATTCGGTCATATGTGCGAGTTACAGAATTAAATGATCAATTTAAAATTAAATCGATTAAAACGATTTCTATGCGTTTTGGCTCGCCCCGGACAAACCGTAAGTCCGATTGACATGAAATTTGAAACCTTACAATAATTTAACATTACGGATCTGATGAAACTGGTTTCGTCAAAATCCGAGACTGTTTGAACAATGACTATTTTTAGTCGTCAATTAAATATTAAAATATTCAATTTCTACAAATTAACTTTTAATTCAATTTTAAAAGTTCTATAGCATCATTCTAACTCCAATATGATTTAATATAACTTTATAAATCATTTTTAATCACATTAAACCCAATTTCCAATTATTTCTGTAATTTCAAATATTAAATTATCGATTTAATTAGACAATTAAATCACTATATTCGAAATTAAATTTATTCGACTTACAAATCTCACTTGTTAATATTTAAAATCAATTAAATATAAGAATTTCAAATGACAGAAATTCTGGGTCGTTACACTAGTAGTCTTTGTGTACCAGATAAAGTAAATTTGGATGTGATGTATATTATCTGGGTCTAGTACTGATATGTTGTAGACTTACATCGTATTATGTATACGATGTATATTATTCCACTGTGATCTATGAAACCGATTTTAATTTACCTATATTTTATACTGTTCTGAATGTTTTTAATTAGTGTGCTTATTACTTTATATTAATACTGTATGCGTCAAAAAATTTCAGTTCTGTTCCTAAAAAGATAATAAAGACGTGTCAGCGTTAGTATAAGATATAATCACATATGATTACCCTTAACCAGTCGTATTCTCTATGTTATTAGACGACATTACTTGTAATATTCTTTAATAGTGTGGGTATAGTAGTGGGATCGTTACAACTTGGTATCAGAGTTGTGTTCATAGCATTATAGAATATAATTGGCATAGGGTCATGATCTGAACCTAGATGACCTAGAGTCTTGTCCCTCGAGTATGTGGTAGTTAGTAATTTAATTAAATATTAGGGATAGGAATATAAAATGATTATCGGGAATAATCATAGGGACATTTGAAAATTTTTAATTTCCATATAAAGTATTATTATGAAAATGATACTAAAATTAGGAGCTCACTTCTGTTAAAGAGTGAGATTTTTAGATAGCATAAATTAAATCTTGGATGGCTTAAAAATTTAATTGTTTTGTTTTGATCCGTTAGTGATCAGAGTTGCGTAGTAGAAGCTGATTGTTAGTCTTCTACTGAGCACATTAATTAGTTTACTCTTATATGTAATATGATAGAATGATTGATTCATGTTTGTTGTTTTAAAGTTATTAGTAACAACTTAAAATTTATATTAAGTAGGAATTAACAGTTGAGAGTTTGAGACTTAATATTAGTAAGAAGACCTTATGGTGTCTCTGGTGATGTAGCTACTGCAAGGAATATTGGGAATTTGTTTCTTTTATAAAAATGAAATAATAATCTACATGCATGATTAATTAAATTCTAATGGAATTATAATTTGTTGGTTGCATAATATATGCATGGATGAACGGGTGTATAACTGAATTTCTATTAATTAATTAATTATTGAATGGAAAGTAAAGATTTATAAATTAAAATCTCTTTGAACAAAGTGATCTTTGGAAATATATTTGTGTTAAATTGCCTGTTGGGCGCTTTAATAATTCTAGTCAAGGCGTTTGGCCGACGATATTGATAGGAATTTCCTCAACACTGGGACGAGATAGTTGGACATGGTACTTTGAGTTATAACAAATGAAATTTGACGTGAGTTAAATATTGCTTTAAAATGAAATGTATGTTTTGGAAAATGTGTATATATACATATGTGATAAATTTGGAAAAATGTCTTAAAGATAGTTAATTTTTTGAAAAGTGTTATGAGTTCTATAATTATTGAAAAGAGTCATTTTATGAAGTTTTAATAATAATATAAAGTGACTCAAGATGAGATTAGGTATTACTTAAAAGGATAGAAAATATTTTGGCAAATGGTTTGGTAAATATTTCGAGAAGAAAATTTTATCTAGTATGAAAATACCTTTATGTATTATATATTTTGATATTTGAAATAAATATGGTGAAAATAATATAAATAGCTGTAAGTATTAATTCTTTTTAGATGGCAAATGAAGCTATTGAGCATTAGCAATAGCAAAGGTCGGTGACGAGTCGGAGTTGATTGCACAGTCAACTTGCGATCCATTGACAAAGCAATTCGTCATAAATGAATGGCAAGGCAACGTCATTATATTAATTCTATATGTAGATTTTTGTATGTTAATTTCAAAGAAATATGCTAAAATGATGGTATATTATGCTTTTGATGGGTTATGTATAGCATATGGTGACTTATACAAAAGTTAAAAATGATACTTTTAAATTATAATTTGACGAAAGTTGAAATGAAACCATAAGTTATTTATTTATTAGATAAGTTGTTTTGTGATTAAGAAATGTTTTTATTTTTATTTTTGTAAATATGGTTTTATATATTCAATTCAACAAGTTTGACATTTTACGATTCTTGAATTTAAAAAGTGGAAATTTAAAATTGGAAATAGTAAAGGTTGAACAATAATAAGTTTGCCATGGTTCCTCAATTAAATAGAAGTATAACTTTATTAAGAAATGACATTTTGAATTGGAACTTTTGGATTATAAAGGGTTATCTTATTATTGAAAAATATTTCAATTATTTCACATTGTTTCTAAATTAAGTTATTAAAAAAATTAAATATCTTAAACACCTTAGAGTTTTGGTATTTTAAAATGTAAAAGACATTTGTGTTATAAAGAATGTAAAGTAAACAAAATTTTGGAAATTTTAAAATAAGAAAATAATTGAAGCAAAATCAATTTTGTATTTTAATGATTTGGATTAAAAGAAATTTATTTAGAGGAAGAAGTTATGATAAATGTACCATGAGAATCAACTAAAATATAAGGAATTCATTTAGTTTGGTAATTGTCTTTTTATTAAAAGGTTGAATTGTACAGTTTAAAAATTTTAAAGAAAAGTTGGTTATAGGAGTAAATTAATTTTTACTCAACGTATATATAAAGGTTTTAAAATAAGAATAATAGCATTATCATTGTTTTGAAATACATTCAAATTTTGAAACTAAATGTTTATTAGGATAACAATAATAGAGAGGGCATTTGATTTAAATAAATTGCCTCCTAAAAAGTTTTTGCTTGTTTTTCTTTTCATTTGAAAATTTTATGATGCAAGCATAATCAAGTTGTCCTAAATATATCTTAAAAATGTAATCAAGAATATTACGAAGTATGATATATGTATGAATTTTTTAATTTACAACTCTTGGTTTTTAAGAAAAATAGATTTGTTTATCCTAAAGATTTGTTTAAAGGAATTTGTAAAAGCATATTGTTTGGTATAATACTAGATTGAATTGAGAGTTTTCTTTTATGACCTAGTGCATGAAATCTTATTTTAAGAGTGTGTTGTAGTAAAATACCAATAACTTGCACTTAATAAACCCGTTTGGGTTTAACCATTTTGGGATAGAAAATAGATTCAATGAATAATAATTTCTCTTTTGGTCACTCTTTGATATTTGATGGTTTAATTGACCTGAAATATATTTGAAAGTATGGTTACAATTATGACTTTTAATTTCCTAATTTAGACATGAAACTTATTTTGGCCATGACTTTTGAAGCGTAAGTCCAAATTTGATGATCTTTTTCTTTAAAGAAAGATGAGAATATTTTCTACAACATTTGTGTTATGAGTTTTATAAATTCTGAAGTTTAAACTACCTGAAATGGAGTTGAACATATATTCATAGCTCTATCTTTATAGTGATTCCCTGAGTTTAAACATCAACTTGTTTCGGTCATAACTTCCAAACCATTGATCCGACTTTAATGATCTTGTACTTGTTTTAAAGCTAAGACAATTAGGAGCTTTGCAAAATTTGTTTTTTTTATCTAAAACTGTTGTTTTGATAAGAGGGCCTGCATATTTTTGACATTTCCTGAGTTGTTTACTTTTAATAATCCTCCTATATCTTAAGTTTAATCCATGTTTCTACAATCCAGAAGCTGCTTTGGAAAGCTAATATGTTATGCTACAATTTACTCTTTAATATCCTTATATAATTTTGTGTTTTTGACTATGCAAAATTTGTCGAGATGTGACTAATATTTGAACCTCGTGTTATTTTGAAGTAAAGTGAATTCATACTTATTCTGTTTTTTTATATATGCAACTAATGTTTGTGATGATTCGAGAATAGATGTTCTAGAGACTATTTGGACTTATGTGCGATGATAGCTCGCTTTTGGTTGCATAGAATTTAATAAATTATTTTAAAATGCTAAAAATAAGTTATGGTTTACTTAAAAAAGTTATATGTTGTTGGTTATATGTCGTGTGGAAAATTTTGAAATATAAATTGTTCCGACCATATTTTGGTCGATGTATATATATATTTTAACACATTGTAATTGTTCGAAAAGCTCTCCATAGAAATGAGACTCCGAAATTTTTTTTGGAAATTTCGATACTTAGGATAATTTTCGTGCGATTTTGTTGTATGCGAAAACTAGAAAGTATTTGATTAAATAATTGAGTAGTAGAAATTTTCGTATGAGTTTGTGCAAAACTCATAGCCCGTAATTTTAACCTATGGGCAAAGAAAATAATTTGTGTTTCTCAAGGCCATCGATTAAAGGGTCTAATAAGTGTTTAATTACTCTATTTTACTTAACGGGTTAATGCAAATACCGATATGTGCTAAACTAAATGGTAATGTAGGGTTTGAGTTTGATTACAGATTGTTTTGTAATATGTTTATTTTAATGGATATATTTCTATTGGTAATGTGTCTATGTGTGCTATTATAGACTGCTCCCTAAAGGAGAAATACAGGGACGTAATTTATTTTTAAGTGGGAAAGTTTGTAACAACCCTGGTTTGAGATGTACCTGAAATTAAAACAAAATAATAAAGAATTGGGATTTAAATTCCATTTAATTCTTAGCTTTAATTAAATTTGAGATCTTCTATGTTATAGGAAATGAATAACATATTTTAATTAAATTAAAGAATTCAGAAATTTAATTTGAAAACAAAATATTTGATTGGGTTAAAATCAATTATTTTTAATAAAAGATTAATTTGTAATTTAATAGATTTTTTGATTTGAAAAATCTTTGCTTAGTTTTGAATACGTTTTAGGAAATGAATTAGTTACTTAGTGACGCAGCGGATTAAACAAAACAATCTTCAATCGGTGAAAGTAGTAATCGGTGGATTGGAAGATACTGAAATGCCCAAATTCGTTGATCCGAAGATACCGAATTCTAGCTATCCCGAACTCGTTGATCGCGCATGATACCGGGTTCAAAGATCTTTAATTCTTCAAGCGTTGATCAAGCGCACTTGATTCCACGAATCGGCTTCTACAATCGTTGAATCGAGCGCACTCGATTATCCGAAAGAGGAGATAGGTGATTACACTCAACTACCAATTTAAATTGAAAGCACAAAGCTAACAAAAGAGAATTTTATTCAATATTCAACAACCTTACAAAATGACTCAACTTGCCTATTTATAGGCTACAACAATTACAACAGGAAAAAAATGACAACTCCTAGGTCGTGAGCGACCTACGACCTAAGCTCACGCGACCTAAAAACTTCGCGACTTAACATAGTTACAACACAAGACCCATTACAACATGCGGCTTAACAGACACGACTTAGTATAGGTCGGCAGCGACCTAAAATATTTCAATATAAGAAAATACAACACATTACAACGTCTTACATAGGTCGTACACGACCTAAAGTACACACTTAAAAGACAGACGACATACGACTTAACAAATGAACGACATCTGGAGCTTCGCGACCTAAGAGTGAACGTCATCCCTTCATTAGCGACCTAACAGAATGGCTTCAGAAAGTCTTCGCGACTTAAAGTGTCTCGCGACCTATCTTAGGTCGTAGGTTGTTCTCGCGACCTAACTTCACACGTCTCATCTTCCAGCGACCTAGCATAAGTCGACTTATATCTTCACAACATAAAGCAGGTTGTATCTCACCCTTGCGACCTAAGGACAGAACATCTTCGCGCGACCTAATTAGGTCGTAGATCGTAGAACATTTTAACTTAGGTCGTGACCTTTTATTTCGTGGCTCGTTAGCTTGCAGAACTCCGATAGGTCGTTGAAGCGACCTAAAAGCCTCGTTAGGTCGTATGCGACCTAACACTTCACCCATTTGGACTGTGCCGTTCTTTAGCTTGCTTAGCGACTTATCATAGGTCGTTAGACCACTCTTCCCAGCATTACTCGCTCCCTCCTCTACCTTGTTAGGTCGTGAGCGACCTACAAACTCCTTAGGTCGTGAGCGACCTATGCCTTTAACATTCTGTGCTGCATCATCCTCCCTAGGTTGAGAAAAATTCGACCTCGAATTTGCACCCTCTTCTTCCACAACAGACTCATCCCCATGATATGGTATAAGATGTTTAACATTGAACACGTCAGAAGTGTACACATCCTCCGGCAGCTTCAACTTATAAGCATTTTCATTAATTCGTTTTACGACTTCCACAGGACCAATTTTTCTGGCTTTTAACTTGTTATAAGCGCCCACTGGAAAACGATCCTTTGTTAACACTGCATAAACTAAATCACCTTCATTAAATTCAACACTTCTTCGTTTCAAATCTGCAGATTGTTTATACTTCTCATTTGCTTTCTCTAATCGTTCTTGAACGATTTTATGACATTCCGTCAACCCTTCAACAAAATCAGCAGCTCTCTTAATTGTCCCCTTTGAGTGTGGTATCACTGTTAAATCCAACGGTCCTTTCGGTAAGCTCGAATAGACAATCTGGAATGGACTGAACCCAGTACTTCGATTCACAGCATGATTATGGGCAAACTCTGCCTGGCATAACTTCATATCCCAAATCTTCAGATTATCTTGAACAAGACACCTCAACAAGTTTCCCAACGATCTGTTCACAACCTCGGTCTGTCCATCCGTTTGCGGGTGATAAGCACTACTAAACTTCAGCTTCGTTCCCACCATTTTCCACAAACTCAACCAAAAGTGACTTAGAAACCGAGTATCTCTATCCGACACAATAGATTCTGGCAATCCATGAAGTTGATAGATCTCCTTGAAAAACAATTGAGCAACATGAACAGCATCCGCCGTCTTCTTACAAGCAATAAAATGTGCCATCTTCGAAAATCTGTCCACCACAACAAATATAGAATCATTCCCCCTTTGAGTTCTAGGCAAACCCAAAACAAAATCCATACTGATATCCACCCATGGTTTTACAGGCACGGGTAACGGCATATATAAACCAGCATTAGTTGCAGTTCCTTTCGAAACCTGACAAATATGACAACGCTCCACAAACCTCTCTACTTCTTTCCTCATCGATGGCCAAAAGTAGGATTGTGAAATCAACTGTAAGGTATGGTCTCTCCCAACATGTCCCTCTTCGTGTAACTCCTTGATAATCTTCATTCTCAAACTACCCTTCGGTATGCACAATCGATTTCCTTTAAAAAGAAAACCATCAACCATCATAAACTCATCAGTCTTCCCTTCATTGTCCCTTTCAACAAACTTCTTAAAATAAGAGTCTTCTGCAATCTGCTCCGGCAATAATTCAAAACCAGTCACCTCAACTTTCATTGTCGTCAACAAATGACTCTTCCTACTTAAAACATCAGCCACTCGATTCGTCACCCCTGACTTGTGTTTAACAACGAAAGTAAACTGTTGCAGATATGCAATCCACGATGCATGTCTCGCTGAAATCTTGTCTTGCCCTTGCAAATGCTTTAATGCTTCATGATCAGTATACAGAACAAACTCTTTCTGAAATAGATAATGTCTCCAGTGTTTAATAGCTTGTACAACAGCATAGAATTCCACATCATATGTACTGTATCGCACCTTCGCTCCTAACAACTTCTCACTGAAATATGCAATAGGGCGACCCCTTTGACTCATCACCCCTCCAATTCCAACCTTCGACGCATCAGTATGTAATTCAAACAACAATTGAAAATCAGGCAATGCTAGAATTGGTGCTGTCGTCAACAACTCCTTGATTCGTTCAAAAGCTACTCCTGCTTCCTTTGTCCATGAAAATTGTTTACCCTTCATACAATTCATAATAGGTGTCATCACACTACTAAAGTGTGGAATAAATCTTCGATAAAATGAAGCCAACCCATGAAAACTACGAACTTCTGTTATCGTCTTGGGCTGCGGCCAATCTCTAATTGCTTCAACTTTACTTTGGTCAACCTGTATTCCTTTTTCCGACACAACATATCCCAGAAATAAAACGCTATGCGTCATGAACACGCATTTCTTCGTTGCAGCATAAAATTGTTCTTGTCGCAATACCATCAGCACTTCTCTAAGATGATTCAAATGTTCCTCTGGACTCCCACTGTAAATCAGAATATCATCGAAATACACCACCACAAATTTCCCAATGAACGGTCGAAAAATCTGATTCATCACCCTCATAAAAGTACTCGGTGCATTGGATAAACCAAATGGCATGACCAACCATTCGTATAGACCCTCCATGGTTTTAAAAGCAGTTTTCCACTCATTGCCTGGTCTGATACGAATTTGATGATATCCGCTCTTCAAATCAATCTTCGAAAAGATAGTAGCTCCGCTTATTTGATCTAACAAGTCATACAACCTCGGCATTGGAAATCTATATCTCATAGTAATCTTATTCAATGCTCGACTGTCAGTGCACATCCTCCACGTTCCATCCTTTTTGGGTACCAATAAAGCTGGTACAGCACAAGGACTTAAACTCTCCTGCACTCGCCCTTGTTCAAGCAACTCCTCTACCTGCCTCCGCAACTCTTCATGTTCCTTCGGACTCATTCGATAATGTGGTCTGTGTGGCAACACAGCACCTGGAACAAGATCTATCTGATGTTGAATATCCCTCAACGGTGGCAACTCCGTTGGCAACTCCTCTGGAAATACATCGTCAAATTCTTTCAATACCGGCTTAACTTCTTCTGGTATTTCAACCACTTCCTGACTCTCCCGTCCAATCAATAAAAACACTTCAGGCTCCTCCTCTACTTCCTTCACAAACTCCTTCAAAGATAACAAAGTTTTGAGCTCTTCAATCTCTTCCAACTTGTTTTCTCCCGGTTGTCTCTTCTTTGCAACTAAGATAATCTTCGTGCCTTTAAACATAAAACTGTAGCTATTGGTCCGACCGTCATGCTGTACTGCTCGATCATACTGCCATGGTCTTCCCAATAATAAGTGGCAAACATCCATCTCTACTACATCACACCAGATTTCGTCTTTGTATTTCTTCCCAATAGAGAATGGAACACGAACTCGTCTATCCACTTTCACTTCTCCTCCTTTTCTCAACCATGCTAACTTGTATGGATTCGGATGTTTCTCTGTCTTCAACTTTAACTTTGTTACAGCCTCGGTTGAAATGATATTGTCACAGCTTCCTGCGTCAATCACAAATTTACACACCTTCCCCAGTATAGTGCATGTCGACTGAAAGATATTACTCCTCAACCAACTAGCTTCTTCCTGCTTCGGTGTCAAACACGATCTCCTCAGCATTAGATTACAACCTTCATCTCCTGACGCAATATCCTGCTCATCCTCCTCAACTGGACTAGAACAATCCCCATCAACATCCTCATCGTCAACTTCTGCAATCATGGTTCTCTTCTTTGGCTTTGGACACTCACTGCTTTTATGACCCAATTCCTGACAATTGTAACATTTGAAACCATTGTTAACCCTTGCCTTCTCAGCCTCCTTTGCTACTGGTCTACTGATAGGTTTAGAAACATTAGAACTCCCACCAACACCCTTCACTTGATTGTTAGAATTAGTAAACACACCTCCTCCTCCTCGTCCCTGTTTCTCCCAAGCCAACGCTTTCTGATGTGCTTCCGCTACAGATCTAGGATCAAACATGTTAACCATATCCTGAATCTGCATTCGCAACCCCCCAACAAATCTGGCTGTCAATTGTTCTTCTGTCTCCATAATATCATTCCTGGCAATCAGTTGATAAAATTCGTCAGCATAGTCATTCACAGATTTCGTCCCTTGTCTCAAGTTCTGCAAACGTTGATACATCAAAGCTTGATAATTGTAAGGTAAGAACGTTGCTTTCATCAATTTCTTCATCTTCTCCCAAGATTCAACTTTTGACTTTCCCATTCGTTCACGTGTAAGTTTGGTTTGCTACCACCACGCCAAAGCTCTACCCCTCAACCTCGTAGCAACCAACTTCACTCTACGATGTTCTGGAACTTCTTTAAAGTCAAAAATCTCTTCAACATTAGCCACCCAATCTAGAAACTCCTCTGCTTGCATACCACCTTTGAACTCAGGAATTTCAGTCTTCATCCCCGACTCCCACTTGTGATCATACTCAGAGTAATTTCTTCCTTGTCCTCGTCCTTGTCCTCGAACACTACCACCATCATACTCCTCTTCAAAATCAGATGTATATCGTTGTCTATCTCGTCCACCCACATCTCTACTACCTTCTCGTCTACCACCATCATCCCTTCTATCTTCATTCCTCCGTTCACGATCATTCACGTTCCTCCCACGCCCTTGGTCATTTTCAACACTTCTGTCTCGATTGGAATGTGGCGAGACTCTACTACCCCCATGGTTAGATTCAGGTGAAACCCTTCTCCGATTTTGATTCATCTCTAACATCATCTTCTCTAACCGGCCAATTCCTTCATTAAGCTTTTCACTAAAGTTTTCATTGATTCTTTGTTCCATCTCATCAGCTTCTTCTCTTCGATACAAAGCTTCTACGTTTTGGTGACGATTTGCTCTTCTCGGCGGCATACTTGAAAACTTCACAAACTCTTCAACACTTCAAAATTCAAACACTTTTCGGACTTTGATCCAAAATGAAACAGATCGACAACTTCCACTTTGTTGCAAATCACGATGAACACGATGAACACAACTTCTCCAAATCACAAATCCAATCTTCAAACTTCAATACAAATGCGAACAACTCCCACGAGTTCTCGGCCGTGATAACACAACTCAAATCTTCACTTCAACTTCAAAATGAATAGGCTCCAAGTCTCGATCTAGCTATGATTGGCTAGAACAAGCTCCGATACCAAACTGACGCAGCGGATTAAAAAAACAATCTTCAATCGGTGAAAGTAGTAATCGGTGGATTGGAAGATACTGAAATGCCCAAATTCGTTGATCCGAAGATACCGAATTCTAGCTATCCCGAACTCGTTGATCGCGCACGATACCGGGTTCAAAGATCTTCGATTCTTCAAGCGTTGATCAAGCGCACTTGATTCCGCGAATCGGCTTCTACAATCGTTGAATCGAGCGCACTCAATTATCCGAAAGAGGAGATAGGAGATTACACTCAACTACCAATTTAAATTGAAAGCACAAAGCTAACAAAAGAGAATTTTATTCAATATTCAACAACCTTACAAAATGAATCAACTTGCCTATTTATAGGCTACAACAATTACAACAGGAAAAAAATGACAACTCCTAGGTCGTGAGCGACCTACGACCTAAGCTCACGCGACCTAAAAACTTCGCGACTTAACATAGTTACAACACAAGACCCATTACAACATGCGGCTTAACAGACACAACTTAGTATAGGTCGGCAGCGACCTAAAATATTTCAATATAAGAAAATACAACACATTACAACGTCTTACATAGGTCGTACACGACCTAAAGTACACACTTAAAAGATAGACGACATACGACTTAACAATGAACGGCATCTGGAGCTTCGCGACCTAAGAGTGAACGGCATCCCTTCATTAGCGACCTAACAGAATGGCTTCAGAAAGTCTTCGCGACTTAAAGTGTCTCGCGACCTATCTTAGGTCGTAGGTTGTTCTCGCGACCTAACTTCACACGTCTCATCTTCCAGCGACCTAGCATAAGTCGACTTATATCTTCACAACATAAAGCAGGTTGTATCTCACCCTCGCGACCTAAGGACAGAACATCTTCGCGCGACCTAATTAGGTCGTAGATCGTAGAACATTTTAACTTAGGTCGTGACCTTTTATTTCGTGGCTCGTTAGCTTGCAGAACTCCGGTAGGTCGTTGAAGCGACCTAAAAGCCTCGTTAGGTCGTATGCGACCTAACACTTTACCCATTTGGACTGTGCCGTTCTTTAGCTTGCTTAGCGACTTATCATAGGTCGTTAGACCACTCTTCTCAGCATTACTCGCTCCCTCCTCTACCTTGTTAGGTCGTGAGCGACCTACAAACTCCTTAGGTCGTGAGCGACCTATGCCTTTAACATTCTGTGCTGCATCACTTAGGCTATAATGTATTTTTGAAAATAATGCTTTGTTGAATAAAAATGTTCATTAATTGTAAATAAACAATTGAATTCTTTTTTTTAGCTAATTTAATCTTTAAAAGCCATACCCCAAACCAAAGTGGAAAGGTAATTGAGAAAGAATTCTAAGCAAAATATCGTACGTATCCTTGTCTTATTTTATTTCTAAAGTTAAATTAAAAAACAACAGATCTATTCTTCCCTAATTCAAAACCTAGAAAATCTAAACCTAGCCAAGCCCTAATTCAAGCCATTCTAATATCAAAAAATTTCTATTAAATCTAAAACAAATAGAGTAAGCTTCTTCACAACATTCCCCATCCATTAGAACTAAAAAGCTAGAGTTTTGGCCATGGTTGGAGGTCATAATTAGTTGATTTGCTAAGGGGAAAAGTAAAATCAGGGCAGAAAATGTAGGTCGGTATAAAAATCATCACTAGTTGTAAAATAATCATAAAATTCTGAAATTTGGATATGTTGTTCGTAACTCATATTTCTACCATCTGTAAAAATTTAGTAGGAAAATATAGAGGATTGCTATGTTAAATCACTGCTGTGCTAAGGATGAAAATGCAGGAAATTTCAGTGAATCGATGCTTGTAATTTGGGGTCTTTGGATTCAAAGTGAGATTTTTATCTCATACAATCTATATTTATAAGTACGTATCTGAATTGGATTAAAATATTTGGTTGACGTTGAATGAATGAAGTAGAAAGTGCAAATGAATTTCAAAAATCTATGTTGTTTATTTTGTTTGGGATTTGAGCACAAACACACATCAATTGTATTTAAATGAATATTTGTGGATTTCAAGGTGTTAGTAGGACCTGAAATAACCTCTACTAAATTCTACAACTCACCAGAATCTACAAACGTCGATTATTCGACTAGAATCAACGATTTACTAGGAAATTAACTGCCTAGGAAATCATGATTGTCGACTGAATTGCTTATTCAATCGACTAACCTGAAGCAAATTTGCTTCAAGAATTCGTATTTAGTCAACTAAATTCAATGATTCAGTCGATTGGAACCTGGAACATTATTATTATTCCAGGAATAACTAACCACCCGATTGAGGTCCATTTCCACCGACTGGAAAGGTAAGACCTGGAGTAATAAACCCTTTATTGAACCCAATTTTGGTCGACAACTTTTCTTTTCTTTGATAGCTTTGTCTTATGGGTTCTTGAGCTTATTCATGGTTGTATTGAGTTTTGATTTTTTAGTAGCAACTGATTTTTATGAATTTAAATTCTTTTGATGATTATTTTAAAAGAAAATATACATCTATATATACACACACTCTTTGTTTAAAATAATTTATAGTAAGATTTCCAAGTTGATGAGTAATTATAAAAAATTAATATATATGGTATATGAATTATATAATATAGTAAGTTGTACCTTAATAGAAAAGAATTGTTTTATTTAAAAATTAATAAAACCTTTAAACTCTTTCTATTTAATTACCATAGTAATAAAAATTTGAATTATTCCTATCGGATTTCATGATTTTCTATGAAAAAAGAATTTTAATAAACGATTGAATTGTTGGATTGGTATGGGACATTTCGTACAATTTTTTTGCTTATTATTATAATTTGTTAAATAGAGTTTATATGGAAATTAGTAGCTTTTAGTAAATACTTGAATTTATTATTTGGTATGGGATAGTTAGTTTGATTACTTGAGTGCCAGTAATCAACACTTAGAGTTGTATTATCTTTAGGCGTTCTGATCTCAGGGCGATGGATCCTCGAGAGAAGATGACCTATTTTTCATTGACCTAAGAGTCGATAAAATTTCAGATTTAGGTAAGAAAACCTATTTTAGGAATGTTAGGTGTCCTAGTGTGATACTACTGCACTTTTGTTCGTGGACATGTGTTACATGCATGATTAGTCTATAGACCGAATGATTAATATATATCAGATTATTTTAGGTATATAGTTTGACGATGTTTGCCTATATTGATATGTTAGGTAAATTCACATAGTAGTCTATTTTGATACGTTAGACTTATACAATATGTGGTAGGGTTTATTTTGATAAGTTAGACTCTTTGATGCTGTATTAAACTAATGGATGACTACCATTATTATTTTGTAAGTAATGATTATTTCTTTAGAGATTTTGAGGTGGATATTTAGTATCTTTTGGCTATAGATAAATTTTGAATTGGTTATCACCATATTTTAGAGGATAGTCCATTAAGACTTGATATGAATTTATGAAAAAGTGATTTGGACTGATTATGTGCCTTATTTATTGTAACGACCCACAAATTTATCACTTGGATAAATTATATTTATTTTTAAAATATTTAGATATAGATTTAAAAGTAAGAAATAATCATGTTTTAAGTGGTAAATAATAATAGTTATTTTGTTTGGGAAAAATATTTGTGAACAAATAACTTAGGAAAATATTGAAAATTTGTAAATATTGTCCTAGGTAAAATATCGATAAAATGCTGGAAATCACTTTATCAATATAACTACTTTTAAATAATAAGGATTATGCATGGCTTTGGATACACACACTAATATATTTATTCAAAAAAGATTGTGAAATAAAATATTTTATTTTATTTTTTGAAAATAAAATGTTTATGACATCGACCGTTGATATCATCGGTTTTATATATTTCTTCGGAAATTCAAGTTAAGTTTAAATATTAGATAAATGTGTTTTTATTTACAAATATACCTATTTTAGTTATTTAATAATGATGGTAAAATAGTTTTTGAAATTTGTTTACCAAAATAGATAGTTCGTAGAAAAAATAGAAAATGTGACCGAAGAACGTTTTCCGGAATTTCAACTTTTTGACATTGCAAAATTGTTGGGAACGTTTTTCATCTTTGTGCACTACATATATACACATATATAAGAGTTAATTAACCAAATAATAATACACTAATAGTATATTACCTTATGTTAATTATGTTTAGCAAGTGATGTGACAAGTCATGGTTTTAAAAATAATAACTTATATATAAGTATATATCATTACCACTTGTCATATCTTAACATTGTCATTATTATCCATCATGACCAAGAGGATGTGACTAGAGAGGGGGAATCTGACGTATGAGGGGGAAGAAGGTGGTGATGTGATTTGTAACGACCCGTATTTTTACGGATCGAAAGACCGTAAAACTGTTTTATTTTAGGTCGTTAGTGTTGATATGTTGTCCAGAGTTTAAGTCGACCAAAAACTTAAGTCGTTCAGAGTTAGGTTGTGTAGTAGCTTAGGTCGTGTAGTAGTTAGGTCGGATGAGCGACTTAAGAGATTTGGCGACCTAAGGAGTTTACGACTTAAGGGTTTAGACGACCTAAGGAGTTAGGTCGTGTGATAGTTAGGTCGTCTGGTAGTTAGGACGGGTGGACGACCTAAGAGGTTGGAGCAACCTAAGGTAGATAAGTCGGCTGAGCGACTTAAGGAGTTGGCGACTTAAGAGAGTTGGCGACTTAAGGTTAGCGGCATAGGAGTAGCGACTTAGGAAACTGGGCGAGTTAACGACCTAAGAAAGTTAGGTCGTAGACGACTTATGATAGGTCGCGTGGATGCTTAAGTCGTTAGGTCGTGTCTGTGTTAGGTCGCTAAGTCGCGAGGGTCTTGAGTCGTTAGATCGCTAAGTTGTGTTCCAGTTAGGTCGGTTGAGTCTTAGGTCGTGCCTAAGTGCTAGATCGTGTGTGTGTTAGGTCGCGATTTTTGTTAGGTCGTAGGTCGGGGGATCTGTTAGGTCGTAGGTCGGGGGATCTGTTAGGTCGTAGGTCAGGGGAACTGTTAGGTCATAGGTCGGGGATTTTTAAGTCGTGACCGACTTAAGGAGGCGAACGACTTAAGGAATTTCCAGCCTATAAATACACGGTTCTACCTCACTTTTTGGATCCGGATTTTGAAGCGACGAAGTGCCGCCATTTTGAGAGCTCGAGAACTACACTTCTTATCACTTCTTTAATTTTGTGCTTCCTTCCATCCAAATCGAAAATCCAAGAGCTTAGATGGAAGATCTACAACCATCGAAGAGAGATTTCATCGTTTGAAGCGGAATTTTGGAGAATCGAGCTAAATCCTTCGCTGTCCAGATCTGAAGTGTGTTGCTTTTGAGGTGTTTAGGTGATTCGGTGAGTGGTGGTTATCTCTCACACGGATCCAAAGGAGTATATCGGATTGGTGGCTTGATTTTGTGTTAAATAGTGATTTCCATGCATTTTTCTTAAATTTAAGTATAGATCCATTGTTCGTGATGATTTGACATCCATTTTACTACATGTTAACCTATGCAAGTTCATTCATCAAGTTGTAGAGATATTGCTCATTATTCATGCTTGTTAGATTTGGACTCTTTATTTACAAGATTGCCATTATTTTTATAATTGTCTATTTGATCATGTTTGAATGCTTGATTACTTGGATTAATGATTGACTTGATTGATTGTTATAAATTAGTTGATTGATGATTTGATTTAGACAAGTTGGTCGAAGATGATTCAGAAGCTAAGGGAAAGGCTATTGAATGAGAAAAGCTGCTCGTGGCATATGACGCGGATGATAAAGCTCATATGGATAGATTTGATGATGATGTTGAGATGAGGCTTTGCTATGATGAGATGAAGCGAGGCATGATGTGAGATAGCCTTGGCTTAATCCAGATGGGATCATTCCAAGCATGTTGATAACTCGGTGAAATGGTTCGGGTTTGAGGATAATGGTTGGCTCGAGAGGCACTTGAGCTAGTATGAAAATAGTCGTCGAGGAGGATGACTAGGAGGCCGAGATTTCATCATTGTTGAAGGTTCTAGCAGACTCAAAGCAAGAGTACGCTGGGCAGATTCGATAGTCCCAAAAGACTACAGTTGGTAGTCGAGTACTCTGGGCAGATTCGATAGTCCTAGGCACGGGCTGCGACGATGTGCGGAGTTATGTCTAGAACCGGGGTTATCATTAGCCCTTGACGGACGGCTGAAAGAATGTGCCGGTCATTCAATTAACGGTGGTATCGAAGCAATGATAACAGTGATAGCCAGAGTCATGGATGTTTGGTTGTATCGTCATTCGGTCTCAAGAGCAATATTTTCTGGGTGCTTATCTGATCTTGGTTTAGGCCTTGGGGGTTTGTACTTGGAAAACATTGACCTTGACTCGAGTGATAATTGCTTTACTTTAGATGTTTGCTTTACTATTTTTACTTCTGCTTAGTGTGTCTGGGGGCTATCACTGTAGAAAGAGGTGGAGTGGGAGGGTTGGATTCCTATTCCTTTTACCTTTATGCTCTTTTGGTATGTTGTTAGTTAATTTACCGCTCACTAAGACTGTTGTCAAACTCAAGGTTTTATGTTCAACTCTTATTACCTTGGGCTGTTCATCCATTTTGGGATGGGCAGACTAGGTAGCAGGTGACAGGTGCTGTTCTTAGTTTCCAACGATGCTGATGACGAAGACGAGCTGGAGGCTTGCATATTATTTTCTTATTATATGTACTGGATGTTCCGCTGCTTGTATATTCTCTGAGTGATATGTAGTGAGGCTGGATGTATTGACTATTCAGATTTTTATATCAAACTACTGTGAGGCTTATTTGATGCGATTCTGTTCTGTGTAGCTTCACTATGTATATTTTTCTCTATTGTATTTTATCTATGCGCTGTGAGTAATACGATAGATTCTGCTGTTTTAACTTACCTCTGATGATCATCCATGGCTTCCTGGCACACTTTACAACGCTCTATTTCCTTGTTCAGTGCGGGAGTCATGGGCGGTCGTCACATTTGGTATCAGAGCTTTGGTTAATCGATTTTACACAACGCTCGCTGACGTAACAACGTATGAGAGACGTAATTGTATTTTGATGGATGATTACTATACATAATATAGTAGTTTAGAAGGATTTGAGTTCTTTATGCAATTGTTTCTCAAGGTGTGCTGATCATTTCTTTTATAGATATTAAGAATGAGTCGAAGAGGGAGACCAGCTGCTAGGGAAGGCCGTGCTGCTGAGGGGGCTGCTGATTATGGTTCTATGTTCGAGGCTATGATGACTTCGATCATGAGAAGGATGCCAGCTCTGGGGCCAGCAGTTGATGTTGGAATTCAAGTTCAAGCTCCAAGACCGGTGGATTTTGCTAAGCTGTGTAAAGACTATACTGCTCTTGGAGGAAAGGTTTTCTTGGGAACAGAGTCAACCATTGAAGTCCAGAGATGGATAGATGCTTGTAGAAGGATCTTTGGTGACTTGGGAATCGAGGATGCAACCAAAAGGAAGCTCGCATCAAGACAGCTTCAAGGGAGAGCTTCTGACTGGTGGAACTCTGTCACCATTGATACTCCGGAGGAAGAAATTACTTGGGAGCAATTCCAAGCCAGATTTGAAGCTAAGTTCATTTCTACAGCTCAGAAATCTGTTCTATTTAGGAAGTTTGTAGAGCTCAAGCAAGATGGAAGACCAGTTCTTGAGTATGTTTCTGAGTTTGAAGCTTTGTCCAAGTATGCCCGGTCGTATATTGAATCTCCTTATCAGAAGAACGAGAAGTTTGTGACAGGCTTGGACAGTTATCTTGGGAGACAATTGGTGGATCATTTGGACGATCCATTTGAGAAGCTTGTGGAGAAAGCTCTCAGGCATGAAAATCTGTTTCCTAAAGAAGGATCTGTTGTTGCTGTGACCAAGGAGGAGTCTAAACCACAGCAGGGTGGAAACAAGAAGAGGAAGCAACAGCAGCAAAAGGGTAAGGATGGCCAGAAGAAGCCGAAGGGCGAAGTGACCTGCTACAATTGTCAGCAGAAGGGCCATTTCTCCAGAGATTGCAAGAATCCAAAGGTGCCGGTGAAGTGCCACAACTGTGACAAGCTGGGGCATATTAAGAAGAATTGTCCAGAACCGCGGAAGGACAAGCAGATTGTGCAAGCTTATGCTTTGGGGGTTGTTCCATCATCTTCAAAAGCTCCTACCGCTGAAAAGAAAGGAAAGAGTGTGGTGGTTCAAGGTACTCTTTCCATATGTGGTGTTCCAGTTAGAGTGTTATTCGATACTGGGGCGTCGCATTCTTTTGTTTGTAATGAACTTGTATGCCGGTTGGGTTTAAAACCGGATATTGTTGATAGGCCATTGGTTGTGACTAATCCAGTTGGGGGTTCGTCTTGTCTATGTATGTTATGCCGTGGTCTGGTTGTATCGATTCATGATTGCTCTTTTGCTTGTGATTGTTTTGTTCTGAACTTTGCGGGGTTTGGAATTATTTTGGGTATGGACTGGCTTAGGAAGTATGCGGCAAAGGTTGATTGTGAAAGGTTGGAGGTGACAGTCGAGAATGTGGAAGGGCGAAAGGTTGTGATACGATGTAAGCATGAGGAAGGCGACTTCATGAGCTTCATGTATTCGCTGGTTGTTCCACGGGATGGACTATCATCGGTGTCAATCGCTAATGGATTTGAGGATGTCTTTGATGAGGTCAAAGGGTTACCGCCGCATAGAGAGATCGAGTTTCGTATCGATCTAGTTGAAGGAGCCAGACCTGTTGTGATGCCTCTTAGGCGGATGGCGCCTAGGGAACAGCAAGAGTTGAAGGTGCAAGTTGATGATCTTTTACAGAAAGGATTCATTCGGCGTAGTGTGTCCGAATAGGGTGCACCAGTTGTGTTTGCAACCAAAGCAGATGGATCATTGAGGTTGTGTATGGATTACGTGAGCTGAATAAAGTGACTAAGAAGAACAAGTATCCATTGCCGAGAATAGATGACTTGTTTGATCAGCTTCACGAATTCAAGGTGTTTCTCAAATGGATTTGGCAATGGGATTTCACCAGTTAAGAGTGGCAAAGGATAGTGTGCCAAAAACTGCTTTCAGGACACCATCCGGTTTCTTTGAGTGGCTAGTAATGCCATTTGGATTGACCAATGCACCAGCATATTTTGTGGATCTTATGAATAGAGTGTTCAGAGATCAGTTGAACAAGTTCGTACTTGTGTTTGTGGATGATATTTTGATTTATTCCAGAACTGAAGAAGAGCACAAGATGCACTTGCGTATTGTTTTGGAAATTTTGCGGAAACATCAGCTGAAGGCTAAGTTTTCGAAGTGTCACTTCTGGAAGAGCGAAGTGAGGTTCTTAGGCCATATTATCTCTGGAAGCGGAATAGCGGTTGATCCCGCCAAGATAGCAGCAATCCAGGATTGGATTAGACCTAAGAATGCATCTGATGTGAGAAGTTTTCTTGGATTAGCAGGATACTATCGTCGATTTATCAAAGACTTTTCCAAGGTGGCTGCACCATTAACAGGATTGACGAAAAAAATCAAGTATTCAGATGGGATGCTAAGTGTGAGCAAGCTTTCAAAATCCTGAAAGAGCGACTGACAAGTGCTCCTGTTTTGACTATTCCAAGTGGAAATGATGAGATGGTGGTTTACACCGATTCATGTGGTACTGGACTTGGAGCAGTGCTGATGCAGAAGGTTAAAGTTGTTGCGTATGCAAGTCGACAACTGAAGCCGCATGAAAGGAATTATCCGACTCATTATTTGGAGTTGGCAGCGATTGTATTTGCTCTGAAGATGTGGAGACATTACCTATTGGGAGTTCGATTCGAGTTGTTTACAGATCATAAGTCGTTGAAGTATCTTTTCTCCCAAAAGGATTTGAATCTTCGGCAGCAACGATGGCTAGAGTTTTTGGCATCATATGATTTTGGTATAGCCTATACTCCGGGAAAAGGTAACGCAGTGGCAGATGCGTTAAGTCAAAGACATGCAGGATTGGGAGCAATGTTTTCAGAATGGAAGAGTCTCGAGTATTTAGCTGGATTTGACTTCAAGCCTAGATGTGAATTGGAACCTGAGATGTTGGCAAACTTATCGATAAGACCGACTCTTGTGGAAAGGATTGGCGAGAGCCAAAAGCGAGACGATAAGCTTGTCAAGATTATCCGTGATTTGGAATCTGGATTGGACCCAGAAAAGGATAAAGGATTCGAGGTCGATCGAGAGGGTTGGCTTCGGAAGCAAGGACGACTAGTTGTTCCCGATATAGATGAATTGAGAAATGAAGTTTTGAAGGAAAGTCATCACTCGAAGCTGACAATTCATCCAGGTGGAAATAAGATGTATCGGGATATGAAGAGAATATATTACTGGGAAGGTATGAAGAAGGATGTTGGAAATTTTATTTCCAAGTGCATGAACTGCAAGTTGGTAAAAGCCGAGCAAAAGAAGCCCAGTGGATTGCTACATCCATTAGAAGTTCCTACATGGAAGTGGGAGCAAATATCGATGGATTTTATCGATGGGTTATCTAGAATGAGAACGGGAAATGAAGGGATTTGGGTCATCATAGATCGTTTGATTAAGAGTGCAAGATTCATTCCTGTTCGATCGACCAGGACTGCATCAAAGTTGGCTGAACAGTATGTTAAGTGGATAGTTCGATTCCATGGTATTCCGAAGAGTATAGTGAGCGATCGATACCCATTGTTCACTAGTGGATTTTGGAAGAGCTTCCAGGAAGTTTTGGGAACCGAGTTGTGTTTGAGTACAGCTTATCACCCCCAAACAGATGGTCATACCGAGAGAGTCAACAGAGTTTTGGAGGATCTCCTTAGAGCTTGTGTTTTAGATTTTGGAGGATCGTGGGAAGATCATCTTCATTTGGTGGAATTTTCGTATAATAACAGTTACCAGTCGAGTATTGGTATGGCACTGTATGAAGCATTGTTTGGAAGACCGTGTAACTCTCCGACATGTTGGTTAGAAACAGGAGAAAAGCTGATACTTGGGCCAGAGATGATTCGACGGACTTCGGATTGCATAGAGATCATTCGGCAACGAATGAAGGCAGCCCAAGACCGACATAAAAGTTATGCCGATAAGCGTCGTAAGGATTTGGAATTCGACGTAGGTGATATGGTTTTTGTGAAGGTTTCTCCACTGAAGAATGTTATTCGATTCGGGAAGAAAGGAAAATTGACTCCGAGATTTGTTGGACCATTCCCGATCATCGAGCGAATTGGAAAGCTCGCCTATAAATTGGAGTTACCAGAAAAGATGTCGGGTGTGCACAATGTTTTTAACATATCGTATCTACGGAAGTATGTGCACGACTCGAATACGGTGGTTTCTGCTGATAGCTGTGAAGAATTTGAGATTTATCCAGTTGGTAAGAGACCTCGTAAGCCGCTTCGTGTTGTGGAAACTGACACGAAACAGCTTAGGAGGAAGGTAGTTAGGTTGCTCAAGATACAATGGAGTGATGATGTTAACGACTATACATGGGAGGAGGAAGAGAGGATGAAGGCAGCTCATCCTGAACTCTTCGAGGTATGGCCATAAGGTGTCGTGTCATCTCACGACATTGTAACTTGTTCTACTGGTAGAATTCTGCATGTTAGGCTAGTAATTGGATGCATGATTTGTTGATTGCTATGGATGGTAGGCATGTAGAATAGTTTTTGATTGCCCTTGTTTGTTTGGAATTTCGGGGGCGAAATTCCTAAGGGTGAGAGAATGTAACGACCCGTATTTTTACGGATCGAAAGATCGTAAAACTGTTTTTTTAGGTCGTTAGTGTTGATATGTTGTCCAGAGTTTAAGTCGACCAAAAACTTAAGTCGTTCAGAGTTAGGTCGTGTAGTAGCTTAGGTCATCTAGTAGTTAGGTCGGATGAGCGACTTAAGAGATTTGGCGACCTAAGGAGTTTACGACTTAAGGGTTTAGACGACCTAAGGAGTTAGGTCATGTGATAGTTAGGTCGTCTGGTAGTTAGGACGGGTGGACGACCTAAGAGGTTGGGGCGACCTAAGGTAGATAAGTCGGCTGAGCGACTTAAGGAGTTGGCGACTTAAGAGAGTTGGCGACTTAAGGGTTAGCGGCATAGGAGTAGCGACTTAGGAAACTGGGCGAGTTAACGACCTAAGAAAGTTAGGTCGTAGACGACTTATGATAGGTCGCGTGGATGCTTAAGTCGTTAGGTCGTGTCTGTGTTAGGTCGCTAAGTCGCGAGGGTCTTGAGTCATTAGATCGCTAAGTTGTGTTCCAGTTAGGTCGGTTGAGTCTTAGGTCGTGCCTAAGTGCTAGATCGTGTATGTTTTAGGTCACGATTTTTGTTAAGTCGCTAAGCCGCAATTCTGTTAGGTCGTAGGTCGGGGGATCTGTTAGGTCGTAGGTCGGGGGATCTGTTAGGTCGTAGGTCGGTGGATCTGTTAGGTCGTAGGTCGGGGGAACTGTTAAGTAGTAGGTCGGGGATTTTTAAGTCGTGACCGACTTAAGGAGGCGAACGACTTAAGGAATTTCCAGCCTATAAATACACGGTTCTACCTCACTTTTTGGATCCGGATTTTGAAGCGACGAAGTGCCGCCATTTTGAGAGCTCGAGAACTACACTTCTTATCACTTCTTTAATTTTGTGCTTCCTACCATCCAAATCGAAGATCCAAGAGCTTAGATTGAAGATCTACAACCATCGAAGAGAGATTTCATTGTTTGAAGCGGAATTTTGGAGAATCGAGCTAAATCCTTCGCTGTCCAGATCTGAAGTGTGTTGCTTTTGAGGTGTTTAGGTGATTCGGTGAGTGGTGGTTATCTCTTACACGGATCCAAAGGAGTATATCGGATTGGTGGCTTGATTTTGTGTTAAATAGTGATTTCCATGCATTTTTCTTAAACTTAAGTATAGATCCATTGTTCATGATGATTTGACATCCATTTTACTACATGTTAACCTATGCAAGTTCATTCATCAAGTTGTAGAGATATTGCTCATGATTCATGCTTGTTAGATTTGGACCCTTTATTTACAAGATTGCCATTATTTTTATAATTGTCTATTTGATCATGTTTGAATGATTGATTACTTGGATTAATGATTGACTTGATTGATTGTTACAAATTAGTTGATTGATGATTTGATTCAGACAAGTTGGTCGAAGATGATTCAGAAGCTAATGGAAAGGCTCTTGAATAAGAAAAGCTGCTCGTGGCATATGACGCGGATGATAAAGCTCATATGGATAGATTTGATGATGATGTTGAGATGAGGCTTTGCTATGATGAGATGAAGCGAGGCATGATGTGAGATAGCCTTGGCTTAATCCAGACGGGATCATTCCAAGCATGTTGATAACTCGGTGAAATGGTTTGGGTTTGAGGATAATGGTTGGCTCGAGAGGCGCTTGAGCTAGTATGAAAATAGTCGTCGAGGAGGATGACTAGGAGGCCGAGATTTCATCGTTGTTGAAGGTTCTAGCAGACTCAAAGCAAGAGTATGCTGGGCAGATTCGATAGTCCCAAAAGACTATAGTTGGTAGTCGAGTACTCTGGGCAGATTCGATAGTCCTAGGCACGGGCTGCGACGGCGTGCGGAGTTATGTCTAGAACCGGGGTTATCATTAGCCCTTGACGGACGGTTGAAAGAATGTGCCGGTCATTCAATTAACGGTGGTATCGAAGCAATGATAACAGTGATAGCCAGAGTCATGGATGTTTGGTTGTATCGTCATTCGGTCTCAAGAGCAATATTTTCTGGGTGCTTATCTGATCTTGGTTTAGGCCTTGGGGGTTTGTACTTGGAAAACATTGACCTTGACTCGAGTGATAATTGCTTTACTTTAGATGTTTGCTTTACTATGTTTACTTCTGTTTAGTGTGTCTGGGGGCTATCACTGTAGAAAGAGGTGGAGTGGGAGGGTTGGATTCCTATTCCTTTTACCTTTATGCTCTTTTGGTATGTTGTTAGTTAATTTACCGCTCACTAAGACTGTTGTCTGACTCAAGGTTTTATGTTCAACTCTTATTACCTTGGGCTGTTCATCCATTTTGGGATGGGCAGACTAGGTAGCAGGTGACAGGTGCTGTTCTTTGTTTCCAACGATGCTGATGACGAAGACGAGCTGGAGGCTTGCATATTATTTTCTTATTATATGTACTGGATGTTCCGCTGCTTGTATATTCTCTGAGTGATATGTAGTGAGGCTGGATGTATTGACTATTCAGATTTTTGTATCAAACTACTATGAGGCTTATTTAATGCGATTCTGTTCTGTGTAGCTTCACTATGTATATTTTTCTCTGTTGTATTTTATCTATGCACTGTGAGTAATACGATAGATTCTGCTGTTTTAACTTACCTCTGACGATCATCCATGGCTACCTGGCACACTTTACAGCGCTCTATTTCCTTGTTCAGTGCAGGAGTCATGGGCGGTCGTCACATGATTTGTTAAAATAATGACATGTTAGGATATTTTAAAACTAAGTTTAAATGGTAATTTTCCTACTTTCTTTCATCTATAAATACACATCCCCTTCACCATATTTGTATTTACTTCTCCATTTCCATTTCCCTAAATCTTTCTTCATGTTTCATGGCTTCTTATGTTAGTTTAAGTTTTTTTAAAATCAAAAGATTAAAATTGTTTTAAAGATGCAAACTTGTTTTTAAACTCTTTCTTCTCCATTTTTTCCCTCCAATTTATTCGGCCATAACTTCCTCTATTTTACACCAAAACAAGATTTTCTTTTTTTCAAATCGTATAAATTTCAGTAGCTACAACTTTCTTTTTTACCACTTTTTCTAATTTCAAGCTTATATTTGTCAAAATCTCATTTATTTTCCGCATAATTTTAAACTCAAAAATTCAGGTTCGAAAATAGCTCTCCTTCTTTTGACCATATCTACCTCAAACAAAATCTGATTTGAGTGATTATTATTTTTTAATTTAGCGAAAAGAATTTTGTAAAACTTTTCTTTTGATCACTTTTACAAAATCTGAGAGTAATATGTCCAAAAATCAAGTGGAAGATGACATATTTTTGGGGTGATTTCTGATGCATCTAAGGCATTTCAGGTTTCAAAGGTTTTTGGTGAGTAAAACTACTTTGTTTAGGAAAGGTTTTTGACTTTATTATGATGTGTTATTGTGATGATAATATGATGAGAAAATTGAATGGTTATTACGTTGGTCGATGGTGATTTGATGGATGTTATGTTTGGTATTGAATTTAAGATTTGAATATGATGTTGTCGAGTTAGTAAGCATATAACCTTATGTTTATATGTATGCTTCATTGTGATGTTAAGAGTATGGTAGTATGGATGTACTGTTGTGATTTAAGAATCAAGTATGTTTAGTTGAAACAAAGTGTAACAACCCGCTATTCCGTACCCCTTGAATTGGCATTGTTTCCCACCAACCAACTCATGAAGAACGGAAATACGAATCATTTATTAAATAAGAAAGAGGTAGAAGAAGAAAATAGAAAATCAACATCAGAATCTAACCATCGCAGCGGAATAAAATATAATATATAATATCTGGTCTTTACACAAAAACAAATCTATTTACATCACATCATTAGAGTATACACAACATACAACTGAACAGTGATCATAAACTGTCCTCACACAACAGAATATACAACAATCAACACAGCGGAATATTTTAAAACAAGTACCAAAGTACGTATCGCCATCCAGCTCGTCTCCTGAGCTCCACAGCATCCTTTCCTGTAATCTATAATACTCAGTCTGACCCGAGCATTATAATAAAATAACACTCGAGTCAGTCTGGAATACCAGCATGAGAAAACCACACTGAAATTGATTATTAAAGTTTCAAAATCCTTTGAAATCAAAAGCATCTCGTAAGACCATGCCATAAATAAACATGTCGGGTTTTTACTTTACGATAGCCAAAACACTTTTTATCAAAATCCTCTGATATTATAATAGGGTCTATATACAAATACTTATTAAAATAGCTGAAACTGTTACATCTATTAAATTCCAGCTAATAGGTATACAAACAAAACCGTAAAGGCACGTAGGGAGAATGGATTTCTAACTAATGACTAGGCACTGGGGTACCACCTGTCATAGTACCTGGTCTAGATCAGCGTACCGAGGACCATGCCCGATCCCTTGCAACACAAGACAGGAACCATCCCTTACTGGATAATTCCGAGTAAAATCATCCCACGGTTGTGATCAGCAACCGCACCACTAAACCGAAATAAAAAGGGACATCTAGACAGGGATGACCTTACTCTCAAGTGGGGGCTACCCACGAAGCCTTGCTGCATATCCCTTGATTTTCAGTCATTCTCGGTTGATGAGGCTTGAGGCTAAGCGTTACCTTTTTAGTACATATCCCTTAGAATGCCCATCGTCCGCTGACGATGTTCCGAAAGCATTCATCCATACAAGTCCGCCCCGGGTTCGAACGGAACTGAAGTCACTATTCCATCTTAGTTTTCAAACTCGTTTTCCCCACGAAAACGTACAAACCGGATCGAAGTGGTTTTCGAGAATTAATCCCGATCCCGGTCTCTTCGAAACAATCCGTGCATTGGCCAATATTGATAGTCGGTTATTTAACTATCAATTAACATGCACAAGCATCCATCAAATAATAAATAATTTTCCAAATTATTTATTTATCCCAAATATCTTCGCAAGATATATTTCCACTTTCAATTCTTTTGAAATCAGTTTTCAAACCATTTCCTCTTATGAAATAGATTTCCAAATATCTATTACTATGGAAACACCAAGTACAAAACTTTAGATTTTTAAAATAATTTAAAACTCTTTATTATAAAATATCTTTTATGACATTAATTTAAAAACTACTTTAATACTTATTCAAAAATATATACTTTAAGAATATTTAAAATAAAGCTTCTTAATAAAATATAAACTAAATTTTTATCCTTTAAAACAAATATCAAGTCACTTTTAATATTTACAGCTACAATATATTTGAAAAATACTTCCTTTAGAATTTAAACATTTAGAAATAATAAATTTCTAAAACATGTTTTATAAAACAACATTAAAATTTTAACTTATATTTTAAAATTTTCTTTGAAACGTACTTTAGACTTTAAAAATAACTTAAAACGCTTTATTATAAAATTTACTTTAAACATTTAAAAATAATAAATTTTCTAAAACATTTCTTTATAACAAATTTTTAAAGCCTTTAACTTATACATAAAAAGTCACCTTTAAAATATACTCGGCTTTCCAGTGAAATACACTTCCCATTTCCATACCTTTAAAAATAAATCACTATTTATTTTTAAAACAATTTCCCATCCCTTTATAAATTCCCACCGTGAAATTTATACTTCCAAATATCATTGATATTTTACTTCACTTTATAAACCCGATTTATAAATTTCAAATCCAAACACTTAAATCAGTATACAATTGACTTCCAATTTACCTTACTTTGAAATAAATTTCCCTACTTACTTCATTTATTTCAAATCCATTTTATTTCTTATTTTTGATTTAAAAATCTCTTTAACTGAGAATACCAATTCAAATTTCTCAAATTCCTTTCTTATCCTTTAAAATAAAATTAACCCTTGGATTTTAAATTAAATTCTTTATTTCTTTAAAACAATACACTTAATTTAAAAATTTATTATTTTCCCTTTTTATTCGAACTCTCCTTTCCTTACTCGGAATTTATTTACTAGAATTTAAAAATCACTTATATTCTTTTTAATTCATTCTTTAATTTATTTAAACTTCTATAATTATTAACTTAAAGATTTCCTTTTAAATTTTCATTTCCAAAATCCAATTCTAGGAATTTTGAAAACTTAGTGTACTGAAATATTCAAGCACCATAGCATTCAATATTCCAATTACCAATATAATTAATCACAAAGTATTAAATATGCATAACAGAGAATATTAAACAATCTAAATAAAATTTTTTAAGGAATCCAATTGGATCCTTCCAACCTGTTTCCCTGCATCCACAAATGTTAGCACAATACCAATTCAACTTCGAGGTGGAATATCACGGTATATGGGTTTTAAATATTATCATCCGCTATTATGCGGCATATAGGGTCTCATCCGCTATATAATTCGGGAATGTTAATGCTAAAAATTAAACGTTAACACCCTGGTGTGTGTAGTAATGTTGTGAAAGCACCACCCATGATACGGGAACAAAATATAAACTGAAAATAGCAGAAAAGGTAAAGAGACAACAATTTTATAGTGGTTTGGCTCGTAATCAAGCCTACGTCCACTTTATATTCTTTTATTGTTGATCTGATTACAATTGATATAATGCACTTGAAATACAATTCACTTTGATCACAAAAACACTTCAGATTAATAGCTCAAACTTCGATGTGAAAGATCTCCTCGAATTCATGTTGAATGTGGTCGATTAATTTCTTTCGAAGCTTATTGTAATGTCTTGAATGCTTGGAGTTCTTCAAGTGTTGAATGAGTTAAGAGTTCTGCAGAGTAACGGCGCTCCGGAGAATGATCGAAAAGTCCCCCTCAAGTTGGAGTTATGACCGTATTTATAGGGAGGTTCTGGGCAAAATTCTGTCCCCAAGTCTTAGGTCGTGGACGACCTAAGTTAGGTCGTAGGTCATGAGCGACCTAAGGTAGGTCGCGAGTCTTGCCTGAATAATATTGAGTCTTGTCTGAACAAGTCAGTAGGTCGTGAGCGACCTAAGATAGGTCGTGAGCGACCTAAGATAGGTCGTGAAACTTTCCTTTGTTCTAGCTCGCTAGGTCGTGAAGTTGCTAGGCTTGTTAAGTCGTGGCATATCTTAGGTCGTTAGGTTCTTAGGTCGTTAGGTCGGCTCTGTAGTTAGGTCGCTAACTTCCTTAGGTCGTTAGGTCGGCTCTGTAGTTAGGTCGCTAACTTTCTTAGGTCGTAAGGTTCTTAGGTCGTTAGGTCGGCTCTATAGTTAGGTCGCTAACTTCCTTAGGTCATTAGGTCGGCTCTGTAGTTAGGTCGCTAACTTCCTTAGGTCGTTAGGTCGTGAAGTTCCTTAGGTCGTGAAGTCCCTTAGGTCGTGAAGTCCCTTAGGTGGTGGAGTTTTAGGTCATCTCTGTACTTAGGTCGCTAAGCTTTTAGGTCGTGAGTGTTTTAGGTCGCAGATTTTTAGGTCGCTAGAAAAACAAGGAGTTAACATTTGCCCCTCGAAGTACACGCCTAGGTCGTAGGTCGTGTGCTTCGATCTAACTTTGCTAGGTCGTGAGCGACCTAAAAATCGTGCTAACTCGTGTGCCTATTCGCCTTCCTCTTTCAGCCCAACATAAATTCGTTAGGTCGCTGCTTCTTCCCCACTTAATTGCTTCAATTTCCCACCTTGCCATTATCAGAAATTTGTGATTTCAAAGGCGAATTCGAGTTAATCATTCAACGATTCATCCTCGCTTCCAGATTACGTAAGTTTCTTCGATCTTTGTCCATCCACGATCGCCATTGAATCACGAGTTCTAATCTCCGATCCCCAAACCACTTTCATACGTCGTGCTTCACTTTGAGTCGTGTTGTGATCGATTGTGATCGTCATTGGTTATTGTTGTTGTTGTGATTCACGAGCACGCAGCAGTGAGATAGATCGGAGATATGCTGAATCGATTTTCGAATGATTTGGTGGTATGGAAAGACGATGAATTTTACGAGTAGGATGAAGGGTTTCATTGTATTGGCGTTTACGGGTTATCGAGTCTGGTGAGTAATTTGCTTGGGGAAGAAGTTAGCGACTTAATGAACTCGAGCGACTTAAGATAGCTCACGACCTCTGGAACTTTGCGACCTAGGGAAAACTTCAACCTGTGCTAGGTCGCTGAACAACCTAAGATTCGCGACCTAAGACTTGCACGAACTAAGAACTACGCGACCTAAGAACTACGCGACCTAACTTTCTTGCGACATAGGTTTTAGGTCGCGGCCGAGCTAGAACTTGAAAAAATCTGCCTCGAACCTTTTAACTTGCACAGTACGACCTAAGAAGGCTCCGACCTATGCTAGGTCGCTGGACGACCTAACACTTGTGAAATTTTGGGCAGAACTTGATTGACTTTTGAATTTTGATTGAACTTGAACTATGTTGCACTTCTTTGCAAATTGTTTTAACTCTAATGTTAATAACCTGTTAAACACAATATTTGCAGAAAAACGGGACAAATATACTGCCATTGACTGTCCACATCGAATGACAGATTAGTCGATAAAGAATAATCAACTTAAATGAACTTTGTGAATGAAACGTTGTGAAACAACAAATTCAAATGAAGTATTAAAGCAAAGCTGAAATAATCAACTAAAGCTGATTTGTTTGCATCAACACAACACTGTACTTGGACTTAAAATGACAAGCCTTGAAACTTTATAATCGACAAATGTCGACTAACTTGATTTCAGTTATACTTGCTTGTTATTGTATTAGTTTTGCACAACACTTCACACTTTTTAGGAAACGTGCACCTTCATATTTGAATATCCAATTGATTGTGTAGAATGACATCTCAACAAGAAGACACAGAACCAGCTGGAGAAGCTTTTCCGATTGCTAACCCATTGATCGACCCTCCAGAAAGAACTTCAACCACTCTGAGCCACAAAGTTTTCAGACAACTGTGCATTCAGTTCGGTATTGCCGAAGCAGATGCTATATTTCCTGGAGCAAACGACACTGCTGACAGGCCACCTCTTGGTTTTGTTGCAGTTAATCGTCAAATGTGCTTAAGCGGAGCTATTCCTCCCTTTAACGAATTTCTCCGAGAACTTTTTCTTTGATTAGCTATCTCTCCCTTCCAGCTACACCCCAACGGTTATGCTGTCTTGATGGGTTGTGTGTTCTGTTCAGGAGGACGCTCAACCGTCTTCCAAGCTTTGATGAGACTTGCTATTTATGCACCTTTTCGAAGAACAAAGATCACCCCTCGATTATACTTGTAAGAGGTGAGAGAAATCGGAAGTTGATTCCAGACTTGCCCGACAGTGCACACGGGTTCTTAAGTCAATTCTTTTTCGTTCGCTGTCCTCCAGGATTCTTTTCCATCTGGAGAGTCGGAAGTAAGATTGCCTTTCTCTGTTCATCTCATTAGCCTCTCGAAACTCGAATTATCAAATGCTTAACTTTATTTTCTACTTTTTGCTGTACTTCCTCCTCCACTTAGAAATCCTAGCCTCAAATCAATCTTTGAAACTTTAAATGCTGTGGCTGCTGAAGAAAGAAGCACCAAATTTTTGTTGAAAGATGAGCTTTTGCATCAGTTCGAACTTCTACATTCTTCCCGTTCTATTCAGCCTCATGAAGTTCCTGGTTCTCCAGCAAAGACATCAGATGCCCCAGTACCTGTTGAAGGACTTACTCCGAAAGAACCTACTACTGAGACTTCACTGGTGAAGTGTTCTACTTCTACTGACATTACGGGGTCGTCTGGCAAATTTGCACTTGCCCCGGTTATTGAGGAAGAAGAAACTCCTCGTTATTCCGAAAAGGCGGCTGATATAGAAGTTGAAAAAGAAAGTTCTGCCGGGCACGATGGCGATGACACTTTTGAGGGGTTAAGCGATCTGATGGTAACTTCACATGAGCTATTCAAAGATGACGCTTCAAAAGTTACTTCTCCTGTTGTAGAGGCAACTTCCTCTTTACAACAAACTACAACACCTACTACACAAGCCGCCATCATTCCCACACCGAAAAGTGGTTTGTAGTCTGACGCGCGTAGTTTGCACGCCGCACACACTTAGGATGCTTACCACTTTTATGCACGTAGCTTCTTCAACTTGAATAATTTTAAGGCTTGTCTTTTCTTCAATTTCAGGTTCTCTGATGGGGTGAAGTGGCTCATATTATGATGACTTCCAGCGCTTTGGAGGGCATGACACTTATGATCACAAACGCTATCTCCCCGTTCGTAGAGAAACTAACGAGGAGCAAGCGAACAGAAAAGCTCGAGAGAGACAAGCTTATGAAGAGCAGCAAAGAAGAAGGGAGGATGACTCCCACAAAAGAAAATCTTATGACACTAAAGGGAAAAGTCATGCTGTCGAAGACCCGAGTAAACGGGTTAGACTTAGTGAAAAGGACGCGTCTGCGATTTCTGAAAAGACCGATACTCCTATCTCTTTTGATATCCCATCCGACACTCCTGCTCTAAAGAAGTCTAACATCCAAGCAATTATAAACAGGCCCCAGTATCAAGCCAAGGATGCCCCTCCCAAACTTCAAAGCCGATTCCCGAATTGGTGCTTAAAAGGGGTGCGTTTCGATTTGGACTTGGTACCGATCGATAAGCAAGTTATGCTTAGGAATCTTGATGCTGTTAAGCTTGATATTGAGAGGATGTCCGGATGGTAGAAACTTGTCGATGAACTCCAAAGAGTCAATCATATGAATCTTGAAGCCATGCTGACTATGGAGAACGACAAGACGGAGTGGGATAAAATTTGCAAGCAGCACGATGCAGAGATGGCGAGCATTGCAGATGACAATGCGAGACTTGAGTCTGTAGTTAAAAAACTCAAGGAAGATCTTGCCACTTCTTCTGCTTCGCATACTCAAAAAGAGGAGGTCTTTCAAAAACAAGTGCGGGATGCACATGCTGCTCAGAGAGATGCCGAGCTGAAACTTGAAGTTGAACAGCATATTACCGAAAAATACCGCAAAGAAACCGCTCAGCTGCGGGAAACAGTCAACTCCCAGAACATGGAGATCGAAATGCTAAAGGCTCGACTTCTTAAAGTTGAGAAAGAGCGCGACGAGGCGGTTGCTGGACAAGTTGCAGCTGAAGAATCTCATGAAGCAACGAAAGCCACTATCAGCTCAACCTTATTTGATTTTTATCTTCATAGTATTCTGGGGCGCGGAAGCATCTCACTCTTGGGCCCAAAATATGAGATCACTTTGGCTGAAGTGTAGGAGGCTGCGGTTGATATGCTCGGAGGTGCCGGTTATGATGAGGCCGAGCTTGAAGCATATTATCTCGATGATGAATCTCGTGCCGCTCTTGCCAAAAGGAAGGAGCAGCTTGCTGGAGCAAGAGCTGAAGCAGCGGCGGGGGAGCATCCAGAAAAGAAAGCATCTCCGAGTGCTCCTGCCCATGCTTCGACTTCGACCGACGTTGATATCATTGGCTCCAGCTCGTATTCTCCACCTCCTGTGAAAGCTGAAGTTAAACCTGCCATAACCGAGTCTCCCACTGCTCATGTTGAGGAGAAGAGCCAGGAAGATATTGAAGCTGAAAAGTTTGAAATTGAAGTGATAAAACCGACTTCTCTAGGTAAATCCGATTCAGATCTAGCTCAAGTGGATTGCTCATTCGATTCAATTGAACTTGATGAATTTCTCGCTTATTACTTAAGTCCCGATGATCCAGTATCTTTTCTTTTTTCGAAGAGTACTGATTTTAACTTCTTTTCTTTTGTAGCGGAAGCACCGAGCGCCGTGCACTCTCCTCCTCTTCCAACTGTTCCTCCTCCATCCCTTCAAGTCACTCTTGCTTCTCAGCCAAGGTCGCAGGAAGAACAAATAGAAGCCCTTCAAGGCTTGAAGGATCTGCCCGCTTCTCATGAACAGAAGGCGGAAGATCTTGAGGACAGTGAGAAGACCCCGGAGCAGTCTTTTGATGATGACACTACGCTTTCTATGTTGCTTACTCCGGGAAGCGAGTCTTCTTCGAAGAGGAAGGGGAAGCGTGCATTGAGGAAGAAGAGAAGAAGCACTTCAGCTAGAGAAGACAAAATAGAAGAAGATCCGACTACTCCTCCTTCTCCTCTTCCCCCGACCCGTCCACAACGGCTTCCAAAACTGGTTATCAAGCCGGGGAAGAGCTCTAAGGGCGGCGGGAAGAAGGAATGACAAGCTGGACCCTACGCTTCTTGTTTTGCCTTTTTCTTTTTGCATGTGTTGACCGGAGATTGTGTGGGTACCGGTCCCCGCTTTTTTGAGATCTGCACATGTAAAGAATTTTCATAGTATTGAAAAAAATAATTTTTTTTACTTGTACAAATTCTCGTGTATGTAAGAATGCATTTACTTCTCATTGTAGTGTAGAATAAACAATTCTTTTCACTTTATATGATACTGCAGTGAGCTCGTGGTATGACGGTCGAGCGTTGTTTCTATTAATATAGTTATATGCCCCCGTATCACGGCTTACTGCAATATTCTGAAAAGACTTGTAGTCTTATTTTAGAGAATAATTCTTCCTTTTTGAGGAAATATTATTCTGCTTTTAATAGAATACGTTTTGTATTGGAGAAGTTTTTACTTTCTCTCTCTTTCTAAAGAACACTTCAACTTTCGGGGATAATCACTTTTATTTGTTGAATGGTGGATTTTCCTACGCAGTGAAGTGAGCTTTTGAAGAATGTTTTGATCTGTTTGTCAGAAAATTATATTTTATCGTTGAATGGATTCACAGGACAGTCATTGGCTGTTTTACTACATATTTGTTTGTACAAATAATCATAAGTATTCAGCTGCAACCGTTAGTGGTTCCATCAACGAAGTTTTTTGGATGTGCCTTGTTAAAGAGCTTTATTGGTCTTAGTGCTTTCGAAGGCTTTGTGGTCTCCGAAGAGAAGTGTTTTTTGGTCTCCGAAGAGATGCGATTTTGGTCTCCGAAGAGAAGCGATTTTTGGTCTCCGAAGAGAAGCAATTTTTGGTCCCCGAAGAGAAGCAATTTTTGATTTCAACTCTGGTGAAGTGGGTCTCTGAAGAGAAGCATTTGCACTTCAAGCTTGGTGAAATGTGCCTTTGGAAAGGTCTTTGTGCCTCCGAAGCGATTTATGCTTACGAAGAGGTCTTATGCCTCCGAAGCAATTTATGCCTACGAAGAGGTCTTGATTTGTGTGCCTCCGAAGAGGGCTTGTGCTTCCGAAGCAATTTCTTGCCTACGAAGAAGTCTTTGATTTTGTGCCTCCGAAGAGGGCTTGTGCTTTCGAAGCAATTTCTTGCCTACGAAGAAGTCTTTATTTTTGTGCCTCCGAAGAGGGCTTGTGCTTCCGAAGCAATTTCTTGCCTACGAAGAAGTCTTTATTTTTGTGCCTCCGAAGAGGGCTTGTGCTTCCGAAGTAATTTCTTGCCTACGAAGAAGTCTTTATTTTTGTGCCTCCGAAGAGGGCTTGTGCTTCCGAAGCAATTTCTTGCCTACGAAGAAGTCTTTATTTTTGTGCCTCTGAAGAGGGCTTGTGCTTCCGAAGCAATTTCTTGCCTACGAAGAAGTCTTTATTTTTGTGCCTCCGAAGAGGGCTTGTGCTTCCGAAGCAATTTCTTGCCTACGAAGAAGTCTTTTTGCCCCCGAAGAGGTCTTTGTTGCTTGTGTCCTTCCACCATCCGCTTCTTAGCGATTCCTTTTTATCACTCCAAGTAAATGTTCCATTCTTTTGCAAGTTATTTGCTTTTTGCCAGAGAAGTGTATTTCATTGTTGAGTGAATCCACGGGGCAGACGCAAGCTACTTTACCGGATGTTCGTTTGCACAAACGATCGCAATTAGTTAGCAAGGGTCTGGAACCTTCTTGTCAGGAAGGTGCCCGCTTTGGTGGAATCATCAACTGTTTGTGAATAGCACTTCTTTCGTGGTTTGACATTGTTGAGTGATTTGTAAGAGTCGCTAAGCCTTGTGATGCATTGAATAGGTAAGCTTTGCTTTGGTAGCCTGCAATATTAAATCGATATTTTAGCAAATTTTAAAAAATACTTGCATATCGAAATGAAACAGGCATTTTATAGCATTAGAGAACACAAGATTTATAGTCCTTTATTATTGAATCACACTGATTTCTCAGCGGTTTACAATACAAAAGTTATACATCCATCATCATTTACAAATTTAAGCAATGCTGTTAAGTAAAAAATGGATGCAAGTGGTTGTTGTTCCAGAATCTCTCAATTGAATTTCCACTTCCACTGGACTTGTAGTTTTTGATTCATATTCCAAAGAGAATGAAGGATGCCCCAGCTGCAGTTTTGTGGGTAATCAGCAGTCGTCCCAATTCCTGCCTGCTGGGTGAGGACCCCCTGTGACAACATTAATGACAAGCTTTTCGGATTCTTTCACTGCAGTGTTGTTGCCAAAGCCAGATTGATGGGTAGGATGTTGTTGCCCCTGAGTGGATGAGATTGGATCGACTCCGTTTTTCTTCACATATTGTTGAAGTTTACCCTGTTTCAGCAATTCTTCAATCACACTCTTTAACTGGCGACATTGGTTAGTGTCATGGCCAGGTTGGTTATGAAATCAACAGAATTTCCCATTATTCACTACACCTCCCCTCATCTCAGGTGGTTTGGGATACTTAACGGCGTCTTTCGTCGCAAAAAAGATTTTTTTCCAGAGTGTCAGTTAAAGGAGTAAAATCTGAAGGATTGAGTCGGCGAGATCTCTTCTCATTCCCCTGCTTCTTTCCTCCATCATTTTCCCTTTTCTGATTTCCAGATTCTTTTTTGTTAGAAGCTATATCATTATTGTTGACTTCAGCAGCAACCACCTTTGCTGGCGCAGGAAGGTTTTCTAGACGCATGAATTCATCGGCCTTTTTATAAAACTTCTCAAGTGAGTTTGGTTCCTTCATTTTTAACCATCTACCGAATTCACTCGATTTGTCGATGGCTCGCATCAAGTAGGTCAAGATCATGCGGGACTCTGCATTATCCACTTCGGCTAGGGCTATATTGAAACGGCTCAAGAAAGATTTGATTGATTCTCCTGGAGCTTGTTCAAGACTGGACAATGACATTATATCCTTAGCTTTTGAAGAATACAATCTGAATTGTTCTTTGAACTTTCGCGTCAAGTCGGAGAATTGATCTACAGACCGAACTGGTAGCTTTGTAAACGAGAGTAGAGCCACTCCCTCCAAGTACACTGGAAAATATCGGCACTTAATCTCATCTGATGCTCTAGCACCGGTCATATGCCAGTCGTACTTGTATAGGAAATGATTAGGGTCACTTGTCCCATTATAGGCCGGGATAGTTGGAGGTACAAATTTCCTTGGAAATTCTGCTTTCAGGATCTTTTCGGTAAACGGAATTCTGCTTGGTGCAAATCCCCAGTCACTCTCATTTTCTTCCCTCTGCATGCTTTCTTTCATGATTCGACGAACCATCCCTGATAGGTACTCCTCATTGTTCGGAGGCATCGTCGGGCAGACATCAGCTTGTAAATGTTTGCGGAAAGTTGGCTACGGCCTTGATCCTTCAGCTTGGAAAGGTGGCGCTTCGGCGGTGCCAGCCGCTCATTGAGGAATACCTTTCTCCGAGGAGTTATAGGCTTCTTCAACAAAGGTTGTTTCATGGTTTTCTGGTTGTCGATTTGCCCCGAGCAGAGCGTTTACTCTATCCATCATCAAAGCGTTTTGAGCTTCGAATTGTTGGTATAATCCAGAAACTACATCGTCTAATTCAGCTCTTGTGACTCCAACAGTAGGATTTGGCTGGTTTGCTGTTGGGGAAGCGGAGGTTCCCTCATGAGCATTTCCGGATTTGGCAGGTCTACCTCTTCTTCCAGGAGCCATTATTTCAGTTAGACTTCTGGTCTTTAAGGAGATTCTTTCAACAAGTCTTTACGAAGTAATGGTCAAAAGATTCCTGAGTTCAATTCTCAGTGAAAGCACCAAAATGTTAACGCTAAAAATTAAACGCTAACACCCTGGTGTGTGTAGTAATGTTGTGAAAGCACCACCTGTGATACGGGAATAAAATATAAACTGAAAATAGCAGAAAAGGTAAAGAGACGACGATTTTATAGTGGTTCGGCTCGTAATCAAGCCTACGTCCACTTTATATTCTTTTATTGCTGATCTGATTACAAATTGATACAATGCACTTGAAATACAATTCACTTTGATCACAAAAACACTTCAGATTAATAGCTCAAACTTCGATGTGAAAGATCTCCTCGAATTCATGTTGAATGTGGTCGATTTCTTTCGAAGCTTGTTGTAATGTCTTGAATGCTTGGAGTTCTTCAAGTGTTGAATGAGTTAAGAGTTCTGCAGAGTAACGGCGCTCCGGAGAATGATCTAAAAGTCCCCCTCAAGTTGGAGTTATGGCCGTATTTATAGGAGGTTCTGGGCAAAATTCTGTCCCCAAGTCTTAGGTCGTGGACGACCTAAGTTAGGTCGTAGGTCGTGAGCGACCTAAGGTAGGTCGCGAGTCTTGCCTGAATAATATTGAGTCTTGTCTGAACGAGTCAGTAGGTCGTGAGCGACCTAAGATAGGTCGTGAAACTTTCCTTTGTTCTAGCTCGCTAGGTCGTGAAGTTGTTAGGCTTGTTAAGTCGTGGCATATCTTAGGTCGTTAGGTCGGCTCTGTAGTTAGGTCGCTAACTTCCTTAGGTCGTTAGGTCGGCTCTGTAGTTAGGTCGCTAACTTTCTTAGGTCGTTAGGTTCTTAGGTCGTTAGGTCGGCTCTGTAGTTAGGTCGCTAACTTCCTTAGGTCGTTAGGTCGGCTCTGTAGTTAGGTCGCTAACTTCCTTAGGTCGTTAGGTCGTGAAGTTCCTTAGGTCATGAAGTCCCTTAGGTCGTGAAGTCCCTTAGGTCGTGGAGTTTTAGGTCGTCTCTGTACTTAGGTCGCTAAGCTTTTAGGTCGTGAGTGTTTTAGGTCACAGATTTTTAGGTCGCTAGAAAAACAAGGAGTTAACAGGGAATATCAACAACTCCAATATATATATATATACTATATATAATATAGCACATCAACCCAGATCCAATCATTCAATCAATTATTTAAATTTATCTTTTTAAATTTAAATAGCTACCAGGTGAGTGAGATTAACTCACCTTTGATTTTATTTTGCAGTCCAAACCAAACCAGCTTGATTTCTTCACGATTCAGACCTTAAATAAATATTCATACAATTTATTAATGTCGAACTAATCAAACAATTAATTTTATTTTATATTTTATTATTATTAATAAATAAATCAACTAATAATTTAGTTTAAACCAATTTTTCCTTACTTAAATATCCTTTAGTAACTAAATAATTTAAATAAGTTTATTAACCACATAAATTACCTTAATAAATTATTATTTTAATCTAAACTAGTAAATTTAAAATGGATATCGGTATACATATACTTCATTTATTATTTAGAAACTACCTATATATATATATGTTTATAAAATAAATAAAAATCAAATTCCTTTATATAAATTTTATAACATATTAAAATTGCTATTCCAAAATCTTATTCCCATATATACATATATTTACTATTTAGATTAAAATGTGAGTGTAGATATACATATATATTAAATTAGAGTATAAATATTTTGACCTCACTGACAATTTTCTTTCCAAATCCGTAAGCGTATGTAATATATATTACTAAATTAAATTAAAAATAGACAGTATACCTCACTGCCTCAGGTGCGAATCCGAGATGCCCAAACCCTCATCGACCATCGCCAAAGCCTTCGTCCATTCGCCTTATCAGACACGCACCCTATTAGAAATGTCAACGCGATCGCTGCTTTACCTCCTCACGAGCGCGCTTCCTCTTTCTGGCCTTGCGACATCATCGTGCTCGAAACGAGCAACCATCAACCACCGGCCCCTCCTAAAAATTGATATGTCTCGACTATGGCCATTCACGCGACCTCGACCAACTCCCATGCACCTCCTAATCGAAATCGAACATCCCCTCATTGCTTTGCCGAGTTCCTAGACGTCATGAAACCCCAGCCGAGACCACGTCGCTGAACCCATCCACTCGCGACCCCTACAACCTCCCTATCCCCAGCGCGACCATGCTCGACGACGTTGACACGCGATTCGCGTTCGCGCGATCCCCTTTTTTTTCTGTTTTGGGTCGATTCAAAATGAAAAAGAAATGGAAGGGACGAATTTTGATTTTTGAAAGAGGCAGAAGGACTTGTTATATTGTTGAAGGGTTTTATTATTTTTTTTTTTATAAACGAAAGATAAAAATCTCGGCCATTTTTCCTTTGTTTTGATTTATGGTTTCATGCTTGGAAATGAAGATAGGGAGGAACGGGAAATTTTAAAAAGAACGAGAAGCGTGAGATTGAAGACAAGGGTTGCGTGTTTGAATGGATAAGCTACAGTAATTTCGAAATGAAAGGAAAGCAGCTGATGTGAAAAGAAATTTGACCAATCAGAATTAGGTTACATTTAAATTAAATTTTCGATTTAAATTTTCAGTGCGTTTACCTACCGTACGCTCACATAACAACTCCAATCACTATGAAAATTGAAATCCGATAATAATACAATATTACGGATCCAATGGAACTGGTTTCGTCGAATTTCGAGACTGTCCCTCGGAAGGCTATTTTTAAACGTCAATTCAAACGGTATAATTTCAAAACTAAGGGTTATATTATTTTAAATCAAAGGGTCTTTCATCTGGACCATTAAGTAGCCAAATGAATTAAAGTAGTGATTATAAAACATTGACACGTTTTATGGGAAGTAAGTTGACTTGTGTTTAGCACAAATTCTGAACATTGGTAACGTGATAGACACAAGGAAGTTAATTTCAATAAGCGGTTCATGGCAATTTAAGCATATAGAATATACTTCTATATGTACATTTTTCACCGATAATGGATATATCTATATTTGTAACTTGGACATCTACTCATGATTGATTGTATGTTATGTATGAATCCCTTACATATCTGTTGTTAGGCAATATCCATGATATCACTTGGATAAGTAAACCCAAATTTAATGATCCATTGTAGTCATTAAGCCTCCATTTGGTTTTGGAAAGTTAATATTTCATTTTCATTTAAAATGGTCTTCAAGGTTATTCTACTTTGAACAAGATATTTAAAGAATGATTTGACAATTGTTTTGAATATTATATAAAGAAGTTTGTGAATAATTTTGGGGTATTGAGTTTTAGAAATAATTTTGAATGTTTATAAAAGATTTTATAAATGGGTTTGATGTTTATAAAGGTAAGTTTTATACAAGGTTTGAAAGTTATAAAGAAGTTTATATAACTGGGTTAGAATATTTATAAAGAGTCTCATAAATGAGTAAGGAGGTTGATAAATGTTTTATAAATGGGTTTGGGTTAAAGCAAAATGGCTTTCATGGGTAAGGGAAATTTATAAAAGGATTTACTGAAGATAATTACAGCAGGAATTCGAGGTTTGAGTTTCTCGAGGCTGACCTTTTAAAAAAATCATGGTATGGAACATCCGCTCCACACTTTATACTAAAGAAATAGTGCATAGAGTTATCCTTTTCTCTAATTTAAATAATGTAGTTAAATTTTTTTTTAGAGATTTGGTAATGGGAAATCTTGCAAATGTTTTGTGAATATACTTATGTTAGAAAGGTAAGTATATGGATGTTTTTGAAAGAGATTTATTAAACAAAGATACATATTGAGGCTTAGTGGTTGCTATGGATAAATAAATCTCAAATGGAATTGGTTATTGTCTGTTTATTTAATAGTGAAATAACCGACTATCAAGTTTAACCCATTCGACTTAAGAAGTATGAATGTAAATTTGAGTTCCCCGATGAAGACTCGAAAACTTACTTCCAAAAGAACCGAGAATGAATCAACCGGAAATTATCGATTATTAATATGGAGAGACTGGGATCAGATCTATATCCGAAAACCACTTTAAACCAACATGTACATACGAGTGGAAGACATCTTGATGATGACTAAAGATGGTGCTCTTTGAAGTGCAAGGGCTACTGCTACTAATTAAAAGGGTGATTCCAAAATGTATGTTGTAGAGTTAATACCTTCGGTTTTATTCAGACCTAGAACGAACTTGTATGGATGAATATTGGCATTGCATTGACGCCTAGAGGGCAGTGTTATCATTCCAAGATGGATTGCTAGCTATTTAGAAAGCTAAAACGTAGCCTCAAGCCTTATCAACCGGGTATGACTAAAACATGGGATTGCAATAGGGCTATGTGGGTCAAACCCATTAGGGTATATCATCACCCTTCTAGATATATACACAATCATCAATGAATTCGTGTAAGTGGGAGCGCTCGGTTAAAGGTTGCAAAGCAACCTGGGTGATGATATATTTGGTACTATCCAGCAAGGGGTAGACCGATCTTGTATTGGCAGGGGTCATTAGGTACGACTCGGTACGTTTTTCTAGAGGTGTACTGCGTCGGGCGGTACCCCAGTAGCCTAGTCATTAGTTGGAATCCACTCTCCAATATGTGCCTTATGTTGAGCCAAGTATCTTGGAATGTGAGATGCAAGCATTTCAGCTATTTTATCTATTTACTTTAAACCTAGACACTATGATAACATCATTGGATTGATATAAAATGTTTTGCTTATCATAAGGTAAAAACCCGTCCATTTTTATGTGCGGTATGGTCTTACGAGATACCCTTTGTTTGAAAAGTTTTCAAATGTAGAAATCAGTTTGGTTGTTACTTGTTATCGAGTTTTACTCATGCTGGTTTACCATATTGACCCGGGCGTTATTCCATGTAATGCTCGGGTCAGACCGAGCATGTTTTTCCCAGGTTTGGCTAAATACTTTGGAGTTGGAGAGGAGTTAGATGGGCAAGATGTATTCATGTATTTTACTTCCATTGTATTATAGAGTCTTTATGTTTGTCAATGTGAGGATAGGTTTCTATAACTGTCCAAATTTAGGATAAGTCTAGTGTACTCTGATGTTGTATATATAAATAAAGATGTTTCCTTTTTGTAAAGATCATTGTTGTATTATATATTAGTCACTACGTTGCGAGATTCTATGTTGTTTGCTTTTCTTCTATCTTCTACCTTCTTTCACCCTAACAAATCGGTATTTCCGGCACTTGAATGTTCGGCATGTGATACAGTTGACGTATTACTGTCGATTTTCGAGGGTCAAAAATTCAGTTCGTTAGATTTATATTGTTTGGTTTGAGGCATATTTTTATTTATGACTTTTTATTATTCTTAAGTCATATAATTATGATATTAGCATCTCATCTCTTTATTAGATATAGTCTGACAAATTTATTTCAAAAATACTCGAGTCAGGCCGAGACTCTACAGGTAGAGGGACTTGTTGAACTCTGGACTTTGGACTAGCATTGAAGTAGAGTATTTTGACCATTTTAGTTTACTTCATTCTTGTGTTTATTGACATTTAGGATTTTATGTCATGTATATTATCTAGTACTCGTTGAGTACCTGATACGGTACTTTTGGATGTGATGTATATACTATGTGGGTTTAGTGCTGATATTTTGTAGACTCGCATTTTATTATGTATATAATGTATATTATTCCAATGTGATCTGTGACTTTGATTCTGTTATATATATATACACTATATACTATTCTGAATATTTTTAGTCGGTGTATTTATTACTTTGTATTAATACTGTACATGTCAAAAAATTTCAGTTCAGATCCTAAAAAGGTAATAAAGACTTGTCAGTGATAATATAAAGATATATTCACGTATGATCACCCTTAACCAACCGTATTCTCTGTGTTATTAGGTGACATTGTAATGTTTTTTAATAACATGGATATAGCAGTGGGGTTGTTACAATTGATATCGGCGCAGTACAAAATCACCGAGCGCCTCCTTCTCTTTTACTATTTGATCAATCTTGGAGAGCAACTCTTGGGTTTCCTCCTAAGTTAGGTAAACAACTATATTAACTCCTTCTAACACCTATATATAGCCAGTAGACTAAGACCAAGATGACCTAAGGTTTGAGTTTTGAGCTTGTCCTTTCTTTCCTTTAAAAGTTTAGTAAACAAAACTTCATCAGAAGACTAAAATAAAGAAACAAAGCAACAAAGATGACACAATCATTCATAAGATAGTAACGATATAAAATGACAACAAAGAAAATTTACCATAACAAAAGAAAATTAATAAGCCAATTTTTATTGCATACCGCAAAAGTTTCGAAATTCACATACAAAAGTTAAGAAGTTAGATGAGGAGGTGAAGAGACCTTGGTTTCTTTGGACACCTCAGCATCATCGGGCATCCCAATTTCCTTAGACGTTGAACCCCGCTACACTACTTAGAAGTAGAAGGAGAAGGAGAAACATCTTATGTGGCTGACACCTCCACCCACTTCTTTTTGTTGTAATCGACGACAACTTAGGCTTTCCCATGAAGCTGAGGTCAACTACGATGGAAAATTGATGCTGAAATGAAGCATACAATTAAGAGAGTACTGCGTATGTAATACACTTGAGGTGCGTATTTTCACTGGATGTTGAAAACGGGTATGCCAAGCACTTTTAGATTTTCAGTTGTACGCCTGATCAACGCATGACCGAATTTCTGTTAGGACAAGGATGGACTTGTCGAAAACATTGAGTTATAAAAGTATTTTATAAAAACTATTTTAGAAATATTATATAGATTTTTAAAGTAGTTTAAAAATGATCAAAGGAATTTATCTGATTTTAAGCATTTTAATAAAACTGGCTTCGTTCCTTTTCGAGGACGAAAAGATTCAAAGGGGGAGGAATGTGACGACCCGGTATTTTGGCCATATTATTTTAATAAATATTTAATCCAATTAAATAAAATGTAAACTCATCATTTGAAAATAAAATCTCTTAATAATATTTATCTTATATATATAATTGGATTAAAAAGGGTTTTACCTTGTTAACAAGTGGTATAAAAATATTAAAATAGAATCAAATTCTATCAATATAAAATATGGATATTAAATATAAGTAAACCATATTGAATATAATCTAAATATCGATAATCAAAATATAAGATACAAATGTAAATGAGAACAAGAATTAAGTGATTTGGTATGCTTGTAACATAAGCTGAAATTTGCAAAAACACAACTGTATAAAGTTAAAAATCAGATGAAGTGTATACATATGAATTATTCACACAAGAGAACAAAATGTTTACATACATAATATCTATGTTCTTAAATTAAAAAGAATAGAATAAAAAGATAAATATTCAGATAGGGATAAAATCATATAAGTATCTTATATGGTTGTATAAACATATGGTAAAAAACTTATACAATAACATGAAGGCATATGATGTATGTAAATTAGTACATAGGAGGTGGATACATATGCATAGATTTGTAAGCATAAAGGGGAACAATGTAGTACAAGGCAACATCAAATCTTAGCTTACAAAACACAAAATGTATGTCATAGCAAAACCAAGTCAGATCAAAACATAAAAAAAAAACTCAGCCTAGCTTCTTCTACACATCTCTATTCTATGTATATGTACGTATGTCCATCACCACCTTGTTCACACTTTACTACATTCTAGTTAAGTATTGCTACCATCTCAAAAAACTCAACTGGAAAGTCTGGCCTTCTTCAATCTCGTTCTATCTTCATTTCAAGAAAAAAAAAGAGAAAGAAACTTCACCTATAAACTAATTCCAAAACCAGAAATCCACAAACATTTTCCATTTCAAACAAATGCAAACATTTTGAAATCTAAGATCAAAGCCCTGTAACCAAACCCTGTAAATTAGTTCATCCTCAAGCCTGCAACTTTTCCAAGCAATAAGCCTGTGAACATTTCTCTAGTCCAAAACTTGGAGATGTCATAGCTTCCCAGTTTTCAAATCAGAGCAGTCAAAGACATCAAAGTTTTCAAGTTAAAATTGTTTGTAAGCATTCCAGTTTCAAAGCCATTCTCTGTTAAATCATTTTAGGTGAGTGAACTCTTCAAAACCAATCTCTTTGTGATATTTTCCTATTTGGTTGAATGGGCAAACAGTAGTGTTATGTATGTGTATATGCCTGTACTACTTTCATTTTCCTCTGTCTTTATTTTTGTTTCCCTGACTTGTTAAAAATCTTCAAAATTCAAAATCCTCTCCTTCTAAATAGTTCTAGGTCATGATGGAAGAGATTTTTCTTGGAATTGAGCATTCTTATATTTTAAGAATGATTTCGAAGGAAACTATGAATCAATGTCATTATAAAATAAGGAATGCAGTAGGTAATCAAATAACCCTAGAAAATCAATCATTTTAATTCACGTTTTCACATATATAATTAGAATCGACCGGGAAAATAATGATTTTTAGTAGCTTAATCGTGATTTTTAGTTGAGTGTTCATCGAGGAAAGGGGAGATGAACGGAAAGTGGTCGTGGGGGATTTTCTGGCGAACGCGTCAGTTTCGGGAATCGGGATCTTGGTCGAAGGAAGCTGGGGAGATGGCGATTTCAGGAAAAATGGTGGCACAATTTTTCTGGCGTCGTGGTGGAGAGGCGGTGGAGATATAGGGTTTAGTGGCAATTTTGGGAATGCTTTTGGTCGATCGAAATGGCGACGTGGTGGGAAAAGTTTGAAAATGCGGTCTAGGGGAAATCGAAGAAGTGGACACTGATGCGTCTCTGGGTGGTCGTCGATGGCTAACAATGAGCCGTGGGGGCAGGAAGTTGTGATGGAAGGCCGGTCTCATCTTTTCGGTTGAGTTACAGATCTAATTTTTTATAAATGAACCAGGTATCGGGGGGGTTTCAGGTGGAGAACGAGGCATTAGGGTAGAGGCGACTCGCGTGGGCGATGAGTGGTAGGGATCATCGGGGAAGTTTCATGTGCAGGTGCACGAGAATAGTTGTGCACGTTTCGTACTCCTACATGGAGCAAGAAAAAAAAAGAAAAGAAGAAGAGAACGGGAAGTGAGAGAGATGGGCCGGGTAAGAGTTTGGGCCGGAGGAAGTAATAAGTAAGAAAAGTTAAATGAAAATGAAATTTAAATGGCTGATGGGAAACAGTATAATATTTCAAGATGATTGATTAAATTAATCCCTAAGTTGGATAAAAAGATATAGGTTAAGTTTATAATTAATCAAAGAGGTGATTTCCTACAACGTAATCTCAAACATTTAAGTCCATTTACATGGCAATTAAGTAAATAATTTAAATTATGGTTTATCTTAGATCAATTAAGAACTTAAGAAATTAGGGGATTATTTAATTTAATTAGTAATTAAAGGATAAGTTTGTCAAGAATTAATTAAATTAATCGGTAGTTAATGGCTAAATTAATTATAATTAAAGATCAATTATTGAGGATAGTTAACCAATGGAACAATTACTTAATGAAGTAATTAAAGATAAATTACTTAAGGAAAGAAATAAGGATTAATTACTTAGTGTAGTTAATTAAGGATTGATAAGTAAAGAAAATTAATTAAAGGCTATTATTTCTTATAATGAAAAATAATAAATCCAGGGTAGTTAATTATGATGAATAATTGAGAGATGACTAACTAATTGATATGAAATTAATTAATGTGAATCTAAGTGATTGAAGTTGGTAATGTGATTAGAATTTACTAAATTTGGAAGTAATAAATCTTGTTTATGAATGATTGAATGGTGAATTAAATACCTTGAATTGGTTGATATCTCTGATATGATATGTTTGGTGATATGATTGGGTTGAACAGTGATAAAGCGGGTTATCTATCTGAGTCGAATTTTTATCTGGTATGATACCCTGAATATGAATCGTATTGTTTTACAACTTAATAATTTGGATTAAGATGACATTTGATTCGAAGAGACCGGGGTCGGGTTTCAGTAAATACCCGAAACCACTTCGATTTGTAATCTACAATAATTCTTTATAGATTGATATGTGAAATCAATAGGCCTGAATGAAATGATTTAAGTGAACCAAAATTTTGATTTAAATTTGGTACTTAGAAGGAATTTGATGTGAAAAATAAGTGATGTCTATAACAATTGTGAATGTGTAAATTGTTATGAGTTACCCCGGGTTTTGTATGAGTTGTATGCTATGTATTCTATGTTAGATGGGTTTACTCACGCTGGTTTCCAGCCTGACCCGGGTGTTACTTTGATGTAATGCTCGGGTCAGACCGAGTATTACAGATTTCAGGTAAGGACGTTCTGGAGCTCAGGAGACGAGCTGGATGGCAGGAACGTATGGAGTGTATTCCGCTGTGATATATTGTATTTGTCTGAGACATGTTGTTTTGCATATGTCCAGTATCTGTGTATATGTTGTAACTTTGATGTATTTAATTGTATTTGACTGATACAGTATTCTTTGTATAAAGAATATTATTTGATATTATATTTTATCTGCTGCGAATGTTAGATTCTGTGTTTTATTTTCTGCTTCTTCTTCTATCTCTTTCTTCTTTTCATAACTATCTGGAATTTTCGGGATCGAAAATTCCGGGTCGTTACAGTTGGTATCAGAGCTGAAAGGTTAAGCGAGAACCTTGGCTCTGGTGGGTGTACTCATAAAGATAAGGTCAATAATACCCTAGAATGAGTTGAGTGTAATATATATGAGAGAACGTACTTGTTATTTTCCTATATAAAGATTTTAAATGGTTTTAAAGGTAAACGATTTTATATAAAGTTATATTTGATATATATAAAGCAATATTCCTTAACCAATAAATGTTAAGGTAATTGGTTGTTGAATCATTGGAATTAAATAAAATAATGAGAATTAAGTGGTAATAGTAATACAACCAAATTGAAATTGAATGAAGATAAATTTGGAATGGATCCAAACTGAAATTTAAATCCTGAATTTGTAGAAATGTTTTCAAAATAAAGATAATAATAAATTGGTTTCCAGATATGATAATCTTGGTATATCATAAATGGTTGTTGTGTTTAATAATGAAATGTTGTTTAGGAGTAGGCAAGATGAAATGTTTTAGGGAAGTAAAACATTTAGGCAAGTATGACTTATAAATTGAAAAGGGTTTAAAGGGTGAAGTATTAAATCTAGGTTCAGAGAATATGGGAATTTGTTCCAAGTGTTTGAAAGAAATAATAAATAGTATTATTTGAATAAAAGAGCTTGATTCAAACAAGAGTTGTTTGAAAACTTATAGGATCAAGTTTTGAATTTAAAACCAAAGGTGGTTTAAAAAATTAAAGTAATTTGGTGTGTAAAGGAAATAAATATGTATATTTGAAATAAACTCTAAGATTGAGTTTTGAATAATCCTTAGAAAGTGATGTGAAACCCAAAGTGGTATAAGTTTGAACTAATGAGTAAGAATGAATATTATTAGAAATTTGAAATTTTGAAGTAGAAATTCAAATTTGAGTAAGGTTGACTGAATGAATGAATGGATTGAATGTAACTTAGGGGAAGTTAAATAAGAACAACCTAAATTGGAAATTTCAAGATGAAATTAAAATTTTACTTAGTGAAGTTAAATGGGTTGTTTTGAAATGGGAGTTATGTGAGATCTCAAACGGATTTGAGATCTGGTAATGGGAAATGTGTGTTATTGATGGATGCTGTTTTAAATAATCTGGATGTTTATTTACTTTGGCTTATCCCGATATCATCCTTTTGTTATTAATAATCCATGAAACTGTGAATTGGATTATTCTAATTAAATTAAGAAATGGATTGAGGTAATATACATCCATTGCAGAAATTTAATGGAATCACTTTGAACTTAAGAATTAAATGTGTAAATTAAAATTTGTTTAAGAACTGGTTTCAAAATGGAAGATAAAATTGTTTTGAACTCTCATTTGAACTTTGAAATAAGTTAAGTAAAGATAATTTAAAATGGAATTTTTAGAATTTGACTCAGGATTAAATTGTTTAAAGATTTGGTTTATTGATTTAAAAATAAAGGTTAGTTTGATTTAAGGGGGTTAAATCAACATTTGAAAATTTAACTTGAATATATATAATTCGAGATGGTTTAAAATTGAGATTTAAATTGAGTTAGTTCAAACTGAATTTGATTTGAATTAATGGGAAAATTTGAATTGGATTAATTTAAAATAAAAGTGAAGATTAAATGAGTTCTATTTCAAATGGGAATTGGAATTAAATCAAGTCCAATGGAATTTGGAGTTATTTGAATTAGGTCAATTTAAATGGAAATTTAAATTGAATTGATGAAAATTTAATAGTTGGGAAAGTGAACAGTTTTGACTCTGGACTATTTTCAAAATAAATTGTTTTAATATAAATCTACTTTTCTAAACTATTTACTACACAACTTTTCTTTTTTTAAAACCAAAAACTATCTTAAACTTGTTTTACAATTACTTTTGGAACTATTTAACTATTTTACAATTGTTTTATAAACCAATTACTATTTTTCTACTACTTTATAACCGATTACTTTTTACGGTTATTTTACAAACTAATAATTATTTTTCAACAACTTATCTATTTTTCAAAATTTTCAAGCTATTTTCTAAATATAAACTGGTCGGAGTTCAAACTGTTATTGATTAAATACCCAACTGAGATAAGGATTGAAGTGATAATCCAAGTGGGGATTAAGCCAAATGTGAATAAGTGAATAAAATCAAAGTGAGGGTGAATAGAAAGGAAATTGATTTAACTGATAATCAATGAAGATAAATACGTAGGATGTACGTATATTATTCTATTCGCATAGTGATTTGATCCAGATTCGAGCACAGAATTTCGAGATAGTATTATCGATCCGAGTTGGGATTTTTCGCTCGATTTTCGACGGCGAACCTGGATATGGATTTTTGATTGGTTCTGGATATTATCTATCATAGATGTGACTATGCAAGGAGAATGACGGATTCTGATCAAGAAACCAGATCTGAGTCCGCACTAGAAAGTCGGATGGACGATACTAGTTCGGAAGTGAAATTGTGTGATCGAGTGAGCGACCAGATTAGTAGAGCGTATGGATGGTATGTGTACATCGTACGGATTTGAGTGCTATTGATATCGGGAATTTTGAATATGAAATGTGAAATGGTTCTTTTGAAATGAAAGAATATTTTGAGAAATTGACAATGAATAAAGGTGGAAATTTGATTTTAAAGTTGTAGATAAAAGGTTATAAGGTGATTTTTGAAATGGAAAATATATTTGTGAATATATGAGGAACTAAAATAAAATAAATTTAAAATTTATATTTCTACGGTAGAAATTAACTTTATGGAAATAAAGTGGAAATTGAATATTTTTCTGAGTTAAAGTTTACTTTATAATAAAAGTAAGAAATTTGGCAAGTGACTCTATAAAGTAATCAAATTTGAATATTTGATTGGGAATAAACAAAATTACGTATCTTTGTTATATATGATAAAACTCCCCTTATTGAATCCATTGCCAGAAGAAAAAGGTTTTTGAAAGTTTTTGAAGTATACAAAGGAAACTTATATAAGTATAAAGTGATTTAAAGATTTCCCAAGAAAATTATATATTTATAAAAGATTTTATGGAAAAGGTTTTGAGAAAAAGGTTTTGGGAACCTTTGGATTTGAAAAAGGCTTTTGATTTTTGGGTAAAATCAATATTGGGATTTGGGAAAGCCTGATTTGTGAATTATCGATTTTGGGAATCGATTTTGTGTAAAAGCATTTATATGGAATTCATACTAGGTGTATGATTTGGAAAATACTATATGTATATAGTATAAAGTGTTTTGAGAATAGCTCTGGGGAAAAAGGCGCTTCCTTGAAATGAACTTCTCAGGAGTGCCACTGGGTGGTACTGCCTTGAGCCCCAAGGGGGGTTTTCTAAAGTTGGTCCTGTGAGGAGTCCGGACAAAACTAGTTCCTGAGGATTATTTATGTAGCGAAAGTCGAGGGGCTGGTGCCCACAGAGGCATTTGGGTTATGCTGTGACGACAGTGTAACTCGATGTCACTGCGATCTACTACAGACCATAGCGTAAGTCGTGTGTGCCGCTGAGAGCCAACAGTCTATGTTTGATTTTATATCGGTAGACTGCGACACTATGGTAACATAGCGAAAGTCGCGTGTGCCGCTGAGAGCCAACAGTCTGCGTTTGATTTTACATCGGTAGACTGCGACCTATGTTAGAGTGGAGAAGTTTCATTTTGACAGCGAAAATCGTTTGTGCCGCTGAGAGCCAACAGTTACATGGACTTTTGCTGTGATGGCAACGTAACCCTGGATGTAACTGTGATCTGTTGTGGGTTCCATGGTGTAATCAGTTACATGGACTTTTGTTGCGATGGCAACGTAACCCGTGATGTAACTGTGACCATGGATGGGGGTGATGATTTCTAGAGCAATTTCACCAAAGATAGTTCCTCTATCTTAGAAACCGTTTTCTATATTTTCAATAAAATTATTTTCGAAATATTTTCACTGGATGTTGAAAACGGGTCTGCCAAGCACTTATAGATTTTCAGTTGTACGCCTGATCAACGCATGACCGAATTTCTGTTAGGACAAGGATGGACTTGTCGAAAACATTGAGTTATAAAAGTATTTTAGAAATATTATATAGATTTTTAAAGTAGTTTAAAAATGATCAAAGGAATTTATCTGATTTTAAGCATTTTAATAAAACTGGCTTCGTTCCTTTTCGAGGACGAAAAGATTCAAAGGGGGAGGAATGTGATGACCCGGTATTTTGGCCATATTATTTTAATAAATATTTAATCCAATTAAATAAAATGTAAACTCATCATTTGAAAATAAAATCTCTTAATAATATTTATCTTATATATATAATTGGATTAAAAAGGGTTTTACCTTGTTAACAAGTGGTATAAAATTATTAAAATAGAATCAAATTCTATCAATATAAAATATGGATATTAAATATAAGTAAACCATATTGAATATAATCTAAATATCGATAATCAAAATATAAGATACAAATGTAAATGAGAACAAGAATTAAGTGATTTGGTATGCTTGTAACATAAGCTGAAATTTGTAAACACAACTGTATAAAGTTAAAAATCAAATGAAGTGTATACATATGAATTATTCACACAAGAGAACAAAATGTTTACATACATAATATCTATGTTCTTAAATTAAAAAGAATAGAATAAAAAGATAAATATTCAGATAAGGATAAAATCATATAAGTATCTTATATGGTTGTATGAAACATATGGTAAAAAACTTATACAATAACATGAAGGCATATGATGTATGTAAATTAGTACATAGGAGGTGGATACATATGCATAGATTTGTAAGCATAAAGGGGAACAATGTAGTACAAGGCAACATCAAATCTTAGCTTACAAAACACAAAATGTATGTCATAGCAAAACCAAGTCAGATCAAAACATAAAAAAAAACTCAGCCTAGCTTCTTCTACACATCTCTATTCTATGTATATGTACGTATGTCCATCACCACCTTGTTCACACTTTACTGCATTCTAGTTAAGTATTTCTACCATCTCAAAAAGCTCAACTGGAAAGTCTGGCCTTCTTCAATCTCGTTCTATCTTCATTTCAAGAAAAAAAAAGAGAAAGAAACTTCACCTATAAACTAATTCCAAAACCAGAAATCCACAAACATTTTCCATTTCAAACAAATGCAAACATTTTGAAATCTAAGATCAAAGCCCTGTAACCAAACCCTGTAAATTAGTTCATCCTCAAGCCTGCAACTTTTCCAAGCAATAAGCCTGTGAACATTTCTCTAGTCCAAAACTTGGAGATGTCATAGCTTCCCAGTTTTCAAATCAGAGCAGTCAAAGACATCAAAGTTTTCAAGTTAAAATTGTTTGTAAGCATTCCAGTTTCAAAGCCATTCTCTGTTAAATCATTTTAGGTGAGTGAACTCTTCAAAACCAATCTCTTTGTGATATTTTCCTGTTTGGTTGAATGGGCAAACAGTAGTGTTATGTATGTGTATATGCCTGTACTACTTTCATTTTCCTCTGTCTTTATTTTTGTTTCCCTGACTTGTTAAAAATCTTCAAAATTCAAAATCCTCTCCTTCTAAATAGTTCTAGGTCACGATGGAAGAGATTTTGCTTGGAATTGAGCATTCTTATATTTTAAGAATGATTTCGAAGCAAACTATGAATCAATGTCATTATAAAATAAGGAATGCAGTAGGAATAGTTGTGCACGTTTCGAACTCCTAAGTTGGATGGGCCGGGTAAGAGTTTGGGCCGGAGGAAGTAATAAGTAAGAAAAGTTAAATGGAAATGAAATTTAAATGGCTGATGGGAAACAGTATAATATTTCAAGATGATTGATTAAATTAACCCCTAAGTTGGATAAAAAGATATAGGTTAAGTTTATAATTAATCAAAGAGGTGATTTCCTACAACGTAATCTCAAACATTTAAGTCCATTTACATGGCAATTAAGTAAATAATTTAAATTATGGTTTATCTTAGATCAATTAAGAACTTAAGAAATTAGGGGATTATTTAATTTAATTAGTAATTAAAGGATAAGTTTGTCAAGAATTAATTAAATTAATCGGTAGTTAATGGCTAAATTAATTATAATTAAAGATCAATTATTAAGGATAGTTAACCAATGGAACAATTACTTAATGAAGTAATTAAAGATAAATTACTCAAGGAAAGAAATAAGGATTAATTACTTAGTGTAGTTAATTAAGGATTGATAAGTAAAGAAAATTAATTAAAGGCTATTATTTCTTATAATGAAGAATAATAAATCCAGGGTAGTTAATTATGATGAATAATTGAGAGATGACTAACTAATTGATATGAAATTAATTAATGTGAATCTAAGTGATTGAAGTTGGTAATGTGATTAGAATTTACTAAATTTGGAAGTAATAAATCTTGTTTATGAATGATTGAATGGTGAATTAAATACCTTGAATTGGTTGATATCTCTGATATGATATGTTTGGTGATATGATTGGGTTGAACAGTGATAAAGCGGGTTATCTATCTGAGTCGAATTTTTATCTGGTATGATACCCTGAATATGAATCGTATTGTTTTACAACTTAATAATTTGGATTAAGATGACATTTGATTCGAAGAGACCGGGGTCGGGTTTCAGTAAATACCCGAAACCACTTCGATTTGTAATCTACAATAATTCTTTATAGATTGATATGTGAAATCAATAGGCCTGAATGAAATGATTTAAGTGAACCAAAATTTTGATTTAAATTTGGTACTTAGAAGGAATTTGATGTGAAAAATAAGTGATGTCTATAACAATGAATGTGTAAATTGTTATGAGTTACCCCGGTTTTTGTATGAGTTGTATGCTATGTATTCTATGTTAGATGGGTTTACTCACGCTGGTTTCCAGCCTGACCCGGGTGTTACTTTGATGTAATGCTCGGGTCAGACCGAGTATTACAGATTTCAGGTAAGGACGTTCTGGAGCTCAGGAGACGAGCTGGATGGCAGGAACGTATGGAGTGTATTCCGCTGTGATATATTGTAGTTGTCTAAGACATGTTGTTTTGCATATGTCCAGTATCTGTGTATATGTTGTAACTCTGATGTATTTAATTATATTTGACTGATACAGTATTCTTTGTATAAAGAATATTATTTGATATTATATTTTATCCGCTGCGAATGGGAGATTCTGTGTTTTATTTTCTGCTTCTTCTTCTATCTCTTTCTTCTTTTCATAACTATCTTGAATTTTCGGGATCGAAAATTCCGGGTCGTTACAGTTGGTATCAGAGCTGAAAGGTTAAGCGAGAACCTTGGCTCTGGTGGGTGTACTCATAAAGATAGGGTCAATAATACCCTAGAATGAGTTGAGTGTAATATATATGAGAGAACGTACTTGTTATTTTCCTATATAAAGATTTTAAATGGTTTTAAAGGTAAACGATTTTATAAAGTTATATTTGATATATATAAAGCAATATTCCTTAACCAATAAATGTTAAGGTAATTGGTTGTTGAATCATTGGAATTAAATAAAATAATGAGAATTAAGTGGTAATAGTAATACAACCAAATTGAAATTGAATGAAGATAAATTTGGAATGGATCCAAACTGAAATTTAAATCCTGAATTTGTAGAAATGTTTTCAAAATAAAGATAATAATAAATTGGTTTCCAGATATGATAATCTTGGTATATCATAAATGGTTGTTGTGTTTAATAATGAAATGTTGTTAAGGAGTAGGCAAGATGAAATGTTTTAGGGAAGTAAAACATTTAGGCAAGTATGACTTATAAATTGAAAAGGGTTTAAAGGGTGAAGTATTAAATCTAGGTTCAGAGAATATGGGAATTTGTTCCAAGTGTTTGAAAGAAATAATAAATAGTATTATTTGAATAAAAGAGCTTGATTCAAACAAGAGTTGTTTGAAAACTTATAGGAACAAGTTTTGAATTTAAAACCAAAGGTGGTTTAAAAAATTAAAGTAATTTGGTGTGTAAAGGAAATAAATATGTATATTTGAAATAAACTCTAAGATTGAGTTTTGAATCATCCTTAGAAAGTGATGTGAAACCCAAAGTGGTATAAGTTTGAACTAATGAGTAAGAATGAATATTATTAGAAATTTGAAATTTTGAAGTAGAAATTCAAATTTGAGTAAGGTTGACTGAATGAATGAATGGATTGAATGTAACTTAGGGGAAGTTAAATAAGAACAACCTAAATTGGAAATTTCAAGATGAAATTAAAATTTTACTTAGTGAAGTTAAATGGGTTGTTTTGAAATGGGAGTTATGTGAGATCTCAAACGGATTTGAGATCTGGTAATGGGAAATGTGTGTTATTGATGGATGCTGTTTTAAATAATCTGGATGTTTATTTACTTTGGCTTATCCCGATATCATCCTTTTGTTATTAATAATCCATGAAACTGTGAATTGGATTATTCTAATTAAATTAAGAAATGGATTGAGGTAATATACATCCATTGCAGAAATTTAATGGAATCACTTTGAACTTAAGAATTAAATGTGTAAATTAAAATTTGTTTAAGAACTGGTTTCAAAATGGAAGATAAAATTGTTTTGAACTCTCATTTGAACTTTGAAATAAGTTAAGTAAAGATAATTTAAAATGGAATTTTTAGAATTTGACTCAGGATTAAATTGTTTAAAGATTTGGTTTATTGATTTAAAAATAAAGGTTAGTTTGATTTAAGGGGGTTAAATCAACATTTGAAAATTTAACTTGAATATATATAATTCGAGATGGTTTAAAATTGAGATTTAAATTGAGTTAGTTCAAACTGAATTTGATTTGAATTAATGGGAAAATTTGAATTGGATTAATTTAAAATAAAAGTGAAGATTAAATGAGTTCTATTTCAAATGGGAATTGGAATTAAATCAAGTCCAATGGAATTTGGAGTTATTTGAATTGGGTCAATTTAAATGGAAATTTAAATTGAATTGATGAAAATTTAATTGTTGGGAAAGTGAACAGTTTTGACTCTGGACTATTTTCAAAATAAATTGTTTTAATATAAATCTACTTTTCTAAACTATTTACTACACAACTTTTCTTTTTTTTAAACCAAAAACTATCTTAAACTTGTTTTACAATTACTTTTGGAACTATTTAACTATTTTACAATTGTTTTATAAACCAATTACTATTTTTCTACTACTTTATAACTGATTATTGTTTTACGGTTATTTTACAAACTAATAATTATTTTTCAACAACTTATCTATTTTTCAAAATTTTCAAGCTATATTCTAAATATAAACTGGTCGGAGTTCAAACTGTTATTGATTAAATACCCAACTGAGATAAGGATTGAAGTGATAATCCAAGTGGGGATTAAGCCAAATGTGAATAAGTGAATAAAATCAAAGTGAGGGTGAATAGAAAGGAAATTTATTTAACTGATAATCAATGAAGATAAATACGTAGGATGTACGTATATTATTCTATTCGCATAGTGATTTGATCCAGATTCGAGCACAGAATTTCGAGATAGTATTATCGATCCGAGTTGGGATTTTTCGCTCGATTTTCGACGGCGAACCTGGATATGGATTTTTGATTGGTTCTGGATATTCTCTATCATAGATGTGACTATGCAAGGAGAATGACGGATTCTGATCAAGAAACCAGATCTGAGTCCGCACTAGAAAGTCGGATGGACGATACTAGTTCGGAAGTGAAATTGTGTGATCGAGTGAGCGATCAGATTAGTAGAGCGTATGGATGGTATGTGTACATCGTACGGATTTGAGTGCTATTGATATCGGGAATTTTGAATATGAAATGTGAAATGGTTCTTTTGAAATGAAAGAATATTTTGAGAAATTGACAATGAATAAAGGTGGAAATTTGATTTTAAAGTTGTAGATAAAAGGTTATAAGGTGATTTTTGAAATTGAAAATATATTTGTGAATATATGAGGAACTAAAATAAAATAAATTTAAAATTTATATTTCTATGGTAGAAATTAACTTTATGGAAATAAAGTGGAAATTGAATATTTTTTTGAGTTAAAGTTTACTTTATAATAAAAGTAAGAAATTTGGCAAGTGACTCTATAAAGTAATCAAATTTGAATATTTGATTGGGAATAAACAAAATTACGTATCTTTGTTATATATGATAAAACTCCCCTTATTGAATCCATTGCCAGAAGAAAAAGGTTTTTGAAAGTTTTTGAAGTATACAAAGGAAACTTATATAAGTCTAAAGTGATTTAAAGATTTCCCAAGAAAATTATATATTTATAAAAGATTTTATGGAAAAGGTTTTGAGAAAAAGGTTTTGGGAATCTTTGGATTTGAAAAAGGCTTTTGATTTTTGGGTAAAATCAATATTGGGATTTGGGAAAGCCTGATTTGTGAATTATCGATTTTGGGAATCGATTTTGTGTAAAAGCATTTATATGGAATTCATACTAGGTGTATGATTTGGAAAATACTATATGTATATAGTATAAAGTGTTTTGAGAATAACTCTGGGGAAAAAGGCGCTTCCTTGAAATGAACTTCTCAGGAGTGCCACTGGGTGGTACTGCCTTGAGCCCCAAGGGGGGTTTTCTAAAGTTGGTCCTGTGAGGAGTCCGGACGTAACTAGTTCCTGAGGATTATTTATGTAGCGAAAGTCGAGGGGCTGGTGCCCACAGAGGCATTTGGGTTATGCTGTGACGACAGTGTAACTCGATGTCACTGCGATCTACTACAGACCATAGCGTAAGTCGTGTGTGCCGCTGAGAGCCAACAGTCTATGTTTGATTTTATATCGGTAGACTGCGACACTATGGTAACATAGCGAAAGTCGCGTGTGCCGCTGAAAGCCAACAGTCTGCGTTTGATTTTACATCGGTAGACTGCAACCTATGTTAGAGTGGAGAAGTTTCATTTTGACAGCGAAAATCGTTTGCGCCGCTGAGAGCCAACAGTTACATGGACTTTTGCTGTGATGGCAACGTAACCCTGGATGTAACTGTGATCTGTTGTGGGTTCCATGGTGTAATCAGTTACATGGACTTTTGCTGCGATGGCAACGTAACCCGTGATGTAACTGTGACCAAGGATGGGGGTGATGATTTCCAGAGCAATTTCACCAAAGATAGTTCCTCTATTTTAGAAACCGTTTTCTATATTTTCAATAAAATTATTTCGAAATATTTTCACTGGATGTTGAAAACGGGTCTGCCAAGCACTTATAGATTTTCAGTTGTACGCCTGATCAACGCATGACCGAATTTCTGTTAGGACAAGGATGGACTTGTCGAAAACATTGAGTTATAAAAGTATTTTATAAAAACTATTTTAGAAATATTATATAGATTTTTAAAGTAGTTTAAAAATGATCAAAGGAATTTATCTGATTTTAAGCATTTTAATAAAACTGGCTTCGTTCCTTTTCGAGGACGAAAAGATTCAAAGGGGGAGAAATGTGACGACCCGGTATTTTGGCCATATTATTTTAATAAATATTTAATCCAATTAAATAAAATGTAAACTCATCATTTGAAAATAAAATCTCTTAATAATATTTATCTTATATATATAATTGGATTAAAAAGGATTTTACCTTGTTAACAAGTGGTATAAAAATATTAAAATAGAATCAAATTCTATCAATATAAAATATGGATATTAAATATAAGTAAACCATATTGAATATAATCTAAATATCGATAATCAAAATATAAGATACAAATGTAAATGAGAACAAGAATTAAGTGATTTGGTATGCTTGTAACATAAGCTGAAATTTGTAAACACAACTGTATAAAGTTAAAAATCAGATGAAGTGTATACATATGAATTATTCACACAAGAGAACAAAATGTTTACATACATAATATCTATGTTCTTAAATTAAAAAGAATAGAATAAAAAGATAAATATTCAGATAGGGATAAAATCATATAAATATCTTATATGGTTGTATAAACATATGGTAAAAAACTTATACAATAACATGAAGGCTTATGATGTATGTAAATTAGTACATAGGAGGTGGATACATATGCATAGATTTGTAAGCATAAAGGGGAACAATGTAGTACAAGGCAACATCAAATCTTAGCTTACAAAACACAAAATGTATGTCACAGCAAAACCAAGTCAGATCAAAACATAAAAAAAAACTCAGCCTAGCTTCTTCTACACATCTCTATTCTATATATATGTACGTATGTCCATCACCACCTTGTTCACACTTTACTGCATTCTAGTTAAGTATTGCTACCATCTCAAAAAGCTCAACTGGAAAGTCTGGCCTTCTTCAATCTCGTTCTATCTTCATTTCAAGAAAAAAAAGAGAAAGAAACTTCACCTATAAACTAATTCCAAAACCAGAAATCCACAAACATTTTCCATTTCAAACAAATGCAAACATTTTGAAATCTAAGATCAAAGCCCTGTAACCAAACCCTGTAAATTAGTTCATCCTCAAGCCTGCAACTTTTCCAAGCAATAAGCCTGTGAACATTTCTCTAGTCCAAAACTTGGAGATGTCATAGCTTCCCAGTTTTCAAATCAGAGCAGTCAAAGACATCAAAGTTTTCAAGTTAAAATTGTTTGTAAGCATTCCAGTTTCAAAGCCATTCTCTGTTAAATCATTTTAGGTGAGTGAACTCTTCAAAACCAATCTCTTTGTGATATTTTCCTGTTTGGTTGAATGGGCAAACAGTAGTGTTATGTATGTGTATATGCCTGTACTACTTTCATTTTCCTCTGTCTTTATTTTTGTTTCCCTGACTTGTTAAAAATCTTCAAAATTCAAAATCCTCTCCTTCTAAATAGTTCTTGGTCACGATGGAAGAGATTTTGCTTGGAATTGAGCATTCTTATAATTTAAGAATGATTTCGAAGCAAACTATGAATCAATGTCATTATAAAATAAGGAATGCAGTAGGAATAGTTGTGCACGTTTCGAACTCCTAAGTTGGATGGGCCGGGTAAGAGTTTGGGCCGGAGGAAGTAATAAGTAAGAAAAGTTAAATGGAAATGAAATTTAAATGGCTGATGGGAAACAGTATAATATTTCAAGATGATTGATTAAATTAACCCCTAAGTTGGATAAAAAGATATAGGTTAAGTTTATAATTAATCAAAGAGGTGATTTCCTACAACGTAATCTCAAACATTTAAGTCCATTTACATGGCAATTAAGTAAATAATTTAAATTATGGTTTATCTTAGATCAATTAAGAACTTAAGAAATTAGGGGATTATTTAATTTAATTAGTAATTAAAGGATAAGTTTGTCAAGAATTAATTAAATTAATCGGTAGTTAATGGCTAAATTAATTATAATTAAAGATCAATTATTGAGGATAGTTAACCAATGGAACAATTACTTAATGAAGTAATTAAAGATAAATTACTCAAGGAAAGAAATAAGGATTAATTACTTAGTGTAGTTAATTAAGGATTGATAAGTAAAGAAAATTAATTAAAGGCTATTATTTCTTATAATGAAGAATAATAAATCCAGGGTAGTTAATTATGATGAATAATTGAGAGATGACTAACTAATTGATATGAAATTAATTAATGTGAATCTAAGTGATTGAAGTTGGTAATGTGATTAGAATTTACTAAATTTGGAAGTAATAAATCTTGTTTATGAATGATTGAATGGTGAATTAAATACCTTGAATTGGTTGATATCTCTGATATGATATGTTTGGTGATATGATTGGGTTGAACAGTGATAAAGCGGGTTATCTATCTGAGTCGAATTTTTATCTGGTATGATACCCTGAATATGAATCGTATTGTTTTACAACTTAATAATTTGGATTGAGATGACATTTGATTCGAAGAGACCGGGGTCGGGTTTCAGTAAATACCCGAAACCACTTCGATTTGTAATCTACAATAATTCTTTATAGATTGATATGTGAAATCAATAGGCCTGAATGAAATGATTTAAGTGAACCAAAATTTTGATTTAAATTTGGTACTTAGAAGGAATTTGATGTGAAAAATAAGTGATGTCTATAACAATGAATGTGTAAATTGTTATGAGTTACCCCGGGTTTTGTATGAGTTGTATGCTATGTATTCTATGTTAGATGGGTTTACTCACGCTGGTTTCCAGCCTGACCCGGGTGTTACTTTGATGTAATGCTCGGGTCAGACCGAGTATTACAGATTTCAGGTAAGGACGTTCTGGAGCTCAGGAGACGAGCTGGATGGCAGGAACGTATGGAGTGTATTCCGCTGTGAAATATTGTAGTTGTCTAAGACATGTTGTTTTGCATATGTCCAGTATCTGTGTATATGTTGTAACTCTGATGTATTTAATTATATTTGACTGATACAGTATTCTTTGTATAAAGAATATTATTTGATATTATATTTTATCCGCTGCGAATGGGAGATTCTGTGTTTTATTTTCTGCTTCTTCTTCTATCTCTTTCTTCTTTTCATAACTATCTGGAATTTTCGGGATCGAAAATTCCGGGTCGTTACAGTTGGTATCATAGCTGAAAGGTTAAGCGAGAACCTTGGCTCTGGTGGGTGTACTCATAAAGATAGGGTCAATAATACCCTAGAATGAGTTGAGTGTAATATATATGAGAGAACGTACTTGTTATTTTCCTATATAAAGATTTTAAATGGTTTTAAAGGTAAACGATTTTATATAAAGTTATATTTGATATATATAAAGCAATATTCCTTAACCAATAAATGTTAAGGTAATTGGTTGTTGAATCATTGGAATTAAATAAAATAATGAGAATTAAGTGGTAATAGTAATACAACCAAATTGAAATTGAATGAAGATAAATTTGGAATGGATCCAAACTGAAATTTAAATCCTGAATTTGTAGAAATGTTTTCAAAATAAAGATAATAATAAATTGGTTTCCAGATATGATAATCTTGGTATATCATAAATGGTTGTTGTGTTTAATAATGAAATGTTGTTAAGGAGTAGGCAAGATGAAATGTTTTAGGGAAGTAAAACATTTAGGCAAGTATGACTTATAAATTGAAAAGGGTTTAAAGGGTGAAGTATTAAATCTAGGTTCAGAGAATATGGGAATTTGTTCCAAGTGTTTGAAAGAAATAATAAATAGTATTATTTGAATAAAAGAGCTTGATTCAAACAAGAGTTGTTTGAAAACTTATAGGAACAAGTTTTGAATTTAAAACCAAAGGTGGTTTAAAAAATTAAAGTAATTTGGTGTGTAAAGGAAATAAATATGTATATTTGAAATAAACTCTAAGATTGAGTTTTGAATCATCCTTAGAAAGTGATGTGAAACCCAAAGTGGTATAAGTTTGAACTAATGAGTAAGAATGAATATTATTAGAAATTTGAAATTTTGAAGTAGAAATTCAAATTTGAGTAAGGTTGACTGAATGAATGAATGGATTGAATGTAACTTAGGGGAAGTTAAATAAGAACAACCTAAATTGGAAATTTCAAGATGAAATTAAAATTTTACTTAGTGAAGTTAAATGGGTTGTTTTGAAATGGGAGTTATGTGAGATCTCAAACGGATTTGAGATCTGGTAATGGGAAATGTGTGTTATTGATGGATGCTGTTTTAAATAATCTGGATGTTTATTTACTTTGGCTTATCCCGATATCATCCTTTTGTTATTAATAATCCATGAAACTGTGAATTGGATTATTCTAATTAAATTAAGAAATGGATTGAGGTAATATACATCCATTGCAGAAATTTAATGGAATCACTTTGAACTTAAGAATTAAATGTGTAAATTAAAATTTGTTTAAGAACTGGTTTCAAAATGGAAGATAAAATTGTTTTGAACTCTCATTTGAACTTTGAAATAAGTTAAGTAAAGATAATTTAAAATGGAATTTTTAGAATTTGACTCAGGATTAAATTGTTTAAAGATTTGGTTTATTGATTTAAAAATAAAGGTTAGTTTGATTTAAGGGGGTTAAATCAACATTTGAAAATTTAACTTGAATATATATAATTCGAGATGGTTTAAAATTGAGATTTAAATTGAGTTAGTTCAAACTGAATTTGATTTGAATTAATGGGAAAATTTGAATTGGATTAATTTAAAATAAAAGTGAAGATTAAATGAGTTCTATTTCAAATGGGAATTGGAATTAAATCAAGTCCAATGGAATTTGGAGTTATTTGAATTGGGTCAATTTAAATGGAAATTTAAATTGAATTGATGAAAATTTAATTGTTGGGAAAGTGAACAGTTTTGACTTTGGACTATTTTCAAAATAAATTGTTTTAATATAAATCTACTTTTCTAAACTATTTACTACACAACTTTTCTTTTTTTTAAACCAAAAACTATCTTAAACTTGTTTTACAATTACTTTTGGAACTATTTAACTATTTTACAATTGTTTTATAAACCAATTACTATTTTTCTACTACTTTATAACTGATTATTGTTTTACGGTTATTTTACAAACTAATAATTATTTTTCAACAACTTATCTATTTTTCAAAATTTTCAAGCTATATTCTAAATATAAACTGGTCGGAGTTCAAACTGTTATTGATTAAATACCCAACTGAGATAAGGATTGAAGTGATAATCCAAGTGGGGATTAAGCCAAATGTGAATAAGTGAATAAAATCAAAGTGAGGGTGAATAGAAAGGAAATTTATTTAACTGATAATCAATGAAGATAAATACGTAGGATGTACGTATATTATTCTATTCGCATAGTGATTTGATCCAGATTCGAGCACAGAATTTCGAGATAGTATTATCGATCCGAGTTGGGATTTTTCGCTCGATTTTCGACGGCGAACCTGGATATGGATTTTTGATTGGTTCTGGATATTCTCTATCATAGATGTGACTATGCAAGGAGAATGACGGATTCTGATCAAGAAACCAGATCTGAGTCCGCACTAGAAAGTCGGATGGACGATACTAGTTCGGAAGTGAAATTGTGTGATCGAGTGAGCGATCAGATTAGTAGAGCGTATGGATGGTATGTGTACATCATACGGATTTGAGTGCTATTGATATCGGGAATTTTGAATATGAAATGTGAAATGGTTCTTTTGAAATGAAAGAATATTTTGAGAAATTGACAATGAATAAAGGTGGAAATTTGATTTTAAAGTTGTAGATAAAAGGTTATAAGGTGATTTTTGAAATGGAAAATATATTTGTGAATATATGAGGAACTAAAATAAAATAAATTTAAAATTTATATTTCTATGGTAGAAATTAACTTTATGGAAATAAAGTGGAAATTGAATATTTTTTTGAGTTAAAGTTTACTTTATAATAAAAGTAAGAAATTTGGCAAGTGACTCTATAAAGTAATCAAATTTGAATATTTGATTGGGAATAAACAAAATTACGTATCTTTGTTATATATGATAAAACTCCCCTTATTGAATCCATTGCCAGAAGAAAAAGGTTTTTGAAAGTTTTTGAAGTATACAAAGGAAACTTATATAAGTATAAAGTGATTTAAAGATTTCCCAAGAAAATTATATATTTATAAAAGATTTTATGGAAAAGGTTTTAAGAAAAAGGTTTTGGGAACCTTTGGATTTGAAAAAGGCTTTTGATTTTTGGGTAAAATCAATATTGGGATTTGGGAAAGCCTGATTTGTGAATTATCGATTTTGGCATTTATATGGAATTCATACTAGGTGTATGATTTGGAAAATACTATATGTATATAGTATAAAGTGTTTTGAGAATAACTCTGGGGAAAAAGGCGCTTCCTTGAAATGAACTTCTCAGGAGTGCCATTGGGTGGTACTGCCTTGAGCCCCAAGGGGGGTTTTCTAAAGTTGGTCCTGTGAGGAGTCCGGACAAAACTAGTTCCTGAGGATTATTTATGTAGCGAAAGTCGAGGGGCTGGTGCCCACAGAGGCATTTGGGTTATACTGTGACGACAGTGTAACTCGATGTCACTGCGATCTACTACAGACCATAGCGTAAGTCGTGTGTGCCGCTGAGAGCCAACAGTCTATGTTTGATTTTATATTGGTAGACTGCGACACTATGGTAACATAGCGAAAGTCGCGTGTGCCGCTGAAAGCCAACAGTCTGCGTTTGATTTTACATCGGTAGACTGCAACCTATGTTAGAGTGGAGATGTTTCATTTTGACAGCGAAAATCGTTTGTGCCGCTGAGAGCCAACAGTTACATGGACTTTTGCTGTGATGGCAACGTAACCCTGGATGTAACTGTGATCTGTTGTGGGTTCCATGGTGTAATCAGTTACATGGACTTTTGCTGCGATGGCAACGTAACCCGTGATGTAACTGTGACCAAGGATGGGGGTGATGATTTCCAGAGCAATTTCACCAAAGATAGTTCCTCTATTTTAGAAACCGTTTTCTATATTTTCAATAAAATTATTTCGAAATATTTTCACTGGATGTTGAAAACGGGTCTGCCAAGCACTTATAGATTTTCAGTTGTACGCCTGATCAACGCATGACCGAATTTCTGTTAGGACAAGGATGGACTTGTCGAAAACATTGAGTTATAAAAGTATTTTATAAAAACTATTTTAGAAATATTATATAGATTTTTAAAGTAGTTTAAAAATGATCAAAAGAATTTATCTGATTTTAAGCATTTTAATAAAACTGGCTTCGTTCCTTTTCGAGGACGAAAAGATTCAAAGGGGGAGAAATGTGACGACCCGGTATTTTGGCCATATTATTTTAATAAATATTTAATCCAATTAAATAAAATGTAAACTCATCATTTGAAAATAAAATCTCTTAATAATATTTATCTTATATATATAATTGGATTAAAAAGGGTTTTACCTTGTTAACAAGTGGTATAAAAATATTAAAATAGAATCAAATTCTATCAATATAAAATATGGATATTAAATATAAGTAAACCATATTGAATATAATCTAAATATCGATAATCAAAATATAAGATACAAATGTAAATGAGAACAAGAATTAAGTGATTTGGTATGCTTGTAACATAAGCTGAAATTTGTAAACACAACTGTATAAAGTTAAAAATCAGATGAAGTGTATACATATGAATTATTCACACAAGAGAACAAAATGTTTACATACATAATATCTATGTTCTTAAATTAAAAAGAATAGAATAAAAAGATAAATATTCAGATAAGGATAAAATCATATAAGTATCTTATATGGTTGTATAAACATATGGTAAAAAACTTATACAATAACATGAAGGCTTATGATGTATGTAAATTAGTACATAGGAGGTGGATACATATGCATAGATTTGTAAGCATAAAGGGGAACAATGTAGTACAAGGCAACATCAAATCTTAGCTTACAAAACACAAAATGTATGTCACAGCAAAACCAAGTCAGATCAAAACATAAAAAAAAAACTCAGCCTAGCTTCTTCTACACATCTCTATTCTATGTATATGTATGTATGTCCATCACCACCTTGTTCACACTTTACTGCATTCTAGTTAAGTATTGCTACCATCTCAAAAAGCCCAACTGGAAAGTCTGGCCTTCTTCAATCTCGTTCTATCTTCATTTCAAGAAAAAAAAAAGAGAAAGAAACTTCACCTATAAACTAATTCCAAAACCAGAAATCCACAAACATTTTCCATTTCAAACAAATGCAAACATTTTGAAATCTAAGATCAAAGCCCTGTAACCAAACCTTGTAAATTAGTTCATCCTCAAGCCTGCAACTTAACATTTCTCTAGTCCAAAACTTGGAGATGTCATAGCTTCCCAGTTTTCAAATCAGAGCAGTCAAAGACATCAAAGTTTTCAAGTTAAAATTGTTTGTAAGCATTCCAGTTTCAAAGCCATTCTCTGTTAAATCATTTTAGGTGAGTGAACTCTTCAAAACCAATCTCTTTGTGATATTTTCCTGTTTGGTTGAATGGGAAAACAGTAGCGTTATGTATGTGTATATGCCTGTACTACTTTCATTTTCCTCTGTCTTTATTTTTGTTTCCCTAACTTGTTAAAAATCTTCAAAATTCAAAATCCTCTCCTTCTAAATAGTTCTAGGTCACGATGGAAGAGATTTTGCTTGGAATTGAGCATTCTTATAATTTAAGAATGATTTCGAAGCAAACTATGAATCAATGTCATTATAAAATAAGGAATGCAGTAGGAATAGTTGTGCACGTTTCGAACTCCTACATGGAGCAAGAAAAAAAAAAGAGAAAAGAAGAAGAGAACGGGAAGTGAGAGAGATGGGCCGGGTAAGAGTTTGGGCCGGAGGAAGTAATAAGTAAGAAAAGTTAAATGAAAATGAAATTTAAATGGCTGATGGGAAACAGTATAATATTTCAAGATGATTGATTAAATTAACCCCTAAGTTGGATAAAAAGATATAGGTTAAGTTTATAATTAATCAAAGAGGTGATTTCCTACAACGTAATCTCAAACATTTAAGTCCATTTACATGGCAATTAAGTAAATAATTTAAATTATGGTTTATCTTAGATCAATTAAGAACTTAAGAAATTAGGGGATTATTTAATTTAATTAGTAATTAAAGGATAAGTTTGTCAAGAATTAATTAAATTAATCGGTAGTTAATGGCTAAATTAATTATAATTAAAGATCAATTATTGAGGATAGTTAACCAATGGAACAATTACTTAATGAAGTAATTAAAGATAAATTACTTAAGGAAAGAAATAAGGATTAATTACTTAGTGTAGTTAATTAAGGATTGATAAGTAAAGAAAATTAATTAAAGGCTATTATTTCTTATAATGAAGAATAATAAATCCAGGGTAGTTAATTATGATGAATAATTGAGAGATGACTAACTAATTGATATGAAATTAATTAATGTGAATCTAAGTGATTGAAGTTGGTAATGTGATTAGAATTTACTAAATTTGGAAGTAATAAATCTTGTTTATGAATGATTGAATGGTGAATTAAATACCTTGAATTGGTTGATATCTCTGATATGATATGTTTGGTGATATGATTGGGTTGAACAGTGATAAAGCGGGTTATCGATCTGAGTCAAATTTTTATCTGGTATGATACCCTGAATATGAATCTTATTGTTTTACAACTTAATAATTTGGATTAAGATGACATTTGATTCGAAGAGACCGGGGTCGGGTTTCAGTAAATACCCGAAACCACTTCGATTTGTAATCTACAATAATTCTTTATAGATTGATATGTGAAATCAATAGGCCTGAATGAAATGATTTAAGTGAACCAAAATTTTGATTTAAATTTGGTACTTATAAGGAATTTGATGTGAAAAATAAGTGATGTCTATTACAATTGTGAATGTGTAAATTGTTATGAGTTACCCCGGGTGTAACGACCTAGAATTTTGACCAAATTAAATTGGAAATATTTAATTAATTTTAAATATTTGAACGAAGATTTAATTTGAATCCCCGATATAACTTTGAAATTGGCGATTAAATTATAAAATTTAATCTAGTGAATGCTGAATAAAAATTTGAATATTCAATTTAAAGTTGAAGAAAAATATTTCAAAAGCTTTTAAATTTTATATTGATGATATTGAAGATAACAGAAGCTTCAGAATTTAATTTCAGGCTGTTTTGTTCAGTTCTGGAATTTATATCGTTTCAATCGATATTTAAAAATAGTCATTTTTCAAACAGTCTCGGAATTCGACGAAACCGGTTCCATTGGGTCCGTAACATTGAATTATTGCCGGATTTCAATTTTCGTATTTTTCGGAGTTAATACGTGATCGTACAGTGAGTAAACGCGTTGAAATTTAATCGAGTTCAATTTAAATTTTTAAATTTAAATTTAAATCTGGTCAAATGCGAGCATGTTGTCTTCCCTGAACTCGTGCCTATAATCACGGGAGGAGATCGTGCAATCACGTTCTTCTGTCTCCCCTACCTTCTCTGTTAAAATGCACGAGATAAAAGAATATAAACGAAATTTTTCTTCATTCTAAAAAAAAATGGGGACGACCGAGCTATGTTTAAGTCCCCCCTCCTCTCGATTCTCATTTCGTTTAAATCGAATTTGCCTTCCTCGTCCATTCGTTTCACGCGAAATCGAAATTAATACATTCGAGATTAAAAAAGGGGTTTTCGAACCCATCGAAAAACTTCAGTCGTGAGGCACTCGAGCTCGAGCTCGCGAGCACGGCAATGGATGGCGACTCGCGGCGAAGTTGGTGGCAGCGATTCGTGGCGTTGGGGTTTGGAGTTCGAAGTCGAGCCAGGCGACGATTTAGCAACCTCTTGTTCGAGCACGAAGGGAAGCGAGGCGCGTGGGCAAACGCGAGCAGGTGGGATCGCGATTGGTCTCTGGCGACGATTTGTTCGAACAGCTCCTATGGGCTCGTCGTCGAAGCAGTGATCTTGGGTGGAAGGGGTTTGGCGAACTGTTGAATTGGAGCTTCGTCTGGGGTATCCTCGTAGCAATAAGGTATAAGCAGGTTTCATTTTTTTTATCAAATCTAATAAGCAATATATACGTATATATAGGTTAGGAAAAAAATATATATATAAATATATTTACAGTAAAGTTAATTTAAATTTAAATAGCTGTAAGAAAAAAAAAATGTGTTCGTTTTAATTTTATGGGTTAGTAAATAAACTGTAACAGGAATTATTATAGATTTGAAAGATATAAGGATTTAAATTAAATATTAAATTTAAAAACCTGTATAGATTATTCTTTACAAATTATATATATATATATACTTTTTAAAAAGGGAGATAAATTTGTTTAATTATTTAGAGATGGTTAAAGAGAAATTAGTTTAAAACCAACGAATTAGTTAATTTAGTTATTTAATGGTACATGATTTCTCAATTAGTTAGTTCAAGTATTTTATTTAAGAAGAAAAATTAATTTTTAAACTAAAAACTTTAGTTGAATAAATTTGTTAATCTAAAACAATTGAAAAGAAATTAATTGTTCAGTCTTTCGAATATTTATTGATTGTATAAAATTATTTATTCAAGGTCTATAAATCGAGAAAACAAAAGAAGGATTGGATTGGATGGCAAAATAAATAGCTAAGGTGAGATTTTTCTCACTCAAATGAAGTTGGATTTTGATTGACTGATTAATTGCTGTTTGTATTAGATATAGTAGGATATATCTATATCTATATATATAGCAATATATACATATTGGCATATGTATATATTGGATTGATTGATTTCCCGCCTCGTATAGCGGATGAGACCCTATTGCGCCGTTAGTAAGCGGATATATTATAAAAACCCATATACCGCGATATTCCACCTCGAAGTGGAATTGGTATTGTGCTAACGTCTTTGGATGCAGGGAAACAGGTTGGAGGGATCCAACTGGATTCCTCACCAATATTATTATTTGCAGATATTTGTTGTATATGCTGTTATCATATTGATATATGATATTGAATGTTGTGATGGACTAATTGGTGCGTTGCATCATCGGGTTCAATTTTAAAGTTTAAAAATAAACGATTTTTACTTTAAAAGGGATTTTGAAGTGATTTTTGGAAAGTATACGATTTATTAAATTTTTGAATTTATTTATCTTAAATAAATAAATGCTATAAATTTAAAGTTATGAAAATTTTAAATTGTGAAATATAACTGAAAGGTGATTTTGAAATAAATAGTCAAGTAATTTATAAAATAGTTTAAGTTTGGATTTCTTTTGAATTATTAAAAATGATGTATATAAAAGATGTACAGAATTGATATTTATCAATTAAAAGTATTGGAATTTTAAAACGAATTTTTATAAGTGTTAGAAATTTATAGAATTATAAATTTGTGAAGACATGAGATTTATAGAATTATAAATTGTGAAAATATGAAGTTTATAGATTTATAAAGTATGAAGTTATAAAATGAATGAAATTGTATAATAAAAGATTTATAAGAGATTCACTTATAAATTGGATTTTTGCCTTTAAGTGGAGTATTGATCGAATTGTTAATAAAGAAGATCTATAAGTCAAAGTTGTTATAAAAGAGAAATAGAATTTATGAACGTGTTTGTAAATTCGAAATAGATTGAATTGGATAAATTAAATATAGAAGATTTCTAAAGAAGATATATTCGCGATTTTGGATAGCCAATCCCTATTGAAATTAAAATGTGTAGAAATGATTGAAATTGGGTTAAGTGAATTATATTCACGATTTTGGACAGTGAATATATTGTTAAGAAAAATGGACTTATTTTCGAAAAAGGGATATTAAAAATAAAGTTAAACGTTTTAAAGATGTTTTAAAATGTGTTAAATATCGAAATCATAGATTTCAACATTTATTGTTGAAATAGACGTTTTCGAGAAATAAGGAAATGGTGGACTATAACACTGTTGTTATAGTAAATGATTTCCGAAAGGAAATGTTTTTATATAGTATTGGGATTTATACATCTATCTTAATTTCGAATCCCTATACTAGTGATTTTGAGTCGTCGTAACGATGTTTTACGTAACATTCGTTTTGACTCAAATAAATGTTGTTATAGTAAATAGTTTCCTTAAAGAATGAAATATATACTTAATTTTGATTTAAGTATATCGAATATTTTCCAAGTGTTGAAAATAAAAGATTTGTGAAATACTTATTATTAAATAAGTAAGGAAATACTTTTCAAATATGAAATGAACGTTTTGAGGTTTATCTCTGTAAAGATAAACTGAAATTGAATATTTGAAATCGATTTGAGAATCGTATATCAGTAGATATTTTGAAATATAAATTCACTATGGAATTTATAAAGGAAAGGGAAACTGTTTAGAAAAATAAACGTTGATTTATTTTTGAAGTGTGGAAATTTTATATCTAGTAAAGATATTTTTGAAGATACAATAATTTGGAAAATTATTTGGAATCTGATGATGTTGCGCATCTTTGTTGATAGTTAAATAACCGACTATCAATAATTACCTTTAGATAGGTATTTGTTGTGAATTGGATGAATTTGAATGCCACACTTATTTTTGAATAATCGCTCACTATTCGGGTTAGCCGGGAAAGGACCATGGGGTCGTATAACCCATTCCGAATATGTGATACGTCGTTATGAATTGCATTCGAAGACCGGTGTTGAAGACCGGATATTTTTGAAAACGGAAGGATTACCGTCGAGTTACTCTACATCGGTTGATCTCTGATTTAGAGGTTTTATCACCCTTAGTGACGGGAAGTCCGGACGTGATTAGAAAATTATCCGGATGTGCAAGGGCTTCGTGAGAAGTGCCTTCGGTTCTGTTCGATCCCGGAACAGACTTGTATGGATTGTGTGTCTGACGTTACAATTTGAGATATAAAGCTGATTTCTTTCAAATACATTTCTGTTGGTGGCGGAGAATTTATTCTCTTAGCTTAACACCCTTCTCTGAGACGTACGAGCTCAGAGGTTATGTAGTTGAAATTTATCAGCGATATACTCCCAAATTGGTAACGTGGCATACTAAGTGTTGCTGTGAAATGATCAGTGTTTGATCATTCGTGATATGATCATTTGTTTGATCTTATATCTTTGTGATCATAGGTTGATCATTTTGTTTGACCCGAAGCATGGCTTTGTAGAAAGCGTAGCTTTGTGGACGAGACTTCGTCGAGCCTCACACCTCGGAAATGGTCGAAACAGGAAGGATGCGGCAAGGTTCTAGGGAGTAGCGCCCCTTAGTGTATGTCATTCCTTCTGGATAAAGGTGGTATCATGGTATGGAGCCCAGATACTTAACCTCTGTGGTTGCTGCAAATTTATTACTTTGTGGTTGTTGCGAATCGGGGATCCTCGGGAAGATCGGTGACGATCGGGGGATGGCATACGCGTGTCAGTAGTTACCTATTTTTGCAGAGGTAACCCGGCCTTGTGTTGGCAGAGATCTAACCGTAATGTTAGGTTATTTCTTGGGTCGTCTATTCCAGGGACGTACCCATCGTGGAGAAGGAAGTTCCTTAGCCTGACCATTTGTTGGAAATCCAAAGAAACAATACGAGCCTTGTACGGTTTTAGTTGTAGAACCTGCCATTTAATATGGTAGCTATAGCAAGCATACTATAATGGTACCTATGCTGGCTAAGATTTATATTCTACTTTCGAAATGTTTTCTACACTATGCACTAATAATAATATCAAAAAGAATTTGATTTTTTGCGTAGTAAGCATCTTTGACTATCATAAGAAGAAATCTCCTCCAAGTCTGCGTTTGCATTGTGTGTGTGGTGGGAGGTCTTATGGTAGCCTCATTTTCCAAAAAGCATTGCGAATTGATTTTAAATTCTCCTATTCTTTGTTTTAAAAATAACTGTTTTACGATCTCACACCAGTCACCATGACTGACTCGGAGTTTATTGTTCCCTTCTAAACTCTGGGTGCCCACCAATTTCCACACGGGCAGTCTAGAGTTATGTTATCAGGATATTCTGGAGCTTTGGAAGCAAGCTGGATGGCGAGACGTAGTATTTGTATCTGATATTATTTTATTCCGCTGTGTATTCTGTATGAGGACAAGTTATATAACTGTCCATTGTTGTATATGACTCTGATTGATGTATGTATAAACTGATATAGTTCTTTGTTTTAAAAGACTAGTGTTATCTATTATATTTTGTTCCGCTGCGATGTGTAAGATTCTGATATTGTTTCTGTTTCTTTTGTTTTTCTTCTGTTCTTCTCTTCTTCTTCTACTCTTTTCTTCTTCTTTTACCTTTTTCTTCTTTCTTAAACCATAACTTTTTGGGTTTCCGGCACTCGATTGCTCGGCAGTCGATAAAGGGAGTATCGATGTCGAATTTTCGAAAGTCGAAAATTCCCGTATGTTACATTTGGTATCAGAGCATATGGTTAAGCGACAACCCTGCTCTATTGGGTGTTACTCATTAGAGATAGAGTCAGTAGTACTCTAGAATGAGTTTGAGTGTAATAATAGATACGAGCGCGTATTTGTTAGTGAATATAAAAAATTGTTTTATATTGTGATGATTGATTTGTTGAGTGGTATATGGATTTTGGTCAATACGAGTAATTAACGTTCATTGATAGGGATCTCTAAACACTCGAATAGAACAATTCGGCACAGTATTGTTTTAAAATAGGGTAAATGAAATAATTTTGCCCAAAACTATTTTTGTATAGAAAGGAAATGATTTTTTATGAATTATCATAGTATATGGTTGCATGGTTGTTAAGAAAGTGATAATATTGAAATGTTATCATTATTATATGAAATTAAATAAGTAATTGAAATTGTAACTCCAAAGTTAAGAAATAAATTCACATACAAATGAAATTTAAGAATGTAAATTATAAATGTGACTTATAATTGGAAATAAAATTCCAGAGAAATTTTTGGAAATGTTTTTGAAAGAATTTGAAAATTTTGGAGATTTGGAAAGTTTAAATTCTTTTTGATTTGAAAATGGATTTCAAGGGTTTTGAAAAATGTTTTGACGGAATGAAAAGCTCTAAACTCTTTTCGGTCGCTGGAAAATAACTTCGATGATGACCGCGGCGTCATTGGTGTTCATTTTCGGGTTACCAAAAGAGGAATTGCTGCCAAATTGTTTTAAATGGAAGTTGTTTGAAAAATTTGGGTTTTTGGTTTGAAAATTCAAAAGGGTAATATGAGATTTGATGACTTATTTCTCTAGCCGCTTGGCTTTTTCTTTTTCTTTTTGAAATCCGAGAGTCCGTAGGGACGTTTTGTAGTCGTACCGTATTAGCCGCGCAAAGGAGACGCTGGCGAAATTTTTCGGAAATTTAGGGCGTTGGAAAATTTTTGAGAAATTTTGGAAGTTAAAATTTGAATTTAAACTCGAATTTGAATTTTGTAGTAAACGATATTGTTTGAAAACTATGAAAGGTTTAGAAAGATAGTTGAATGATAACGGATCTTTAGTAGAAAGATTTGTTTTGATGAATGGATAAAACTATTGAATTTGAGAAAAATAGTAGACGAATTAAGGACCATTTTTCCTAACTTGTAATTTCGAGGACGAAATTCTTTTAAGGAGGGAAGTCTGTAACGACCCAGAATTTTGAACAAATTAAATTGAGAATATTTAATTAATTTTAAATATTTGAACGATGATTTAATTTGGATCCCCGATATTACTTTGAAATTGGCGATTAAATTTTAAAATATAATCTATTGTAAGTTGAATAAAAATTCGAATCTTCAATTTCAAGCTGAAGAAAAATATTTCGGAAGCTTTTAAAATTCGTGTTGATATTACTGAAGATAACAGAAGCTTCAGAATCGAATTTAAAACTGTTTTGTTCAGTTTTGAGAATTAAATCGTTCGAATCGAATTTAAAAATAGCCGTCTGAGGCACAGTCTCGGAATTCGACGAAACCAGTTCCATTGGGTCCGTAACGTTAAATTATCGGCGGATTTCAAATTTCGTATTGATCAGAGTTGTTATGTAACCGTACGATGAATAAACGCGTTAAAATTTTAAGACGAATTCAAATTTAAAATTTATATTTATATAAATTAATATTACACGTTATCTTCCCTATAAACACGCCAAATATCACGGAGCTAAAACGTGCAAACCCATACTTCATCAGATTTTTAAAATCCCTCTCTCGTTCAAGATCAATCTGAGAAAAGAAAAAAAAAAGAAAACAAAACCTCTCGACCAAATCAAATTAAAATGGCCGTGTCTCTCACATCCTCTCCCAAATAGAATCGTTCGAACTGAAATCACGGTCGCGAATCGATTCGACGCTCGAGTGCGATGGCTTCAGGGTACCGCGAGATGTTGCGAGGGTTGTTCGCAGATATGGTCGAAGCGACTTCGACGGTCGAGCAGGCGATGTCGGAGGTCGAGATGGAAGGGAGTCGCGAGTAGGAGGGAGGGCTCGTTTTGGGATGTCAGACTCGCGCGGCAGTGGGTGATAGGAAGTCGCGTTTGAATACGATGGAGAGGGGCGGTCGCGATCGCGTAGTTTCGCTGGAGCAAGAAGGGCAGATGGGGGTAGTACGTGCGAACGCGAGATGCAGTGAAGTGATGGTGTGGTGTCGCGATGGGGTTCGTGGTGGCGTTCGATCGGAATTGGCTCGAGTTCGAGTATTACTGGGGTCGCGATCGAATTGGGCAGCTTGGATTCAAGGTGGCTGGGGTTTCATGGCACTCGCGAGTGGGTTGGGTTATTTTTCTTGCTGGTGGCAGTAAGGTAATTGCAAAATGTTTATTCAATTTAAATTTGAAAATAAATTTAAAATATTTGTATTTTTGCAGAGGTAAAATACTGTGATTTTTATGAAAAACAGTAAAGTATATTTATATATATTAATTTAAATACATAATTTAATTTGAAATAGGAATGTATATATAGATAGAATGGTGGAAATAATGTAATAGGAAGTTTAAATGTTTTAGGGGATTATATATATAAAGTTAAACCTTGAGAAAAAAATATTTCTAAAACATTTATGTGAACATTTTGGTTAAAATAAATTTATTTGAGAAAATTGGTTTAAAAAGAATCATAAGTTATTAAACGGAAGTAAATTATTCAGTTGATTCAAATATTTATGAAACCGTATAAATTGTTTATACAAGGTAAAAAAATCAAGAAAATCGAGTCAAGCTGGAATAAAATGGATGGCAAATTTAAAAGCTAAGGTGAGATTTTCTCACTCGAAGGAAATTTGAATTTACAGTTATTATTGATTGATGATTGTTATTGGATGTGCTATTAGATATAATAGGATATATCTATATATATAGCAGTATATACATATTGGCATATGTATATATTGGATTGATGATTTCCCGCCTCGTATAGCGGATGAGACCCTATTGCGCCGTTAGTAAGCGGATTTTTATAAAAACCTATATACCGCGATATTCCACCTCGAAGTGGAATGGTATTGTGCTAACGTCTGTGGATGCAGGGAAACAGGTTGGAGGGATCCAACTGGATTCCTCAACTGTATTTATTTATTTACAGATATTGATATATATTCTATTCTCATATGATGATATATGATGTTGATGTATGATGGACAAATTGGTGCGTTGCATCATTGGATTCAAACTTGTGAAGTTTTAAAAATGACGATTTTACTTTAAAAAGGATTTTTGAAGTGATTTTTGGAAAGTATATGATTTATTAACTTTTTGAATTTATTTATCTTAAATAAATAAATGTTATAAATTTAAGGTTATGGAAATTATAATGTTCGTGAAATATAACCAAAAGAGGATTTTTGAAATAAATAGTTAAGTAATTTATAAAATAGGTTAAATTTGGATTTTTGAATTATTAAAACGATGTATATAGAAGATGTACAAAATTGATATTTATCAATTAAAATTATTGGAATTTAAACGCGTTTTATAAATTGTGAAGATAGAAAATTTATGGAGTTATAAAATGTGAAGATATGAATTTATAATTATGAAATGTGAAGATACGAAATTTATGGATTGATAAATTTTGAAGTTATAAAATGTGAATGAAATTGTGGAATAAAAGATTTATAAGAAAATTTACTTATAAACTTGACTTTTTGCCCTTAGATGGAATATAAATAGAACTTGCTAATAAAAAAATGATTTTTGAAGCTGAAATTGTTATGAAGTGTAAAAGAAATTTATAAAGGTTGTTTTATAAATCTAAAATCACTCAATTTTGATAAATGGATTATAGAAGGTTATTTAAGAAGATTTATAAATCAAAGTTGTTATAAGAGAGAAATAGCATTTATAAACGTTGTTTTATAAATTCGAAATCAATTGAATTTGATAAATTAAATATAGAAGGTTATTAAAGAAGATATATTCACGACCTTGGATAGCGAATTATCTTTGAAATAAATGTGTAGAAAAGATTGAAATTTGGTTAAGTGAAGTATATTCACGATTTTGGACAGTGAATATATTATTGAATAAAATGGATTCATTTTTGAAGAAGTGATATTAAAAATGAAGTTAAACATTTTAAAGATGTTTTAAAATGTATTATGAACCGAAAACATGGATTTCAACATTTTTATTGTTGAAATAGGCGTTTTCGAAAATATAAGGAAATAATGGACTATAACACTGTTGGTATAGTAAATGATTTCCGAAAGGAAATGTTTTTATGTAGTATTGGGATTTATATATCTATCTTAAATTCGAATCCCTATACTAGTGATTTCGAGTCGTCGTAACGATGTTTTACGCAACATTCGTTTTGACTCAAATAAATGTGTTAAAAGAATATTTTCCTTAAAGGATGAATATATACTTAATTTGATTTAAGTATATCGAATATTTTCAAGTGTTGAAAATGAATAGATTTGTGAAACACTTATTTTTAAATAAGTATGGAAATGCTTTTCCAAATGAAATGAACGTTTTGAGAATTTATCTTTGTAAAAGATAAATTGAAATTGAATATTGAAAATCGATTTGAAAATCGTATATCAGAAGATATTTTGAAATATAAATTCAATATGGAATTTATAAAGAAATGGGAATTCGTTTTAAAAATAAACGTTGATTTATTTTTGAAGTGTGGAAATTATATATCTAGTAAGATATTTTTGAAGAATAAATAATTTGGGAAAATTATTTGGAATCTGATGATGTGCGCATCTTTATTGATAGTTAAATAACCGACTATCAATAATTACCTTGAGTAGGTATTTGTTGTGAATTGGATGAATTTGAATGCCACACTTATTTTTGAATAATCGCTCACTATTCGGGTTAGCCGGGAAAGGACCATGGGGTCGTATAACCCATTCTGAATATGTGATACATCGTTATGAATCGCATTTGAAGACCGGTGTTGAAGACCGGATATTTTTGAAAACGGAAGGATTACCGTCGAGTTACTCTACATCGACTGATCTTCGATTTAGAGGTTTTATCACCCTTAGTGACGGGAAGTCCTGACGTGATTGAAAATTTATCCGGATATGCAAGGGCTTCGTGAGAAGTGCCTTCGGTTCTGTTCGATCCCGGAACAGACTTGTATGGATTGTGTGTCTGACGTTACAATTTGAGATATAAAGCTGATTTCTTTCAAATACATTTCTGTTGGTGGCGGAGAATTTATTCTCTTAGCTTAACACCCTTCTCTGAGACGTACGAGCTCAGAGGTTATGTAGTTGAAATTTATCAGCGATATATCCCAACTTGGTAACGTGGCATACTGAGTGTTGCTGTGAAATGATCAGTGTTTGGTCATTTGTGATATGATCATTTGTTTGATCTTATATCTTTGTGATCATAGGTTGATCATTTTGTTTGACCCGAAGCAGGGCTTTTTTTGAGAAAGCGTAGCTTTGTGGACGAGACTTCGTCGAGCCTCACACCCCGGAAATGGTCGAAACAGGAAGGATGCAGCAAGGTTCTAGGGAGTAGCGCCCCTTAGTGTATGTCATTCCTTCTGGATAAAGGTGGTATCATGGTATGGAGCCCAGATACTTAACCTCTGTGGTTACTGCATTATTTTTCTATGTGGTTTGTTGCGAATCGGGGATCCTCGGAAAGATCGGTGACGATCGGGGGATGGCATACGCGTGTCAGTAGTTACCTATTTTTGCAGAGGTAACCCGGCCTTGTGTTGGCAGAGATCCGGTTAGGTTCTCGGGTCGTCTATTCCAGGGACGTACCCATCGTGGATAGGAAGTTCCTTAGCCTGACCATTTGTTGGAAATCCAAAGAAACAATACGAGCCTCTACGATTTCAATTGTATAACCTGTCTCCTCAGGAGGCAGCTATAGCAGGCATAATATAATGGTACCTATGCTGGCTAAGATTTATATTATACTTTCGAAATGATTTCTACACTATGCACTAATAATAATATCCAAAATAATTTGATTTTTGCGTAGTAAGCATCTTTGACTATCATAAGAAGAAATCTCCTCCAAGTCTGCGTTTGCGTTGTGTGTGTGGTGGGAGGTCTTATGGTAGTTTCATTTTCCAAAAGCATTGCGAATTGACTTTAAAATCTTCCTGTTGTTTGTTTTAAAGAATAACTGTTTTACGATATCACACCAGTCACCATGACTGACTCGGAGTTTATTGTTCCCTTCTAAACTCTGGGTGCCCACCAATTTCCACACGGACAGCCTAGAGTTATATTATCAGAATATTCTGGATATTCTGGAGCTTTGGAAGCAAGCTGGATGACGAGATGTAGTATTTGTATCTGATAGTATTTATTCCGCTGTGTATTCTGTATGAGGACAAGTTTATACAACTGTCCATTGTTGTTTATTGACTCTGATGATATGATGTGATGTAATGTAATAACAGATATAATTCTTTTGTTTTTAAATGATATTCATTTATCTATTATATATTGTTCCGCTGCGATATGTGAGATTCTGATATTGTTTTCTGTTCTGATGTTGTTCTGTTGTCCTTCTTCTTTCTTTCTTCTCTTTTTCTTCTATCTTCTTCTTCTTCTACTTTTTCTTCTTTCTTAAACCCTCACTATTGGAGTTTCCGGCGTTCGATTTCTCGGCAGTCGATAAAGTGAGTATCGATGTCGAATTTTCGAAAGTCGAAAATTCCGGTATGTGACAACGTGGTATCAGAGCATATGGTTAAGCGACAACCCTGCTCTGTTGGGTGTTACTCATTAGAGATAGAGTCAGTAGTACTCTAGAATGAGTTGAGTGTAATAATAGATATGAGCGCGTATTTGTTATTGAATATAAAATTGTTTTATATTGTGATGGTTGGTTTATTGAGTGGTATATGAACCTTCGTCGGCACAGTCTTGCAAAACTGTATCGAAGGGGTTTCTAAACACTCGAATAGAACAATTCGGCACAGTATTGTTTTAAATAGGGTGGATGAAATAATCTTGCCCAAAACTATTTTTGTATAGAAAAGAAATGTTTTTCTATGGAATACTATAGTATATGGTTGCATGGTGGTTAGAGGTGATAATATTAATCTATTGTCATTGAAATTGAATAAGAAATTGAAATCGTAACTCCAAAGTTAAGAAATAAATCCATATACAAATGAAATTTGAGAATATAAATTATAAATGTGATTTGTAATGTGAAACGGAATTCCAGGGAAGTTTTTGGAAATGTTTTGAAAGAATTTGAAAATTTTGGTGATTTGGAAAGTTAAATCTTTTTGATTTGAAAATGGATTTCGAAGGTTTTGAAAATTATTTTGAGAGATGAAAGCTCTAAACTCTTTTCGGTCGCTGGAAAATAACTTCGATGATGACCGCGGCATCACCGGTGTTCATTTTCGGGTTTCCGGAAGAGGAAAAGCTGCCAAATTGTTTGTTTTGAAAAATTTGGGTTTTGTTTTGAAAATTCAAAGGATGATTTGAATTGTTTTCAAAATGGCTTTGAAAGGTTGAAAAGACTCTGGAATACCATATTTATGAAGTGTAAATAAGTTGATAACTTATAAAACATTAGAAATCTGATTGGAATAAGATTCAAATTGAAAAGGAATAAATTTGTGAATGAATGAATAAATTTGCAAGTGAATCAATTAAATAAAATGAGATTGAAAAGTGATTCATTTCAAAAGGGTAAGAAATAGATTGAATTGAATTTGATTTGTGAAAAATGAAGTGAAGTATTGAACTAAAATTAGTAAGTGAAGCTAATTGAATATAGACCGAATGAATAAGGTTTAACGAATTAAATTCAATAATTACAAAAGAAAAGTAAATTGAATTCGAATTGGAAATCCAGTTAAATGAAAGTAGGTTTAACCGTAGGGTAAATTGAAAACAAATTTTGGAAATGAGCAAAAGAATAAAACTGGAATTAAAACTGAATCCAAATTGAATTGAATGGTAAATTTAATTCAAATGAGAATTGAAATGAAAAATTGAATGAAATTGGATATGTAACTTCAATGGTGAAGTAAAAATGTATAAGTAGTTTATATTGAAATTTTTTTAATAGAATTTACAAAATAGTTTGAATGCCGTAACTAGATATTATGGCTAGTAAGATATACAGGTGTTATAAAAGGAATTGGAATTGAATTGCAAAGATAAATTTGAATTGCTCGACAAAGGTAAGTATTTCAATTCGAATATGAGATTTGATGACTTATTTCTCTAGCCGTTTGAAATCCGAGAGTCCGTAGGGACGTTTTGTAGTCGTACCGTATTAGCCGTGCAAAGGAGACGCTGGCGAAATTTTTCGGAAATTTAGGGCGTTGGAAAATTTTTGAGAAATTTTGGAAGTTAAAATTTGAATTTAAACTCGAATTTGAATTTTGAAGTAAACGATATTGTTTGAAAACTATGAAAGGTTTAGAAAGATAGTTGAATGATAACGGATCTTTAGTAGAAAGATTTGTTTTGATGAATGGATAAAACTATTGAATTTGAGAAAAATAGTAGACGAATTAAGGACCATTTTTCCTAACTTGTAATTTCGAGGACGAAATTCTTTTAAGGAGGGAAGTCTGTAACGACCCAGAATTTTGAACAAATTAAATTGAGAATATTTAATTAATTTTAAATATTTGAACGATGATTTAATTTGGATCGCCGATATTACTTTGAAATTGGCGATTAAATTTTAAAATATAATCTATTGTAAGTTGAATAAAAATTCGAACCTTCAATTTCAAGCTGAAGAAAAATATTTCGGAAGCTTTTAAAATTTGTGTTGATATTACTGAAGATAACAGAAGCTTCAGAATCGAATTTAAAACTGTTTTGTTCAGTTTTGAGAATTAAATCATTCGAATCGAATTTAAAAATAGCCGTCCGAGGCACAGTCTCGGAATTCGACGAAACCAGTTCCATTGGGTCCGTAACGTTAAATTATCGGCGGATTTCAAATTTCGTATTGATCAGAGTTGTAATGTAACCGTACGATGAATAAACGCGTTAAAATTTTAAGACGAATTCAAATTTAAAATTTATATTTATATAAATTAATATTACACGTTATCTTCCCTATAAACACGCCAAATATCACAGAGCTAAAACGTGCAAACCCATACTTCATCAGATTTTTAAAATCCCTCTCTCGTTCAAGATCAATCTGAGAAAAGAAAAAAAAAGAAAACAAAACCTCTCGACCAAATCAAATTAAAATGGCCGCGTCTCTCACATCCTCTCCCAAATAGAATCGTTCGAACTGAAATCACGGTCGCGAATCGATTCGACGCTCGAGTGCGATGGCTTCAGGGTACCGCGAGATGTTGCGAGGGTTGTTCGCAGATATGGTCGAAGCGACTTCGACGGTCGAGCAGGCGATGTCGGAGGTCGAGATGGAAGGGAGTCGCGAGTAGGAGGGAGGGCTCGTTTTGGGATGTCAGGCTCGCGCGGCAGTGGGTGATTGGAAGTCGCGTTTGAATACGATGGAGAGGGGCGGTCGCGATCGCGTAGTTTCGCTGGAGCAAGAAGGGCAGATGGGGGTAGTACGTGCGAACGCGAGATGCAGTGAAGTGATGGTGTGGTGTCGCGATGGGGTTCGTGGTGGCGTTCGATCGGAATTGGCTCGAGTTCGAGTATTACTGGGGTCGCGATCGAATTGGGCAGCTTGGATTCAAGGTGGCTGGGGTTTCATGGCACTCGCGAGTGGGTTGGGTTATTTTTCTTGCTGGTGGCAGTAAGGTAATTGCAAAATGTTTATTCAATTTAAATTTGAAAATAAATTTAAAATATTTGTATTTTTGCAGAGGTAAAATACTGTGATTTTTATGAAAAACAGTAAAGTATATTTATATATATTAATTTAAATACATAATTTAATTTGAAATAGGAATGTATATATAGATAGAATGGTGGAAATAATGTAATAGGAAGTTTAAATGTTTTAGGGGATTATATATATAAAGTTAAACCTTGAGAAAAAAATATTTCTAAAACATTTATGTGAACATTTTGGTTAAAATAAATTTATTTGAGAAAATTGGTTTAAAAAGAATCATAAGTTATTAAACAGAAGTAAATTATTCAGTTGATTCAAATATTTATGAAACCGTATAAATTGTTTATACAAGGTAAAAAAATCAAGAAAATCGAGTCAAGCTGGAATAAAATGGATGGCAAATTTAAAAGCTAAGGTGAGATTTTCTCACTCGAAGGAAATTTGAATTTACAGTTATTATTGATTGATGATTGTTATTGGATGTGCTATTAGATATAATAGGATATATCTATATATATATAGCAGTATATACATATTGGCATATGTATATATTGGATTGATGATTTCCCGCCTCGTATAGCGGATGAGACCCTATTGCGCCGTTAGTAAGCGGATTTTTATAAAAACCTATATACCGCGATATTCCACCTCGAAGTGGAATGGTATTGTGCTAACGTCTGTGGATGCAGGGAAACAGGTTGGAGGGATCCAACTGGATTCCTCAACTGTATTTATTTATTTACAGATATTGATATATATTCTGTTCTCATATGATGATATATGATGTTGATGTATGATGGACAAATTGGTGCGTTGCATCATTGGATTCAAACTTGTGAAGTTTTAAAAATGACGATTTTACTTTAAAAAGGATTTTTGAAGTGATTTTTGGAAAGTATACGATTTATTAACTTTTTGAATTTATTTATCTTAAATAAATAAATGTTATAAATTTAAGGTTATGGAAATTATAATGTTCGTGAAATATAACCAAAAGAGGATTTTTGAAATAAATAGTTAAGTAATTTATAAAATAGGTTAAATTTGGATTTTTGAATTATTAAAACGATGTATATAGAAGATGTACAAAATTGATATTTATCAATTAAAATTATTGGAATTTAAACGCGTTTTATAAATTGTGAAGATAGAAAATTTATGGAGTTATAAAATGTGAAGATATGAATTTATAATTATGAAATGTGAAGATACGAAATTTATGGATTGATAAATTTTGAAGTTATAAAATGTGAATGAAATTGTGGAATAAAAGATTTATAAGAAAATTTACTTATAAACTTGACTTTTTGCCCTTAGATGGAATATAAATAGAACTTGCTAATAAAAAAATGATTTTTGAAGCTGAAATTGTTATGAAGTGTAAAAGAAATTTATAAAGGTTGTTTTATAAATCTAAAATCACTCAATTTTGATAAATGGATTATAGAAGGTTATTTAAGAAGATTTATAAATCAAAGTTGTTATAAGAGAGAAATAGCATTTATAAACGTTGTTTTATAAATTCGAAATCAATTGAATTTGATAAATTAAATATAGAAGGTTATTAAAGAAGATATATTCACGACCTTGGATAGCGAATTATCTTTGAAATAAATGTGTAGAAAAGATTGAAATTTGGTTAAGTGAAGTATATTCACGATTTTGGACAGTGAATATATTATTGAATAAAATGGATTCATTTTTGAAGAAGTGATATTAAAAATGAAGTTAAACATTGTAAAGATGTTTTAAAATGTATTATGAATCGAAAACATGGATTTCAACATTTTTATTGTTGAAATAGGCGTTTTCGAAAATATAAGGAAATAATGGACTATAACACTGTTGGTATAGTAAATGATTTCCGAAAGGAAATGTTTTTATGTAGTATTGGGATTTATATATCTATCTTAAATTCGAATCCCTATACTAGTGATTTCGAGTCGTCGTAACGATGTTTTACGCAACATTCGTTTTGACTCAAATAAATGTGTTAAAAGAATATTTTCCTTAAAGGATGAATATATACTTAATTTGATTTAAGTATATCGAATATTTTCAAGTGTTGAAAATGAATAGATTTGTGAAACACTTATTTTTAAATAAGTATGGAAATGCTTTTCCAAATGAAATGAACGTTTTGAGAATTTATCTTTGTAAAAGATAAATTGAAATTGAATATTGAAAATCGATTTGAAAATCGTATATCAGAAGATATTTTGAAATATAAATTCAATATGGAATTTATAAAGAAATGGGAATTCGTTTTAAAAATAAACGTTGATTTATTTTTGAAGTGTGGAAATTATATATCTAGTAAGATATTTTTGAAGAATAAATAATTTGGGAAAATTATTTGGAATCTGATGATGTGCGCATCTTTATTGATAGTTAAATAACCGACTATCAATAATTACCTTGAGTAGGTATTTGTTGTGAATTGGATGAATTTGAATGCCACACTTATTTTTGAATAATCGCTCACTATTCGGGTTAGCCGGGAAAGGACCATGGGGTCGTATAACCCATTCCGAATATGTGATACATCGTTATGAATCGCATTTGAAGACCGGTGTTGAAGACCGGATATTTTTGAAAACGGAAGGATTACCGTCGAGTTACTCTACATCGACTGATCTTCGATTTAGAGGTTTTATCACCCTTAGTGACGGGAAGTCCTGACGTGATTGAAAATTTATCCGGATATGCAAGGGCTTCGTGAGAAGTGCCTTCGGTTCTGTTCGATCCCGGAACAGACTTGTATGGATTGTGTGTCTGACGTTACAATTTGAGATATAAAGCTGATTTCTTTCAAATACATTTCTGTTGGTGGCGGAGAATTTATTCTCTTAGCTTAACACCCTTCTCTGAGACGTACGAGCTCAGAGGTTATGTAGTTGAAATTTATCAGCGATATATCCTAACTTGGTAACGTGGCATACTGAGTGTTGCTGTGAAATGATCAGTGTTTGGTCATTTGTGATATGATCATTTGTTTGATCTTATATCTTTGTGATCATAGGTTGATCATTTTGTTTGACCCGAAGCAGGGCTTTTTTTGAGAAAGCGTAGCTTTGTGGACGAGACTTCGTCGAGCCTCACACCCCGGAAATGGTCGAAACAGGAAGGATGCAGCAAGGTTCTAGGGAGTAGCGCCCCTTAGTGTATGTCATTCCTTCTGGATAAAGGTGGTATCATGGTATGGAGCCCAGATACTTAACCTCTGTGGTTACTGCATTATTTTTCTATGTGGTTTGTTGCGAATCGGGGATCCTCGGGAAGATCGGTGACGATCGGGGGATGGCATACGCGTGTCAGTAGTTACCTATTTTTGCAGAGGTAACCCGGCCTTGTGTTGGCAGAGATCCGGTTAGGTTCTCGGGTCGTCTATTCCAGGGACGTACCCATCGTGGATAGGAAGTTCCTTAGCCTGACCATTTGTTGGAAATCCAAAGAAACAATACGAGCCTCTACGATTTCAATTGTATAACCTGTCTCCTTAGGAGGCAGCTATAGCAGGCATAATATAATGGTACCTATGCTGGCTAAGATTTATATTATACTTTCGAAATGATTTCTACACTATGCACTAATAATAATATCCAAAATAGTTTGATTTTTGCGTAGTAAGCATCTTTGACTATCATAAGAAGAAATCTCCTCCAAGTCTGCGTTTGCATTGTGTGTGTGGTGGGAGGTCTTATGGTAGTTTCATTTTCCAAAAGCATTGCGAATTGACATTAAAATCTTCTTGTTGTTTGTTTTAAAGAATAACTGTTTTACGATCTCACACCAGTCACCATGACTGACTCGGAGTTTATTGTTCCCTTCTAAACTCTGGGTGCCCACCAATTTCCACACGGGCAGCCTAGAGTTATATTATCAGGATATTCTGGATATTCTGGAGCTTTGGAAGCAAGCTGGATGACGAGATGTAGTATTTGTATCTGATAGTATTTATTCCGCTGTGTATTCTGTATGAGGACAAGTTTATACAACTGTCCATTGTTGTTTATTGACTCTGATGATATGATGTGATGTAATGTAATAACAGATATAATTCTTTTGTTTTTAAATGATATTCATTTATCTATTATATATTGTTCCGCTGCGATATGTGAGATTCTGATATTGTTTTCTGTTCTGATGTTGTTCTGTTGTCCTTCTTCTTTCTTTCTTCTCTTTTTCTTCTATCTTCTTCTTCTTCTACTTTTTCTTCTTTCTTAAACCCTCACTATTGGAGTTTCCGGCGTTCGATTTCTCGGCAGTCGATAAAGTGAGTATCGATGTCGAATTTTCGAAAGTCGAAAATTCCGGTATGTGACATTCTCTTCTTCTTCTACTCTTTTCTTCTTCTTTTACCTTTTTCTTCTTTCTTAAACCATAACTTTTCGGGTTTCCGGCACTCGATTGCTCGGCAGTCGATAAAGGGAGTATCGATGTCGAATTTTCGAAAGTCGAAAATTCCCGTATGTTACATTTGGTATCAGAGCATATGGTTAAGCGACAACCCTGCTCTGTTGGGTGTTACTCATTAGAGATAGAGTCAGTAGTACTCTAGAATGAGTTTGAGTGTAATAATAGATACGAGCGCGTATTTGTTAGTGAATATAAAAAATTGTTTTATATTGTGATGATTGATTTGTTGAGTGGTATATGGATTTTGGTCAATACGAGTAATTAACGATCATTGATAGGGATCTCTAAACACTCGAATAGAACAATTCGGCACAGTATTGTTTTAAAATAGGGTAAATGAAATAATTTTGCCCAAAACTATTTTTGTATAGAAAGGAAATGATTTTTTATGAATTATCATAGTATATGGTTGCATGGTTGTTAAGAAAGTGATAATATTGAAATGTTATCATTATTATATGAAATTAAATAAGTAATTGAAATTGTAACTCCAAAGTTAAGAAATAAATTCACATACAAATGAAATTTAAGAATGTAAATTATAAATGTGACTTATAATTGGAAATAAAATTCCAGAGAAATTTTTGGAAATGTTTTTGAAAGAATTTGAAAATTTTGGAGATTTGGAAAGTTTAAATTCTTTTTGATTTGAAAATGGATTTCAAGGGTTTTGAAAAATGTTTTGACGGGATGAAAAGCTCTAAACTCTTTTCGGTCGCTGGAAAATAACTTTGATGATGACCGCGGCATCATTGGTGTTCATTTTCGGGTTTCCAAAAGAGGAATTGCTGCCAAATTGTTTTAAATGGAAGTTGTTTGAAAAATTTGGGTTTTTGGTTTGAAAATTCAAAAGGGTAATTTGAATTGTTTTCAAAATGATTTTGAAAAGGTTGAAAAGACTCTAGAATTGAGTATTGAATTATGAAAATAAAAATTGTGAATGAATGAATCAATTTGCAATTGCAAGTAAATTGAATTCGAATTGAAATCCAGTTTGATATAAGTGATTGTAAACCAAAATAGTGAATTGTAAATAAATTTTGGAACGAACAAAAGTGAATAAAACTGGAATTGAAACTGAATGTTGAAGACAAATTTGAATAAATGAATTAGTAAATGAAAGATAATCGATAAAAATTCAATATTCAGAATAGAAGATAAAATTGAATTCAAATAGATTTGAAATGTAAAATTGAATGATATGTAACTTCAACAGTGAAGTAAAGATGATATAAGAAATAAGTATTGAAATTTTGTAATAGAATTTGCAAAATGATTTGAATGTTGTAACTAGATATCAGGGCTAGTAGATATACAGGTATAAAGGAATTGGATTTGATTTCAAAGATAATTTGAATTGCTCGACAAAAAGGTATGTATTTTGAATTTCAATATGAGATTTGCTGATTTCTTGTCTAGCCGCTTGGCTTTTTCTTTTTCTTTTTGAAATCTGAGAGTCCGTAGGGACGTTTTGTAGTCGTGCCGTATTAGCCGCGCAAAGGAGACGCTGGCGAAATTTTTCAAAAATTTCGAGTGTTAGAAAATTTTTGAGAAAATTTTGAAGGTTTAAATTTGAATTTAAATTTAAATTTGAATAGAATAGTAAAACAATGATTGTTTGAAACTTAAAGTTAAGTTGAAAAGTTAGTTGAAGTAATAACGAATCTTTAGTAGGAAGATTTGTTTTGAGAGTTTGATAAAACTATTAGGATGTTGAAAAACAGTAGACGAGTTAAGGACATTTTTCCCTAACTTGTAATTTCGAGGACGAAATTCTTTTAAGGGGGGGAGTCTGTAACGACCCAGAATTTTGACCAAATTAAATTGGAAATATTTAATTAATTTTAAATATTTGAACGATGATTTAATTTGAATCCCCGATATAACTTTGAAATTGGCGATTAAATTATAAAATTTAATCTAGTGAATGCTGAATAAAAATATGAATATTCAATTTAAAGTTGAAGAAAAATATTTCAAAAGCTTTTAAATTTTATATTGATGATACTGAAGATAACAGAAGCTTCAGAATTTAATTTCAGGCTGTTTTGTTCAGTTCTGGAATTTATATCGTTTCAATCGATATTTAAAAATAGTCATTTTTCAAACAGTCTCGAAATTCGACGAAACCGGTTCCATTGGGTCCGTAACATTGAATTATTGCCGGATTTCAATTTTCGTATTTTTCGGAGTTAATACGTGATCGTACAGTGAGTAAACGCGTTGAAATTTAATCGAGTTCAATTTAAATTTTTAAATTTAAATTTAAATCTGGTCAAATGCGAGCATGTTGTCTTCCCTGAACTCGTGCCTATAATCACGGGAGGAGATCGTGCAATCACGTTCTTCTGTCTCCCCTACCTTCTCTGTTAAAATGCACGAGATAAAAGAATATAAACGAAATTTTTCTTCGTTCTAAAAAAAATGGGGACGACCGAGCTATGTTTAAGTCCCCCCTCCTCTCGATTCTCATTTCGTTTAAATAGAATTTGCCTTCCTCTTCCATTCGTTTCACGCGAAATCGAAATTAATACATTCGAGATTAAAAAAGGGGTTTTCGAACCCATCAAAAAACTTCAGTTGTGAGGCACTCGAGCTCGAGCTCGCAAGCACGGCAATGGATGGCGACTCGCGGCGAAGCTGGTGGCAGCGATTCGTGCCGTTGGGGTTTGGAGTTCGAAGTCGAGCCAGGCGACGATGTAGCAACCTCTTGTTCGAGCACGAAGGGAAGCGAGGCGCGTGGGAAAACGCGAGCAGGTGGGATCGCGATTGGTCTCTGGCGATGATTTGTTCGAACAACTCCTGTGGGCTTGTCGTCAAAGCAGTGATCTTGGGTGGAAGGGGTTTGGCGAACTGTTGAATTGGAGCTTCGTCTGGGGTATCCTCGTAGCAATAAGGTATAAGCAGGTTTCATTTTTTTTATCAAATCTAATAAGCAATATATACGTATATATAGGTTAGGAAAAAAATATATATATAAATATATTTACAGTAAAGTTAATTTAAATTTAAATAGCTGTAAGAAAAAAAATGTGTTCGTTTTAATTTTATGGGTTAGTAAATAAACTGTAACAGGAATTATTATAGATTTGAAAGATATAAGGATTTAAATTAAATATTAAATTTAAAAACCTGTATAGATTATTCTTTACAAATTATATATATATATATACTTTTTAAAAAGGGAGATAAATTTGTTTAATTATTTAGAGATGGTTAAAGAGAAATTAGTTTAAAACCAACGAATTAGTTAATTTAGTTATTTAATGGTACATGATTTCTCAATTAGTTAGTTCAAGTATTTTATTTAAGAAGAAAATTTAATTTTTAAACTAAAAACTTTAGTTGAATAAATTTGTTAATCTAAAACAATTGAAAAGAAATTAATTGTTCAGTCTTTCGAATATTTATTGATTGTATAAAATTATTTATTCAAGGTCTATAAATCGAGAAAACAAAAGAAGGATTGGATTGGATGGCAAAATAAATAGCTAAGGTGAGATTTTTCTCACTCAAATGAAGTTGGATTTTGATTGACTGATTAATTGCTGTTTGTATTAGATATAGTAGGATATATCTATATCTATATATATAGCAATATATACATATTGGCATATGTATATATTGGATTGATTGATTTCCCGCCTCGTATAGCGGATGAGACCCTATTGCGCCGTTAGTAAGCGGATATATTATAAAAACCCATATACCGCGATATTCCACCTCGAAGTGGAATTGGTATTGTGCTAACGTCTTTGGATGCAGGGAAACAGGTTGGAGGGATCCAACTGGATTCCTCACCAATATTATTATTTGCAGATATTTGTTGTATATGCTGTTATCATATTGATATATGATATTGAATGTTGTGATGGACTAATTGGTGCGTTGCATCATCGGGTTCAATTTTAAAGTTTAAAAATAAACGATTTTTACTTTAAAAGGGATTTTGAAGTGATTTTTGGAAAGTATACGATTTATTAAATTTTTGAATTTATTTATCTTAAATAAATAAATGCTATAAATTTAAAGTTATGAAAATTTTAAATTGTGAAATATAACTGAAAGGTGATTTTGAAATAAATAGTCAAGTAATTTATAAAATAGTTTAAGTTTGGATTTCTTTTGAATTATTAAAAATGATGTATATAAAAGATGTACAGAATTGATATTTATCAATTAAAAGTATTGGAATTTTAAAACGAATTTTTATAAGTGTTAGAAATTTATAGAATTATAAATTTGTGAAGACATGAGATTTATAGAATTATAAATTGTGAAAATATGAAGTTTATAGATTTATAAAGTATGAAGTTATAAAATGAATGAAATTGTATAATAAAAGATTTATAAGAGATTCACTTATAAATTGGATTTTTGCCTTTAAGTGGAGTATTGATCGAATTGTTAATAAAGAAGATCTATAAGTCAAAGTTGTTATAAAAGAGAAATAGAATTTATGAACGTGTTTGTAAATTCGAAATAGATTGAATTGGATAAATTAAATATAGAAGATTTCTAAAGAAGATATATTCGCGATTTTGGATAGCGAATCCCTATTGAAATTAAAATGTGTAGAAATGATTGAAATTGGGTTAAGTGAATTATATTCACGATTTTGGACAGTGAATATATTGTTAAGAAAAATGGACTTATTTTCGAAAAAGGGATATTAAAAATAAAGTTAAACGTTTTAAAGATGTTTTAAAATGTGTTAAATATCGAAATCATAGATTTCAACATTTATTGTTGAAATAGACGTTTTCGAGGAATAAGGAAATGGTGGACTATAACACTGTTGTTATAGTAAATGATTTCCGGAAGGAAATGTTTTTATATAGTATTGGGATTTATACATCTATCTTAATTTCGAATCCCTATACTAGTGATTTTGAGGCGTCGTAACGATGTTGTACGTAACATTCGTTTTGACTCAAATAAATGTTGTTATAGTAAATAGTTTCCTTAAAGAATGAAATATATACTTAATTTTGATTTAAGTATATCGAATATTTTTCAAGTGTTGAAAATAAAAGATTTGTGAAATACTTATTATTAAATAAGTAAGGAAATACTTTTCAAATATGAAATGAACGTTTTGAGGTTTATCTCTGTAAAGATAAACTGAAATTGAATATTTGAAATCGATTTGAGAATCGTATATCAGTAGATATTTTGAAATATAAATTCACTATGGAATTTATAAAGGAAAGGGAAACTGTTTAGAAAAATAAACGTTGATTTATTTTTGAAGTGTGGAAATTTTATATCTAGTAAAGATATTTTTGAAGATACAATAATTTGGAAAATTATTTGGAATCTGATGATGTTGCGCATCTTTGTTGATAGTTAAATAACCGACTATCAATAATTACCTTTAGATAGGTATTTGTTGTGAATTGGATGAATTTGAATGCCACACTTATTTTTGAATAATCGCTCACTATTCGGGTTAGCCGGGAAAGGACCATGGGGTCGTATAACCCATTCCGAATATGTGATACGTCGTTATGAATTGCATTCGAAGACCGGTGTTGAAGACCGGTGTTGAAGACCGGATATTTTTGAAAACGGAAGGATTACCGTCGAGTTACTCTACATCGGCTGATCTCCGATTTAGAGGTTTTATCACCCTTAGTGACGGGAAGTCCGGACGTGATTAGAAAATTATCCGGATGTGCAAGGGCTTCGTGAGAAGTGCCTTCGGTTCTGTTCGATCCCGGAACAGACTTGTATGGATTGTGTGTCTGACGTTACAATTTGAGATATAAAGCTGATTTCTTTCAAATACATTTCTGTTGGTGGCGGAGAATTTATTCTCTTAGCTTAACACCCTTCTCTGAGACGTACGAGCTCAGAGGTTATGTAGTTGAAATTTATCAGCGATATACTCCCAATTTGGTAACGTGGCATACTAAGTGTTGCTGTGAAATGATCAGTGTTTGATCATTCGTGATATGATCATTTGTTTGATCTTATATCTTTGTGATCATAGGTTGATCATTTTGTTTGACCCGAAGCATGGCTTTGTAGAAAGCGTAGCTTTGTGGACGAGACTTCGTCGAGCCTCACACCCCGGAAATGGTCGAAACAGGAAGGATGCGGCAAGGTTCTAGGGAGTAGCGCCCCTTAGTGTATGTCATTCCTTCTGGATAAAGGTGGTATCATGGTATGGAGCCCAGATACTTAACCTCTGTGGTTGCTACAAATTTATTACTTTGTGGTTGTTGCGAATCGGGGATCCTCGGGAAGATCGGTGACGATCGGGGGATGACATACGCGTGTTAGTAGTTACCTAGTTTTGCAGAGGTAACCCGGCCTTGTGTTGGCAGAGATCTAACCGTAATGTTAGGTTATTTCTCGGGTCGTCTATTCCAGGGACGTACCCATCGTGGAGAAGGAAGTTCCTTAGCCTGACCATTTGTTGGAAATCCAAAGAAACAATACGAGCCTTGTACGGTTTTAGTTGTAGAACCTGCCATTTAATATGGTAGCTATAGCAAGCATACTATAATGGTACCTATGCTGGCTAAGATTTATATTCTACTTTCGAAATGTTTTCTACACTATGCACTAATAATAATATCAAAAAGAATTTGATTTTTTGCGTAGTAAGCATCTTTGACTATCATAAGAAGAAATCTCCTCCAAGTCTGCGTTTGCATTGTGTGTGTGGTGGGAGGTCTTATGGTAGTCTCATTTTCCAAAAAGCATTGCGAATTGATTTTAAATTCTCCTGTTCTTTGTTTTAAAAATAACTGTTTTACGATCTCACACCAGTCACCATGACTGACTCGGAGTTTATTGTTCCCTTCTAAACTCTGGGTGCCCACCAATTTCCACACGGGCAGTCTAGAGTTATGTTATCAGGATATTCTGGATATTCTGGAGCTTTGGAAGCAAGCTGGATGGCGAGACGTAGTATTTGTATCTGATATTATTTTATTCCGCTGTGTATTCTGTATGAGGACAAGTTATATAACTGTCCATTGTTGTATATGACTCTGATTGATGTATGTATAAACTGATATAGTTCTTTGTTTTAAAAGACTAGTGTTATCTATTATATATTGTTCAGCTGCGATGTGTAAGATTCTGATATTGTTTCTGTTTCTGTTGTTTTTCTTCTGTTCTTCTCTTCTTCTACTACTCTTTTCTTCTTCTTTTACCTTTTTCTTCTTTCTTAAACCATAACTTTTCGGGTTTCCGGCACTCGATTGCTCGGCAGTCGATAAAGGGAGTATCGATGTCGAATTTTCGAAAGTCGAAAATTCCCGTATGTTACACTGGGTTTTGTATGAGTTGTATGCTATGTATTCTATGTTAGATGGGTTTACTCACGCTGGTTTCCAGCCTGACCCGGGTGTTACTTTGATGTAATGCTCGGGTCAGACCGAGTATTACAGATTTCAGGTAAGGACGTTCTGGAGCTCAGGAGACGAGCTGGATGGCAGGAACGTATGGAGTGTATTCCGCTGTGATATATTGTAGTTGTCTGAGACATGTTGTTTTGCATATGTCCAGTATCTGTGTATATGTTGTGACTCTGATGTATTTAATTGTATTTGACTGATACATTATTCTTTGTATAAAGAATATTATTTGATATTATATTTTATCCGCTGCGAATGTGAGATTCTGTGTTTTATTTTCTGCTTCTTCTTCTATCTCTTTCTTCTTTTCATAACTATCTGGAATTTTCGGGATCGAAAATTCCGGGTCGTTATAGTTGGTATCAGAGCTGAAAGGTTAAGCGAGAACCTTGGCTCTGGTGGGTGTACTCATAAAGATAGGGTCAATAATACCCTAGAATGAGTTGAGTGTAATATATATGAGAGAACGTACTTGTTATTTTCCTATATAAAGATTTTAAATGGTTTTAAAGGTAAACGATTTTATATAAAGTTATATTTGATATATATATAAAGCAATATTCCTTAACCAATAAATGTTAAGGTAATTAGTTTTTGAATCATTGGAATTAAATAAAATAATGAGAATTAAGTGGTAATAGTAATACAACCAAATTGAAATTGAATGAAGATAAATTTGGAATGGATCCAAACTGAAATTTAAATCCTGAATTTGTAGAAACGTTTTCAAAATAAAGATAATAATAAATTGGTTTCCAGATATGATAATCTTGGTATATCATAAATGGTTGTTGTGTTTAATAATGAAATGTTGTTAAGGAGTAGGCAAGATGAAATGTTTTAGGGAAGTAAAACATTTAGGCAAGTATGACTTATAAATTGAAAAGGGTTTAAAGGGTGAAGTATTAAATCTAGGTTCAGAGAATATGGGAATTTGTTCCAAGTGTTTGAAAGAAATAATAAATAGTATTATTTGAATAAAAGAGCTTGATTCAAACAAGAGTTGTTTGAAAACTTATAGGAACAAGTTTTGAATTTAAAACCAAAGGTGGTTTAAAAAATTAAAGTAATTTGGTGTGTAAAGGAAATAAATATGTATATTTGAAATAAACTCTAAGATTGAGTTTTGAATAATCCTTAGAAAGTGATGTGAAACCCAAAGTGGTATAAGTTTGAACTAATGAGTAAGAATGAATATTATTAGAAATTTGAAATTTTGAAGTAGAAATTCAAATTTGAGTAAGGTTGACTGAATGAATGAATGGATTGAATGTAACTTAGGGGAAGTTAAATAAGAACAACCTAAATTGGAAATTTCAAGATGAAATTAAAATTTTACTTAGTGAAGTTAAATGGGTTGTTTTGAAATGGGAGTTATGTGAGATCTCAAACGGATTTGAGATCTGGTAATGGGAAATGTGTGTTATTGATGGATGCTGTTTTAAATAATCTAGATGTTTATTTACTTTGGCTTATCCCGATATCATCCTTTTGTTATTAATAATCCATGAAACTGTGAATTGGATTATTCTAATTAAATTAAGAAATGGATTGAGGTAATATACATCCATTGCAGAAATTTAATGGAATCACTTTGAACTTAAGAATTAAATGTGTAAATTAAAATTTGTTTAAGAACTGGTTTCAAAATGGAAGATAAAATTGTTTTGAACTCTAATTTGAACTTTGAAATAAGTTAAGTAAAGATAATTTAAAATGGAATTTTTAGAATTTGACTCAGGATTAAATTGTTTAAAGATTTGGTTTATTGATTTAAAAATAAAGGTTAGTTTGATTTAAGGGGGTTAAATCAACATTTGAAAATTTAACTTGAATATATATAATTCGAGATGGTTTAAAATTGAGATTTAAATTGAGTTAGTTCAAACTGAATTTGATTTGAATTAATGGGAAAATTTGAATTGGATTAATTTAAAATAAAAGTGAAGATTAAATGAGTTCTATTTCAAATGGGAATTGGAATTAAATCAAGTCCAATGGAATTTGGAGTTATTTGAATTGGGTCAATTTAAATGGAAATTTAAATTGAATTGATGAAAATTTAATTATTGGGAAAGTGAACAGTTTTGACTCTGGACTATTTTCAAAATAAATTGTTTTAATATAAATCTACTTTTCTAAACTATTTACTACACAACTTTTCTTTTTTTTAAACAAAAAACTATCTTAAACTTGTTTTACAATTACTTTTGGAACTATTTAACTATTTTACAATTGTTTTATAAACCAATTACTATTTTTCTACTACTTTATAACTGATTACTGTTTTACGGTTATTTTACAAACTAATAATTATTTTTCAACAACTTATCTATTTTTCAAAATTTTCAAGCTATTTTCTAAATATAAACTGGTCGGAGTTCAAACTGTTATTGATTAAATACCCAACTGAGATAAGGATTGAAGTGATAATCCAAGTGGGGATTAAGCCAAATGTGAATAAGTGAATAAAATCAAAGTGAGGGTGAATAGAAAGGAAATTGATTTAACTGATAATCAATGAAGATAAATACGTAGGATGTACGTATATTATTCTATTCGCATAGTGATTTGATTCAGATTCGAGCACAGAATTTCGAGATAGTATTATCGATCCGAGTTGGGATTTTTCGCTCGATTTTCGACGGCGAACCTGGATATGGATTTTTGATTGGTTCTGGATATTCTCTATCATAGATGTGACTATGCAAGGAGAATGACGGATTCTGATCAAGAAACCTGATCTGAGTCCGCACTAGAAAGTCGGATGACGATACTAGTTCGGAAGTGAAATTGTGTGATCGAGTGAGCGATCAGATTAGTATGGATGGTATGTGTACATCGTACGGATTTGAGTGCTATTGATATCGGGAATTTTGAATATGAAATGTGAAATGGTTCTTTTGAAATGAAAGAATATTTTGAGAAATTGACAATGAATAAAGGTGGAAATTTGATTTTAAAGTTGTAGATAAAAGGTTATAAGGTGATTTTTGAAATGGAAAATATATTTGTGAATATATGAGGAACTAAAATAAAATAAATTTAAAATTTATATTTCTATGGTAGAAATTAACTTTATGGAAATAAAGTGGAAATTGAATATTTTTCTGAGTTAAAGTTTACTTTATAATAAAAGTAAGAAATTTGGCAAGTGACTCTATAAAGTAATCAAATTTGAATATTTGATTGGGAATAAACAAAATTACGTATCTTTGTTATATATGATAAAACTCCTCTTATTGAATCCATTGCCAGAAGAAAAAGGTTTTTGAAAGTTTTTGAAGTATACAAAGGAAACTTATATAAGTATAAAGTGATTTAAAGATTTCCCAAGAAAATTATATATTTACAAAAGATTTTATGGAAAAGGTTTTGAGAAAAAGGTTTTGGGAACCTTTGGATTTGAAAAAGGCTTTTGATTTTTGGGTAAAATCAATATTGGGATTTGGGAAAGCCTGATTTGTGAATTATCGATTTTGGGAATCGATTTTGTGTAAAAGCATTTATATGGAATTCATACTAGGTGTATGATTTGGAAAATACTATATGTATATAGTATAAAGTGTTTTGAGAATAGCTCTGGGGAAAAAGGCGCTTCCTTGAAATGAACTTCTCAGGAGTGCCACTGGGTGGTACTGCCTTGAGCCCCAAGGGGGGTTTTCTAAAGTTGGTCCTGTGAGGAGTCCAAACAAAACTAGTTCCTGAGGATTATTTATGTAGCGAAAGTCGAGGGGCTGGTGCCCACAGAGGCATTTGGGTTATGCTGTGACGACAGTGTAACTCGATGTCACTGCGATCTACTACAGACCATAGCGTAAGTCGTGTGTGCCGCTGAGAGCCAACAGTCTATGTTTGATTTTATATCGGTAGACTGCGACACTATGGTAACATAGCGAAAGTCGCGTGTGCCGCTGAGAGCCAACAGTCTGCGTTTGATTTTACATCGGTAGACTGCGACCTATGTTAGAGTGGAGAAGTTTCATTTTGACAGCGAAAATCGTTTGTGCCGCTGAGAGCCAACAGTTACATGGACTTTTGCTGTGATGGCAACGTAACCCTGGATGTAACTGTGATCTGTTGTGGGTTCCATGGTGTAATCAGTTACATGGACTTTTGCTGCGATGGCAACGTAACCCGTGATGTAACTGTGACCATGGATGGGGGTATTGATTTCTAGAGCAATTTCACCAAAGATAGTTCCTCTATTTTAGAAACCGTTTTCTATATTTTCAATAAAATTATTTTCGAAATATTTTCACTGGATGTTGAAAACGGGTCTGCCAAGCACTTATAGATTTTCAGTTGTACGCCTGATCAACGCATGACCGAATTTCTGTTAGGACAAGGATGGACTTGTCGAAAACATTGAGTTATAAAAGTATTTTATAAAAACTATTTTAGAAATATTATATAGATTTTTAAAGTAGTTTAAAAATGATCAAAGGAATTTATCTGATTTTAAGCATTTTAATAAAACTGGCTTCGTACCTTTTCGAGGACGAAAAGATTCAAAGGGGGAGGAATGTGACGACCCGGTATTTTGGCCATATTATTTTAATAAATATTTAATCCAATTAAATAAAATGTAAACTCATCATTTGAAAATAAAATCTCTTAATAATATTTATCTTATATATATAATTGGATTAAAAAGGGTTTTACCTTGTTAACAAGTGGTATAAAAATATTAAAATAGAATCAAATTCTATCAATATAAAATATGGATATTAAATATAAGTAAACCATATTGAATATAATCTAAATATTGATAATCAAAATATAAGATACAAATGTAAATGAGAACAAGAATTAAGTGATTTGGTATGCTTGTAACATAAGCTGAAATTTGTAAACACAACTGTATAAAGTTAAAAATCAGATGAAGTGTATACATATGAATTATTCACACAAGAGAACAAAATGTTTACATACATAATATCTATGATCTTAAATTAAAAAGAATAGAATAAAAAGATAAATATTCAGATAGGGATAAAATCATATAAGTATCTTATATGGTTGTATGAAAATATGGTAAAAAACTTATACAATAACATGAAGGCATATGATGTATGTAAATTAGTACATAGGAGGTGGATACATATGCATAGATTTGTAAGCATAAAGGGCAACAATGTAGTACAAGGCAACATCAAATCTTAGCTTACAAAACACAAAATGTATGTCACAGCAAAACCAAGTCAGATCAAAACATAAAAAAAAACTCAGCCTAGCTTCTTCTACACATCTCCATTCCTATATATATGTACGTATGTCCATCACCACCTTGTTCACACTTTACTGCATTCTAGTTAAGTATTGCTACCATCTCAAAAAGCTCAACTGGAAAGTCTGGCCTTCTTCAATCTCGTTCTATCTTCATTTCAAGAAGAAAAAAAGAGAAAGAAACTTCACCTATAAACTAATTCCAAAACCAGAAATCCACAAACATTTTCCATTTCAAACAAATGCAAACATTTTGAAATCTAAGATCAAAGCCCTGTTACCAAACCTTGTAAATTAGTTCATCCTCAAGCCTGCAACTTTTCCAAGCAATAAGCCTGTGAACATTTCTCTAGTCCAAAACTTGGAGATGTCATAGCTTCCCAGTTTTCAAATCAGAGCAGTCAAAGACATCAAAGTTTTCAAGTTAAAATTGTTTGTTAGCATTCCAGTTTCAAAGCCATTCTCTGTTAAATCATTTTAGGTGAGTGAACTCTTCAAAACCAATCTCTTTGTGATATTTTCCTGTTTGGTTGAATGGGAAAACAGTAGTGTTATGTATGTGTATATGCCTGTACTACTTTCATTTTCCTTTGTCTTTATTTTTGTTTCCCTAACTTGTTAAAAATCTTCAAAATTCAAAATCCTCTCCTTCTAAATAGTTCTAGGTCACGATGGAAGAGATTTTGCTTGGAATTGAGCATTCTTATAATTTAAGAATGATTTCGAAGCAAACTATGAATCAATGTCATTATAAAATAAGGAATGCAGTAGGTAATCAAATAACCCCAGAAAATCAATCATTTTAATTCACGTTTTCACATATATAATTAGAATCGACCGGGAAAATATGATTTTTAGTAGCTTAATCGTGATTTTTAGTTGAGTGTTCATCGAGGAAAGGGGAGATGAACGGAAAGTGGTCGTGGGGGATTTTCTGGCGAACGCGTCAGTTTCAGGAATCGGGATCTTGGTCGAAGGAAGCTGGGGAGATGGCGATTTCAGGAAAAATGATGGCACAATTTTTCTGGCGTCGTGGTGGAGAGGCGGTGGAGATATAGGGTTTAGTGGCAATTTTGGGAATGCTTTTGGTCGATCGGAATGGCGACGTGGTGGGAAAAGTTTGAAAATGCGGTCTAGGGGAAATCGAAGAAGTGGACACTGATGCGTCTCTGGGTGGTCGTCGATGGCTAACAATGAGCCGTGGGGGCAGGAAGTTGTGATGGAAGGCCGGTCTCATCTTTTCGGTTGAGTTACAGATCCAATTTTTTATAAACGAACCAGGTATCGGGGGGGTTTCAGGTGGAGAACGAGGCATTAGGGTAGAGGCGACTCGCGTGGGCGATGAGTGGTAGGGATCATCGGGGAAGTTTCATGTGCAGGTGCACGAGAATAGTTGTGCACGTTTCGTACTCCTACATGGAGCAAGAAAAAAAAAGAGAAAAGAAGAAGAGAACGGGAAGTGAGAGAGATGGGCCGGGTAAGAGTTTGGGCCGGAGGAAGTAATAAGTAAGAAAAGTTAAATGGAAATGAAATTTAAATGGCTGATGGGAAACAGTATAATATTTCAAGATGATTGATTAAATTAACCCCTAAGTTGGATAAAAAGATATATGTTAAGTTTATAATTAATCAAAGAGGTGATTTCCTACAACGTAATCTCAAACATTTAAGTCCATTTACATGGCAATTAAGTAAATAATTTAAATTATGGTTTATCTTAGATCAATTAAGAACTTAAGAAATTAGGGGATTATTTAATTTAATTAGTAATTAAAGGATAAGTTTGTCAAGAATTAATTAAATTAATCGGTAGTTAATGGCTAAATTAATTATAATTAAAGATCAATTATTGAGGATAGTTAACCAATGGAACAATTACTTAATGAAGTAATTAAAGATAAATTACTTAAGGAAAGAAATAAGGATTAATTACTTAGTGTAGTTAATTAAGGATTGATAAGTAAAGAAAATTAATTAAAGGCTATTATTTCTTATAATGAAGAATAATAAATCCAGGGTAGTTAATTATGATGAATAATTGAGAGATGACTAACTAATTGATATGAAATTAATTAATGTGAATCTAAGTGATTGAAGTTGGTAATGTGATTAGAATTTACTAAATTTGGAAGTAATAAATCTTGTTTATGAATGATTGAATGGTGAATTAAATACCTTGAATTGGTTGATATCTCTGATATGATATGTTAGGTGATATGATTGGGTTGAACAGTGATAAAGCGGGTTATCTATCTGAGTCGAATTTTTATCTGGTATGATACCCTGAATATGAATCGTATTGTTTTACAACTTAATAATTTGGATTAAGATGACATTTGATTCGAAGAGACCGGGGTCGGGTTTCAGTAAATACCCGAAACCACTTCGATTTGTAATCTATAATAATTCTTTATAGATTGATATGTGAAATCAATAGGCCTGAATGAAATGATTTAAGTGAACCAAAATTTTGATTTAAATTTGGTACTTAGAAGGAATTTGATGTGAAAAATAAGTGATGTCTATAACAATTGTGAATGTGTAAATTGTTTTGAGTTACCCCGGGTTTTGTATGAGTTGTATGCTATGTATTCTATGTTAGATGGGTTTACTCACGCTGGTTTCCAGCCTGACCCGGGTGTTACTTTGATGTAATGCTCGGGTCAGACCAAGTATTACAGATTTCAAGTAAGGACGTTCTGGAGCTCAGGAGACGAGCTGGATGGCAGGAACGTATGGAGTGTATTCCGCTGTGATATATTGTAGTTGTTTGAGACATGTTGTTTTGCATATGTCCAGTATCTGTGTATATGTTGTAACTCTGATGTATTTAATTGTATTTGACTGATACAGTATTCTTTGTATAAAGAATATTATTGATATTATATTTTATCCGCTGCGAATGTGAGATTCTGTGTTTTATTTTCTGCTTCTTCTTCTATCTCTTTCTTCTTTTCATAACTATCTGGAATTTTCGGGATCGAAAATTCCGGGTCGTTACATTAGAGCTCCTCACAAGTAGGAGGAGGACCGTTCTCCACATAAAGAATGAAAGTGGTAATTACAAGAGAATAGGAATGGGGAGCGAATTGGATAGGAATGAGATCAATCGTGGTTAACCACTCATGAAGGATCTAATATGAAGGAAGGTAAAGTCCATAACTTATATGTTCGAGGGTAAGAGACGTAAATCCATCAGAAGGGGTATGCATACGTTCATATAAGGCCCTGGAATCCTAACATCATAACCTTCGAACCCAAAGTGATTCAAAACACCCTTGACATCTTCCAACCGAGTTATTTTAGAAGGCAAAGGTAAAGGGGAAGAAGAAGGGGCCATATTGAGAATCAGAAGATTAGTTGCCAAAATTATCAAAACGTAAAGAGGGATACAAGAAAAATGGGATCCTTACAGTGATTGGGAAAAGGAACTAGACTTGAACAAATCGATCAACCAAATGAGAATTCTTGTTTGTTTCTTTTTTTCACTTTATGATTTCTTAAACAGGGAGGTGTGAAGGGAAAAAGAAGAGGAAAAGGAAAATATATACATACCTTACTTCGAATGCTAGCCGCACAATCAGAATGATGAAAATTTTCTAAAGCGTCAATCGGTTAACATCAAAAATAAGAAACACAGAATCAAGGCAGATTTAACTGGAAAATGAAGTGGTTGATTTGACGGCCATTCAAAGGGTCGGCCAATAAGGGAGTGATACGTATGCAAAAACATTGAATGCAAAATGGCTATTAAGACTTTTCCCTTTCTTGAAAACAAAGAAAGGGATAGAAAGAAGTGATGGGATGCGGAGAACGAATGAGAATGGGGACGAGTCTACACCTATCTACGATCGCTGAAGACCTAGGGTGCAAGTGTTACACATGTATTTCCCAAACCCTATTAAAGGCAAGCTGATGAAAGGGATAAACCTAAGGTACTGTTCCCACAATAAAGGTCGGAAAGCGAAAGGAAGGCAAAGAACAAAGTGAAATCTAGACGGCACTACGTAGAAGCAATGATAGAACATAAGGACGTCATTGTTCTCCTTGGCATGGCGTTAATGGTATGGCGCTGGGCGAAAGAACTTAGGGTCACTGTTCTCCATGGCATGGCATTAGTGGTACGGTGCTAAGCCAAAGAACTTAGGGTGGCTACAAGATGTGGGAAACGATCTACAACCTCAATGCTCAGAACCACAACACAGCTTCCAGAATTGCACCACAATTTGAAAGAAATTCGTCCCAAAATCAATGAGCCACACTGTGCATGCCTTATCCTTCTGACAATTCTAAACCTAGACAAAGTAATCTATGCTGGATAATCACTAACGCTTGATCTAGATAGGATTATAACGGACTGTGCAAGCATCACACATAACTCCTTACCAATACCTACTCCTAACCCATGTTGAGAAAGCTATGAGTGAATACGGCACATACCAAAAGGTCTAATATGCTGCAATATTATTCCCAGAGCTTATGCATTACTGACATTTTCAAGTGTGAACCCGCACCGCACTCACTGAGAACATCTTAAGTAGTGTCATGCAAAATCAAAAGCATTCTAAGGGCGGGACACAGGTAACTCAAATGATACTCCAATGCAATTCTACACTTTTTAAAAAAAACAGTAATTGTACAAGCGACCATTATCAAGCAACTGGCGCATATTAACACCAAGAGCAGCTTAGGAGAAATTCATATAGATATTGGGCTAACACCACAGGTGGGGGGGAAAGCAACTCAACTCCATTTACCCTCAGCATAGTGTCAAACAAACATTATATATTGGGCGAGACAACTTAACCCTAATCATCCCCAGGGCAGTACCATGCAAACCGTGCATATCAAACAACCCAATTCAGCCCTACAAATATAAACAACACCCAAGGAAGAAAAAAGGCATGACTCTTAACATTTTTAGTAAAAAGGCTAAAAATAGCGCAGCATGCCCTAAGAAAAAAGGGCAACTCCAAAGTTGTCCGCTCCTTAAGAAGTGGCTAACCCATTCAAATCTAAATTTCCTACCTCAATTCCAGGTGTTCCCGCTTCAATTTCAAACTTTCCGCCAAAGTCCAAAATTCAACCATCCAAATTACAGCTTCCCACCAAAGACACATTAGCAATCCATGCATAACAAACTAGTGAGATGGATGGATGACATAAGGCAGGATCCATGGGTGGAAATTAAGATAGCAGAAGAAGAGTTATGGAAATCCACGTGCATCTCTATACTGTAAATAGAAAAAGCACTTGAGCAAGAAAGGGACTTTTTGAAATTTAATATTTTTAAGAATAATAATGAAATACTTGTATTCTCTGCCATTAATAACTGTATCAAGGAATATAAAAAGGAGAAAGTGAAATTTTTCCATGGACATAGTATTCCTTAATATCTGAACCATGCAAATTCTCTTTGTCTTTACTTTTTCTGCATTTTCTATTTACCTGCTTTGTTTTCAGTGTTGGATTCTCTCTTATTATTTACCTGAATTGGATGTTAATTTAATTTGACATTCTAACAAATAGTTTGAGTGCAACATTGTATATAGTTAAGAAAGGAAGTTTGTATATTTGTATATAGTTTAAATCAATTTATACTTCCTTTCTTATAAATCCATATTTGATTTAGTATAAAATATTTAAATTCATTTACTAAAATTCAAAGTTTTTAAAAACTATATTTATCTAAATTTGAACCAATTTAATTACATCAATAACTAAAAAAATTCCTAAAATATTTTTTCATAATTCGAAAATTTATCGCATTTCTATATAAAACTAATTTCTCATTTTTAACAAAATTTAAAATGAAAAATTAATTTATTTATTAAAATAGAAATCATTTCCATTTTCATTTTCAAATTTATGTTGATTGGAAATTATTTAAAAGTAAGTAAAATTAATAACTTATGATTAAAGCTATTTTATTATATGAATTAGTTTTAGATGACAAATTTTCTAAATCTTCTATTTATATATAATTTTAAATAGAACAACACAAGTTGCCTCAGCCTAGGACTTTATAGGCTCTAGGTTTCACGACCGGTGGACCGGTCAGGAGGCGACCAGTTGCCAGGCTGTAAAGCTCTAGGAAATCATCGTAGCCTGTCAATTTTTCCTCCGAACATTTTTCTAGCGTCATTTTAGTCACCACCTGGACATTTCAAAAACATGCATGCACTCAAAAACAATTACAAACACTTCAACCAAAAATTGACAGCACTTCGTTTAAAAGTTACAAACTTTTCAAAATTATAATTAAATCGAGAATTTCATCAAATTATCATATAACCATATAGCATGCATGCAATCCCACAAGGCCATAAGTCACTAACTCACCATAGGGTCGTAGCTTGCAAAAATTGATAAACTCCTTCAACTTGCCTTGCTTCAACCTCTTTCTTCTTCAACATGTAGTTATTATTCACTGAACTGAAAATTGAAAACTAAAAACTACTCTTGTCGATTAGTTAGAGAAGCTTGCTATTCAAATTTTAGAATTTGCCACAATTTATTAGAATTTCTAGGATTTTGTAAAGCTTTGGGTTTTGAGAACAAAATGAAACGAGGAAATCTTGTTTTCTTTATTTCAGATAAAAATGAACGTATAAGGAGAAAACGGTGAAGAGAAACTTATTTCTTTCGCCTATTTTAGGCTAGGTTGGGTTACGAAACTAAATCCAAACACAAATTTTAATTACGAAATTTTTTTATCATTCTTTTCTCATTCCTACTAACTTAATTCATTTTAAAAATGCAATTTGAACCATCCCTTTTAATTCAAATTTTCATATCTATTATTTTATACAATCTCCATCATCCTTAAACAAGTTTTGTTATTTAAATAACTTTTCATTTAAAAGTCATATATATATATATATATATATATATATATTTGTTTCCATAATGGTCGATTAGCAATTTTGAATGTTTGAAAGTTTCTTGTTTTATGCTAAATCAAATTATGAAACTAAAATTTTTAAATAATTGTTTCAAAAAAGATTGTTTATTCAAAACAGAAATTATCGATATTTCGAAAATGAGGACAATATTTTAATTTACATGTGAGTGTTGTACTCTTCTTTATGAAACGATATTATGTTTTTCACTTTGGATGGTGACTAACAAATCATCGAGGGGCTTTTTTTTGCTTTATTTTAAGCACTCATGATTTTGCTGAGAAATTTGATTATTGGAGCCAATTGGACTGATGTTATGGATTATGCATTACGGTTGTTTGATAACGCTTTTTATCTTCGTGCTAGACACTGATGATGAGAGATTCGGGAGGCCAGATATAAAACTAGTGTATGAAATACCATTGTTCGCCACCACTAGCATATAGAGAGTACAAATGGTATCATTTTTTGCCATAGTGGGAAATCAAGATAACAAGTTGTATCATGATGGGGTAATTTGTTCTTTTCTATCCGGAATATCTGGTATAACTTTTAACCTTTATGATTCCTCCAGCCTGATATTTTTGATATCTCATATGTTTCACAAATCGATTGATGTTCCACATAATATTTTTCATGAGTGTTTCAGTTTTTTTGTTTTATTTAAAAAAAAAGAAAAATCCAAAAATATGTTCTTCATTTTCATTGACCTTTTGTTTGCAAAATCCAAAAAATCTAAAAACACGTATTTACTTTCTAAAGGTTTTTTTCTTTGCTCTACATATTTATTAACAAAGTGAATATTTTGAAATGAGGCATTTTTACTACATCTTTAGCATTAATTTTCGTTGAGAAATTTCTTTTGATAGGAGAGTGTAACGACCCGACTTTCCAGACCCGGAAAATCGAACCATTTTAGTTAAGAAGAAGAGGTAGAAGAAGAAAATAAAAGAAAAACAACATCAGAATCTAACCATCGCAGCGGAATAAAATATATTATATATCAACAGATCTTTACACAAATCAAAACTATATCTGTTTATATAATATAGCATCAGAGTATACACCAGAGAACACATAACATACAACTGGACAATAACCATATCATGTCCTCAATACAACAGAGTACCACAATCAACACAGTGGAATATATATATAAACAAGTACGGGAGATACGTCTCGCCATCCAGCTCATCTCCGGAGCTCCACAGCATCATATCCTGTAACCTATAATACTCGGTCTGACTCGAGCATCATATAAAACAATACCCGAGTCAGTCTGGAAAACCAGCGTGAGAAAATCACACTCAAATTGATTATTAAAGTTTCAAAAACCCTTTTGAAAATAAAAGCATCTCGTAAGACCACGCCACAAATAAACATGTCGGGTTTTTACCTTACGATAGCTAAAACACTTTATATCAAAATCCTCTGATATTATAATAGTGTCTACAGAAAGTAAAATAGAATCTAGCTGAAATGCTTGCATCTCACATTTCAACAATAGTTGGGCACAATCAAAACCGTACAGGCACGTAGGGAGAATGGATTTCCAACGAATGACTAGGCACGGGGGTACCACCTGTCACAGTACGTGGCCTAGATCACAGTACTGAGGAGTACGCCCGCTCCCCTACAACACAAGGCCGGAATCATCCCTTACTGGATAATTCCAAATAAAATCACCCCACGGTTGGGATCAGCAACCGCAACACTAAGCCGAAATAAAAGGGACATCTAGACAGGGATGACTTTACTCTCAAGTGGGGGCTACCCACGAAGCCTTGCTGCATAACCCCTGATTTTCAGTCATTCCGGTTGATGAGGCTTGAGGCTAAACGATACCTTTATAGCACATATCCCTTAGAATGCCCATCGTCCGCCTGACGATGTTTCGCAAGCATTCGTCTGTACAAGTCCGTCCCGGGTTCGAACGGAACCGAAGGCACTATTCCTACTACATCCATTTTGGAAATATCCTCAGGATTAGTAGCGACTAGCCCTTGCACTTCACTGCTCCATCTTCGACTCCGAAATCGTTTTCACGAAACATACAAACCGAATCGAAGTGGTATTCGAGTCTCCAGACCTAGAATCCCGGTATACGGAAACTCGATCCCGGTCTCTTCGAAACGATCAGCGCATTTGGCCAATATTGATAGTCGGTTATTTAACTATCAATTAATATCCACAAGCAACCATCACACAATAAATAATTTCCCACATTATTATTTGCCCAAATATCTTTCCAAGATACATTTCCAAATTTTCTAAGCTCATTTGAAAACAATTTCAAACAGTTTCCGCTTACGGAATACATTTCCCCAAATAATTATTTCCACTGAATCACCAAGTACAAAATACCTTTAATTTTAAAAAAAATTTAAAAACACTTTAATTTAAATATATCTTATAACATTGAAATCAAACTACTTTAATACTTTATTAAAAATATATACTTTAAAATAAACCACTTCATAAATATAAACTAAATTTCTCCTTTTAAAACATAATAGCAAATCACTTTTATATAATTACTACAATAATAGATTTTTGAAAATACTTACTTAGGAAATTAACATTTAGAAATAATCAATTTTCTAAAACATGCCTTTTTAAACAAATTAGAACTTTTAACTTATATTAAAAATTGCTTTGAAAACGTACTTGGCAATCCAAGGAAATACACTTCTCTTCACATCCTTTAAAAATAAATCAACATTTATTTTTAAACCATTCATATTCTTTTATAAATTCCCACCTTGAATTTATATTTTTCTAATATCCACTGATATTCCATTTCACTTTATAAAACCAGTTTATATCTTCAAAATCTCATTTCTCTTTAAAGTTTCAAATCCCAAAGTATTTAAATCAATTAACAATTGATTCTCAAATTTAATTTACGTTGAAAACTTTATAATTGTACAATTACTTAATCCATTTATTTCCAAATTCATTAACTTCCAGATTTTATTTCTCATTATGATTTAAAATCTTTAAACTGAACACAAGTTTCAGATTTTACCAAATTCCTTCTTTCTTTTTAATTACATTTAAACATTGAATAAAAATAAATTATTTATTCTTTTAAATAATATCACATAAGTTTTTAAATTCAATATTTCTCGGTTTATTCAAAATTCTTCTTTTCCATATTTATTAGAATTTTGGAAATCACTTTTATTCTTAATCAGATTCATTCTCAAATTTATTCCAAACTCTTATAATTATTTTACTTGAAAATTTACTCTTTTATTTCTTTCCAAAAATTCCATTCTAGAGATTTTGATAACTCAGCATATCCAAATCGGTCCAACTAAACCATAACATCCAATTATCCATATAATTCATCACATGATATCAACAATCATATCACAGAATATTTAAACAAAATTAAATATTTTGAGGAATCCAGTTGGATCCCTCCAACCTGTTTCCCTGCATCCACAAACGTTAGCACAATACCAATTCCACTTCGAGGTGGAATATCGCGGTATATGGGTTTTATAAAATATCATCCGCTATTATGCGGCGCATAGGGTCTCATCCGCTATATAAATGCGGGAATATCAACAACTCAAATATATACATATGCCAATATGTATATATTGCTATATACTACTATATATGATATAGCACATCCACATCAATTCAACCAATAAATTATTTAAATTTAACCATTTAAATTTAAATTTAACTGAGTGAGATCAACTCACCTTTGCTTTGGTTTTGCCATCCATAAATATTCAATTTCATCCCAGCTCGTTTCCCTCTCAGGTTTCGACCTTGAATAACAATTTGTGCGATTTCATTAATATTCTCATTGGATATATTTAATTAACTAATTAATTTAATTTTTAAACTGGCCTTCCAATAATAACTAAATAGGATAATTTAACAATAAGTTGCCTTAATAAACTATTTTTAAAAACTTAGCAAATTATATTTTATTTTATTTTAACTAATTTCTTTTTTTTTTAAATACTTTTGGTATCTGAAATAATTAGATAAGTTAATCAAGTAAATTAACTTTCCTAATATATCCTATTTTAAAACTAAACAAGTAGACTTAAAAATGTATATAGGTCTTTTTATTTCATTCATTTTGAAACTACATATATACTTAAAAAAAATATTTTTATAGATCCCAAAATCAAATTTCGTATAAACTTTTCAATATTTAAAATTCCCTTATCTACATAAATTATAAACGTGAATATGTAAATTCATCTCCTTTTTCTTATTCGAGAAATTTAAATAAAATTAGCTTATCGGATTAAGAACAGAAATTGAAATCTCACTGAAAAATTTAAATAAAATTAGCTACCTCACACCGATGAAGTCTCGAACACGGCCATCTTTTCTTCCTCGAAAATCGCGACCGCTTTCTGACCTACGACGCCTTCGTACGCGAACGACTCGCGAGCTCATCCTCATGGAAAACTAACCCTAACCCCTCGCCCTACCCCACTGCCTCAATTCGAAGATGGAAACCCCAGCTTGCAAATCGCCGATACCACGCGTGCTAGGTCACGACTATCCTCGAGTCGCCCCACGCGAATCAAAACCCTAGTCGATCGAAATTAATTAGCAGTGGCAGTAAAGAGACTGTAGCAGGACTTCGAAACAGTAGCAGAAATATCGCGTAGGAGGCAAGGATGAGTTGACAATGGCTGATGGAACTGCCGAGTGTAGCGATGATTATTATGAAGGCGTTGATTTGATTTGTAAACGAATTTGAATTCGTTCTGTTTAAAATTAGATGGAGGAAAAGGGAAGGGAGGCTATGATTTTCGTTCTGCCCTTTTGAAGAAGATGAAAAAAACGAAATCTGGTTTTAATTTGAGAGGAAGGGAGGATAGGAAGAACATCGGCCTTCATTTATTTTAGAGATCGAACTGATTTTCTTTTCTTTTTTTTCTCTGGCTTTGCTTCGTTCGATCTACTATGAATAACTGAAGAGGGGACGAGAACGAGATAACATATCGACTGTGAAGCTTCACGAGTACGCATTGGGAAAAATATCTCTGACTATTGTACTATAAATTTTAAATTATATTATAACACTTCAAACCGTCTCGTTGTATAACGCGAAATCCCGAACCCCAAACCAGACATTCCAACAGACGTTTACAGGGTTTTACCCGCATTCCGAACACGATGGAACGCGTTTCAGAGGCTAATTTGATCGTATACGCGAGTTACTGAAGAAAACGATCAATTTCGAATTAAATCGATTCAAACAATATAATTTCAAAACTGAACAAAACAGTTTGAAATTACATTCTGAAGCTTCTATTATCTTCAGTATTATCATTACGAATTTTACGAGCTTTCAAAATATTTTTAATTAGCTTAGAATGCCAGATTTACTATTTTATCCAACTTCAAATAAATTTAATTTAATTATTAAATTACTCAATAAACAGCGATATTTGAAATTTAAGTTTATAATTAACCTCTGAATATTTAAAATTAATTAAATATTCCAATTTCAAATACTCAAAAATTCCGGGTCGTCACATTCCTCCCCCCTTAAAAGAATTTCGTCCTCGAAATTACCAGTTAAGAAGAATGTCCCATATCCCATTAGCTATTTCCCTCAACCCAAATAGTTTTTAACAATTTACCCAACAAATCTTTTATCAATGATACACTAATCATCTTTTAACTTCCCAAACTTATTCATAAGCCCCAAACCATATCACTTACTTAACAATTCAAATTTTAAATTTGAATTCAAATTTTAACTTATCAAAATTTCCCAAAATTTTTCTAACTCCCTAAATTCCCGAAAAATTTTGCCAGCGTCTCCTTTGCGCGGCTAGCTCGGTACTACTACAAAATGGCTCTACGGCCTCCCAATCTCAAAAGAAAACAAAAAGCCAAGTGGCTGGATCAAAAACCCAATCAAATTTCATACAGAAATTCAAATACATACCTTTTTGTCGGGCCATTAAATTTTATCTTCTAAAATCAAAAATCTCAATTTATCCATTGCTTTTATACACCTGTATATCCTACTAAGCAATAATATTCAATCTCAATTCCAAAGTCATTTCATACTTTTCTTTACAAATTTACAATATTTGTTTTACTTAAGCCCGTACGATGCACATATATCATCCATACGCAAAATCACATTCGATCGCTCAATCGATCACACAATTTCACTTCTGAACTAGTATTGTCCACCCGACTTCCTAGTGCAGACTCAGATCTGATTTCTTGATCAGAAACCGTTATCCTCCTTGCATAGCCACAAACTATGATAGAGAATTTCCAGAATCAATCAATAATCCATATCCAGGTTCGCCGTCGAAAATCGAGTGAAAAATCCTGATTCGGATCGATAAAACCATCTCGAAATTCTGTGTTCGACATCTGGATCAAATAGCTATGCGAATAAAATAATATACGTACATCTTACGTATAAATTCCAATTGATTACCAATTATATCAATTCTCTTTTATTCACATTCCTTTTTGATTGTTATCCCCTTATTCACAACTATCCCATTTCACAACTTCAGTTTTAGTCTTCATTCAACTATTCACTTAGTATATATTTTTTTTCCAAAATTACTAGGTATATTCCCAATACCAATTTCCTTAAGAATTTCATTCTTCAATTCTTAAGTTCATATAAATTTTCTTATATTTATTTACTACTTCACCATCGAAGTGTATATATTCAAATTGAACTCCAATTTCATATGAATCTCAACTTACTTCAATTTACTACTTCATTTCCAATTTATTCCTTAAATTCAATTCATCTCCAACTTCCAAAAATCGAATTTTATTTAGCTCGAAAACAATCCAAGTTAATTCATTCAATAACTATTTCTCAACTTATTTAAACCACTCTTCTGTTTGAGTTTAGTTTCCATTCAACATTTACTTAAGTCAATAGCTTAAGTTTATTTTCCATTTAACCAACCCTTTAAAGTTTTATTTCCATCTTTCATTTGATTCTTATTTAATCAAATTCCATCCAATTATTTATTTAATATAATTGGTTTATTCACTCAATCATTATGAATTTTATTTTCCATACTCAATTTATCTGGAATTATTTTAGTAATAACCAGGCCATTTCCAATTTATTTTCACTTATTAGGATTTCATTCGCAATTCAAACCATCACTATTTTAATCCAATTTCATTAACTAATTTATTATCTAATTAGTTCCTCCACTGGTTAAAATTAAATACTTGCTTTTTAATTCCAAATATCACTTCACTTAATTATCTTAAGTTCAATTTATTTTATAATTCAAGTTTAGATTTATTTAAAAATTAAGATTGCTCATCTTAGTCATTTCCATTTGATAATTACAATTTCAAATTATAACTCTTAATGGTTCAAAGAAATGAATTCCCATTTATGACTTACAATTTCATTTCTATTCATAAGTTTTAACTTACTTGCTGAAGATCTGGGACTATTCATTTAAGTCCATTTTCATCTTTACAATCAAATTTCAAATTATTACACTTAAGAACTTAAGAATATGAATTTCTTTACACAATTATAAGCATTTTACATTACCTTTATATCCAAACTTCAACTTATTTACATTTAATTCAATTCCAATTCTCAATTCTTATTTAACTTATCTTAAGTTAAATTCAAATATATTTTATTCACCTTCATATACTCCAATTAAATTTTAATTCTAGGATACAATTTTATACAAGTTTTACAATTCATTCACCTTCAAGTTCTCTAACTCTTTTATCTACCAACTTATATTACTCATTGAGTTATTTCCATCTCATAATTATAATCCCATAATCAAACTTCCATTCCCTTCTTATTTCAATCAACTTCATTCTATTCTCTATGTTGTTGATTCATTTAAATTTCCACATTTATATTTTAAATAGAATTCCCAGAATCCAATTGCCCGATTTATTTCAAAAATCATTTTGAATCCATAAATAACTCATACACATCTTGGTATATCACATCAAATCCAAATTTCCAAAACAATCTGCTTTTACCAAACAATTTTCCCTTTGAATTTCAAAACCAACCCAGTTCACAGTCATTTCCAATTTTAAACAGTTTGGTAGCAATTTCTCTTTGGAAACTCGAAAATAGACATCGATGATGCTGCAGTCATCACCGAAATTATTTTCCAGCGACCGAAAGAGAATTTAATGCTTTTATCACTTTAAACATTTCAAACCTTTTTTTTTTTTAAATCCCAAATCCCACCATATTTCAATTCAATTTCAAAAATATTCATGAAATAATATCACCATTATTTTCCCAAAACCTTTGAAAACTATTTTTAAATCTAAAGGAATTTAAACCTTTCCCAAAACTTCAAATTCAAAATCCATTCAATTTTATATCCAAACATTACTCTGGAATTCTATCACATTTTATTTCAAGTTATAAGTCACATTTACAATTTACATTTACAAATTTCATTTGTTTATGAATTTATCTCATTTGATTATAAATCACATTTGTAATTCACATTTATATATAAAGTTTATCTCAATTTATAAATTTGATTTATAGTCTATATTTCAAATTCCATTTTGTTATATAAATTTATTCTTCAACTTAGGTTATAAGTTTTCAATTTCTACTCAATAATGAGACTAACTCATTATGGTCATTTTCTAACAACCAAGCATCCAAATATAACTATAATAAATTCCGAATAATTATTTCTTTTATATACAAAATAGTTTGGGCAAAATTATTTCATTCACCCTATTTAAAACAATACTGTGTCGAACTGTTCTATTCAAGTGTTTAGAAACCCCTTCGATACAGTTGCGCAGACTGTGCCGACGAAGGTTCATATGCCACTCAATAGATCAACCAACACAATATAAAACCATTTTATATTCACTAACAAATACGCGCTCATATCTATTAATACTCTCATAATTCCCACCAGAGCCAAGGTTATCGCCAACCTAAGCTCTGATACCACTGTAACGACCTAGGCTTTTCAACCATCAGCAACGGCTCACGACCGGTAGGCTTTTCAACCATCCCAGCCCCGCTGTGGCTCACAGTGATACCTCGGGTTTGCTTTTACGGCCAGCCTCTCGACTGTAAGCACCTAGCAAACCAACCCCAAAAGGCCTTATACTACCCCCGGGGACATGTAGGGGTAAGAGTCTCCCGTTCGCCACCTAACGCAAAGCGAGAACCCCCTATCACGCTGTAATGTAGCAAACCCGATCCCGGTCTCTTCGAAACGATCAGCGCATTTGGCCAATATTGATAGTCGGTTATTTAACTATCAATTAATATCCACAAGCAACCATCACACAATAAATAATTTCCCACATTATTATTTGCCCAAATATCTTTCCAAGATACATTTCCAAATTTTCTAAGCTCATTTGAAAACAATTTCAAACAGTTTCCGCTTACGGAATACATTTCCCCAAATAATTATTTCCACTGAATCACCAAGTACAAAATACCTTTAATTTTAAAAAAAATTTAAAAACACTTTAATTTAAATATATCTTATAACATTGAAATCAAACTACTTTAATACTTTATTAAAAATATATACTTTAAAATAAACCACTTCATAAATATAAACTAAATTTCTCCTTTTAAAACATAATAGCAAATCACTTTTATATAATTACTACAATAATAGATTTTTGAAAATACTTACTTAGGAAATTAACATTTAGAAATAATCAATTTTCTAAAACATGCCTTTTTAAACAAATTAGAACTTTTAACTTATATTAAAAATTGCTTTGAAAACGTACTTGGCAATCCAAGGAAATACACTTCTCTTCACATCCTTTAAAAATAAATCAACATTTATTTTTAAACCATTCATATTCTTTTATAAATTCCCACCTTGAATTTATATTTTTCTAATATCCACTGATATTCCATTTCACTTTATAAAACCAGTTTATATCTTCAAAATCTCATTTCTCTTTAAAGTTTCAAATCCCAAAGTATTTAAATCAATTAACAATTGATTCTCAAATTTAATTTACGTTGAAAACTTTATAATTGTACAATTACTTAATCCATTTATTTCCAAATTCATTAACTTCCAGATTTTATTTCTCATTATGATTTAAAATCTTTAAACTGAACACAAGTTTCAGATTTTACCAAATTCCTTCTTTCTTTTTAATTACATTTAAACATTGAATAAAAATAAATTATTTATTCTTTTAAATAATATCACATAAGTTTTTAAATTCAATATTTCTCGGTTTATTCAAAATTCTTCTTTTCCATATTTATTAGAATTTTGGAAATCACTTTTATTCTTAATCAGATTCATTCTCAAATTTATTCCAAACTCTTATAATTATTTTACTTGAAAATTTACTCTTTTATTTCTTTCCAAAAATTCCATTCTAGAGATTTTGATAACTCAGCATATCCAAATCGGTCCAACTAAACCATAACATCCAATTATCCATATAATTCATCACATGATATCAACAATCATATCACAGAATATTTAAACAAAATTAAATATTTTGAGGAATCCAGTTGGATCCCTCCAACCTGTTTCCCTGCATCCACAAACGTTAGCACAATACCAATTCCACTTCGAGGTGGAATATCGCGGTATATGGGTTTTATAAAATATCATCCGCTATTATGCGGCGCATAGGGTCTCATCCGCTATATAAATGCGGGAATATCAATAACTCAAATATATACATATGCCAATATGTATATATTGCTATATACTACTATATATGATATAGCACATCCACATCAATTCAACCAATAAATTATTTAAATTTAACCATTTAAATTTAAATTTAACTGAGTGAGATCAACTCACCTTTGCTTTGGTTTTGCCATCCATAAATATTCAATTTCATCCCAGCTCGTTTCCCTCTCAGGTTTCGACCTTGAATAACAATTTGTGCGATTTCATTAATATTCTCATTGGATATATTTAATTAACTAATTAATTTAATTTTTAAACTGGCCTTCCAATAATAACTAAATAGGATAATTTAACAATAAGTTGCCTTAATAAACTATTTTTAAAAACTTAGCAAATTATATTTTATTTTATTTTAACTAATTTCTTTTTTTTTAATACTTTTGGTATCTGAAATAATTAGATAAGTTAATCAAGTAAATTAACTTTCCTAATATATCCTATTTTAAAACTAAACAAGTAGACTTAAAAATGTATATAGGTCTTTTTATTTCATTCATTTTGAAACTACATATATACTTAAAAAAAATATTTTTATAGATCCCAAAATCAAATTTCGTATAAACTTTTCAATATTTAAAATTCCCTTATCTACATAAATTATAAACGTGAATATGTTAATTCATCTCCTTTTTCTTATTCGAGAAATTTAAATAAAATTAGCTTATCAGATTAAGAACAGAAATTGAAATCTCACTGAAAAATTTAAATAAAATTAGCTACCTCACACCGATGAAGTCTCGAACACGGCCATCTTTTCTTCCTCGAAAATCGCGACCGCTTTCTGACCTACGACGCCTTCGTACGCGAACGACTCGCGAGCTCATCCTCATGGAAAACTAACCCCAACCCATCGCCCTACCCCACTGCCTCAATTCGAAGATGGAAACCCCAGCTTGCAAATCGCCGATACCACGCGTGCTAGGTCGCGACTATCCTCGAGTCGCCCCATGCGAATCAAAACCCTAGTCGATCGAAATTAATTAGCAGTGGCAGTAAAGAGACTGTAGCAGGACTTCGAAACAGTAGCAGAAATATCGCGTAGGAGGCAAGGATGAGTCGACAATGGCTGATGGAACTGCCGAGTGTAGCGATGATTATTATGAAGGCGTTGATTTGATTTGTAAACGAATTTGAATTCGTTCTGTTTAAAATTAGATGGAGGAAAAGGGAAGGGAGGCTATGATTTTCGTTCTGCCCTTTTGAAGAAGATGAAAAAAACGAAATCTGGTTTTAATTTGAGAGGAAGGGAGGATAGGAAGAACATCGGCCTTCATTTATTTTAGAGATCGAACTGATTTTCTTTTCTTTTTTCTCTGGCTTTGCTTCGTTCGATCTACTATGAATACCTGAAGAGGGGACGAGAACGAGATAACATATCGGCTGTGAAGCTTCACGAGTACGCATTGGGAAAAATATCTCTGACTATTGTACTATAAATTTTAAATTATATTATAACACTTCAAACCGTCTCGTTGCATAACGCGAAATCCCGAACCCCAAACCAGACATTCCAACAGACGTTTACAGGGTTTTACCCGCATTCCGAACACGATGGAACGCGTTTCAGAGGCTAATTTGATCGTATACGCGAGTTACTGAAGAAAACGATCAATTTCGAATTAAATCGATTCAAACAATATAATTTCAAAACTGAACAAAACAGTTTGAAATTACATTCTGAAGCTTCTATTATCTTCAGTATTATCATTACGAATTTTACGAGCTTTCAAAATATTTTTAATTAGCTTAGAATGCCAGATTTACTATTTTATCCAACTTCAAATAAATTTAATTTAATTATTAAATTACTCAATAAACAGCGATATTTGAAATTTAAGTTTATAATTAACCTCTGAATATTTAAAATTAATTAAATATTCCAATTTCAAATACTCAAAAATTCCGGGTCGTCACAGAGAGTGACTAGAGAATTATTTGGCTAGAAAATGTTGAAACTTCTTGAGATGATAGTTTTTTATTAAATGCTTGACATGACTTTTTGGAAATGAGTTTCTAAAATGAAAATTTTGAAAATTTGAAATGAAACTTCTTGAATGGAGTCTTTGATATTCTATGCTTGATATGATTTTGAGAGGTGATTTTTAAAATGAATTATTTTGAGGTTTGTGATAAAATCATTTGAGCTGAGTCTTAGGTGTTTTTGTTTTGATACATTAATGTGTATATCCTTTGACCATATGCCCCTCTTAATGCAAATAGCACTAAAACCAGTTCATATCATATGTTTAATATTAGGATATAAATTAAAAATATTTTTGAGATATTTACAGAGAAATTACTTTTAAAACCAAATCACGATCGGTTGAACTTTCTTATTTATATTGATTACGTGGATGATTAACGATATTGCATTTTGAACTTGACTAAAAAATGACAATATGATATTTTTTTGATAATCAAGCATTTATTAAAATTTCTATTTCTGACTATTACATATCCAACACTATCATTGAATCTACCATTTGATACCCATATTCTATCAACTTATATTTTTCAATTTAATGCTTGTATTGGCTAAAATGACATATACTGAATGTGGTAAAGATTGGTTGGCTTAAAAGTGAGTGTAGTGGAGAATTCATGTACACGCTCCATATGAAAAATAAAACACATTATATATTATAAATTTTAAATTTAAATGAATCAAGGGCTATGCATGAAAAATGGATGTGGTATAGGCAAAGAGTTATATCACCTAAGAGTATCCAACATGTGATGAAAATTCCATACCACCAGTGTACACACCTATCAAGCAATGCTTCTCCCTCATCTAACAGATGTCCCGGCAAAGCATGGGTGCTAATGTTGATCTCATTTATAACGAGTTGGAGGAAACTATCCGCACATAAGTACTCCACTCCAATTATTATTAGGATAATGGCTAGAACGATTGAGTTTATCGTCGTTTGAATTTCACTGCATATAACATAACTATAACATAATTTGGCACCCTCTTTCCACTCATGGGATACGTTTTGATCAATATAGTAATTATGATTCATGGTTGACTTTTCTTTAAATATTTAATTGTCATGTTTTGATTGACTTTCATCAATCACTGTCACTTTTTCAGTATGTTAATTTGATACTTAAAATTTTGATGTAAACAAAATAGGTAGAGAGCAGTTAGAACTTGGTGTTTACTGTGAATTCATTGTTAATAACAAAAGAAATATTATTTGTTTAATATTCTATTTTTGAACACCTTTACCATATATGTAGGGAGAGCATATCAATAGGAGTGACATGCTATTTATATATATATATATAAACATTATGTTATAATTTTGATTTTACGTTATCGAATACACACTCAATGGGATTTACACTTATCGAGTTTTAACTTGTTATTTGTTATCATCAAAAAGGGAAGCTTTTAGAGCATACGTTTTATTTGATAATAACAAATGTATATTTGATTTTTTATATAGAGTATGTAACAGCTAAAATATAATCAAAGCACAATTTTGTTTTCAATCTACTATCATATATTTATATATATATATATATGCATGGTGTACATGTTTATATCAAACTAAATTGTACTTTATCTGTAAAATTTAATACGTTTGTTATTATCAAAAATATATTGTGAGATATTACAATAAATTTTTGTTTGATGTTAATAAACATATGTTTGTAATTAATGTGTCTACTTAGTATTATAGATTTACATGATTTCAATTAAGCGCAGTACGTTCCATAATGGAATTCTTTTTTTATTGGTTCAAAACTAATTTGTGTATGGCGTGCCAATTTGAAAATAATGCTAGTATAAGCTCCTACGTATAAAAGAAACATTCGATTCGTATAATAGAAACATTCAATTCATACACCGAACCAGTGTACACTTAGAATTATTCAGAAAAAGGATCATTGTTTTGAATAATTCAAACCCAAAGGTCCTGTAATTTCAAAGACATAGGGTGCGTTCGCGACAAATGGTAACAGGACGTTTGTGCGAGGAATTTGAACGATGTATTTGAGCGGGGAATTGTTTGAACGTGGAATCTGTTTGGTTGCAAATAGGGTATTTGAACAGAGAATCTGAGCGGAGTATTTAAAATGTATATTTCAAATTTATAAATTGCTCGAATTCAATTCAAACCAACTTCTTAATATAGAACACCCGGATACGATCATAAAGCAAAAAACCGCATCTCAAATAGATCTCATTTGCTCAAGTTATTAATTTTAGAAGTTTTTTAAAATTAAGATTTAAATTAAATTAATTATTAAAACTTTAATTACACTATTCAGATCCAAACACACAACTTCCGCCATTCAAACCAACATGCCATTGTGTGGGTCAACCCACGTAGGGGCGTCCGCTACAAAAGTTCTATCTCCGTTCACGAATCTACGAACGCCCCCTCAGTGATACATACATACATATATACATATACATATACATATACATATATGTATATACATATGTACATGTACATATGTATATACATATGTACATGTACATATGTATATGTACATATGTATATATGTACATATGTATAAGAGAACAATTTTTCATCTACGTAAACACACAAAATGTTAGCATCTCAACACCAAAAATTTCACCATATCAGTGCATCACAAAATCCGTCGCCTACTATTTAACTCATCATCATCATCTGACCATTGCGTCACTCAACAATACAACCAACAACAATTCCATTCTGTGCATGCTCAAACTTAACTCATTCGACATTATTCGCAACTCAGATTCACCAAACTAGCAGCACAACTTACGTTCTCAGAATTGCCATAGCACCATCAACCTTCGGTGTAACTAAAACTATCATCTTCTGTCAACGTCAATTTCAGCCACATCAAACTCAAACAGCCATTCAAGGCTTTAGCATCACTCCAGGCAGCTCCAACTAGGGCTGTCAAAAGTGTATTCAGCCTATTTACCGAATCCACCTACCCAAAAAACAAATGGACTGAGTTATACCCATTAAATTAGATGGGTAAAATGGTCTTACCCATTTAAACCCAAGAATAAATGGTGATCCTTAGATAAAACTTTAGGGTTTCTTTTAATCAATCTCAATTTTCTATGATAATTTTTCTTTCGCTTCTGCCTTCTTCCCTTTTCGAGCTCTAGCCCGTTGTTATCCTGGGTGTGTTCGTCTTGGTTCCCCAAGTTTGAAGATTTACACTTGCTTTGATATTTTGAAGGTGAGCTTCTTCATTACTTATCATTTTCTCTTTTTATTGTCTTTACTTGCCGATTTGTAAAGTGGATCTGTATCTTCCGTGCAAATTTTACATTCCACACCTTTTAACCATCCACGTTTATCAAAGGTAATCTTCATACGGATGTTTCAGCGCTCTGAAGGATAAGCTTTAGAATTTGCAGGATGAGCGTACAGATGTGTTGGAGGCTTTGACTTCCAAAGTAAGGAAGAGGGTTGAGGTTTTGAGGCTGATTCAGGTAATTTACTGTTTTTATTTATTTATTATGTTACAATTTGGTTTCATGTGTACATAGATTACTAGTATTGATGGTTGAATATATTGTTCTGTGTCTTAAGTTGTTTGTAACTTTGATTGTAGTTACGAATTTTAATACTCAATAGCATTTTGATTAGTGAACGCTTTGGTACAATTAAAGACATGAAGTTGGAATTTGATTTATTATTTTATTTTGGACTACGTGTTCATTAGCACTTTAGTTTTTTTTTTTATTTGATTGAGACAGAACCATTGATAAAGTTTTGAGATTCTTTGCTTAGGACATTCTAAATAGTGATCATGATAAAAATAAAGTTAATTTTGAAATTCTTTGCTTAAAACCTTAATATGGTCTTGTAATTTGTTGGATAGTTATTGCTTTAAAAAAATTGTACTTTTCAAATTTTAAAATACCCACTTGTTATGCTTTGATTTTGATTAGCAGACATTTTCTAAGGAGGACGACTATTAACAAATAAACTTCTAATATAATCTTAATATTTTGTTTAGATATCAGCATCTTTATATTGAATTTAGATTAGATTCCATTAATAATTGAGTAGATATGGCAATTCTACAAATATTGGTATGGAGTTGTATCGTTTGAAACAATTTTGAGTACATATGCATTACTTCATTGTTGGCAACTTATGCATACTTCATCGCTGGCTACATGGCCAATGGTTTGCTGATTCAGTCGCTACATCTATATACTATTTGACTTTTATAATCATTGTAGTACATATATGACTTTATATTTGACTTTTATATATATATAGTCCCTCATTTACATAAAGATTTTCACTTCAATCTAGTTTAAATTTTGTTAACAGATTTCGTATGAATTTTCAAATGTATGTTACAGGTTTTGTAAAAATAAATTTTCGTGTATATAGTCTTGCAAGTATAAAGTTTTGTATACGCTCAAATTTTCAAATATACAAGTTCGATTCTGAAAATATTAAAGCTTCAAGTATATACAAATTTCAAGTATGTGTTTAAGGGTTCGAAAAACATGTCTTGTCCAATTCTAAGTTTATATTGTTTCCTAATTTTATAGATTTCTAGAATTTATGAATTTTGGTACATATCAGTTTCAAGCGTGTATGAAATTTAGTACACAAAGATTTAAATGCATATAAGTTCCAAAATACATTGATTTGAAATATGCATATAAGCTTCAAATAAATACAAACCCAAAGCATGCTAGGCTTTTAAAGCATGCGGGTTTTAAATACATGTGCCCCTAAACAAGAATGTTACCCAGGTCCATGATTGGCTTTCCAGTGTGTATGATAGCTCCAAGTGTATTGGGTATACATGGTGTTAAATGTGTGGTATAAACGTCAAATTTAATAAAAATAAAAACTGCAAGTATATGATTTCAGACACATTTAAGCCCATTAAACCTTATGATGTATTCAACATCTAATATATTTTAGTTTTACAGTAGAGCAGAACTATTATATACATGGGTTTCAAGTGAATGAATTCCTTTAAGGTTTAATATGTACGGTTTTTAGAACATGTTTAGTTTCTAATTTTGAATAAGTAAATTTTGGATATACCTGTTTGCCAATATAACTATGTTAAGTGCATCACATATTTTGAACAAACGGAGGTTTTCCTTTTGTGAGTATGTACACTTTTTGAAATGCTTACCAAGTGCATTTCAGAAAACTTAAGTGTGTGCACTTTTTCTAAGTTAAATAAGCTTTTGTATTTGCACCATTAAACCACAGTTTCCTTAAATGTATTATTATGCACGTGTAGAATCAAATGTTAAAGGTCAATATTTTAAACTTTTTGTTTTTATGTAATTTCTGGAAACTACCTTCGTTGTACTACCTACATGCTAATTCTTATTAATATTTGATATTGTAGAACATGGATTCAACTGAACATATAAACATTGAAACAGAAGATTTGATTGTATTAGAAGATTCATTGAGTAGTTCGGCTAGAAATAAACGTTGTAGAACCACACATTCAGAAGTTTGGAACTATTTTAAGAAAAATGAAACTATTTTAGGTAAAACACCAACGTGCTTTTGCAAGGGGTGTAAGAAAACATACTTTTGGGGAGAAACGCAAGAAACATCTAATATGCTAAAGCATATTCCAAAATGTCAACACATTACCAAAAAAATGGGTGGGCTTAATGTGATAAGTAAGTTCGATCAAAGTAAGTATAGAGAATTGATGACTAAGGCCGTCATTTGGCATAACTTGCCCTTTATGTTTTTCCAGTATGCATGCAGAAGTTCGAGAATAAATTTTTATTTGAACAATGAAGTGCAAGATATATCAAGAAATACAGTACGATCGGATGTCAGGAAACTTTACAAGAAAGAAAAAGTTAAGCTTAAACATTTTTTAAAATCATGTTCGAGAAAAGTAAGCTTAACATTCGATCTATGGACATCAATTAATACAGATGGTTTTATATCATTAACTACGCACTTCATAGATAACGACTGGGTTTTACAAAAAAATTGCTTATTTTTTCATTGATGCCGCCTTCTCACACGGGAGCTACAATATTTCGAAAGGTGTCTAGTTTGTTAGTTGAGTGGAATATTGAAGATAAACTGTTTGCATTTACGCTTGACAATGCATCTTCAAATGATAAATTTACTGAATTGTTGGAATCTCATCTCACATATAAGAAAGCATTGGTTGCAGATGGTGAGTTTTTGCATATTCGTTGCACCGCACACATACTGAATTTGATCGTACAAGACGTTCTAAAATGCATTGGTTCCTTTTTAACGAATATTAGGGAAAGTATAAAGTACATTAAGGGCTCCCAATCAAGAAACAAGTTTTTTATGGAATGCATTGCATACCTTTCTATGAATGAAAGTAAAAAAATATTGCAACAAGATGTACCAACGAGATGGAACTCGACATTTTTTATACTTAAAAGCGCTATTTACTTCCACCAAGCACTATGTCGTTTGGAAATCGTTGATCGAAGTTATACTTATTGTCCGACCCCGGATGTATGGATAGATGCAAAGAAAATTGTGGATTTTTTGAAAGTTTTTTACAGAGTTACTTGTTTATTTTCGGGTTCTAATTATCCAACATCGAACTTATTTTTTTCTGAAGCTCGTGATGGTTCTTTTTACATTGCAAAAACGTATGAAAGACAATGATTTTATGTCAACCATGGAAAATGAAATGTATAAAAAATTCGACAAATATGGGAGAAAATTTAGCGTGATACTTTCCATTGCATGCATCTTTGATCCACGACATAAAATCGAATTCGTTAAATACTATTATGAACAAATTTATGGAGTCGATTGTTATGAAATTGATGAGGTGAAGAGTAAGTTTGAAAATCTTTTCAAAGAATATGCAAAAAAAAAATGAAGGTGAAGCAAGTGGATCAAAAGATGTAAAATCCGTTGATGAAGATATTGGTCCGTATTCACAAGAATGTGAGGATATGTTAGAAGGATTTTACAGTCATCGTAAGGTATGTTTAGTCGAGAGTTCTCGTAAATCTGAACTTAAGTCATATCTTGAAGAGGAACTGTTAGATCCTAAATCATCGTTCGACATTATCTCTTTTTGGAAATCTCACCAATATAAATATCCAATTCTTTCACGTATAATAAAAGATATTTTGGCGGTTTCGGTTACTACTGTAGCATCTGAAAGTGCATTCAGTATCGGAGGTAGGGTTCTTGATGATTATCGAAGTCTCTGAAGGTGGATACCGTTGAAGCATTGTTATGTTCACGTGATTGGCGATTTGGAAACGGGATAGCATAAGCTATAGAGGAGCCTGATGTGGATATTTCTTTGTCTCATACGGATGCGGAATTGACAATTTCTACCTAAATCTTAGGTACATATATGCTTAACTGCCTAATTTACTATTCTCCTTAATCTGCACTATATACCATTTTCCTTAATTTACTTTGAATCTACAATTATTTATTCTGAAAATGTCTGCTCTAGCAAGAAACTTGACTAAATGCCAACAAAAAACTGTTGGAACTGCCATCCGTTATGGAAACTGCGTACAGTTAATCACCCCACTATCTACAACAGTTGCACATTTTTCGCACAACACAATGAAATTTTTAATTACCCATGGGATATTAATGCTGTTATGTACCAACCACGCACATGTTAGACTAGTTATACATAATTGAAAAAATAAGTGAACAATTTCGACACTGGCAAAAAAGGGAACTAGTCAACACCACTTTGTTAAACGCATGGAAATATATTGTCTTTTGGTTTACTGGGACTCATAACTACTCAAATTTCGAATAGAATAATCAGATATGGATTAAATTTTGACAGGAAAAAATATTATATAATTCGAATATTACCTGCATATGATTAATAGCTAAGTCAATGCATGTTATTAGTTTTCTCCCATTAAACCATGTTATTAGCTAATGACTATACTTACAGGTTAGGAGTGAATAACATAGATACTCACTTTTTCACATGTTCACATGCAGGTTGGACAGTATGAAGTAGATCTTAACATTAAGTTCTACAAAATGATGCAGTATGGGATACTTTGCTTGCTGATTTTAAATGTCATTTTATATGATGTTTTTGTATTTGAAAACCGAACTGACCTTGAATGATACTCGTTATCTTTGTACTAGTTTAAATCTTGAATGTTTTTATATTGATATTGAATTATACAAACTGAATTGATGAGAATGATCTTGTAGATGTTTTATGCAATTTTATTCAAATTGGGTTAGGTTTTGGTTGACCCATTAAATTAGTAGGTTGGGTTGGGTTGGGTTTTAACCCATTTAATAAATGGGTCTAATGGGTTGGGTCTGCTTTTTTTAAAATAGATTAGATTAATTTTTAAACCGATCCATTTATACCCAACCCAACCCATTTGACACTGTAGCTCCAGCAACATTAGGCCATTGCACAATCCATAGCAAGGCGTTGACACATTTCCAGATCCAGACTTTGAACACATCACTGTCGATTTAGGCAAAATCTCATCACCAACCTCCAATCACGGCTACGTTCACCAGTGAAAATACCCTGGAAACAGCTTCACATGTTCGAGCAAGCAACTAAAGTTCGCAGACAACAAAAGGACAACTGACTCACCATCGAGACTTTCATAAGGCAACAAGCTATATATTAAGTCTGACCGCACAAACTTCGACGACCATCAGTCTAAGAAAGATGTGAATCTCTAGGCCAGACAAGTATAGAAAGCTGCATCAAAATCTAACTTAGGTACCGTTTGTTTTAGAAAAAAAGCACTTTTTGAAGTGCTGAACGAAGGCACTTAATATATTCAGTAGTTTTAATGTCGTTTGGTTGGAATACTCAGTCAGCAAAACTCAGTCAAACCAGCAAAATATCAATAAGCAAATATACGGAGCTTATTTGAACTTTTGAAACATCCATAGATATTTTACAACGGATACCCTTAATTGTTTTTCTCACTATTTACAGCAGCAGTAGCTGTTTCAAAAGCATAGCAACAGTTCCATGGTTGCAGAGCAGAGGTAATGATTTGTACTTTTCTTTATTTTATTATTGTATGTACATCAGTTAATCTTCTCACAAATATCCATCAATTTTGATTTTCTACTCTTCTATGTTATTCATCAGTTTGGTTACGCAATAAAGTATTCTATGTTGGATTATATTATATTTTCTTCTTTTGCTCAGGTAGAGTAGTGAGTACTCTAAAGTTAAATTTTTTAAACCTTGTACTAAATGATAACTAGGAGGTAGCTGTCACGTACCAGATGATAAATAGTAGTTACACAGCTACTAGTAATAGAGGTGTTGCATTCATTATTTTTCATATTTCATTTTTAAGGATTTGATTGGTCCCTTGGTCTTTCTACCTTTTCCCTAAGCAGTAGTCTACTTTATTCAATTCAAGGACCAACTCAGACCAAGCAATCACTTATGTTTTATTATCTAAAATACCATATTTATAATACATATTCAAATGGAAATTTATTAGTGTTGATGAATATTGTTGATCAAACCTTCAATCATCATGTTGGAAAGATAAATATGCTTATTTTGATGACTAATTGAAATATTTGCCTCTATTAGATAATGTAAATGTATGTCGTACATTTACATTGGAAGAAGAGATGGTCTATTGTCTCTTCTTGCTCGTTACATAAAGAACATAACTCATAAATGTTAATTTTCCATGAAACCAATTTGTATTTAGCTTTTGGGATATGCATTTTTTCTTGGATCACCTTTTCCTATTGAACTTTGTCGTACTTTGTTTTAGTTGCTTGATAGACATTTTTAACTTTGTAACCTCCGTTATTAGAGCACGACCATGTCCAAAAATCATCTAAAAACTTTCAAAGCTCGATTTTTAGAAGAAATCTCGGACTGACATCTTGGGTTAAGATCTTAAAATCACGTATGAGATGGATGTCAAACAATTAAAAATCACGTTTGAAATCCCGTCTTGCCCAATTATAAAAGGTGGATCTTAGGAAAGATCTCGGACGAGATGAAGAATATATTACTTTATTGTTCAATGTTCATGCTACACTTATATATGTACAGTCGATTATTAACTACATTTTTTTCGCCATGTATATTACATCATTAACTTCATATTTTACATACACACACAGTACGAGTAGTTACCTTTTTACGTTCAGTTTTTAATTAAGCAGATTATTAATTATTTTCTACTACTAAAAATCTAAGTCTACCAAAGATAGTTTGTAGACTGCATTTTTTTACGTATATTAGATTATCAGAATCAGTAACTGTAACTTCCAAGAGCAGAGCCACTTTTGCAGAAAATCCTGAAATGGAAAAACACTTTCTTGAGTTATGCATAAGAGAAGTCACTAATCACGGGCATAAAGGAGCTTCTTTAACTTTAGACTCGTGGAAAAGGCTAGAGAAAGAGTTTAATACAATGTGGGATGTCAACTACGAACATAAGCAATTCAAAAATCATTATACTTATTTAAGAGATGATTATGCACTTTGGACTTAAATGACTGGACTATCTGGACATGGATTCTGTGCTGAGACGAACACCATACTTTGGCCTCCAGAAAAATGGAATGAGGTCATTAAGGCAAGTTCAATACATATGCTTTACATTGTATTAATAATAATTTAATTATTTTTCTCACATTTTAAAATTAATTTTTCATGTTTACCTCATTGAACAGCAATATCCTAAAGCACAAAAATTTCGAAATAATCCTTTAGAAAATATTGAAATGTTAAAGGTGATTTTTGAAAGTACTTTCGCAAAAGGAGAAAATGCATGGTCCTCTGCATCATCTGACCCACTGTAACGACCCGTATTTTTAACACTTTAAAAATACGAATTAAAATGAAAATTTTGGATAAAAATCCGAAGGAAATAAAATTTTGTGTTGTTAAATGCAAATTACAAGTTAAAATACAAAACTGAATTCTGAAATAACTTATTTGTAAAATAAATATGGATGTTAACTTGTAGTGAATGTAAATAATGAATTGAATTTGATTGTAAACCAAAAATAAATAAAATGTTACATTTAATATTGAAGTTATAATATGGAATCAACGTAAATGAATGTAATTTAATATTACTGTGAATTTAAATAAGATGATAGCTGAAGAAAATGAAAGTAAATGAATTATAAACTATTGATAATAATGTATAAGTAAATGGTTGATTCAATAATGAAAGTGTAAATCGAAATAAAAGAATTCATTTGGAATTAAATAACTTGAATTTGAATTACAATATAATTGAACGTTGAATCTAATATAATCTTTTATATTGGATTTATAATGGAAAATTGCATTGTAAAAGATTGTTAATTACTATGAAATTAAAAATGGAATTTGTGAACAATTAAGATTTGATTTAAAAGTTAATAATTTAAAATTGGGAATTTTATATTGAAATTAAACAGTCGAATAATTTATTTTTCGAATATTGGATTTAATCAAACAATTAAATCGATAATTTAATAAGTTAAATTTCAGAAATAATTGAAATCGAGTTGAATATGATTGAAAATAATTTGTAAAATTTTATCTTATCATATTGGAGTTATAGTAATGTTATAGAACTTTTAAAATTGAATTTAAAGTTAATTTGTGAAAATTGAATATTTTAATATTTAATTATCGATTGAAAATAGCCATTTTTCTAATAGTCTCAGAATTGAACGAAACTAATTCCATTGGATCCGTAATAGTTTGTTATTGTCGGATTTCAATTTTCATAGCAATCGGAGTTATCATTTGACCGTGGCAGCTCGAAACGCATCGAATTGTTTTTAATATTAATTCGGCGAGAGAAATTAGTCATTTTTCAAAAAGTCTCGGATTTCAACGAAACCAGTTTCATCGGATCCGTAATGTGATATTATTGCATGGTTTCAAATTTCGTAATTTTTGGATGTACCGTTTGTCCGGTACAAATTAAAACGCCTTGAAATCGGTTTAAATCGGTTTGATTTAAATTGAGCGTTTTATGTCATATCTCGCACAAACGATCGAATTAGCTTCCGAAACCTGTTCCATTGGGTCCGGAACGCGGGGTAAACCCCAGAAATGCCAGTTACGGTGCGTAAATCGAAGTTCGGAAAACCGGGATGAATAGTGTCGTTCGGTTCCCTATAAATACCCCTCCTCTTCAAAAATAAAAAAAAAAAAAAAAGGAGAAAACCCTAGCCGCCGTTTTCGAATGGAAGGCCAGAAATGCTCCTATCTTCTCCCCTTAATTTCTTTCAATCCGTAAAGCAATTCAACGAACTTCCAACTGCAAAGTTGAAGATCTCATCGAGACGAGGACATCCATACGGTTGATCGCATGCATCGTCGATCGGAGGAGGCGCCAGGGGGCCGCATTCATGCCGAGTTGCGTGCGCAATTCGAGACTAGGGGGAGCACGAGGTGGAGCCGCACTTGGCGTGGGGGCGTGGTGGAGGATGGCGCACGTCAGGTTGGTGATAAGATGGGGTTTCGTCGTCGTTTGGAAGTCGCGTGATTTAGGGTTTGTTCATGAAATGGGTTCGGTCGCGTATAGATGGAGCTGGGGGGAGGAAAGTCGCGTGCGGCTCTGATTGGCTGAAGGTTTAAAATTTAAAATTTAAAATGTAAATTGATGTATGTAAATTCGTTTAATGTTTAAACCGCTGTAACTTTGTCATACGAGGTCGGTTTCGGACGAATCTTTTTGCGTTGGAATCGTTTGGAGCTAGAGAAAATTTTGGGTTAAATCGAACGTCGTTCGATTTGATTTAAAATCGTTTAAGTCAAGGTGAGTGTTTTATAACGCTCACAACGTACTAAATATCTTTATGCTAGTTGAATTGACATTATGAAGTGTTATGATTTTATTTGTCGTTGTTAGATATAAATTAATTGTCATATAGCTGGTTATTTTGAATTAACCGTTGAAAAATGAAATTGACAGTTAATTTGAAATTGAAATTGAATTGCGATTAAATTACCTGACATGGATAACTATGAAACTGCCATGAATTGTATTGACTATTGGATGATGTATTGTGATGGATGTCATTGGTTGATGTTTGAATGTTTGGATGTTGATTTGCTTATATATACTGTTATGCATACATATGATACCGTGATTTAATTTAAGTGATATATGTTCATCCCTGACATTTAATTGAAATAAATAAATAATCACTTGGCCATAGGATAGAAAATTATATACGGACACCGAATTGGCTAAATTAATAATTTTTGAAATCGTCGTTGAAATTTATTTAAAATGTGTTGATATAAAAGTTATAAGTAGAAATCGATTTATAGAAATTGAATTCATCGAAAAATTGAGTTTGGAATGTTGAAATGAATTTTGGTTAAAGGAATTTTGTTAAATAATTAAGTTGTGACTTTGAAATTTGGAAATTGGATATGATTGAATGTCGAAAATTGATTTGTTTAAAGATTTAACTTTTATTCGAACTTTGAATATTTCTAAGAAAAGTTATATGAAATGATATTTCAGGTTTGAGTTTAGAATTGAAACTTGGATTCAAAAATTTGTTATTGAAACAAAATTTGATTTAATGTTTAAATCGACATTTTGAAATTGGATTTGGAATTGAAATTGGAAATAAATCTAGAATTGGAAATTAATTTGGAATTGGAAATTAATTTGAAATTGGAAATTAAAAGTGAATGGAATTTGTTTATTGGAATCGAAATTTATATGGAATCAAAATTTAGTTGAGTTGAAATCGGAATTGAATCGATTAAATCGAAATGGAAATTTGAATTGATTTGGGTAGGAAATTGGGAAGTTGACCGGTTTGACTTTGGAATTTGTTTTAAATGAATATTTTAGTATAAATGATTTAAAATCTATATTCTTTAAATATTGAAATTATTTTGATTTTCAAACTGTTTTACTATATAAATCATTTTTATATTCAAATTATTTTCGATTAAACTATTTAAATATTTTCTATTAAACTATTTTAACTATTTTAATTATTTAAACTACTTAAAACTATTTTCTAAAATTTTCAAGCAGGTCAATAAGGTGAATTGTTTATATTTAAATCTCGAATTTAAATACGAATTGGGTTAAATGAAGTTGCAACCTAAATTGAAATTTGAAATGAATTTGAAATCGAAATGAGATGTTGAGGCGAAAAATGATTTTTGAAACAGAATCTTACATTTGAATAGATATGATGTTTTTGAAATGGATTTGACTTTGAAGCGAATATGATATTTTGATATCAATTATGAATCGATTTGAAATGTAAAAGATCCAACCGGTGTGAAAAATATAACGTAGTTATTAAAGAGACCGGGATCGGATATGGACATACTCTCTGTCGATTCCGAAAACCACTTTAATAACTATATTCGTGGAGTGTTGATCCAGAACGAAGTGGATGGTTTTGGTGAACGTGTTGATTTGAAGAAAGAGAACGATTTTGGATGACCCCTGACATGACTAAAACAGGAGCCGCGCCGGGCCATTGAGGATCGCCATCTCTAGCGGACACACTCCTTCGATACCATGTCTATTACTTTTGTGATTCGATTTGGGTGCACCCCGCGATTTGGGAGTGTTGTTTCGCGGTGTTGGGGTAGTAGCTGCTATGCCCAACATCAGTCCGGATCACGCAACTACTAGTATCCTAGTTGGTATTGCCTCATGTACCTTGTCATACTGATTATCCTATTCGCGACCACTACGTTTTGGTTTGTACCTTGAGTATATGGATTGCCCTCTGGTGACTTCCGGTTTTGGGGAAACTACGGTCTTGTATATGCTCTTGGGAATATAAACTGTGTTAAGGGTGGAATGGGCCATGGCTTAACGCTATTTTAATACTTTTACTTTAGTGTAGACATATTATAATAGCGTATTGTACTACATAGTAGATAGTTTAACGGATCCTTGAGAGATGGAAAATCCCGTAACATCTCTTAAGTTATTGCACTCACGTTGACACTGGATAGGAGATGTCAAAACCCGTAAACATCTCTGACGCCGTCACACTCATATTTTCTTATCCGATTTGACTTACATGAGATATTTTAGTCCTGACTCGAGTGTTTTGTCTTTTCATTACGCTCGGGTCAGCCTGAGCATTTCAGATAAGGTTGAAGATCTATTCTGGAGGACGAAGACGGAGTTTGGTATTACATCATTTGTATTCTACTACTGTATTATTTTTCCGCTGCATTGTTGTGTTATCTCTGATATGTATGTAACTCTGATTTATGATGTATAATAATAATCAAATTTATTTATTTAACAGCTTCATGAACTGTTATTTTATTATTATATCTTGTTCCTTCCGCTGCGAGATTCTGAGTTTGTTTCTGTTCTTTCTTTTCTTTTCTTATTTAACCCCAATAACCATCTTCCTTTTAGACGGTTTGAGTTGGACATGTGTGGATTATTGTCGACTTGAACGGTCAAAAAGGCGGGTCGTTACACTTGGTATCAGAGCTTTGGTTTAGATTACCTTGGCTCTTGTGGGGAATAACTCATTGAAATAGAGGTAAACTATATGAATGAGTTGAGTGTATATGAGAGAGCGTATTTGTAATTTTGATATAAAAATGATTTTATATTGTGTTAATTTGTTCCGTTGAGTATTTATGAATTCTGGTTGGTACTTGGGACGCCAAGGCATCGATAGGAATTTCTAAACACTCGAATAGGACAGATTGACATAATATTGTTTTGGATTATATTCTATATATAAAAGACTTATCTTGAAAATTTATAAATGTTGATTGTATTGGTTGTTAGGAGATGATAATATTAGATTATCATCGTTTATTGTTGATTAGTCAATATTTCTAACTATTGACTATTAGACGATTTTAAGGAATGAAACTTGTAAATATGACTGACAATGAATATAAATGGTAAATAAAATAAAATAAAAATGAATTTAAATTAAGATGGAGAATTTAAATTCCGGTGTTTGAAAATTTATTATCAAAAATTTGAAATGTATAATATAAGTATTATATGATAGTATATTCGATTAGAAATTGTTTTCAAAGGATTTTCAAATGAAGTAAGTGTTATACTCCCCTCTTGACACTAGAAAATGATTCCGGTGATGAGTGCACGCATCATCGACTTTATTTTCGAGAGTCTAAGTGGGGGAGATCACTTAATAGTTTTTCTAAACCCTGTTTTGATTAAAATTGAATTTTATTTTGTATTCTCTATGGTATGACTTGATATATATTAATATAAGTATATATTATTTCAAACTTGATTTGAAATGAAACCGGAGTTGAAATTTTAAGTTCTTTAATATTTAATGACTTTAAACTATTGAAATAAACTAGAAACTGTACTCTTTTGGATTAAATAGAACTTGAATTGAAATTTTCTAAAGTATGTAATGAAAATAAGTATATATATATATATATTTCAATGCTGATTAAAATTTTTCTAAAAGTATGATTTGAGATATAAAGATATTAGTATATATATATATATATATATTTATTTATTTAAAAAAAAAAAGGGTTTAATCGAATCCGGTGTTGAAATTCTTAAGTTCTCTAATAAGGAATGATTTTAATTATTAAACTAAAGTAAATCTTGAATTGTTAGAAACTTATGAATTGAAAAAGGTGAAATTGAATTTAAGTGTTCAAAAAAAAAAAAATTATTAAAATTGTAGGAGTAACCCTTAATTTGGAAAATAATAGATTGGAAATTTATTTAATAGGTATAACACTCAAATTGAATGAAAAGAAGTTGTATATTGTTTAACTACATTCTATTCGCATAGCTATAACTTACCAAATACTTAAAAAGTTTAAAATGCTAATAAGGATAAGTAAATGAATAATATACAAGTGTGATTGCAAATAATAAAAATGTGAAGATCTATTGATAGTTGTAAATATAAAGGAAATTTAAGTTGTAAAATGAATTAAATTTAAAATTAATTAAATATAAAATTAGTAAATGGAAACTAATTAAATTTGAATAAAACTAAATGTCAATAAACTTGGAAGTGTATGAAATTAAAATTTTGACTTGGAAATGTATAATTGATTTAGTGTAGATTATGGATGGATGTTAATATTTGATATGCATTGGTTGTTAGATGGATGGTAATTGATTAAATAGAATTCATTTGTGTAAATGGAATTGAATAAAAGGAATAAAAAAAAAAATTTAACAATTAAATTCAAATTTGAAGCAAAGTGAAATTAAATATAATTGAATTCAAATTAAATTGAAGCAAATTGACTTGAATTTAAATTATGAATGAAACAAACTTGAATAAATTGGAAACAAATCGAATGTAAACTTATTTCATGGATATATAAGAAAATAAACGACTTTGTGTTTGTGATTGTTTCTTTAGAAAAATTGAAGCTTGATGGTTTGTACTTTGAAATAATAAAAGCAAAATTTGAAAAATCCAAAATACTCAAAGAGAGCTGAAATGAAAATAGCCATAACTTTTAAATGGTTGAACGAAATTAGACGATCTTAGACTTTTCAGAAAGCCTGGAAACTGTGCTACATGGTTTGTTTAGAATGTTTTGATAAATACCTTCATCCACTAGGCTTAAAACACCCATATTAGTCGCTGGCCTGGGCGAAGTAAAAATCTGAAGCACATACCCTTAGTATTTTCACCATAACTTTTTACTGGTGTATCGGATTTTGACGATCTTGCACTTCCTGGAAAGCTTAGAGCCTAAGCTCCAACTTTCGTTTCATAAGCTTTTCTTATTTCTGTCATTTAGGAGGTCGAAAATCTGAAATTACATTTCAGGCCTGCGCTAAATTGCACGGGGCTGAAGCGTATCATTTTAGTAAAACGGTCGTAACTTTTGAACGGAAGGTCCGAATTCAATGATTTTGGACATTCTGGAAAGCCTGAAACAAATGCAACAACTTTTATTCAGATTCCATTTTAAAATTTTATCGTTTAGGTGACCAAAAATTAAGATTTGTTTGCTGTCCTGGAATTGGAATTTCAGTTTTGAAGCTAAACATGTTATATGTATGTTGTTTATGCTAAGTATATCGATCTATCTTTATATGCACGGTTCTAACTTGGTTATTGAGCATTTTAGTAGGTAGCAAAGGGGTTGCGCTTCGCTTGTGGAGCTCGCTTCTTCGTTAAATGCAAAATGTAAGTTAAAATGCTAATAAACGCTTAATAGAAGGTACGTTCTCGGATTACAGTTTATGTTGTGGTATATTATTGTGTTCCCCATGTTTTGGGATGCCTCATTCTTGAAATGAGATGTATATCATGCAATTATTACCATGTGAAATTTTTCGGTCCTAGCCGCGCAAAGGAGGTGCTGCCGAAATTTTTCAAAAATCCGGGAGTTAGAAAATTTTGAGAAAAAAAAAATCCTATAACTAAATTTTGCAAATAAGTCGAATATTTGAATGAATTATATCTAAATGATGGTTTCCCCTTCTCCGTTCCTTTTCGAGGACGAAAAGTTTTAAGTGGGGGAGAATGTAACGACCCGTATTTTTAACACTTTAAAAATACGAATTAAAATGAAAATTTTGGATAAAAATCCGAAGGAAATAAAATTTTGTGTTGTTAAATGCAAATTACAAGTTAAAATACAAAACTGAATTCTGAAATAACTTATTTGTAAAATAAATATGGATGTTAACTTGTAGTGAATGTAAATAATGAATTGAATTTGATTGTAAACCAAAAATAAATAAAATGTTACATTTAATATTGAAGTTATAATATGGAATCAACGTAAATGAATGTAATTTAATATTACTGTGAATTTAAATAAGATGATAGCTGAAGAAAATGAAAGTAAATGAATTATAAACTATTGATAATAATGTATAAGTAAATGGTTGATTCAATAATGAAAGTGTAAATCGAAATAAAAGAATTCATTTGGAATTAAATAACTTGAATTTGAATTACAATATAATTGAACGTTGAATCTAATATAATCTTTTATATTGGATTTATAATGGAAAATTGCATTGTAAAAGATTGTTAATTACTATGAAATTAAAAATGGAATTTGTGAACAATTAAGATTTGATTTAAAAGTTAATAATTTAAAATTGGGAATTTTATATTGAAATTAAACAGTCGAATAATTTATTTTTCGAATATTGGATTTAATCAAACAATTAAATCGATAATTTAATAAGTTAAATTTCAGAAATAATTGAAATCGAGTTGAATATGATTGAAAATAATTTGTAAAATTTTATCTTATCATATTGGAGTTATAGTAATGTTATAGAACTTTTAAAATTGAATTTAAAGTTAATTTGTGAAAATTGAATATTTTAATATTTAATTATCGATTGAAAATAGCCATTTTTCTAATAGTCTCAGAATTGAACGAAACTAATTCCATTGGATCCGTAATAGTTTGTTATTGTCGGATTTCAATTTTCATAGCAATCGGAGTTATCATTTGACCGTGGCAGCTCGAAACGCATCGAATTGTTTTTAATATTAATTCGGCGAGAGAAATTAGTCATTTTTCAAAAAGTCTCGGATTTCAACGAAACCAGTTTCATCGGATCCGTAATGTGATATTATTGCATGGTTTCAAATTTCGTAATTTTTGGATGTACCGTTTGTCCGGTACAAATTAAAACGCCTTGAAATCGGTTTAAATCGGTTTGATTTAAATTGAGCGTTTTATGTCATATCTCGCACAAACGATCGAATTAGCTTCCGAAACCTGTTTCATTGGGTCCGGAACGCGGGGTAAACCCCAGAAATGCCAGTTACGGTGCGTAAATCGAAGTTCGGAAAACCGGGATGAATAGTGTCGTTCGGTTCCCTATAAATACCCCTCCTCTTCAAAAATAAAAAAAAAAAAAAGGAGAAAACCCTAGCCGCCGTTTTCGAATGGAAGGCCAGAAATGCTCCTATCTTCTCCCCTTAATTTCTTTCAATCCGTAAAGCAATTCAACGAACTTCCAACTGCAAAGTTGAAGATCTCATCGAGACGAGGACATCCATACGGTTGATCGCATGCATCGTCGATCGGAGGAGGCGCCAGGGGGCCGCATTCATGCCGAGTTGCGTGCGCAATTCGAGACTAGGGGGAGCACGAGGTGGAGCCGCACTTGGCGTGGGGGCGTGGTGGAGGATGGCGCACGTCAGGTTGGTGATAAGATGGGGTTTCGTCGTCGTTTGGAAGTCGCGTGATTTAGGGTTTGTTCATGAAATGGGTTCGGTCGCGTATAGATGGAGCTGGGGGGAGGAAAGTCGCGTGCGGCTCTGATTGGCTGAAGGTTTAAAATTTAAAATTTAAAATGTAAATTGATGTATGTAAATTCGTTTAATGTTTAAACCGCTGTAACTTTGTCATACGAGGTCGGTTTCGGACGAATCTTTTTGCGTTGGAATCGTTTGGAGCTAGAGAAAATTTTGGGTTAAATCGAACGTCGTTCGATTTGATTTAAAATCGTTTAAGTCAAGGTGAGTGTTTTATAACGCTCACAACGTACTAAATATCTTTATGCTAGTTGAATTGACATTATGAAGTGTTATGATTTTATTTGTCGTTGTTAGATATAAATTAATTGTCATATAGCTGGTTATTTTGAATTAACCGTTGAAAAATGAAATTGACAGTTAATTTGAAATTGAAATTGAATTGCGATTAAATTACCTGACATGGATAACTATGAAACTGCCATGAATTGTATTGACTATTAGATGATGTATTGTGATGGATGTCATTGGTTGATGTTTGAATGTTTGGATGTTGATTTGCTTATATATACTGTTATGCATACATATGATACCGTGATTTAATTTAAGTGATATATGTTCATCCCTGACATTTAATTGAAATAAATAAATAATCACTTGGCCATAGGATAGAAAATTATATACGGACACCGAATTGGCTAAATTAATAATTTTTGAAATCGTCGTTGAAATTTATTTAAAATGTGTTGATATAAAAGTTATAAGTAGAAATCGATTTATAGAAATTGAATTCATCGAAAAATTGAGTTTGGAATGTTGAAATGAATTTTGGTTAAAGGAATTTTGTTAAATAATTAAGTTGTGACTTTGAAATTTGGAAATTGGATATGATTGAATGTCGAAAATTGATTTGTTTAAAGATTTAACTTTTATTCGAACTTTGAATATTTCTAAGAAAAGTTATATGAAATGATATTTCAGGTTTGAGTTTAGAATTGAAACTTGGATTCAAAAATTTGTTATTGAAACAAAATTTGATTTAATGTTTAAATCGACATTTTGAAATTGGATTTGGAATTGAAATTGGAAATAAATCTAGAATTGGAAATTAATTTGGAATTGGAAATTAATTTGAAATTGGAAATTAAAAGTGAATGGAATTTGTTTATTGGAATCGAAATTTATATGGAATCAAAATTTAGTTGAGTTGAAATCGGAATTGAATCGATTAAATCGAAATGGAAATTTGAATTGATTTGGGTAGGAAATTGGGAAGTTGACCGGTTTGACTTTGGAATTTGTTTTAAATGAATATTTTAGTATAAATGATTTAAAATCTATATTCTTTAAATATTGAAATTATTTTGATTTTCAAACTGTTTTACTATATAAATCATTTTTATATTCAAATTATTTTCGATTAAACTATTTAAATATTTTCTATTAAACTATTTTAACTATTTTAATTATTTAAACTACTTAAAACTATTTTCTAAAATTTTCAAGCAGGTCAATAAGGTGAATTGTTTATATTTAAATCTCGAATTTAAATACGAATTGGGTTAAATGAAGTTGCAACCTAAATTGAAATTTGAAATGAATTTGAAATCGAAATGAGATGTTGAGGCGAAAAATGATTTTTGAAACAGAATCTTACATTTGAATAGATATGATGTTTTTGAAATGGATTTGACTTTGAAGCGAATATGATATTTTGATATCAATTATGAATCGATTTGAAATGTAAAAGATCCAACCGGTGTGAAAAATATAACGTAGTTATTAAAGAGACCGGGATCGGATATGGACATACTCTCTGTCGATTCCGAAAACCACTTTAATAACTATATTCGTGGAGTGTTGATCCAGAACGAAGTGGATGGTTTTGGTGAACGTGTTGATTTGAAGAAAGAGAACGATTTTGGATGACCCCTGACATGACTAAAACAGGAGCCGCGCCGGGCCATTGAGGATCGCCATCTCTAGCGGACACACTCCTTCGATACCATGTCTATTACTTTTGTGATTCGATTTGGGTGCACCCCGCGATTTGGGAGTGTTGTTTCGCGGTGTTGGGGTAGTAGCTGCTATGCCCAACATCAGTCCGGATCACGCAACTACTAGTATCCTAGTTGGTATTGCCTCATGTACCTTGTCATACTGATTATCCTATTCGCGACCACTACGTTTTGGTTTGTACCTTGAGTATATGGATTGCCCTCTGGTGACTTCCGGTTTTGGGGAAACTACGGTCTTGTATATGCTCTTGGGAATATAAACTGTGTTAAGGGTGGAATGGGCCATGGCTTAACGCTATTTTAATACTTTTACTTTAGTGTAGACATATTATAATAGCGTATTGTACTACATAGTAGATAGTTTAACGGATCCTTGAGAGATGGAAAATCCCGTAACATCTCTTAAGTTATTGCACTCACGTTGACACTGGATAGGAGATGTCAAAACCCGTAAACATCTCTGACGCCGTCACACTCATATTTTCTTATCCGATTTGACTTACATGAGATATTTTAGTCCTGACTCGAGTGTTTTGTCTTTTCATTACGCTCGGGTCAGCCTGAGCATTTCAGATAAGGTTGAAGATCTATTCTGGAGGACGAAGACGGAGTTTGGTATTACATCATTTGTATTCTACTACTGTATTATTTTTCCGCTGCATTGTTGTGTTATCTCTGATATGTATGTAACTCTGATTTATGATGTATAATAATAATCAAATTTATTTATTTAACAGCTTCATGAACTGTTATTTTATTATTATATCTTGTTCCTTCCGCTGCGAGATTCTGAGTTTGTTTCTGTTCTTTCTTTTCTTTTCTTATTTAACCCCAATAACCATCTTCCTTTTAGACGGTTTGAGTTGGACATGTGTGGATTATTGTCGACTTGAACGGTCAAAAAGGCGGGTCGTTACACCCACCCCCTAATACAGATAACATTCAAGTGGAATATGATATTACAACAGAAGCTGATGTAGAGATAGAGGAAGATCGTTTGCCTACTTATGTGGAAGATGAGTTTTTTGATGGAATTGCAATCACCGGAGAGCATAACTGTTTGTTTAATGAGAAGAATGGTGATAATGATTCTACTAAGTTCAAACCTCCTCCATCTACAAAAAGAAAGCATAATTCAGGTGGTGAATCAGTGGAGAAACAAATTGAAGATTTAGTTGGAGTTCTAAAAGACCAAATTGGCAAGGAGGAGACTGGAAAGGGACCTTCGATAGAAGATGTAATTGTTGCCTTAAAGAATTAAAGAACATGAGTGCTATATCCCAACAGGAGTACATCAAAGCTAAAGTATTATTTTGCGAAAAACCAGAGATGAGGGTAGCTTTCTTGGATGAGGAGAGTATAGTTAACAGACTTGAATTTTTAAATTACATGTTAGGCATTTAATAATGTATGATTTGCTTAATATTTTGAAGAAGATGGATTTCGTAGGTTCTATTTCCAAACGAATAATTGTCAAGAGCTACAATAGTTATGTATGTCCAGTTGACATGTTGTATGTAGCTATGTCTTTGCTATTTTATTGAATAGATTAGATATTCGTCTTGTTTTAAGTTAATACATATTTCATGCTGGATAGTAGAGTTGTATGTTGTAACATATTGAGGGTATTTAGTTATTTTACATGATGTGTATTTTGCTTGCATTTTAAAATTCTCATTGCAAACCTGGTAATAGTGAAGAGTATATGTAATATACTTATAGATGGCCTTTTTTTACTTTAATATATGAGCTTTAAGTAATGCATCTAATTAACTTATGTTTTTGATATTTTAGGATGATGTCAAAAAAAAGATTGCTTATGATGTTGTTATCACTTTCAATATTGCTTAAGGTCAAGAAGCGTAAAAATGGCAGACAAAAAGTTTTGACATCTTCCCTTTCTGGAAAAGAGTACATGAAAGAGCTCTTGATCGGTCCTTCATTTGTGATGTATGATAAATTTAGAGTGGATAAATCATCTTTTATGAAGTTATGTTGCTATTTTCGACAAAAGAATTTGCTTTGGGACAGTAAATATATCGATGTTGAAGAGAAAATGGCAATGTTTTTATCCATCATATGCCATAATTGTAGAAATCGTATTGTTAGATATCATTACCAACATTTAGGTCAAACAGTCAGCAAATATTTTCATGAAGTTTTGTCAGCCATGAGAGATTTCACTCGAGAAATGATAATTCCGCCGGATTTTGACAAACCTGTTGAAAATATACAATCTCATGTACAACTAAGAGAAGGTCCTTTTAAAGGTGCAATTGGGGCATTGGATGGCACTTTAGTTGATGCAAATATTCCAATACGAGATCAAATTCCATTCAGAGGCAGAGGTCAGGGTAATTGTTATCAGAATGTTATGGCGGTATGCGATTTCGATATGAAATTCATATATGTCATGGTAGGATGGGAGGGAGTAGCTCATGATTTCAGGGTGCTCAATGAAACAATTCGCAATCCTGTCAATAACTTTCCAATCCCTCCTTTATGTAAGTAAATTCCATTAATTTATGTATAATAATCGTGCTAACATATTGACTTATTTTTTTATCTCGCTATAGATAAGTATTATCTTTGTGACGCGGCTTATACGAATACCAAAGGCTTTCTATCTCCTTATCGCAACACATGTTATTGGTTGAAAAGTTACAGAAATAACACTGCGACAAATAAAAAAGAAAGATTCAACCATGCACATGCACGATTAAGAAATGTCATCGAATGAAGTTTTGGTGTATTGAAGAAAAAAAATTGCATTTTTGTAAAAATGCCTCTATACAAATTTTTCCACCAAAGAGATATTGTTATTGAATGTATGGCGATACACAACTTTCTACGTCGCGTCTCACTAGATGAAAAATTATTTTTGGAAGCCGAGCAAGAAGAAGATGCTGCAAATGATGAAACAAGCCATGGAAATGATAGTAAAGAACCACCTCAAGCTCCACCAAGTCATAGTGAAGTATTTTCATCTGAGTCGCAAGCTTTTATGGCAAATTTGCGTGATCATATTGCCGATCTTGTCTAATTTGTGGCAAATATAATATTATTTTTAATAAACAGATTTATTTTAATTTCCTGTAGAATGCCATTGAATATTTTTCATTTGTATTTGTAACTCATGTCATGTAATTTCATCGTACCATTCAAGTAATAACTGACATTAACAACGAAGGGCAAACTTGTCAACTGATAAGTTATTACAATAACACATATCTATAACCAGCAATCAATCAAACAACATTTCAACATTCAGCATTCAGCACCCACTATTCAGCATTCAGCTTTAGCATTCAGCTTCAGTATTCAGCATTCAATCATTTTAACAAACGAAGCCTAAGCTATTGTAATTAGGACACGGTAGTGTTTATCTCACGAGCAACTCAGTAAAAATGACAAAATCATAACAACTCTGACTAACACGAGGGCCAAAGCACTAGGGTTCCAGATCTGAAACGAAGCACGAGCAATGCTTGTCTAAGGCGACATTAGTGTAGACCAGCCGCGACGACAAAGGTGTAGCGTTTATTATTCTTAGGAGCTACGGCAGAAAATTCGAACAAAAGCATAGAAAATATTTTTAAAGAAAAAGCTTTTTTCTCTTTGGAACAAGGCGAATTGATTGATGATTGCTTTCTTTGAGAAGTGAAGAGATCGGTGAAAGAGTTTACGAAGAAAAGAAGAATGGAAATTTTTCCTTAAGCCCCTCATTTTTTAAAATTTACATAGAGCATTATGCATTTATGAGCATCTTTATTCCTTTTCATTTTGTTTTGTTTTTTTTTCTTTTTAAGCTCGGAACTCTAGATTTTCTAAGATTGAGCTATGGATTTGCAGTTCGGGTTTCTCGATTTTGGAATAAAGTAAAGGCCGGTTTAACTGACATTGGATTATTATGTTCATGTTAGCAGGGATTGCAAGTTCATAGGTGTTGTAAGCATCAAATATTTTATTCTAATAGTAATCTTGGGGCAGCAGTAGGCATTAACATTTTAGTAGCTGAAGCTGATTATATCTGTGTGTTCTTTACTTTTCGTATTTACGTTTTCGTACATCATTTATCTGTTTATCAATGAAATATTTTAAATACCCTATTCACTTCCCCAATGAAGCAGTTTAGGTCGGTGATGGACTTCATAGCTAGGATGTGGGAAATACAGCAACATAGGGGCAATAGTGGCCCATGTCAAAGTTTTTATATATGTTTTATTTATGAAATTTATATTGTATGGACATATATTGGACGCATGTGATGGTGATCGTTTTTTATATTATGTGATGACTAACATTTGGTAGGTAGTTATTGGATATGTTGCTATATTTGACAATTTTATGTTTATCGCATGTTTTTTTTGTTGATTTATTTGTATTTATGAAATGAATTCTCAATGCCTCACACATGCCTGTTTGGGGATGGAACAGTTACCAAGTTTCATAGTTAACAACACCAAGTTTTCCTTCAATAGAGTTCCCTTTTTCACTAACATGATACACAAAGACATATACTAACCTAAGGTCCTTATCGCCCTATGGGTCGTTTAGACTTCACAAATGCATAATGCTCCTTGAGATCTTTTCAACAGTACCAAGCTTTTCATTTTTGGATTAAAGTAGCTCCCCAGAAACGTCTTCAAAAATTATATTCTACAAGCTCCACTGCCCATCATTCAACTGTCCTTGCCTTGAGCTCTTTACACTTTACATTATTCTCCTTAAGGACAAGCCATCTTTTCCCTAAGGGGCCTTCTGCAGATGTAGAAAATAACTCAAGATCGAACCCCCTTCTATTCCCAAATGTCAAAGTGCATTGCATTCATAGTCGAGGCATTGTTTATTCTAAAGCATAAGCACCTTTTCAATCAATGAAGAAGCAATTTTCACCTAGAGTTGAAGCGATTTCCATTCAATTTCAAAACGTTATTCGGTCCAAAGTGTAAGAATTTTTTACAGAAGCAAAAATTCTTTTCACCTAATGGAGAAGTGCCAAACTTCCAGCTTGAAGCACCTTTCCATGAGGTCATACTAAGCACTCTAAAATGCATTTTATCTCAAAGCACTTGTCCCATAAGGAGATATTCACCCCAAGGCACTTTGACTTATTTGTTAAACCTTTCCACCACTTTACCTTCAATTGAAGCATCTACTCGAAGTCAACCTACTCCTTACCTTACACCCAAAAGCTTCCATATAATCAGCAAAATTTAACCATGTGTCCCTACACTGGATATGTAGCCCATAAAGTGAACCCTTGAGGCCAAGGTGTCTATCCATACAGAAATTTTGTAATATGAATTTGTATTTATGACTTGTAATATAATTATTATTCAAAATAAATGTATGCTTTTAGTTTTGTCTGTTACGAGTGCATTCTAAATGTATGAGTGGAAATTACGAAAAATATTATGTTTGTCGTTGATACAAAGAAGTTTGTAAGCGTAAGTTTGAGGTTGAATACATTAACGCTTATCCTTAACTGTTTGTAGTAAAAAGTGCTTCGAGAATTGGGTATCAATACACTTGAAAGAACGGTGTAAGTAATGCTCTACATGTAATAGGCATTGTATTTTCCATGGTTGTTAGGGATACCAAAAAGTTGTGTATGTGTGGTCGTTGTTAAATAATCCCATAGAGATGCATCAAGATATTCTTAAATTAGTTGTATCTAAGTCGGCTAGAAGATCTCACTTGACAACATGGTAGCTTTTAACCTGAGAGTACAATCAAACTTGTGCGCAGTGACAACATTTTGATTATAGATAATCACATGACTCAATCATGGTACATCGTTGTTAGGCATGTGTTAAAATATACGAAGCAAGACAAAAGTAGTTGAAGTCCTGTTAAAGCAGTGGTAAAGTGCTTAATGATATTCTACCACTATGCTTTTACAATTTAACGCTCTTAAATAGCGCATCTGCTTAAATTATTCCTATCTACCACAAAGTCTGCTAAATTAAGGTTTTTAAGCATCCTCTATAGTAGTTTGAATGTAACAAAATAATTTGATTGATTCTCTTTTGAACCTAATAAAAAAATCTATGGTATAGGCTTTATGACTCAACATAAGCTAGTCCACTATTTATGGTACATAAGTGTCAATTGCATGTATCAAGGTGTTCTAGGGTTCGTTTATATATGACCAAACATGATTCTTTTTCGAAACCAATGATTTGTGATTAAATAATAAATGCATTTTATCAATGGATTTATCTCTAATATAGCCTTTTAAACCTCATCAATTTTCTGTTATATTTTTACTATAACCTTTTTGCAATTTCACCACTATGAAATCGTTGAACGCTTTAACTGCAAATGTCAATGCTTGTTATTAACTACAATTGTTATTAAAATATTAGCTATTGATTAAGCTCCACATGTCTAAATGACATATATGTTGACTAAGAGACATCATGCGCACGACGTAACATTGCATTAACTTTTACTTTAGAGGATCGACATTGACCCTCGCATAGATAATTTATAACCATTATGCTTCAACAAAATATGTTTATCACTTTGATTTCCAAGTGCTCAAATATCAATGATGATTTTGTTAGAAATGAATGAGCATTTCATTGGGAAATGTGAGGCATTGAATGCCTTGGGAAATGAATAGTCCCACATCTTAGAATAAAATATACATTTTGTGTTTATATACTAAGATGTGGACACTATTATAGTTACTATGAGACAAAGCATAGCCATGGCGGGTGGTGCAATGCACCATCATGCACACGTGCGCCCGCACACGTGCCCAAGCCCGAACCCGCATCTGTGGCGCGGGCGAATGGGCGTTTGAGGCGTATTAGAGACACTTAGCACTTTGCAGCTGGCTTGGCTTGGCTGTTCAGACTGAACGGTTTTCTTTTATTTTTGTTCATTCAAACTCAAATGGTCGCACCGCTAGGTATAGGGTCGCAAACTTTCCAGCTGTAGCAAATGGTCGAATAGGCACCTATTACCAAATAGGCATTCCCCTCCCACGCCTATATATATGTATATATAAGCTGAAGGAAAACAGGAAAATTCACTCAGCTTTTCCTGCACTTCATCCTCTCCCACAAAACTCTATTTTTAATTAAATTCTCTTGAGTTTGTCATTTCTCTGTGACTGTTGCGCAGCATCATAGAGACAGGTTCGTTTCATCTTGGGAAACAATTGCTCGATATCCTTAAATGCGGTAGAGGGAGCAATATTGCTTCACGGAAATAAAATATTCTGGACTCGGACAATCTAATCGGTATTATATCTATTGCATAATATGTTTATTGCACAGTATTTGTAACAGTTCTGTACTTGTAACAGTTCTATAATTGTTGCAATTTTGCAACATAATCGTAACAGTTTTGTAATACATTTGTAATAATTATGTACTTGTTGCAATTTTGCAACGTAACCATAACAGTTTCGTAACACTTCTATAACGTACTATTAACAATCTTGAAACAATATTTATTTATTATTGGTTGTTTCTGTAGACGACAATGTCTTATGAAAGCAATACTTCTGCACCAACACAGACTGTGATTACTACTCAGTCTGCAACTATGGTTCCAACGATGGCGCTGTCTCATGTACAAAGGCCAGAAAAGTTCAAAGGGATGGACTTCAAATGCTGGCAACAAAAGATGATGTTCTATTTGACGACTTTGGGCCTTGCAAAGATCTTACAGAAGATTGCTCCCATAGCCGAAGAATTGAAAACCGATGCAACAAAACTTGAAGTCTTGAATGTCTGGAAGAGTTCTAACTTCATATGCAAGAACTACATATTAAATGGACTCGACAATGGCATATGCAATGTATACTGTACTGCTCGAACTTCCAAAGAACTGTGGATCGCATTGGAGAAAAAGTACAAAACTAAAGATGCGGGCATGAAGAAATTCATAGCAGGAAAATTCCTTGACTTCAAAATGATTGATGTGAAGACCGTTATCAACCAAATTCAAGAGTCACAAATCGTCATTCACCAACTACACGATGAAAGAATGACTCTAAGAGAATCCTTTCAGGTTGCCGCTGCAATTGAAAAGCTTCCTACATCATGGAAAGATTTCAAAAACTATATTAAGCACAAGTGCAAGAAGATGACAATGGAGGAACTTATAGTTCGATTGAGGATTGAGGAAGATACTAGGAAATCTAAGAAGAAGACTTCGATACCATGATTGCCAAAGCAAATGTAGTCGAGTTAGAGAAACCCAACAAAAGGAAACGTAAGCATGCTCCTAAGAAATAAAAGAAATTTTAAGGTTCATGCCATCATTGTGGAAAGAAAGAGCACAAAGCCACCGAATGTCGTGCACCCAAGAAAAAGAAATCAGAAGCAAACATGGCTGACATTTCAGAAGTCGTGTCTGATATGGACTTATGTGCAGTAGTGTCAGAATGCAACCTTGTTAGTAACTCGTAGGAATGGTTGTAGACATAGGAGACACATGACACATATGTGCAAATAAGTAGATATTTACAACCTACAAAACTGCTACTAAGGATGAACAACTTTTTATGGGTAATTCATCTGCATCAAAAGTCGAAGGCAAGAAAAAGATTGTACTGAAAATGACTTCTGGAAAAGAACTAACTTTGGCAGATGTTCTTCATATTCCAAAGATCCGCAAGAACCTGATTTTCAGATCGTTGCTTAGCAAGCATGGCTTCAAACTACTTTTGTATCTGATAAGTTTGTGTTGTCAAAGAATCGAGTGTATGTAGAAAGAGGATATATGTGTGATGGTTTATTTAAAGCAAATGAAATCATTATTTTGCTAAGCAATGATATGAACAAAATTGAATCTTTTACTTATATTATTGACTCTTTTAACATATGGCATTCTCGATTAGGCCATGTAAATTTTGCAATCTTGCGAAAATTAATTAATCTAGACTTTATACGAAAATGCAAAATAGATTCCAACTATAAATGTTAAATTTGTGCTGAAGCAAAATTGACAAGAACCTCGTTTCACCATGTTGAATGAGAAATTGAACCTCTAGACCTAATACACACAGATGTATGTGATTTTAAAATGTGTCAATCTGGAGGTGGAAAAAGGTATTTCATTACTTTCATCGAGTATTGTACAAGGTACTGTTATGTGTATCTCCTTAGAAGCAAGGACGAGGCATTTGACATGTCTAAACAGTATAAAACAGAAGATGAAAATCAACTCAACAAGAAAATAAAAGTTTTAAGAAGTGATAGTGGTGGAGAATATGAATTTCCCTTTGAGGAATTCTGTGCTGAGCATGGTATTATACACCAAATAACAGCCCCGTATTCACCACAATTCAACGGTAGAGCCGAACGGACAAATAGAATTGTTAAAGAAATGATGAATGCCTTACTAATTAGTTCTGGCTTGCTAGATAACTTCTGGGGAGAAGCTATTCTTTCTGCAAATCATAATTTGAATAAGATACTATGAAAGAAAACGTATAAATCTCCCTACGAACTTTGGAAAAATAGACCATCATCCTACAAATACTTAAAACTGTGGGGGTGTCTTGCAAAAGTGGAGGTTCCTAAACCAAAGAAAGTCAAAATTGGACCAAAAACAATTGACTGTGTATTCATTGGGCACAAAACAGTGCCGCTTATCGGTTTTTGGTACACGAATCTGAAATTGATGATATTCACGTAAATACCATCATTGAGTCGAGAAATGCTATATTTTTCGAACATGTATACCCTATAAAACAGGGTACCAAAAATTATACTCAAAAGAGACCAAGTGAAACTGAAATCTCCAATTCTCTTTAGGATACTGAACAAAATATTGATATTGATCAGCAAAACAGCGTTAATCAACAATTAGAGGAACCAAGGAGAAGCAAAAGATCAAGGACATCAAAAACCTTTGGACTAGACTTCTACACATTTATGTTAAAAGACGATCCATTAACATACAAACAAGTTATGTCCTCCGCCGATGCCCCTTATTGGAAGGAGGCTATTAATAATGAGATCGAATCCATTATGGAAAACCATACATGAGAGTTAGTTGATTTACCTCAAGGATGAAAGACCTTAGGTAATAAATGGATATTTAAGAAGAAATTGGAACCTGGTGGTTCAATAGACAAGTATAAAGCTCGACTTGGGGTTCAAGGATTCAGACAAAAAAAAGACCTGGACTATATTAACACATACTCTCCAATTACTAGAATAACATCAATAAAAATGTTGATAGCAATTGCATCCACACTTAATTTAGAAATACATCAAATGAATGTAAAGACATCATTTTTAAATGGTGAACTGGAAGAAGAAATATACATGAAACAACCTGAAGGTTTCTTAAAAACTGGAAATGAAAGTAAGATTTGTAGATTAAGGAAATCATTGTATGAGCTTAAACAAGTGCCTAAACAATGGCATGAAAAATTTGATGGAAATATGATACTAAATGGATTCCATATAAATGAGTGTGAGAAATGTATCTATTTTAAACATACAAATATGGGATATGTCATTGTATGTCTATATGTAAATAATTTACTAATATTTGGAAGCAAAAAGGAGATAATAAAACCTATAAAAGATATGCTCTCCGTCAAATTTGACATGAAAGATCTGGGAATCGCTGATGTGATACTTGGTGTAAAAATATATAAAACTAACCAAGGATATGTGTTGTCCCAATCACACTACATTGGAAAAATACTTGAAAAGTTTAAACAACACAATATAATATCAGCAAAATCACCCGTAGATTTGAACCAAAACTGGATTAGAAATAGCGGTGATAGTATTTACCAACTTGAGTACTCTCGTATACTAGGCAACATTATGTACATAATGAACTGCACTAGACCTGATATAGCACATGCTGTTAGTAAACTAAGCAGATATACTAGCAACCTATTAAAGAATCACTGGAAAAGTATAATTCGAGTACTAGGATATCTAAGGTATACACAAAGTCATGGACTATGTTATGAAAGGTACGCATCTGTAATAGAAGGGTATTGTGATGCAAACTGGATAACTGGTTCATCAGATACAAAATCCACTAGTGGATATGTGTTTACCTTAGCTAGTGGGGCAATATCTTGGAGATCCTCTAAACAAACTTATATAGCAAGATCAACTATGGAATCAGAATTTATTGCCTTAGACAAAGCCGAAGAAGAAGTGGATTGGCTTCGAGGTTTTTTGAAGGTATTCCGAATTGGGAAAAACATGTACCTCCAATAAGCATTCATTGCGACAGCCAATCAACTATTGGAAGGGCCAATAGTAAGCTTTACAATGGCAAGTCTAGACATATTCGTCGTATACATAAAACTGTTAGACAACTTCTCTTCAATGGGGTTATCATAATTGACTGTGTAAGTTCAAATGATAACATTGCGGATCCACTAACAAAAAGTTTACCTAGAGAGAAGGTTAATATCTTATCGATGGAAATGGGGTTAAGGCCCATAAACTAAAAAAAAAATTAAATGGAAACCCCACTTAGCTGACTGGAGATCCCAGGATCTAGATTCAAAGGGACAACTAAGTTAGATAAACTTGATAGCACTGTAAATATTCAAAACAATTCTATGATAAGTCAGTGCACTACTCGTCGAAGAATAGAACAGGTTTTGATACTTTTAATGATGTCTATACTTGGTAATATTAAGAACCAAGTGGAGTATTGTGAAATACTCTTTATAGAATCACCTATGTGAGTGCGAAGGCGCCGCTTCAATGATAACTATAAGGTCAAATTCTCCAAGCACTCTTGAGACCAAACTGGTGTTCATGGCAAAAACAAACACAAACAGAGAATCATGGAAGATAAGAAACACTTATTGTGTGTTGTCTATTTTAGATTTACATAAAAGACTTATATTTCAAAGACAACCTAAGTCCATGGGTTCGCTAGTAAGTCAAAAGGATAAACACTAGGAAAGTTCAAGGCCAATGTGCTACTTTTACTGATACGATAAATGTTTCGCAAAATTAAGAACAAATTGAGCAATTACTCATTCATGTGGTGGATTGTTAGAAATGAATGAGCATTTCATTGGGAAATGAAACGGCCCGGATTTTTCGTTGTTTGATTCTGAATATTTAAGTGGTTTTAAATATGGATTTTGAATATAATTTGAATTTTGAATGTGAAGATGTTGGTTGAAAATTTTAAAATGAATTTAAATTCCAAACATAGGGATTTACTGATTAAATTTAATTATTGAATTTATAATTGAAAATCATTAAATAATTGGAAATTGGAGTTGTTTATGAATCGAAAAGATTTCTAATGTTGGTATAAATTTAATTTGAATTATAATTTAGTTAGTAAGATTTTAAAACTAAAATTTCAAGCGATTTCTTCAATTTGAAATCGTCGATTTAATCGACGCATTTAAATAGCGATGCAGGTCACAGTCTCGGAATTCGAAGAAACCTGTTCCATTGGATCCATAATAGTGTATTATTATTAGATTTCAAATTTTGTAGCGTTCGGAGTTATCGTTTAGTCGTATGGGATACAAACGCGTTGAATTTAATATCGAAAATTCAATATAATAATTGGGTCCAAAAAGCTATCTTCTTCATACGATCGAATTAGGACGTGAAACCTTTTCCATTGCGCTCAGAATAGGGGTATAATATTATAAATGCCAGGCAGCACGCCTCCATAGTGGTTCAAAATTTTATGATATGTAATGTAAGATAATTGAATTATAAAATAAAAATATATATGAACAAATCAAAGTCAAATCTTAGCCGACAAACATCATACCCAAACCCCCTCCTTCATGATTAAGTCAGTCCCCCACCTTTCTCCTATCAGTTCGATTTCAAATTCAAATCAGGAGATAAAAAAAATGTAAAAAAATGAATTCTCGTTTCAGTTTAAAAACAAAAAGGAAAAATAGGTAACGAAATCATTCAATAGAAAAAAAGGGGCCTGATTCTCTAAATCGAAAATGAAATCAAATACAAGATTATGAATCGCGGCAGCTTGGAAATCGCAATGGAGATGGAGGAGGAAGAAGCTTGCACGCGAGGACAGGGGGATTAAAGACGCGACTGTTCATTCACGCGCACGCATACGCGTGGTCGGCGGCATCCAGGTTAAAGGAGACGGAAAGTCGAAGTTTTCGATGTGCTCGTCATCGACAGGGAGGGGTTCGACTGTTTTGCAATGGAGTTTTGGGCTTGTGTGGGTTTGGGAAGAGGAAGTGACATGAGGGGTTGCGATCGACAATCGAAATGCAGGCAACTTGGAGGCGTGTCGTCTGGGGAAGTTGCTTGGGTTCGGTAGTTCCATGGTGGTCGCGACTGGGAGGAGCATGCACTCGCGTACGCGCGTGCAAGAGGAGGAAGGCCGGTTTCGATTCGCGGTGATGGGGGGGTTGATGGATGATCATTGGGTAGCCTAATTTGGATGGGGGGGTTTGCGAGCTCTGGCTGAGCATTTGGGAAGAAGGTATGTTATTAAATTAAATCGAACGTTGTTCGATTTGGTTTACACTACTAGAAATACAGTATATAGCCACGAAGGCTTACTAACGGCCGCCAACGGCATTTTCCAACGGCTACCAACGGCTCGTTATTTTTTAACTTGCCGTTGGTAGCTGTTGATAACCGTTGGAAATAACGTCGTTTGCGGCCGTTGGTAACCGTTGGAAATTTGCGTATACCTGCAACAGACAGAGACCAAAACATTATTCTCTTCTTCCCCAATTCCACCAAAACCCTACTCCTCCCCTCCTCTTTTCTTGCTCCAACCTTCCCCATGCAACCAACAGCTGCTCCAACGCCATCACTCAACGCCAACATCCTCTCTCCATCCCTAGAAGTCTCCAAAATCAGGTTTTCCTAAAACCCTACAATTTTTATTTTTTCTAATTCTGTGTTAATTTGCTGTTATATTTGTATCCAATGGCATATTGCTTGTTTATTACACCAAACTAAATGCTAATTACAATTATTGTCATCCAAATGTCCAAATTGTTTGTGTATGTATATATTATGCACATATGTAAATATGTTTATAATTTAGTATAAATGCGCATGTGAATTAGCATTAGATTAGTTAGGATTGATTTAAATTATTTTGTGTATGTTTTGTAAAATGTTAGACAAACATGAATTAGTGGACTATTTTACGAACATGAATTATATATTTTGTGAAATAGTAAAAATCATATAATTTACTATATATATATTTAGTAAAATAGTAGAATATAATTCATATAATAATGCATAATATGCTTTATTTTATATATTTAATAAAACGGTAACATAAAAACCAAATTTAAATCCCTTAGTGAATTTTTGGCCCCGTCTGACAGGTGTTGTATATGATCGTTGTATGAATATTCGTTTTTATTGCAAAAAGGATATTCATATTCATCTGATACAATATCTGTTGGATTTGTCCCTGTATTGGACAAGTTACAAACACTATAAAGTAATTACGTTTCGTAAATCATATCGTTATAAACGGTTCAAAAAATTTCGACGGCATTTCCTTTTTGTTCCTTGTGTACATGCATTGTGTACGATACAAGGAACACGGGGGAAGTGCTGCCGAAATTTTGGGAAATCGTTTATAAAGATATGATTTAAGAAATGTAATTACTATTGTGTTTGTAATGGGAAGTAGGATAACCGACCATCACAAAAGGTACAAAAATGTAAACAAAATAGCAAGAAATATAACTTTGTATATAAACGAAAATGGATTATAAAAAACAGTAAAATCTAAAATGTGTTTATCGAATTTGATTAATAGTTTTTTTACTATTGATCATAGGTTTTACAGTAGGAAAAATGGTCAATTATTTTATTGATCGGAGCTGGATGTATCAAAGAAGAGAAATGGGAGGCTCAATAAGTACACATTTTCTCAACGGGGTAAATGTGTTTGTCGAATTTGCTTTAAGTAATATTGGAAACGACGTAGAAATTCGTTGTCCATGTAGTAGGTGCAAATTGTTGAAGCATTTAGTACCGAATATGGTTAGGATTCATTTGCGCCAATATGGTTTCGTAACCAATTATTTGGTGTGGGATCGTCATGGAGAAAGTATAACACGTAACGAAGAACAGTCAATAGAGGTCATTAGTGATGAAGTTAGTACGACGAATCTCATAGAACATATGGTTGAAGATGCAGCACGATCAATGTTCCCTACTGTTGAATTTAATAACGAAGATGTTAACGTCGAAGAGGAACCAAATGTTGGAGCGAAAAAAATATATGATTTATTGGATGCTGCTAAGAAACCTCTTTGGAATGGATGTACTAGCGGCACTCAATTATCGGCAACTGCAGAGTACATTGCGATGAAATCAAAGTACAACTTCACAGAAGCCGGATTTACGGCTGTTGTACAAGCTGCTAAACGCCATATGCCATCAGATAATTTAATGTGCGAAAATTATTATGAAGTGAAAAAACTAATGTCATCTTTCGGTTTGCCGTATCAAAAAATTGATACATGTCTAAATGGTTGCATGTTGTTTTGGAAAGATGATGTCAGTCTTCGGAATTGTAAAATATGTAATCAAGAAAGATACAAGCCAAGGATAAAAAAGGGAAAAGAAGTTCCATACAAGCATATGCATTATTTACCTATCACTCCTAGACTTCAAAGGTTATATGCATCATCTGTAACAGCGCATCATATGAGATGGCACAGTGTGAGAACACCTGAAGAAGGTACGTTAACACACCCATCTGATGGAGAAGCATGGAAGTATTTTGATAAGAAATATCCCGATTTTGCAGCGGAGAGCCGTAACGTTAGACTAGGTTTGTGTACTGATGGATTTTCACCGTTTTCTCAGTTTGGTTCTAAATATTCATCTTGGCCTATAATAATCACACCTTACAATCTACCCCTGTAGATGTGTATGAAAACTCCATATATGTTTCTCACAATTGTCGTCCCTGGCCCCGATGATCCGACACAGGGTATCGATGTTTACTTACAACCGTTAATCGAAGAGTTGAAAACATTGTGGTACGAAGGAGTTGAAACATACGACATATCAAAAAAGAAAAAATTTCGGATGTTCGCTTCTCTGTTATGGACTATTAGCGATTTTCCTGCATATGCAATGCTTTCGGGTTGGAGTACGGCCGGTCGTTTTGCTTGTCCTTACTGTATGGAAGAAACACGAGCATTTTCTTTACGGCATGGGAAGAAAATTTCATGGTTTGATTGTCATCGACGTTTTCTCCATATTAATCATACTTTTAGAAGAGACAAAAAAAACTTCATAGCTAATAGACATGAGACTTTACAACCACCAACGATTTGGTCAAGTGAAGATATATATGAACTTGTAAAAGATTATCCAAAGATACATGAAACCGGGCAGCAAATTGAAATCCAAGGTAAATCGACGTTTCATAATTGGTGCAAACAGAGTATATTCTGGGAGTTGCCTTATTGGAAAAATCTCTTAATCCGTCATAACATTGACGTGATGCATAATGAGAAAAATGTATTCGATAATGTGTTTAATACACTTTTGAATGTTAAGGGAAAGACTAAGGACGATCTGAAATCAAGACGTGATATAGAAGAAATATGTAATCGTCCTGAGCTTCATATGAATCCAAATGACACTAAAAAACCCAAAGCATGTTATGAATTAGATAACAACCAAGTTAAAGTACTGTTAAAATGGGTGGAAGGATTACGATTTCCTGATGGAATTTCATCTAATCTTCGTAGATGTGTCGACTATAAGAAGCATCATTCTTTTTCTCTCATTATTTCAATGATCATGTGAATTTATCATTTCAAAGTGTTGTGCGTAATGATGAGGCCATCGAACAAGATTTTTCTTCTGAAGCAATGTTATCTATTTTTAAACAACATGGTCGACATGCTGGAAAATGTGTAGAAGTATGGTTAGATGATAGAGATTACCATGCAGCACACACGTATATTCTTCTTAATTGTCCAGAAGTTGCACCATTTATTAGGTAATTATCAAATTACAAGTTTTGATAAATTTAATTTAATACTGCATCACATATATATCATCTCATCATCATTACATGCACCACATATCATCATCATTTTATCTATGTCTATAATTAAAAATGAAACTTTTCAACAGGTATTATGTCAGGCTCCAAACGTCGTAGCTCTTCTCGCTCGGCCGGCGAGAGTAGTGGTGAGCCTCCGGCTCGACCACTTGTATATTTGCAGCCGAAGGCTGATGGAGCGTAAGTATCAAAATTAAAATGATAACAATATAAATTTGTTCATACATATATATACTTGTCTAAAGCTTTGTTTTATTTAACACAGGGGATTTGATTTGGAGCCCTCAGGAGTTGTGCTTGGCATTTCCAAGCAATCATATATGAGCAGGATGACAGATTGCTGGCCTAAGTGGAGTAAGATCCCTGACCATGTCAGGGAGGCCATATGGCAGGATTTTCTGGTGAGTTTATATATACTACTTTACTATATGAATAAGTATAAATGAACACTTAGTAATGTTTTCTCTTTGTACAGGGGCAAGTGGACTTGGCGGAGGCCGATGTCGTCATGGTTCAGCGCCACTGGAATTCGAAGGTCGCCAAAAATTACAGGGAGGTAATGTCAGCTCTTAAAAAATCGAGGAAGAAACCGAACTGGATGGGCGCTTCCGTATGGGATTCTTGGATGAGGTGGTGGGAGACTGACGAGTTCAAGGTAAATGTTCTACCTAATATATAGTTAATTATTTCGCAATTAGTATAAATATAATATTCAATTTATAAAATTGCAGATGGAGTCGGAGAGGAACTCTGCCAATAGAAGTAGGAATCCTGTAACGCATCATGGCGGATCCAAGTCTTTTCAGCATCACCGTGAGGACTTGGTAAATTTATCTAAACCGTTATTACATTTTGTATATTAATTAGTTCGGTAATTAGCTATGAAAAATTAAAATATATAAATTATTTATTGCAGGAAAGATCGGTTGGACGTCGCGTGTCTATGATGGAGGTATTTACCCGCACCCACGCATCAAGACAAACAAACAATGCTGGCAATATTACATATCAGTGGGATGGTGATGATAAGGCGACGGCTGCATATGTATGCATATTTTAAAACTTATTTTATTAATATCGATATGTTTAAATCCTATTCTACTAATTTTAACCTGTAATTGTTTTTTATTTTAGGCAAAGTTTCAGGAGGCACGGGCAGAGCTGCTTTCAGAATCGGATCGCGATGAGTTGACGGTAGAGGAGGAAGATAATATTTTCGACGTTATTATGGATCCGACGCAGCGGAATAGGCGCTATGGCTATGGAAACCAAGCGGTAATCTTATAAACATTGCAATATTATATTTAATAAATTAACATATAGATACACTATACATGATGATTTCTAGTTGAGTTAACCTATATATTTAATAAGTTAACCTATGTATTGTAATAAAAATATGCATTTATTTGTGGTATATGCATTGCTTAAGATCACGTCATTTACGTTTCTATATTTTAAAATATACATTGCTTAAGAAAATGATTATAATACAAATGTGAACATCTCATATTCTATTTGCAGGTTCGGGCAGCTCAAAAGGCGTGTGACAAAGCTGAAATAAAAGAGCTTAGAACCATGGTTGAGCAGTTGCAAGAGCAGGACTGTCTTCGCGCTATACAAATGGAGCAGCTGAATCAACGTTTAGCGGAGTACGCGCAGAGGCATGGTTCCTTCCCTTCATCGTCTGGTGCTTCCGGAGGTGATGATGATGCTTGAGAGGTATGATGATTATTGTTTTGTGGTTGGTTATTGTATATATTGACTTTGAGGTGGTGAGGATTGTGTTTGATGGTTATTGTGTATGTATTGACTTTGAGGTGGTGAGGTTTAAGTGTTTGCATTGTATATATTGACTTGAATATGGAGTTGGAGTTGGTGAGGGTTTGGTTGTAATGTTTGAATATGGAGTTGGACTTGAATATGTAATGTTTGATGTTGATTTTTGGTTGTTTATATTGTTTGTGGTATAATGTGTTGAATATGTGATATATATGTGAAATGGAGTGGAAATGGAATGGAAATTGATATATATTGATTGTGTGTGGCTGGAAGGTGAATCGCGTGCTGCTATAAAAAAAAATTCACCCAGATTAGCAACGACTACCAACGGCTAACAACGGCTTATTGGTCAGTTTATTGCAACGGTTTCTAACGGCTACCAACGGTTTTATGCCGTTGGTAGCCGTTGGAAATTCCGCGTTGCTTCCGTTGGAAGCTGTTGGAAGGCGTGGTACGCTATTCCAACGCTATTTCCAACGGCTCCCAACGGCCGCCAACGGCTGGGAGCCGTTGGAATAGCCTATTTCCCTTGTAGTGTTAAAATATGGATGTTCGGAAAAATAAAAATCAATGTCAGTAAATCTCACTCATTTGATAATTGGCTTCAATTTTAATAGTTAAAATTATTTATTGATTGGTTGGATGAATGGATGGTTATCTTTATCAGTTAGATGTTATATCATATTATATATAATAGTATATATATATATATATTAGTAGTTGGATATATACCCGCCTGTTTGAGCTGATGAGACCCTATGCGCCCCGCATAATAGCGGATGACCATATATACCGCGATATCCCCCTCGAAGTGGGATTGGTATTTTTATGTTGTATTAACATCTACCTGTGCAGTTAATGCCCCGCTATAACTCCGATATATCTTATAGCGGATTCCTACCGCTACGATTTTTCCATATATCCCCAACATATAGCCTTTCCGCTTTAATCCCCGCTATTTCCGCTATATCCTGTTATTTCCGCTATATTCCGCTATTTCCGCTATATCTTCTATAAAAAATTGGATTGAAAAATGATATTTATACGCTATAAAAATTATGAAATTAATTAATTTCATTGAATTTTTTATATATGTTTAGAAATGATAATACTCTAATATTCTACTAAATTAAATTAAGTTATATAACAGTTTTACGTTCATTTACAATACATTTGCACATATTTTTATTTAAAATTATTTTTGTATTAATTATAATTCAATTGAATGTTAATTTTTCACATAATTACTATCTATATATTTGTAAAAACAAGTATGGGATTTATATGCTATTTTAGAGTAATCCGATATATCCCGCTATATCTTCGCTACATCCCCGCTATGACTTTTTGCACCTCTACCGAATTGAATCCACCGAGCGCTTTAACTGCACAGACATCTACGGATGCAGGGAAACAGGTTGGAGGGATTCAACTGGATTTCCCAAAATTATATTGATCGTTTTTCATAAATAACACTACTAGAAAGGCTTCGTATAGCGACGAAGCCTAGCGACGGTTTGCGACGGCTAAAAAAAGCGGTCGTCGCTAACCGTCGCTAGCCGTCGCTATACGAAGTATACAGATCTGCCGAGACCTGCAGCTCCTTCATTCCTTCTTCCCCATTTTTTTCCCCCAAATCACTTCCTCCTTCCCCCCCGACGCCCCCCGTCACCATAGCCATCGCTCCAGCTTTCAACGCCTCCAAATCACCCAAAATTACGTCGGTATGCTTCTAATCTCTATTTTGAATGTAAATTTGATATTTTTAGGTTTAGTTTAAACCCTAAGTCAATTATGATTTGTTGTTAAATTGGGTATTAGTAGTGTTGTTAGATTAGATATTAGTAGTGTTGTATGTTGATTTGATAAATTAATTAGTTTATTATCATGAACTTGAATTATTTCGTATTACATTAACTAGTTTATCATGATGATCAAGTTGAATAAATGGTTGATGTAGATGATTAGTGTTGGCGATTAATATGGTTAGTTGTTTTAGGCGAAAAAATAGTGTATATTAATGATTAACTTGGTTATTGATAAGTTTACATGAAAGTATTTCATAGTTTATGAAATTGATAAATTACAAATTTAAGTTGTTAAAATCTAAATTCTGCAAATATGAGTATTACAAATTACAGTATTGTACAAAAATAAAGTTTATATAGTATTGTACAAATTTAAGTTTGATAAATTACAAATTACAGTATTGTACAAAAATAAAGTTTATATAGAAAATTTAAAAATGAATATGAGAGCCTTTAAAATTATACAAATATCTAATTTTTTAAAAAAATTAGAAAATGACTTTAAAAACAACTGATATTATACTGAAATCTATTTTGTAATGAAATTAAGAATTGAATATAACAACAACAAAGATTACGCTAAAATCTATGTCGTAAAATTAAGAAATGAATATTGTACTAAAATTGTTAATTGAATGTTGAACTAAAATTTAAATATACAAATTTATTAAATAAAATTTAAATAGTTGAAACATTGTCAAAATTTGAAAAGAACAACAATATTTTGATAAAATTTAAAGAAATTTTTTAATCTCTTAGATTGGCTTTGGCCCCGTCTGGCAAGTGTTGTATATGATCGTTATATGGATGTTCGTTTTGGTAACGGAACGGACATTTATATTCATCTGATACAATATTTGTCGGATTTGTCCCTGTATTGGACAAGTTACAAACACAATAAAGTAATTACATATTATAAATCATTTCATTTTAAACGGTTACAAAATTTCGATAGCGCTTCCTTTACGTTCTCTGTGTACACGCATTTGTGTACGATACAGGGAACAGAAGGGAAGTGCTGCCGAAATTTTGTTGAACCGTTTAATCTGAAATAATTTATAAAATGTAATTACGTTATTGTGTTTGTAATGGGAAGTAGGATGACTGACCACCATAGTGAAAACCGAAATACTAAAAAATTAAAAAATCCCATGAATTTTTTATTTTGAATTTTCTGCAACGGTGAACTGTTTACAATGGAGAATGGTTGAAAATTAATGATTTAAAGTGTCTAACATACATTTTCAAATCAGGAAAAATGGTCAATTATTTTCTCGACCGTACTTGGATGTATGAAGTCAGAACTGGAAAGAAGGGGTCAATAAAGCAACATTTCTACAACGGTGTACACGAATTTATTAGATTTGCTAAATCTAATAACCGAAACAACACAGAAATTCGTTGCCCGTGTAGTAAGTGCCAACATTTGAAGCATTGGAAACTGGATATAGTTGAAGTACATTTGTATCAATATGGTTTCGTGCCTGATTATTATTTCTGGGATCGTCATGGAGAACTTGTTGAACCTACACCTAATACTGAACTATTAGAGGACGGTAATATGATGACGAATCCGATAGAAAATATGGTGGATGATGCAGCACGATCAATGTTTCCTACAACTGAAGCTGTCGATGAAGACGAAAATGTCGAAGAAGAACCAATTGCGGGAGCTAAAAAAATATACGATTTGTTGGATTCTGCTAAGAGGCCGTTGTGGGACGGATGTAATAGCGGAACCGAACTTTCAGTAACCGCCGAATACATAACTATGAAATCAAAATTCAACCTTACGGAAGCTGCATTTACAGCAGTTGTACAAGCTGCAAAACGACACATGCCACCCAATAATCTGATGTGCGATAGTCATTATAAAGTAAAAAAATTAATGTCCGCTTTCGGTCTACCGTACGAGAAGATAGATGCATGTGTGAAAGGTTGCATGTTGTATTGGAAAGACGACGTTGTCCTCAGAAAATGCAAAATATGTAACGAAGAAAGATACAAACCAAGAAAGAAGAAAGGGAAAGAAGTCCTGTACAAGAGAATGCATTATTTACCCATCACTCCCAGACTTCAAAGATTATATGCATCTTCTGCTACAGCCTGTCATATGCGATGGCATAGTGTGAGAACAGCGGAAGAAGGAACTTTGATACATCCATCCGACGGAGAAGCATGGAAACATTTTGATAAGACTTATCCCGCATTTGCTGCGGAAAGCCGTAATGTCAGACTTGGTTTATGTATGGATGATTTTTCACCATTTTCACAGTTTGGTAGTAAATATTCATCCTGGCCAATTATCGTTACTCCGTATAATTTACCTCCATGGATGTGTATGAAGACACCATATATGTTTCTCACCACTGTTGTTCCCGGCCCTCATGATCCAACCCAAGGAATTGATGTTTATTTACAACCATTGATCGACGAGTTGAAGAAACTATGGTATGAAGGAGTCGAAACTTACGATGTATCAAGGAAAAAAAATTTTCGTATGTTCGCTTCTTTGTTATGGACTATTAATGATTTTCCTGCATACGGGATGCTTTCTGGTTGGAGTACGGCCGGTCGTCTAGCATGCCCTTATTGTATGGAAGAAACACGAGCATTTTTGTTACGATATGGGAAGAAAGTTTCGTGGTTTGATTGTCATCGGTGTTTTCTTCATCCCAATCATACTTTTAGAAGAGATAAGAAAAATTTCATAGCTAACAGAGAAGAGAATCTGAAACCACCCAAGGTTTGGTCAGGCGAGGAAATATACGAAATTGTAAGGGACTATCCAAAGATACATGAAACTGGAGTCCAGACTGAAATCCTAGGAAAGTCAGACATTCATAATTGGTGCAAACAAAGTATATTTTGGGAGTTACCATATTGGAAAGATCTCTTACTCCGACATAATATTGACGTGATGCACAACGAAAAGAACGTGTTTGATAATCTGTTTAATACAATTCTGAATGTAAAGGGCAAAACCAAGGACGATTTGAATTCAAGGCTTGATATAGCAAACTATTGTAAGCGGCCGGAACTTCATATGAAGCCTAATGACAATAAAAAACCGAAAGCGTGCTATGAGCTAGACAATAAGCAAGTAAAACTCGTGCTAAAATGGGTGGAACTGTAACGACCCTAGATTTTATTTTATTTAAATTGGTAATTTAAATAATTTTTGAATAAAATTTGTGAAATAAATACATATATCTTGATAAATCAATACGATAGAATACAAATAAAATAGATACAAAATATAATCAAAGGAAATAGGATAAAATAGGAGTTCACTCGTATTCTTAAGTAATAAAATAAACAAAGAAGAAAATACAAACACTTGTAAAAGAATGAAACAAAAATATATATATATATAAAACAATAAGTATTGAAGTAAAATTTATAATAAGTATTTGAGTTAGAAATAGATATATGTATAAGATAAATTAAAATATAAAGTGAAACCATAAATAAATTTAAACAACATACTACAAAGTGATAAAACAAAACAAAAGAAAATACACATTCGAATAAGAAAAGGATGTATGTATGTAAACATGAAACCTGGCATAAGAAAATATATATATCTATCTATGTACACTTAAACAACACAAGATAACTAATGCCATATCATTATCATCTCAACATTATCATCTCAGCCGAGATAAGCAAATAAAAAGAAAGAAACAAAGTATATAAAATGAATAGCTTGTAAAAGAAGCCATCAGACCTGCATCGTACAAATGAAGAAAGAATATATATTTTGTACAAGACAATTGGTACCAAAATCCCTTTAGCCACCAAATTGTGTTCAGCCGAAGTCAACAAATATGTTTAAGTACAAAGACAAGTATATAGGCTGCAAAAGGAAAGAGATAAGCATGAAATGAAAATAAGTACAAGATAATTTATGCAAGCCTACAAACAAGAAATATCACTGGCTATAGTACACGAAAATATAATCACTTGTACAACCATCTCAGCATAAACAAGGTCAACTCGAAAATGTATCAGCCTCCATTTCTCTGATCTATGTTGTACAAACAATATTTTATCCCTTGTACATAATATATTACCCTGTAAACTCATTTTTGTATATCAGCCTTCTCATTTTTTTTTCAATTCATTTTCGTTCCATTCCAAGATATGAAAACTGAAGTAAAAAGGTTATCAAAACTTAAACAAAAAATTCAAACAGCAATCAAGGGAGAGTTTAAAAGTATTCAAAGCATTCTCAGTTTTCAGATACAAAGCCTGTTTTCAAAAATTTGGGTGCTCTGTTCTTCTTTGAAAATAAGGTGAGTAAACATCTGTTTTAAAAAAAAACTTGAATTCTGATCATATGTTGATGAATGTGATAAATTCTTGAAGTGATAATATTTGTGTAGATGTGAAATACATCTGCATATCTATAGATAATTTGATGCCTGTCTGTGAATAAGTATATCTGCTTTGTTCTAAGATTACAGACTTAGATTTACTTCAAGATTCAATCTCTCTTCCTTTCCTTTTGGTTTCTGGAAATGATTGTGACAAAGTTAAAACATTGTTTAAACCTATATTTTATTCCAGTAATAAATCAAAGCAAAGAAACATGTTTTTTTTCTGGAAAATGTAAAACACAGTCACAACTTAAAATATGCAGAGATTCGAACCTCAAAAATTTTGATTTTTGTAATATCATTGGAATCACCACTGGAAATGATGATTTTTGAAAGCAAAACTAAATTTTTTCGTTAAGTTTTCAATGAGATATGGGGATTGATTAGAAAATGGGATTATTGCCAAATTCCGATGATCAAAACGATGGTGGGTCTCGAGTTCATCGTCACAGCTAGAACGAACGTTCGACATCACTAGAAAAATGCGAGTAGAATTTATAAAACCTTAGATTTTGAATTCGAGATCAAATTAGGGTTTAAAGCTTGTGTTTATCTGGTCGAAGTCATGAGTTAATCGCGTCGTCCCCACCGTGTTTCTGGCGATCGCACCAGGGGGAGCAGGGAGTGGAGGCTTTGGCGAATGCAGGGACGGGTCGGCGAGGTTGCTAGGGATCGATAGTGGTCAGGCGATGGGTTCTTGTGGTCGGAGTTTGGTTCCAGTGTTGAGTTGAACGACTCGTTTTCGAATCGTACTCGGTTTTGGTGATTTGAGTGTTCGTGGCAACTCAGGGGTTGATGAGTGATCGGTCGACGATCGCAATGTTGGCCGAAACTCCGGCGAGTGGTTGTGCATGTATACGTGCATTCGTGTGTAACTGGGTTCAAACATTTTTGGGGAAGGAGGAAGAAACTCGGGGGAAATGGGAGAGAGCTCGGGTCTGAACTCGAAGTAAATGGAGTGTTGGCTCGAGTTATTTGTTTTGTTACAGTTTAAACCTGTAGCACTTTAAAATTTAGATCTGGGGTTTAGATTGAAAGCAGGGATTTAAATTAAGTTTAAAACCAAGTTTAATTCTGATTCAAATCTAGTTTGAACTCGAGTTTCGAAAAATAATAATAATAATAAAGTTTATAAAATTTAAATTTGTTTAACCACCTAAAAATATTTAAGTGGGTTGAATTTTAAAGATAATGATTTAAATTTGTAAGTAAGAGTTAATCCAGGATTCAAATACAGATTTGGATTCTTGTGTTGAAATAAAAGAAGTTTTTAAATTTAAAATTTGTTTTAAACAGTTTGAATGATAAAGTGAATTTTTTTAAATTGATTTAATGAATAAGATAATTAAGGAATGACTTCTTTATTTAATTTATAAATTAATGATCTAGATTAATTTATAATTAGGGATTAATTTGGAAAGTAATTAATCTGGTATAAATTAATTATAATCAGATATTAATTTATCTTACTTATGGATGTTTGGATTCTAGTGAATGTTGAATTGTTTGATATCCCTGATATATGATGCTTTGTGATACATCCTGATTTATGTTGTAATTGATTATCTGCGATATATATATCTGTGATTTCTGTTTCTGTGATATATTACTGTGAATATGAAACCCTTGACCCGTAAACGACATTTGAATTTCGATGCGACAGGGAGTCGGATTCCAGTTGGTTATCCAAAACCCACATCGAATTATAATAGTGAATCTTTGTGACTGATAAATTTATTTTATCTATGAATCTATGAATGAAGATAAGCGTTATCGATTATACCGCTTATCGATATATCTGTGATGATTGATGTTGTTGCACTATTGTGTGAAACCCCTGGACCACACTCTTACACACACAAATATGGATTTCACGTGGAAATCGGTTAAGTCACAGATGATTTAAATTCAATGTTTTGAAATTGAAATTTTAACTTCAATTGATTTTGAAATTGGAGATTTGGGTTTAAAGTAAAAAGCTTTTGAAATGGAATTTCAAAGATAAAAGTTATTTTGAATAACTTAATCGAGTTTTGGAAATTTAAATAATTTGATTTAAATTTGAATTCAAGTTTGAAATTGAATTCTATGATTTGAAACTAGGGATTACAGATGCTGTATAAGTTATATATGGGTTAAACCATTTTAAAAGTATTGATTTGGGAATTTGAATTTAATTCAAGGGTTTTAACTCGTGTAAATATAACTGGATTTTTCTGAGAACGAAACTATTTATTTTCAAATAGTAAAAGCTTTCACAAAAGTAATGAACTTCCAATTTGTGTTAAAAAAAATTTCAAGTTTGAAATAGAATTGAAATGTTTTGAAAACTATGAAATGAGTCTTTGATTTCAAAGACCGGATGAGTTAATCTAACTTGAAATGGAATTGTTTTGGAAGACTATGAATGAATGAATCTTTGGAAACGAGTTTTGAAAGCTATAAGTTAAATCTTGATTTAAAGATTTAACGATTTAACCAAATTGAAATGGAAATCGATTTGAAAATCTATGAATGAATCTTTGTGAATGGGGTTAACTTTGTGAAATAAATCTTTTTGTTTAAAAGATTAAAAGTGTGGAAATTGTTTAAACCATTGAAGGTTTTTGAATTAAATCTTTTTATTTAAAAGATTGGAAATGGTAATTTGTTTTACCATTCGAATGAAAAGTTTTAAGCTTTAAGCTGTAATTTAACTGAGACCCCAGTATCCATATGATTTTTTAATTGCGCTCGTTATTCGGTTTAGCCGGGAGAGGACCTTTGTGTCATATAACCCATTCCGAATAGTGATACGACGATATGGATAGCATTTGAAGACCGGTGGTGAAGACCGGGTATTTGCGAGAGCGATATGATGACCTATCGATTTTCTCTGCATCATGGCTCCGGTATAGAGATTCCCTAAGTGATGGGAAGTCCGATCGAGATTGTGAATACCCGGATTTGCAAGGGCTTCTTCGGAAGTGCCTTCGGTTCTGTTCGAACCCGGAACAGACTTGTATGGATGTATGTCTGACGTTACACTTTGAGATGTAAAGCTGGTTTCTATCAAATACATTTCTGTTGGTGGCGGAGAATTTATTCTCTTAGCTTAACACCCTTCTCTGAGACGTACGAGCTCAGAGGTTATGTAGTTGATAGTTACTAGTGATACATTCCCAATTTGGTAATGTGGCATACGAAGTGCTGCTGATCATTTGTTGATCGAAGCGTGGCTTTGTGAAAAAGCGTTGCTTTGTGGACGAGACTTCGTCGAGCCTCACAACCCGGTAATGGTCGAAACAGGAATGTTGCGACAAAGGTTTGTAGGGGTAGCGCCCCTAGGGTATGTCATTTCCTTCTGGATAAAGGGTGGTATCAAGGTATGGAGCCCAGATACTTAACTCATGTGGACACGGTAATTTATTACTGTATGATGTTGCTTTGTTGGTTTTCGGGATCCCGCGGATAAAGGTCGGTAACGACCGGGGGATGACATGACTCGTGTGTTAGTTACCTAGTTACAGCTGTACAGCGTGAGGTAGCGTCAGTGTGTTAGTTACCTAGTTACAGCTGTACAGCGTGAGGTAGCGTCGGCCTTTTGTTTGCAGAGATCCGGTTAGGATCCGGGGCGTCTTTCCAGAGGCGTTTCTATTTCGGTAAGGAAGTTCCTTAGCCTGATCATTTGTTGGAAATCCAAAGAAACAATACGAACCCTGTACGGTTTTAGTTGTATTACCTGCTATGGAATGTGGCGGTAACCTGCTACTGAACGTAGTAGCTATAGTAGGCATACGACAATTGTTGTATGTTGGCTAAGATTGATATTATATTTTCAAAATGTTTTCTTCACTATGCACTAATAATAATAATCCAATGATTTTGCGTAGTAAGCATTTTTGACTATCATAAGAAGAAATCTCCTCCAATTCTGCGTTTGCATTGTGTGTGTGGTGGGAGGTCTTATGGTAGTTTCATTTTCGAAAAACATTGCGGATTTCAATGTTTAAAAGCCTTTTGTGTTTGTTTAAAGATAAACTGTTTTTGTTGCTCACACCAGTCCCATGACTGATCCGGAGTTTATTGTTCCCTTCCTAAACTCTGGGTGCCCACTATTTTCCACACGGGCAGTCTAGAGTTGGGTTTTCTCAGATATTCAGGTTTAGTAGATTATCTGGAGCTAGTTCAGTTCTTGGAGTTCATGGACTGACGTTGCTTATCTTGGAGCATTCTATTGGAGACATTCTATCCGATGTTGGTGTTATCTATTTTCTTTCCGCTGCTATTTCTTGTATCATATCTCTGATGTATATTGATATCTGTTGTATCATTCTGTTGTACCTGTCATTGTATCAATGTTATGTAATTGATATATTCTTTTTCCGCTGTGTTGTTATACTTACTGGTGTTATAAGCTCCGGCGAATCGGATTTGAACGGTCGAATCTACGGCATTCTATTACAAGGTGAAGTACGGATGTTGATTTTCGAACGCGAAAAATCCGAGTCGTTACATGTGGTATCAGAGCTAAGGTTGAACTTTAGCTCAGGAGTATAACACGTTAAGTAGCTCATTAGAGATAGAGTGAAGTAAACTCTAGAATGAGTAATTCTCAGATATCCATCCGTATGCCTCAGTAAATTCTCTTACTATCCATAGATAGTGAGTGAGTGCAAGAAGAGGATGAGATAGGGGACAGGAGAATACGATTATAAATGGTCAATATCCTGTAACAACAAGGAAGCAATCTTTTCTCTATCAATCTATTTTGTTCGTCATCTTTTTCTCAATTCTTCGATAATTTCTGGTAGATCCAGGAAGAAATTCGATATATGAATATGGGACGTAAACTCCAAAAAGACCAGAATTGTTTTTTTGGATGAATTGGTTGCTTTGATTGCTATGGTTGATAGGTATAATTTAGTTTTTAAACTGAAAAATTTTGAAATCGTATTCATGTATCTATCTATTCTTTGGGTCCCGATATGTTCTACGAATGGTTAGTTATCCTTTCAAACTGACCGATGCCACTCCATACTTCGTAGATCTGGATAACCCGAGTATCTTGTGAGTGTTAAACAGATTCGTTCTTGTATCTGTTATTGATATTCTGATTTGGTAAGCCAAATGCAGAATAGGTATTCAGTTTGATTCAATGAAATATTCTTCATCTATCTTTGTGTCTCCTTGGTAATTTCGAGGACGAAATTCTTTTAAGGGGGGAAGTTTGTAACGACCCTAGATTTTATTTTATTTAAATTGGTAATTTAAATAATTTTTGAATAAAATTAGTGAAATAAATACATATATCTTGATAAATCAATACGATAGAATACAAATAAAATAGATACAAAATATAATCAAAGGAAATAGGATAAAATAGGAGTTCACTCATATTCTTAAGTAATAAAATAAACAAAGAAGAAAATACAAACACTTGTAAAAGAATGAAACAAAAAAATATATATATATAAAACAATAAGTATTGAAGTAAAATTTATAATAAGTATTTGAGTTAGAAATAGATATATGTATAAGATAAATTAAAATATAAAGTGAAACCATAAATAAATTTAAACAACATACTACAAAGTGATAAAACAAAACAAAAGAAAATACACATTCGAATAAGAAAAGGATGTATGTATGTAAACATGAAACCTGGCATAAGAAAATATATATATCTATCTATGTACACTTAAACAACACAAGATAACTAATGCCATATCATTATCATCTCAACATTATCATCTCAGCCGAGATAAGCAAATAAAAAGAAAGAAACAAAGTATATAAAATGAATAGCTTGTAAAAGAAGCCATCAGACCTGCATCGTACAAATGAAGAAAGAATATATATTTTGTACAAGACAATTGGTACCAAAATCCTTTTAGCCACCAAATTGTGTTCAGCCGAAGTCAACAAATATGTTTAAGTACAAAGACAAGTATATAGGCTGCAAAAGGAAAGAGATAAGCATGAAATGAAAATAAGTACAACATAATTTATGCAAGCCTACAAACAAGAAATATCACTGGCTATAGTACACGAAAATATAATCACTTGTACAACCATCTCAGCATAAACAAGGTCAACTCGAAAATGTATCAGCCTCCATTTCTCTGATCTATGTTGTACAAACAATATTTTATCCCTTGTACATAATATATTACCCTGTAAACTCATTTTTGTATATCAGCCTTCTCATTTTTTTTTCAATTCATTTTCGTTCCATTCCAAGATATGAAAACTAAAGTAAAAAGGTTATCAAAACTTAAACAAAAATTCAAACAGCAATCAAGGGAGAGTTTAAAAGTATTCAAAGCATTCTCAGTTTTCAGATACAAAGCCTGTTTTCAAAAATTTGGGTGCTCTATTCTTCTTTGAAAATAAGGTGAGTAAACATCTGTTTTAAAAAAAACTTGAATTCTGATCATATGTTGATGAATGTGATAAATTCTTGAAGTGATAATATTTGTGTAGATGTGAAATACATCTGCATATCTATAGATAATTTGATGCCTGTCTGTGAATAAGTATATCTGCTTTGTTCTAAGATTACAGACTTAGATTTACTTCAAGATTCAATCTCTCTTCCTTTCCTTTTGGTTTCTGGAAATGATTGTGACAAAGTTAAAACATTGTTTAAACCTATATTTTATTCCAGTAATAAATCAAAGCAAAGAAACATGTTTTTTTTTCTGGAAAATGTAAAACACAGTCACAACTTAAAATATGCAGAGATTCGAACCTCAAAAATTTTGATTTTTGTAATATCATTGGAATCACCACTGGAAATGATGATTTTTGAAAGCAAAACTAAATTTTTTCGTTAAGTTTTCAATGAGATATGGGGATTGATTAGAAAATGGGATTATTGCCAAATTCCGATGATCAAAACGATGGTGGGTCTCGAGTTCATCGTCACAGCTAGAACGAACGTTCGACATCACTAGAAAAATGCGAGTAGAATTTATAAAACCTTAGATTTTGAATTCGAGATCAAATTAGGGTTTAAAGCTTGTGTTTATCTGGTCGAAGTCATGAGTTAATCGCGTCGTCCCCACCGTGTTTCTGGCGATCGCACCAGGGGGAGCAGGGAGTGGAGGCTTTGGCGAATGCAGGGACGGGTCGGCGAGGTTGCTAGGGATCGATAATGGTCAGGCGATGGGTTCTTGTGGTCGGAGTTTGGTTCCAGTGTTGAGTTGAACGACTCGTTTTCGAATCGTACTCGGTTTTGGTGATTTGAGTGTTCGTGGCAACTCAGGGGTTGATGAGTGATCGGTCGACGATCGCAATGTTGGCCGAAACTCCGGCGAGTGGTTGTGCATGTATACGTGCATTCGTGTGTAACTGGGTTCAAACATTTTTGGGGAAGGAGGAAGAAACTCGGGGGAAATGGGAGAGAGCTCGGGTCTGAACTCGAAGTAAATGGAGTGTTGGCTCGAGTTATTTGTTTTGTTACAGTTTAAACCTATAGCACTTTAAAATTTAGATCTGGGGTTTAGATTGAAAGCAGGGATTTAAATTAAGTTTAAAACCAAGTTTAATTCTGATTCAAATCTAGTTTGAACTCGAGTTTCGAAAAATAATAATAATAATAAAGTTTATAAAATTTAAATTTGTTTAACCACCTAAAAATATTTAAGTGGGTTGAATTTTAAAGATAATGATTTAAATTTGTAAGTAAGAGTTAATCCAGGATTCAAATACAGATTTGGATTCTTGTGTTGAAATAAAAGAAGTTTTTAAATTTAAAATTTGTTTTAAACAGTTTGAATGATAAAGTGAATTTTTTTAAATTGATTTAATGAATAAGATAATTAAGGAATGACTTCTTTATTTAATTTATAAATTAATGATCTAGATTAATTTATAATTAGGGATTAATTTGGAAAGTAATTAATCTGGTATAAATTAATTATAATCAGATATTAATTTATCTTACTTATGGATGTTTGGATTCTAGTGAATGTTGAATTGTTTGATATCCCTGATATATGATGCTTTGTGATACATCCTGATTTATGTTGTAATTGATTATCTGCGATATATATATCTGTGATTTCTGTTTCTGTGATATATTACTGTGAATATGAAACCCTTGACCCGTAAACGACATTTGAATTTCGATGCGACAGGGAGTCGGATTCCAGTTGGTTATCCGAAACCCACATCGAATTATAATAGTGAATCTTTGTGACTGATAAATTTATTTTATCTATGAATCTATGAATGAAGATAAGCGTTATCGATTATACCGCTTATCGATATATCTGTGATGATTGATGTTGTTGCACTATTGTGTGAAACCCCTGGACCACACTCTTACACACACAAATATGGATTTCACGTGGAAATCGGTTAAGTCACAGATGATTTAAATTCAATGTTTTGAAATTGAAATTTTAATTTCAATTGATTTTGAAATTGGAGATTTGGGTTTAAAGTAAAAAGCTTTTGAAATGGAATTTCAAAGATAAAAGTTATTTTGAATAACTTAATCGAGTTTTGGAAATTTAAATAATTTGATTTAAATTTGAATTCAAGTTTGAAATTGAATTCTATGATTTGAAACTAGGGATTACAGATGCTGTATAAGTTATATATGGGTTAAACCATTTTAAAAGTATTGATTTGGGAATTTGAATTTAATTCAAGGGTTTTAACTCGTGTAAATATAACTGGATTTTTCTGAGAACGAAACTATTTATTTTCAAATAGTAAAAGCTTTCACAATGGTAATGAACTTCCAATTTGTGTTAAAAAAAAATTCAAGTTTGAAATAGAATTGAAATGTTTTGAAAACTATGAAATGAGTCTTTGATTTCAAAGACCGGATGAGTTAATCTAACTTGAAATGGAATTGTTTTGGAAGACTATGAATGAATGAATCTTTGGAAACGAGTTTTGAAAGCTATAAGTTAAATCTTGATTTAAAGATTTAACGATTTAACCAAATTGAAATGGAAATCGATTTGAAAATCTATGAATGAATCTTTGTGAATGGGGTTAACTTTGTGAAATAAATCTTTTTGTTTAAAAGATTAAAAGTGTGGAAATTGTTTAAACCATTGAAGGTTTTTGAATTAAATCTTTTTATTTAAAAGATTGGAAATGGTAATTTGTTTTACCATTCGAATGAAAAGTTTTAAGCTTTAAGCTGTAATTTAACTGAGACCCCAGTATCCATATGATTTTTTAATTGCGCTCGTTATTCGGTTTAGCCGGGAGAGGACCTTTGTGTCATATAACCCATTCTGAATAGTGATACGACGATATGGATAGCATTTGAAGACCGGTGGTGAAGACCGGGTATTTGCGAGAGCGATATGATGACCTATCGATTTTCTCTGCATCATGGCTCCGGTATAGAGATTCCCTAAGTGATGGGAAGTCCGATCGAGATTGTGAATACCCGGATTTGCAAGGGCTTCTTCGGAAGTGCCTTCGGTTCTGTTCGAACCCGGAACAGACTTGTATGGATGTATGTCTGACGTTACACTTTGAGATGTAAAGCTGGTTTCTATCAAATACATTTCTGTTGGTGGCGGAGAATTTATTCTCTTAGCTTAACACCCTTCTCTGAGACGTACGAGCTCAGAGGTTATGTAGTTGATAGTTACTAGTGATACATTCCCAATTTGGTAATGTGGCATACGAAGTGCTGCTGATCATTTGTTGATCGAAGCGTGGCTTTGTGAAAAAGCGTTGCTTTGTGGACGAGACTTCGTCGAGCCTCACAACCCGGTAATGGTCGAAACAGGAATGTTGCGACAAAGGTTTGTAGGGGTAGCGCCCCTAGGGTATGTCATTTCCTTCTGGATAAAGGGTGGTATCATGGTATGGAGCCCAGATACTTAACTCATGTGGACACAGTAATTTATTACTGTATGATGTTGCTTTGTTGGTTTTCGGGATCCCGCGGATAAAGGTCGGTAACGACCGGGGGATGACATGACTCGTGTGTTAGTTACCTAGTTACAGCTGTACAGCGTGAGGTAGCGTCAGTGTGTTAGTTACCTAGTTACAGCTGTACAGCGTGAGGTAGCGTCGGCCTTTTGTTTGCAGAGATCCGGTTAGGATCCGGGGCGTCTTTCCAGAGGCGTTTCTATTTCGGTAAGGAAGTTCCTTAGCCTGATCATTTGTTGGAAATCCAAAGAAACAATACGAACCCTGTACGGTTTTAGTTGTATTACCTGCTATGGAATGTGGCGGTAACCTGCTACTGAACGTAGTAGCTATAGTAGGCATACGACAATTGTTGTATGTTGGCTAAGATTGATATTATATTTTCAAAATGTTTTCTTCACTATGCACTAATAATAATAATCCAATGATTTTGTGTAGTAAGCATTTTTGACTATCATAAGAAGAAATCTCCTCCAATTCTGCGTTTGCATTGTGTGTGTGGTGGGAGGTCTTATGGTAGTTTCATTTTCGAAAAACATTGCGGATTTCAATGTTTAAAAGCCTTTTGTGTTTGTTGATAAACTGTTTTTGTTGCTCACACCAGTCCCATGACTGATCCGGAGTTTATTGTTCCCTTCCTAAACTCTGGGTGCCCACTATTTTCCACACGGGCAGTCTAGAGTTGGGTTTTCTCAGATATTCAGGTTTAGTAGATTATCTGGAGCTAGTTCAGTTCTTGGAGTTCATGGACTGACGTTGCTTATCTTGGAGCATTCTATTGGAGACATTCTATCCGTTGTTGGTGTTATCTATTTTCTTTCCGCTGCTATTTCTTGTATCATATCTCTGATGTATATTGATATCTGTTGTATCATTCTGTTGTACCTGTCATTGTATCAATGTTATGTAATTGATATATTCTTTTTCCGCTGTGTTGTTATACTTACTGGTGTTATAAGCTCCGGCGAATCGGATTTGAACGGTCGAATCTACGGCATTCTAGTACAAGGTGAAGTACGGATGTTGATTTTCGAACGCGAAAAATCCGAGTCGTTACAGGAACATTTAAGATTTCTTGATGGGATTTCTTCCAATTTTCGTAGATGTGTTGACTTCAAAAATAGTAAACTGAGTGGGATGAAAAGCCACGATTGTCATATCATGATGGAATATTTACTGCCCGTGGCTTTCAAAGAACTGTTGCCCGTAAAAGTATGGAACGTCGTAACAGAGTTATGTTTGTTTTATAAACAGCTTTGTTCGACAACATTAAAGGTGGATCGTATACGTAAACTTGAAGTAGAAATACCCATACTGCTATGCAAACTGGAGAAAATACTTCCGCCTGGTTTCTTTAACGTAATGGAGCATTTACCTATTCATCTTCCATCCGAAGCACTTCTTCGAGGTCCTGTGCAATATGGATGGATGTATCCGTTTGAGAGGTAAAACATGTGCAATGTTCATGTCAATTTCAAATTCAAATTTGTATATCTAAATATGTAATAAATATCTTAATAGGTACTTGAATCATCTGAAGAAGAAGATTCGACAAAAAGCCCGAGTAGAGGGTTCGATATGCAAATCGTATCTTGAAGAAGAAGCCTCATTTTTTTTCTCTCACTACTTCAAGGACGATGTGAACTTATCGTTTGTAACTGTTCCTCGAAATGAGGAAGTCGTTGAACAAAATTCTTCTCAAACAATGTTATCTGTTTTTAGACAACATGGTAGACCTGGTGGAAAATGTGTGGAAATATGGTTGGACGATAGAGACCACCATGTAGCGCACACGTATGTTCTTTTAAATTGTGTCGAAGTCGCACCATTTGTCAGGTAATAATTAATTCACTTGTAATTTACTTGTACGTACATAATAATAATAACACATATTACATATATGCAGTATCTACGAATCACAGTATCCATCTGGTGATCTCAGTAAAGAATTTGCCAAATGGTTTTTGAACTATGTTTATAGCCAAGAAACTGTGTCGTTGATGAAGGCTTAAAACATCTTGCGATTGGACCGAAAAGAAATGTGAAGACTTATCCAATATTCTTCGTCAACGGGTTTAAGTTCAACACGAAAGATTACGGTGCTGAAAAATTAACATATAACAGCGGGGTATTTGTCAAAGGCAGTGATGATCCAGATGAGCATTTAAAAGATTTTTACGGCGTCTTAACACAGATTGTAGAGTTGACATATTATGTTGAACCATTAGAAAAGGTTGTTTTATTTAAGTGCAATTGGTTCAGTAACGTTCCTGGTTCCGGAATCAACGTGCATAAAGAGTACAAACTTATTGAAATAAGGCATACATCACACTACTATAAGTACGATCCTTTTGTATTAGCCAAGCAAGCGTTACAAGTTTATTTTGCTCCGTATCCATCTTTGAAAAGAGATAAAGCGGATTGGTCCGCTGTTTTCAAAACGAAACCAAGGTTTACGTTTGATGGAAATAATATTCCAGATGAAGCAGCATATCAAGCCGATCTTGAAACAAATACAGAAATAATAATAACTGATGATATTGATGTAGGGCCTTTGAATGATGAATCGAACGTCCTATTTGATGCATTCGAAAGTACCGAAGAAAATGAGATAGAATACGAGACTGAGTCTGAATCAGAAAATGATGAAGATTGATCGTTATTGATATAATTGTTATGTGATAGTGATTGAAACATGCGATGTAATAGTAAATTTCTGTAATTGTTCTGTGATGATCATTTAGTTAATTTTTATCCTTGTTTTGTACTAGTAAATGTTTATAACTGTTTTGTGAAATTGATCGAAACATGCTATGTAGTAGTGAATTTCTATAATTGTTCTGTGATGATATTGTTTTTCTATATTAGATATGTCTGGCAGGAGACGAAGTATGACAGGCACGCCATCCCCATCTCCCGGTGCAGGTGGCAGTGGCACTGCACCGGACTTACGTCCGACTGCAGAAGTCGTTCCTAGAAGTGCTGGGTAAGTATCAATTTTATTTAAAGTATAATTTTTAAAATGCACTAAACTTGTATATCATAACTTTTGCAGTGGCTTTGAGGTGGAACCATCAGATTATATTTTACAGGTTTCGAGAAAGGCATTTCAGAGCCGCATGGATGGTTGTTGGCCTCGCTGGGACGACATCCCCCCGCACGTCAAAAAGGCAATACAGGCGGATTTACTTGTAAGTAGTAGTTTCAATTTCAGTTGTTAATTAATATACTGTATATAACTTAAAATAATTTTAATTTACAGGCTGCAGTCCGTGTTGACCCTGACGACTTAGACATTTTTTTAAATCATTGGAACAAGCGAATGAGAAAAAATTACAGGGATACATTGTCTAAGGCTAAGAATGCAGGGAAAAAGCCGAACTGGATGGGTGAGAATGTATGGAATGAATTTCTTCGGCTTTGGGAAAGTCCGGCAGTAAAAGTAAGTAAAATATGTTTTTTTTATTATTTAAATCTAATATAAATCTCGCAAGATATATACGTGATAATTTATTTTAATTTGTAGGAGTTATCTGCGCGGAACCGGGCAAACAGGAATAAAAATCCTGCATTGCACCGTGGTGGCTCCAAATCCTTTCAGGAGCACAAGAGAGAGCTGGTAATTAAATTTATAAACTGTGTTTACATTTTATTACAATTTTTTATAATCAGATTAGCAATAATATTTATATATTTTCAGGCCGCGAGATATAACCGCGAGCCCACTATGGCGGAGCTGTTCAAGGCCACGCATGCCGTGGAGAGGACTGACGAAGAGGGCAATGTTTCGTACGAGTGGACGGATGATAAATCACAATCCGTAATGGTAAATTAATTTGTTGTTAATAATAATATTTTGTCTTATTTTATTTTCAAAAATTTGAAGTTTGGGGTTTACCGTGTAAAACAATTGTTTGTAATCGCAGGAGAGGTACGAAGCAGAGCGGGCTCGTGTAGCATAGTCCACTGGTCGGGAAGAGCTTACGTTAGAGGAGGAGAACCATATTTGGGATGCTATTATTGACCCGCCTTCTCGGACCAGCCGTCGGTATAGCTATGGAAATGTGGAGGTAAATTTTGACATGTACTAATATATAAATTTACTTATGCATATGAATAGTTAAATAATTTTAATAATATTACTCATGCATATGAACTATTTTACAGGCGATGAGAATGCAGAGTGCATACAGGAGGTCGCAGCAAGATGCGGAGATTGCTCAGTTGAGGGCGACGGTAAAAGAAATAAATGACTGGAGGAAGAGTTTCTTTGAGCAATAGCTGGATGAGCGGATTGCGGCTTATTTACAACAGCATGGGACGATGCCTGGAGAGGACGGCAGCGATGGCGAGGAGTAGGTACGTTTGTTTGCTCGTGTTATAGTTTGGTATATACACATTTTGGTTAGTTTGGTGTATATATATTTCAGGATATTATGTACATATTTTGATAACTTTTAGTTGATGGATTTGGTTGGTTATTATGTATATATATGTCGGGATAACTATGTACATATTTTTGGATTTGGTTGGATGTTATATTGTTTGATTTGGTTGGATTTGAAAATGATATTTGGTTGGATTTTATATTGTTTGAATGTATGGTGATTTTTTTCTGATGGATATATGATGGCTATAGTTGATGAATATGGTGTATATTGGCCGTGATGATGTTATATGATGGTTGTTGTTTGAAGTGGGGAAGTGCTCTGAAAATAAAAAAAAATTGCTTCAGATTTGCGACGGTTTGCGACGGCTAGTGACGGCCTGTAGGTTGCCAGATTGCGACGGTTTGCGACGGCTAGTGACGCCTTTTTTGCCAAAAAATTGTGTCGCTTAGCGACGCCTAGTGACGCCAGGTAAACGTTGAAAAATTTCCACGTGTCACATTTGCAGTCGCGAGCCGTCGCTATTTTGGTGACGGAACCGTCGCTAAAACCGTCGCCATACTATTGGGCGATGAGGCAAATAGCGACGACAGATAGCGACGGCTTGCGACGGCCGGCGACAGCTAAAAGCCGTCGCTATCTGCTGCCGTCCTTGTAGTGTAATAATATATGATGCGTCAGAGTAATCTGTTATAGATTATTGTTGTGATGTGAATTATTGGATGCTATAGTAGCACTAGCCTAACTTTTGGTATTTTAAATACCATAAATATTATTTTGGGATTTGAAAGGATTTAAAAAGGAGATTTTGAATATAAAAATATTCATATAGAAATTTGGATTATTTTTAAGAAATTGATTTGGATAAAAAAATTGTGTATTTAACTATTCGTAAAAATATTTCAAACAAAGATTTTAAATAATTTATATAAAAGATTTTTAAACATGGACTTTTAAACGATATTTCTGGAAAAATGAAAAGGAGTGAGATCGATATTTTAAATATATTTGTGAAATATAAAGAAATGGATTTATAAAATGAGATTTTGTAAATGGGATTAATTTTATAAACAAGTGAAACTCAAAAGGGTTATAAATATATAAACGATGTTTATAAACAAGGGAAAATGAAAATTAATTGATAAATTGGAATATAATTTTACAAGGTGAATTTATATCGAGATATGAAAAAAATAGATTTTGGGAAAAATAGTGAATTCTATTTTGAAAAGTGAGGATGGTTAGAAAATCGGAATGGGATCGATGTGTGGTAAATCGAGAGGATTTATAAATTGAATTGGTTAAGGGGATTTTAAAAAAAAATTAAGAGGTTAAGTTTTGATTTTAAAAGGGAAATTCTATTTATTTAACTATGTAATTTTAAGTTAGTTAGTATTGGAATACTTCGGAAGTGAACTTTCAAATATCTAATATTAATTGAAATTAATTTTTATAATCGGCTTTGAAAATTGATTTGTTGTCTAAAAATGGATTATGGATGTTTATATAAAGTGTTCGATATTTTTAAATAATTTTCTTGAACATGTTTTTAAAATAAATTATTGTTCTTTTAAATACTTATTTATTTACATATATATATATAGAGAGAGTTTTGTAATGATTGAAATCTAATTATAAATTTTCTCGAGAATTTGGGAAAAACGGAGTTTATTCAGTATATGGGATTTATAGGAGAAATTATCAAAAATGGAATTTGGGAAGAAGTAAGAAAATTTCCGAAATAGTTAAATAAAAGTGAACTTCGAAAAAATGGATTAGAATTCATAAAAGAAGTTAGAAATGGATATTTTGGAATTTTAGACAAGTGTTTAACTTGGAAAATATTTAAGAAATTAATTAAGGAAACCAGAACTTATAGAATTCGTTCTAAACGAGTTAAAGAATTTACAAATAAATTTGTAAATGATTTTGAGTAAAATAGGAAATAAATGGAATACTTCTTAAGTGTTGAACATAAAAATGGAGTTCGAGAAAATACTCTAAGTATTGAAAAGGTTTGGGAATATTCCGTTGAAATATAAGGATTTGAAATCATTTCAAATGTTGGAAATTTTGGAAGGGATTTCAATATATATCTTATAAAGATATTTTGAAATAAATTTTTGGAAAAAATTATAATAAGGCCTGATGTCTGCTTATGGGTGTTTTATTGATAGTTAAATAACCGACTATCAATTTTGGCCAAATTCGTTGATCGTTCCAAAGAGACCGAGATCGAATTTAATTATCTGAAAACCACTTCGATCCGGTTTGAACGTTACGAATGAATACCGTGAAGATAGAAAAGACGGTGATTCGGTTTGTCCAAACCCAAGACAACTTGTATGGATGAATGCTATCAGTGCATCATCATTGGAGGACGATGAGCATTCTAAGTGAAATTGTTCTTGAAAGGTAATCGTAGCCTCAAGCCTCATCAACTGAAATGACTGAAAATCAGGGGAGATGCAGCAAGGCTAAGTGGGTCGCACCCAATTAGGGTATGTTATCACCTTTCTAGATACCCTCGGATATATTATAAATTATGGATACGGTAGTGCATGCAAAAGAGCTCTCGATAAGGGTGGGAACACCCGGGGTAATAACATATTCAGTTTTATCCAGGTTAGGGATAGGGCCGGTCTTGTGTTGTAGGGGATCCCAGCGAGGTCCTCGGTACATATTTCTAGATGTGTATCATGATAGGTGGTACCCCAGTGCTTAGTCATTGTATGGAACCCATTCTCCAATAAACGCCGTACGGTTTTGATTGTGCCCAACTATGCTAAAACGTGAGATGCAAGCATTTCAACTATTTTCTATTTACTTTCTATAGACACTATTATAATATCAGATGATTTTGATAAAAAGTGTTTTGGTTATCGTAAGGTAAAAACCCGTCGTGTTTATGTGTGACGTGGTCTTACGAGGTTCCTTTGTTTTCAAAGGATTTTGATAAAAGTTAATAATTCAATTTGAGTGTGTTTCTCATGCTGGTTTTCCAGACTGACTCAGGTGTTATTTTATTAAAATGCTCGGGTCAGACCAAGTATTACATATTAGGTTAAAATGCTATGGAGCTCAGGAGGCGAGCTGGATGACAAAGACGTATCTCCATACTTGGTTATATTTCCGCTGTATGAGGACAAGTCATTATAACTGTCCATATTAATGTATTGAATTGTTGTACTCTGTTGATTGATGTATATTAACATATATAGTTTTTTCTTTGTGTAAAAATCTGTTATTATATATTATATTTTGTTCCGCTGCGATTGTGAGATTCTGTGTATTATTGTTCTTATTTATTCTACCTTTTCTTCTTCACCCCTAACAATCTGCCTTTTTGTGCAATTTGAGTTGACTTGCGCGGTTAAACTGTCAACTTAGACTGTACGGAAAAGTGGGTCGTTACAATGTTGTATCAGAGCTGAAGATTAAGCGAGAACCTTGGCTCTTACTCATTAGAAATAGGGTCAGTAGTACCCTAGAATGAGTTTGAGTGTATTAATAGATATAAGCGCGTATTTGTTAGTGTATATAAAACGGTTTTATATTGTGTTGATTAATCTGTTGAGTGGTATATAAATTCTAGTCGAGTAGTGGGACGCCATGACATCGACAAGAGTTTCTAAACACTTGAATAGAGTAATTCGACACAGTATGGTTTTGGGAGTGGGTAAATGAAATAATTTTACCCAAATTATATTTTGATATAAAGGAAATAATTTTCTAGAAATTATTATAGTATATTGGTGTGTTTGTTTATTATTATATAACCAAAACAAAGTTATAAAATTGGAAATGGTTTATTAAAACCAAATTAGATTGTATAAGTATGAATTATACAAATGAGTCAAAAACTAAAATGGATTCAAACCAGAATTTGGAAAATAAAATCCCGGAGATTTCTGGAAATATTTCCAAAGTATTTAAAAATGAATAATAGTATTATTATTTTGAGATATTTTTGAATAGAAAAATTGTTTTAAATTCGATTTTAGAAGAAATAAAGCACTGAACTCACTTCAGTCGCTGGAAAATAATTCTGGTGATGACTGGAGCATCACCAGTATTCATTTTCGAGTTTCTAGGTGACGAATTGCTACCATAGTACGTAATTCGATATGGAGATTTGTGTTTGGTAAACAGGTGTTATTTGGAAATTACGAGGGAATTGTTTTGGATAAAAATCAAGTTGATTTTTGGAAGTTGAAGGAAATGGTTTGTTAAAACAGAGTTATATATATATATATATATATATTATTTCAAATGATTTAAAATAAGAACCGAGTGTTTGAATTCTGAAATTTCTAATAAATGAGAAGTGAAATTAGAAGAGAATAAGTTTTTGAAATAAAACTTGGAAAAAGTGAACTTCAAGATGGAATTAAAATTTAACTCGTGTAAGTTAAATAGATTAGATTTGTAAAAGAAAATTTGTAGGAGTTGGAATTTAACTTAAGCTAAAGTTAAAGTAAATAAATTAAATAAAGCCATTATAATAAATGGAATGAAATTAATAGAATGTAATGAGGTTAACTAAATATAAAAGCATATGAATGGAACAAATCAATATAAGTAAGGAAGTGTGGATAAAAAAATTTAATTTGGAATTAAATTCTTACGTGATTAAATTGGATGAATTAAAAATAAATTGTTTGGAGTGAAATTAGTTTAAGTATGAACAACTCGAATATGGTTTTGAAATGTTGGTTAAAAGGAATTGAAATTTAAATAAAAAAGTGAATTAGATTTGAATCATGTTGAATTGAATTAAATATGTAAATGTGAATTATAAAGTGACTATATAACTATAAGTTATAAAATTGGATCGGATTAGAAATAATATCAAACTGAAATAAATATAAATTTTGAGTGTGAGCTAATTATATAACCATAGGGTATAAATTTTGAATGGAATAAAACGTAAGGGAAAAGAATTATGGAATGGTGAATAAATAAGTTAAATAGCTTATAAAAATTGAAACTAATGGAATAAAAGTATATTTAAGCTATAAGGCGATGTATAATCTTGAGTTAAAAAAATAAAATGTAGATATTCTCGAGTATAAAATTGAGGGAATTGTGAAGAAAATAAGTTGTGTAACTTATAAAATTGAAAAGTGAAATAGAAAACCAAAATAAAAATGGTTTGATATTTTGGTGAAGGAAATAAAATCCAAGCTTGAATTATAAAAATGAACTTGAACTCAAGTAACTTAAATGAAGTGATTTTTGAAACAAAAATCAGGTATTGAATTATAAATTTGAAGTGAACTAATTAGATGAATTAATTAGTTAATTGGATATGGAAATGAAACTTAACTTGGTTAAGTAAATTGGATTGTGGATTAAAGGTGAGTATGAGAATTGGAACTTGAGTTATAAATAAAATTCGACTTAAGTGTAAACGAATAAAATATATTCTGAAATGTTGTGGAATTAAATAAAATAAAATTGGATTGAAATAGCAATGACTTGAGTATAAATAAATTCAATTTAAGTGTAAATAAATTGAATATGGCCTTAGATTTTGTTTTAAATGAATTCGAGTTTGAAGTTAAGTTTGAAGTGGACTGGGTGAATGAACTAATTAAATTAATTAGTAAATGGAATGGAATTTGATTGAATAAAAATCAAAACAAAAATTTGAATTGGAATTTGATGGCAAGGGAAACAAACTTAAGTTATAGAGTTGAATTAATTGGGAATAAATGAGTTAACTTAAGTTAATAATTTTGGATGGAAGCTTGGCTTAAATAAATTTATGAAATGGTTCATAAATAAATTAGCATGGAATGATTCCGAGCTTAATAAAATGGATTTGAACATAATGAATGTGGATATAAATGGAATGTAAATGAATTGATTGTGAATCAATTTGAAATGGAATAAAATTGAATATAAATTGATTTGGAATCAATTTAAAATAGCTCTGAACTTAAATGGTTATTTTCTTAAGTGAATATCGTCGAATTTGCATAGACATTTTTTTATTTTTGTTCATTCAAACTCAAACGGTCGCACCGCTTGGTAAAGAATCGCAACCTTTTCAGTTGTCACAATCGTTCGAATAGACACATATTACCGAATAGGCACCTCCCCGCGGCTATATATAGGCCGAAGGAAAACAGAAAAATTCACTAAGTTCATGCATTTCTTCCCCTCCCACAAAATTCTGTTCTTGATTAAATTCTCTTGAGTTCGTCATTGCTCTGTAATTGTTGCGTAGCATCACAGAGACGGATCTGTTTCATATTGAGAAACAATAACTCGATATCCTTAAACGCCATAGAGGGAGCAATACTGTTTTAAGGAAACATAATATTCTGGACTCGGACAATCTAATCGGTATTATATTTATTACTCATTCACGTGGAGGATTATTAGAAATGAACGAGCATTTCATTGGAAAATGTGAGGCACTGAATGCCTTAGGAAATGAATAGTCCTACATCTTAGAATAAAATATACGTTTTGTGTTTATATACTAAGATGTGGACATTATTATAGTTACTATGAGACAAAGCATAGCCATGGCGGGTGGTGCAACGCATCAACTCGCACGCGCGCTCCTTGCCCGAACCAGCACCCACATCCGCGGCGCGGACGAATGGACGTTTCAGACGTATTAGAGGCACTTAGTACTCAGTGTTTCCTGCACTTATTCCTCTTCCACAAAACTCTGTTCTTTATTTAATTTTCTTGAGTTCGTCGTTGCTATGTGATTGTTGCGCAGCATCACAGAGATAGGTCTGTTTCATCTTGGGAAATGATTGCTCAATATCTTTAAACGTCGTAGATGGAGCAATACTGTTTCAAGGAAACAGAATATTCTAGAGTATAATCTAATCGGTATTATATCTATTGCATAATCTGTTTGCTGCACAGCTCTATTTGTAACAGTTCTATAGCTGTTGCAATTTTGCAACATAATCGTAACAGTTTTGAAATATATTTGTAACAGTTCTGTACTGGTAACGGTTCTGTAGTTGTTGCAATTTTGAAACGTAATCATAACAGTTTCGTAACACTTCGGTAACGTACTGTTCACAGATTGAATATCACATCCGGGGGTCTCGTTACCATATTTCTCAAATTGAGCAATTGAGATTAAAAAAATTGTACAAATATTAAACGTGATGAACGGATTCAGTTAATTGCCAACAAGGGGTTACATGGATATTGGGCCCAACAAGGGGTTACATGGATATTGGGCAGCTAGAACGTTACTTTAAAATGTTAAAAGTTAACAATTGTACTGTTTAAAATTCTCAAAATACTATTATTTCATCGACGGCTTAATGTATGGGAATGGCAAAGTGTATTTGCATAAGAGATAAATTAATAATAATATACAAGAAATTATTGTCAAGGACAAAATTTCTCAGCGTTTTAACCTCAAGGACAGACCTTCAGTATTTTAACCTGAAGGACAACTTTCTTTCGGTATCATTTTTTAGTTATTGATAGCAGTTTTTAGATATCAGTTTGTAGTTATCAGTAGCATTTTTTAGGTATCAGTTTTTAGTCCGGTAGCAGTTTTGGAAGAATGTTTGTCTTTTTAGTTAAAATATTAAGGTGTCCTTGAAGTTAAAAATATATAAATTTTTGTTCTTTAAATTAATTCCCCCCATAATATATCGATCGATTTTCAATGTTAAATTTAATTTGCATATTTTGACATGCATGTTAGTCTGATTCATAAATACCTGTGATTCCTAAATGCTCGTAAGACGTTTTCATCTGATTTTGTTTACTGGATCAAATGTTGATTGAAGCCAACGTTTTCGTTAAATTTTAGCTATAAAAAACATCAGTCGAATTATTCGCCATATTTATCAATTTTTTAACGTGCATAAGTATGGATTTTCATCAAATTGTATTTGGTTCAAAGCCGGAACATTGGACTCTTATCGTAAAGGTAAATTTACCATTACCAGCCGATCGATTACAATTTTTGAATGAAATCGATATACCAATTTAATCTGTATGATAACAATAAAATTACTATTTTCTACGATAAATTATTGATAACATTTTTTCAAAATTAGCGATAACGATAAATTAACCAGTCAATTTATAACAAATGGATATTCATATAATATGTTTTATTGTAGGCATTTAAAACCAATCAAATATTTAAATTTGATTCAATAATTTAGATCAAACAATACTAACTTACTTTATTGCTTGTTGATGTCTTTTATTAAATAAAACTATCATTGTATAATGAAGCATCATTATATTGCAAAAACATGCTAACTAATTTACTTTTATAAAAAAAACAGTATTCACCATTACCAGTGTAACGGTTAGCAGTTTAACAATATATCGGCCTTCGTACACACGGTAAACAATTTTAGTTTACCGGTAAAAACGGTATGTGACGGTATTTGCAAAACGATAACTGTAATCATTATCATAACAGCTCTAACTAGGAGTACGAGGGTGCAGAAAAAAAGATTGTTGCCTATATCCTGTGAACTCAAATAACAAGGCTCACTGGGTTCCAACATATATTAACTTAAAACAATATAAACTGAGGTATAAAAATTGAAACAGATTCATGCATTACAACCAGACCTGCAAATATAGCTTAAAACGCAAAGCCAGATCCATCTACCAAAATCATAACCCAACTTCGTATTTAATATCCATCACCCAAGTCTAAGTCTGATGAACTTACTGGGTAAAATCGTATACACAAATTGAATAATGATTAAATCAAACTTTCAAATAAAAGCACATAAAAATTCTACATATAGACATTCAAATGGTAAAAATATGATGTATACATTCATATATTTTGTGTAATAAAGAAATAATAATAGGACCGGATCCAAATCAAACAGAGTAGCGATGAAACCGTACACGATCCGAAGAAAATTCAGACCGGTCACGGTCCAGGATTTGGATAGTTAAAGCAAAACTTGTACCCATGATAAGATGATGGGTGCGGGTTGTACTCGGACCAAAACTCATGACAGGCCCAATTGCAACTAGTCCTTCAGATCAAATAAATTCAGTTTAATCAGACAATGTAACAGATTTCACAGCAAGTAGGGAACATACATAAAAATACAACAATTAGTACAACATACGTAGATGTAGTTTAATCATATATACTTGTAGCACTAGCAGTACATCACAAGGCAAACACAGCTAATAATTGTCTGAGAGCAACAAATGCTTGATCATGAACGTAATTCTTCACGTGTTAGGCTTCCTTCTAGCAACTGAAACTCGATGAGTTCACGCTTTTAGCTGATCTGCGGTTTCACGTCTGCACCAAATTTCACGCCTTCTTCCAGCTTTTTAACCATCTCATATGGACTTTTGCTCACCAACCTAAACCATAAAATACAAATCGACCTATGCATATCATGTAGCATCTGTTGTATACATAAAACCATTTACAAAATTAGCCACAAGAGCCTTTTTAGCAAAGTGGAATTAGTTTTTAGGACACACGGCTGAAATAATTACTTTTAAGGACAAAATGCAAAATAATTAGTTTCTAAGGTCAAAAAATCTATGAAATTATGTCCTTGAAAATAATTGGACTGCTGACTTTGTCCTTAAAAGTAATTATTCTGCTCTTTGGCCTTGAAATTAATTTCTGTGGATGCGTGTCCTAAAAACTATTTGAACTGCAAAGTTTGTCCTTCTGGTGAAATGCCCCTTTACGTATTGTATATTAGTTTTCTTAGTATAGGACCAGAGTTTATCAATGTACGAGCACATAGGAAACAAATCAAGTACATCAACTTGAAGAAACAAATGTTGGCATATTATATTTGTGCCATCTCTGTTGTTAGTGTAGGTTACCCACCAAAATATTATATATTTTGTTCAGATTCCAATTGCTAAGCAAGCCTGCATATGAAAGTAGCTAGTATAGAATAAAAAATTTAATGCTGACAATTATGTGCAAATTCTATAATCCATGTTTAATTCTTAGGATTTTTTGTCTTAACACCCCCACCATAATTGAGCAATTAGACTTAAGCACCTGCTGTCTATCTTATTAGAGCTACCCCATAAAACTCGATTTGTTTTGATAAATAACGGTATAAAATTGATAGTTGTTGTTGGAAAATTTGGTTTTAAAAATGAATTATTAAAAATATTGAAAAGAGTAAGATACCCCTCTTATTGAATAGTCCCCCACATTGTACGCAAATATAGTGTTCCTATTTAAATATACGGTTTACAAGAGAAAGGAATGACCATTTGGTCATCTAATGTTTTTTCTTGTGGTGAGGAGGAAGATCATGCTAACCATCGCGCGCGCCGATCGACTCGACCTGGGCTTGGCTTGGATAATATGGTGTAAAACTCTTTATTTTTGACAGTATATTTTTAAATGTACTTTGACTTGGTAATAATATCCAGTAAATACATGTCCGATATTTTCTCATGACTCAGCCTCGTTTTTCTCTCTCTGTATAAACCAAGCAATTGACACAGAAATATTACCAGTTTTAAAAACCGAGTTCTCTTCTTCTGCCTTAAAACACAACTTTAGATCTGAGCAATATTTTTTGGATGCTATTGAATCAGCGGTCTTTGTACAAGAGACTGTTGATACTGTATTTACGGTTGTTTTATCCTGGAGGCCGCACAGCATTAAATATTGTCTTGCATTCCGACACGGCGGCAAAACGTCTTTAAGAGACGACCTAGTCTGCGACTCAGCCAGAAAGACATTACATATTCAGATCGAGGTACAACAATTTTAAGACGTTATGCTTTCGATCACTAACGACTCTACTGCCCCGACGTCAATATTTCAGGTTCCGATTGTGTCTGCTGCACCATTCAGATTTGAGAGCCTACATTTCAAACGATGGCGCCAAAAGATGAAGTTCTTTTTGACTATGTGGAAAGTGGTCGTTGTACTGACAATAGACAAACAACAGTTACCTGACAAACCCAACGGAGCTGAGATAGAGCAGATGCGAGTCTGGACAGAAAAATCAAAAGAGCTGCAGACCTGAACGGAACAAGATTATCCATGCAAAAATTTCATCCTCAACAGACTCAGCGACGATATGTACGATTACTATAACTCAGACAAGTCAGCAAAAGAGATTTGGGATGCGCTGCAAAATAAATATGATACCGAGGGGATTACCTCTTCTAATGCTACGAGGACGAAGAATTTCATGATCAAAGTTTGATGCTGATGGGTTAGGACGAATATGGGAAAGAATGTAAAATTTTAATTAAGCCCCCACAAATTAAATTAACAAGAAATAGGCAAAAAAACAAACTTAAAAAAAAATTAAGCTAAAGAACATCAACTTTATTTTTCAGACTGAAAGACAATGCTAGTTATAACTAGCATTTTGTATAGTGTAAAAATGAATATAATGTTAGTTACAACTAGCATTTTGTATAGTGTAAAAGTTGAATATAATGCAAAATATAAGTAGCAGTTGTCCTTCAGCCTAAAAATAAAACTTCATGTTTTTTAGTCTAATTTTTTTTTCAAAGTTTGTTTTTTCTTTAATTCTCTCTTAAATTAATGCATGTTAAACCCTACAACTTATAATTAATGTAACTTATGCATACGATTTTCGATTTATGCACGGTTGGTTGCTTTAGATTCATCATAAGGTTCCAAACATTTGGCATATGGCTTGCTGATTTTAGGGGTTATCTATGAAAGTATCTTGATAGGATTCAAAGATCGTAAATGTTATACCATAATTTCTACTTATTAGTTTGTTATGTTCAATTTTTAAGTTCCATAAGCCGAAACCCTTGGAAGACTTATAGGTATTCATCGCAAATGCCGAAAGCTTCAACTGTACGGCTAAAGTCTATCAGCTATAATATGTGCTAGACCTCCCACAAGCATTAAATATCAACGATGCTTCATATATAGCTTCGCACAGCTCCTTTCGATATGGCAGTCTGAATGTTAAGCTTCCATGTTGAAGTATCTAGCATAGACAATGTCGAAGGCCATATGTGGGGCCAAAACAACTAGAAGTGGTCCACAATACAATGAAAAGCAAGGACCACATGTGTCACTCATATCGAAAGCGTGGTAATGTGATTCAAATCAAGCCACTTCGAAAGCACATACATGAGATGAGTTCAACCAAAAGCAATGGTGACCAGGCTGACCTTAAACCGAAAGCATAGGCCTTCAAACGGGTCCTAATCTGAAAAAATGAACCACTAAGCCGGTTGATACAGAGAGTATAAGTCAGAAGGCTGACTTCTTACCACAGGCCAAAAGCATCAGGGGGTGTTCCTCCGAAAGCATCTAGGCGTACTGCTATACCAAGGCAATATGTCGTCTACCTAAAGAAATAGCTCAAAACGACTGTAACGGAGAATAAAGGCCCACGATTCCTAGTTTAGCACACGAGATCAAAACTGTCTCTACTCAAGGCCAATAGCGCCTCAATATGCAACCGAGATCAACGGCCAAGATAACCTCAATATACATTAACGGCTGAGATAGACTGAAGCTTAAATGAAGTATACAGGTCAGGGCATCCAAAACTATATATAAAAATGTCACATTATCAATCCGCGTCAATCTACAAGTAGCCAGATGGTGATAAGTGTTCACACATTAGGCCCACATGCGGGTCAAGTCAGCAATCCATGTGAAAAGCTCTCCACCAATGACAGAGCTACGAGATGCCTATAAATACAAGGCATAAACACTCATATGAAGGATCCTGATTGTGATTTGACTTAAAAATGCGGACAGCATCATTCAGAACTTGTAAAGTCATCTTCGGCTTCGTTGATAAAGTAGTAAAGAATCTTCTCAACGGTGGACATAGGGACCAGCTCCTGAACCACTATAAACCTTCGTATCTTTTCTTCCAGCACGGCTTTCTTTTACTACATTCGGCCGTCTTTCCTTTTAAACTGCTACTTCCGGAGCTTGCTGTAGAACATTAGGGTGTTGGTCGGTAACAAAAAATTATACTGACATTTTTAAGGAGTCTACGTTATGTCCTACTACTTGATTTACTTGCTTCCTAACCAACTTACAACTTGAAAATGAAGTCTAAATCTATTTCAAAAAAGAATCCTCATTCACCTACGGTTGATGAGGAATTTACTGAAACACCAGCTGAAATGGTAACCAAACGTTGCAGAATGATCTGCTCTTTCGATTACTAAAAAGGTGAAACTCGGTGCACGAGGCTCCCGCACGATAGCGGGCTATGGAGAAGTCGATAATGTACACAGCTTTTCTCTTGCATTGCGAAGAGGCTATTTCCGGACTCGAACCTGAATGCCCAGATCACCATACGGATAGCCTAACCGTAGCGTCACGGCTCCACCTCACTTTTTCAATTACAGCTGATAAAAAGTTCCATGAGATGATGCCGGCTTATGTGAAAAATACAACGAAGCGATTGGACAAATACCAAGCCGCAATGAGGAAAACAATTGAGAGTGTGGAGAGAACCGTTGTTGATGATTAGAGTCGGGCATCCAAGATTGATCGAAACCCTGGAAAACTGCCAATGACCAAGAAAGAAGAGTGAATTGAATTCACTAAAATTGCCTCTATAAAATTCGGGAAGAGTTCTCCTGAATGGGGTAAAGAAACACAACCATAAACTCGACCTGAAAAAGGCCCAACTCCGAGTTCCGAAAAGATAAGTCTCGGTGGGCTTACTAAGGTGCGGCTTGATTGGCAAAGTTGCTATATAGGTCACACCGATATGTTGACTCTCGGTGGTGATCGAAACACTTAAAGGCTATTGCTAAAACTATCTAAATAAGTGCAAAAGCTCCAAGAGGAGAGATCCAGCGAAAATAAGAAAAATCCAACCCTCTCTTAAAGAAATCAAGAAGGCTTCACTGCTAGTGGATTCTAAATCCCTAAACTATCTTATGACGGATCCACTGATCCGGAAGATCACATTGTTTAGTATGACATTCAAATGTAGGTCATTCGGGCCTCGGACGAAGTCAAACGTAGATTCTTACCGGTTACTTTCACGGGGCTTGCATTAAAACGGTTTTAGAATTACCCATCGAATGAATTTACGGAAACAACTTTGACACTCGAACCGACCGTCGAGGGAAAGAGGAATTTCTTAAGGATTACAGTAGAAGATTCAATGATATTGCCGCCAATGTCTAAGGGCATATTAGAAGAATCAAAACTTATATTGTTATAACTTCAATGCTATGGAATATCCCTTTGTGGAAGGATCAAATAATACAAGAATGTACATCTTTCGAAGATTTCTTCTACAGAGCTCAAGAACTTCGAACTGATGAATCACTACATGCTCAGTGCAAGAGTTGAGAATGGACCGATGAAGGCCGAAACTTCACTCCAGCCAAAAAGCCAAAATGAGGGTTTCAAACTGTAGAAACTCTCCTTCTCACCCACTCATATTCCTAAATCTACGCCTTAACTCAATACCGAATTAAATACTCGGTAGCAAGAAACAATCTGGGCAAGTTGAGCGGAATCGAGGTGGTGCATATTGCTCCTATCACCAAGTAAATGGCCAGCGGACCAAGGCCGTCAATATGTAAAAATGTTTATTAATAGGCTTATGTGAGAAGGTAAGCTAAACGAATTTTTGAGAAAGGAAACTCTATAATGAGGCACATCCTCGGTTGAACTCGAGAACCTACGACAGTCAGCTCAGCCGCCGCTTAAATTTTTTGTCAATGTGATTCTTGGAGGCCCACACATGGCTAGATCCAACAACAGAGGTGAAAGAAATACGTTAATGAGGCCCAAAGGGCCAAAAAAGCTATTTTTGAGGTGGGTGGATAAGGAAAGTTAAACTAAATATCACATTCCGAGATGTCTATAACCAACATGTATGCCATCCTCACAACGATGCCCTAATCATTACTGCTTAGATAAGCCTTTCAGATGTTGCAAAAATCATAGTAAACACTGGATATTATCTTCAAACATGCTTTCGACAAGTGGTTCTACCCAAAAGCATTCGTAAACCAAGTCAAAGCCTCGTCTATGGCTTCAATGACAAAGTAGTCATTCCTCTAGGAGAATGCAGTTTATTGGTAAAGGTTGGCTTCGGTTCGTGCTGTAAAGTATTTGAAGCGGTTTTTTGTAGTGATTAATGTACCTTCCGTGTACGTCTTTTTTGGACGGTCCGCTCTTGATACTATTGACGAGTACATTTAAACAAAACACTTCCCGTTGAAATTCCCAATCGAGAGGGGTGAGGATTATGTCAAGAGAGCAATGGCATCTATAGGCAATTGTATTACGCGAACTTAAACATAGGGGTGGATACGGAAGATTTCCGTACCAACCGGAGCTTTTTCCGTTTCTTCCGACCGTTGGTGGAAAGACAATATTTGTTCCGTGTTTCATTCCACCAACTCCGAAATTCCACTAGTTGAAAACCACGAAAATTGGAAAATGTGGAACGGAACATGGAAATTTCACTTTTCCTATAGCATGAAAAAATCGTAGCATGGAAACCACATAGCACTTTCTACTATGTTGTTCGGCAACTGAACAAATGTTGCAGGTAATGAAGGTTATATATAAGGCACCTAGGATTGATGACATGATTTGCCTCTTCATTTTTGAAACTTGATTGGTTAATTTTTTGGAATTTTAGTTCACAGAGTTGTATAATACAGAGGTAGCATATGTATGTATTTAAATTATGAAACTGATGCAGAGAGGTTTCTGAAGTAAATTCTTAGGAGTTTCTTGTAATAAGTGTAAATTAATATAAGAAACTTAATACTGCGAAATGAGAATTTAATTCAGGTTGAACATATTTTGATCAGAAATTGGTGGATTCAGTTTCTGCAGTTGATGAACTTGGTATCTTTAATTTACAGCGTATCTTCTTTTTTATGGCTTGCCTGTTATTGGTAGTAGTATGTTTGAAAGTTTCACTGAAAATCACCATTTGGTCTGCTTTTATGTGCTCATCCAATTCAACGTTTCAACTGCCTTGTGATGTATCATGTGTATAAATAAATAATGTTGATGTGCATGTATGCTTTGCCGAATATTGAGAAAGGGCTGATTTTGTTTTAATTCACTCATATGATAAACAATACATTCCAATTACAAACGGGTACGGAACATAAATATGTAACCACGATGTTCAACTATACGCCTCTAGTTTTCACAGTATTACCTTGCTTCAATGGCATTACCAATGCCTTGAATAGCAGTAGTGGTTTTGCATCTACAAGTGGAAACCATTTTGTAATGAACAGACCCATTCTACACAAACGGGTTCAATGCATACTGGATGTTGTATTCTGCATCCGAACCCGTTAACTAGAACTAAGTAACTACAGCATTTCAACAAGCATATGACTAACTAATGAACCTCGATGCCTAACTGACACAACTAGTGCTACACTTCAACAAGCATAAACAATTAGGAAGGAACGGAATTACCGTGGAAAACACGGAAATTTCCGCTTGTTTACCGCTATATATCGGAAGGAATTCCTTCTGAATTTTTTATTTCGGAAAAACATGGAAATCGGAAATTTTGGAAATATTCGGAAGGAAAATACCGGAAAAGCGGAAAAATGGAAAAAAACCCAGCCCTACTTAAACATGCTCCATAAAGCAAAGAATTCAGTGTACATAAGTGGTATTAAACCCAAAACGATTGTCATTCCCTTTAATAATACAATCGAGGGGTAATTAGTTCAATATACACTCACGTGGAAAGGCAGCTTTCGTTAGAAGTGAAGTTGAAAGACTTTGTAGCCATACTAACACCAAAACTACTAAGTATAAATGAAAATTCCTATGAATCTCACTAAAATGGGAAGATACCACTATCGGAAAAATTATCGCAATGCCTTGCTATCGCAAATGGTTCGCTAATATTCAATCCGGATAAAGTAGTCAAACTCTTAGCTCAAAGAGAAAGAGCGCTTATGCTATAGAAGAGATTCCAAAAGAAAAGGATCTCGAACTCGAATTAGACTATAGCAAAATTTGAAAAAGCTAAAGCTCTTGAAGAAATTAGTATCGATCCTAAAGATCAAACCAAAGTTGTTAAAAGCTGGAACTTATTTTCATCTACCAGTTCGAGAGGAATTAATCGTATTTCTTCAAAACAGCTAGGATGTGTTCACATGGTCCCATAATAACATGGTCGGAATAGACCCCTTGGTGATATGTCATTGCCTGAATGTTAACCCTAAATATGCCCCGGTAAGGCAAAAATGCCACACCCTCGGACAAAGTTTGATATGCTACCTTCCAAGACGTAGAAAAATTGTTGAGAAATAATTTCACTAGCGAAGTCCACCATCGGAAATGGATAGCAAATCCAGTTTCAGTAAAGAAACCGAATGACAAGTGGAGAACTTGCATATATTTTACTGATTTAAACAAATCTTGTCCAAATGATTGTTTGGTTGATGCCACGAGTGAACATCAACTCCTTTCATTTATGGACGTTTATTTCGGGTAAGATCAAATCTCAATGTTTAAACCAGACGAAGAACATACAAGCTTCGTCACTAACATGAGACTATTTTGCTATAAAATCATGTCCTTGGGTCTCAAAAATGCCAAAGCTACATATTAGAGATTAGTCAATCGGACGTTCGCAAGATAGATAGACTCAAAGATGGAAATATATGTAGATGATATGCTACTAAAGTCAAAGCTATATGAAAGCCATGTTTTGGACCTAGCAGAAATGTTGAATTTTTTTCGAAAATACAACATAAAGCTGAACCCTCAGAAATGCTCGTTTGAAATTCAATTTGGAAAATTCTTAGACTTCATAGTACACCCAAAGGATACAAAAGTCAACCCCAACCAAATCAAAGCTATTACTGATATGAAAACGCCAAAAAGGGCAAAGAACTTATGAGTTTGAACGGGAAAATGGTAGCCCTTAACAGATTCATAAGCCGACCAACTGAAAAATGTATTCCTTCTTTGATCTGCTCAAAAAGCACATTGATTTCATTCGAAACTCCTGAATGCCAAAGAGCATTTGAAGATTTATATAATCATCTTAGTGAGCCTTTGGTTCCATCCAAGTGAATAAACAGAGATCATCTTTTTGTTTATCTAGCTGCTTAAGGACAAGCAATAAGTTCGATACTGGTCCGAGACAATAAGGGGGTCCAACATCTCGTTTATTATGTTAGCAAGAGGCTGAGTCCTGTTGAGAAGTACTATCTAACAATTGAGAAACTGGCTTATTGCTTAATATTCACAATAAGAAACCTTTGTCTTTACTTTCATGCTCATCCCATTAAAGTTCTTATAGATCAGCCCTTACGGCCAGTATTTAAGAAACCGAAGACCTCGGGAAGACTAAACAAATGTTCAATCAATCTTAGCCAATATGACATCTCCTACATTCCTAGAACTGCTATTAAAGGGCAATACTGGCTAATTTTATATTTGAATGTATAGGTTTCGATGCTGAGACCTCAAAAGATGATAAAGTCAAACAACTTTTGGGGCAACTTTGTGTTGATGGAGCCTCCGGTGAACAAGGGGCGGGCGCCGGCTATGTGCTAGTCACTCCAAACAATCATCGAATTTATTGCATTGTAAAGCTTGCTTTTTCGGCCACAAACAATATGGCAGAGTATGAACCTTTAATTGCCAGATTAAAGATGGCGGTCTACATCAAGATTTCAAAAATCAAAGTATACAGCACAGCAAATCGTCAACCAAGTTCTCGGCAACTTCGAGACCCGACTCTCTTTTTATGTTAAACAAGTGAAGAAACTGCTCAACACTTTCAAAAGCTACAACATCAAGAACATCTCCCGCGACAGAAATGCAAGAGTCGATGATGCCTTAGCCAAATATGCAACCTCTTGGGATGTCCAAGAATACGAATTCATTCCAGTATAGGTTCTTGAGAAACCTAGGATACAAAGTGGCAGAGAAAGTTTTGGTCATGACTCGGACTCAAGCAGCCCGAATCGAAACCCCACAGCGGACAGTGGCTGAAGAAAGCTGAATGACTCCATACATTCAATATCTAACTCATAATACTTTACCTTCGAATTTTACCGAAGCTAGACATATAAAGTATAACGCTCCTCATTTTACTATCCTATAAGGAGTACTTTACAGGCGGGGCTATGCAAACCCTACTATTGATTGCTACTACCGCCGAAGGCGAAAGACTATTAGAAGAAGCTCACAATGGCATATACAGAGATCGTTGCGAAGGCCAAAGGCTAGCTAAGAAAATACATAGACAAGGCTTCTACTAGCCAACGCTGAATTAAGATGCTTTAGAATATGCAAAAACTGTACCAATCCGGGAATTTAACAGAAATTGAAATGGAAATTTGATAAAAAATTAAACTAAACGAAAACAAGGACCTAAAAACAAAATTTTCACAGACGTCCGAATTTGACTACGAAACTTGCACCAGTGTGCACGTAGTGATTTTCCGAACGATTATAATATATACATGTCATAATCCAAGTTAGTATAAAGAATTACGATTACGAGCGACAGAACAATAAATGAAAATTCAAAAATATAAATAAAAAGAATTAAACAAGATCAATTTGACCCAAATAGGCCCTAGGTCGACCGGTGGCGGTCGACCTAGGCTTAAGGGTGATCGAACCGACACGTTTTTCGAGTGATTGTCGATTTGGAGCATGGTGAATGAATGGGCTACATGATTGCTTGCGTGTGAAGTAAATGATGGGTGGTCTGGATTTACAATTGAGTTGATCTAATGGTCTTACATTCTAAGCTAACCGTGTAAAGTAACCTCTAAACCAAACCCTAATTTTTTGTCAAACAAACAGTAGGGAAAACTCTACCAAATTTTCTAGTGAACCCTAAATCTCATAAACCCAAAAATAAAAATCCAAATCAAATATAAAGCTAATTAAGCAGCAAAGCAAGCAATTAAGGAGGAGACTAGGAAGATCTAGAGGAGAGCTATTGATTGGAGGCCGGTTTTCTCAGATCTAGAGCTTAAGCTAAAGGTGAGTGGACACAAATTTAATAATGGGTGTATTTGGCATACATCCCTCGTGTAGTTTGCAAATACACAAAACATCCCTCCGTTTTTTTAATAAGTTTCCGGTCTCAGTTTTTAAAATCGGACCATCTAAAAGACAAAAGTACCCTTCCGTTGTAATTTCTCTCTGCACTTCATCGTTCCTGCGAAAATGAAATCAGTAAACAAAATCGAATCATAATCTAGTGAATAAACTGAAATCAAGGTGACTAGAAGATTGATTTAGAAGGAAAACGAAACCAAATACTCAATTAAAACATCAAAATCAAACAGTAAAATTGAAATAGCAAAAGAAAACAGTAATTTGTATGAAAACGAATTCATTCTTCACAAAATTAAAAAATTTATAATATATCAGCGACAATTTAAGAAAACTGCAAATATTATTAATATTTGCAATTTTAGTTGCAAATACATAGAAAATTTGCACTAAAAAATTTGATTACTTGTAAAACACTCTTACAGCTCTAACATATATTATTACATGTTTTACTGCAAAAATTGTACATATTTGCAGTATTGTAAGTGAAAATTCACAATATTTGCTAATTTTTCTGTAGTTATTTAGAATAATTGCAGCAATATCTGCAAGTATTCATAATAATGGCATAAGAAAGTAAAAATAATGAATACTTGTTAAAAAACACTTGCAGCTTCAACATATATATCATTATAATTTTTTTTGCAAAAATACTGAACGTATTTGTAGTATTGTAAACAAATATTCTCAAATTTTGCAGACTTTTCTGCAATTATTAAGAATAATTGCAACCATAACTGCAATTATTCATAATATTTGCAGAAAAAAGTAAAAATATTCATAATATTTGCATTAGATTTTTTAATGCAAAAATTGACACTATTTTAAGTTTTTTATGCAAGTATTCTCAATATTTGCATATTTTTCTGCAAATATTGAGAATACATGTAGAATATTGCAAATATTGAAATATTTAAAGATTTTTATGCATGTATTTTCACTAATTGCAGTTTTTAATGCACATATTTGCAAGTATTCTCAGTAAATGCAGTTTTTATTCATGTATTCTTAATTATAAAGATAAAATTCATCTTCCTAATGCAATATATTGAATTTAACAATTGCAGAGAAAAATTACTACAGAAATGCATATCTATATGCAAAAATTTCCAATATTTGCTGACTTTTTTGCAATTATTCTGAATATTTACATCAATGTCTGCAAATATTCTTAAAAATTGCAGATTTTTTAGCAGCTATTTTCTATTGTTATTCGCAATATTCGCACCAACTTCTGCAATTATTGAGAATAATTGTAGAGTTTTCAGATATTCATGCAAATTACTTAGAAGAATTGCAGACATACATGCAATTATTTTGAATAATTGCATACAAAGATGAATACAAATGATTTTAAGGGAATAATTGCTGATTTTTCAGCAAGTATATATTATGAATATTTGCTAAATTTTAAGTGAATAATTGCAGAGGAAAATTCCTAAATAAATGCATATTTATATGCAAATATTCCAAATATTTGCCGACTTTTTTGCAATTATTATGAAAATTTGCACCAATGTCTGTAAATAATCTTAAAAACTGCTGATTTTCGAGCAACTATTAAAAATAGTTGCAGGAAAAAACTGTACGAATGTTATTCTAGGTTATTATTTGCAGTATTTATGCACATAACTTCAAATATTAAACTGCAATCATTTCTCATTATCATTAATGAATTTAAACATCAAAACAATATCAACAATCCATAAAAATAAAAAACAATTCATATTTTTGTAAAAAAAGATTGATTCTTCAAATAGTTGAAGTTTTTCATTGAAATCGAGAATTAAACACTTGTCTGAAGAAAACTCAGCCAATTTGATCAGAAGAAACTGAAGAAGAAGAAGAACCGCGGCTCGACTTTGAAGCGCAGGGGTAATTTAGAGAAAAAAATAGGCAGAAAATAAAAACAAGGACGTAAAAAGTATGTTTTTTTGACAATGATCTGCTTTGAATTAAGTTTGGTTTTAGGGATGCGTGCCTAATATTTATTATAATAATTTAGTTAATACAATTGATTTCAAACTGTTTTTAAGTAATTAAAATTGTTGACACCCCAATTAACTTGTTAATTTGATATTGAATTGGCTAAACCCTCAACCTTATAATTTAAATTGAAATTAGATTATAAAATTGGATAAATTGGACATGCTAAATTGAGAACCCTAAGTTGAAAACCCTAATTTAATTTGAAATAGATAATTAGAAAATGTAGATTATGATTAACTGGAAAATTATGGCTAACTGCAGTAATTAATAGCATCAAATTAACAACATTAATAAGAATATTAATCGACATTAAAAAGAAATCAAACCCTAACAAAAATAACATGAACGGTCGACCCTGGGTAGCCTAGGTCGACCGGTAGCAGTCAACCTTAGGATGTTCTAGGTCGATCATCCAAGTTAAAAATTGACAAATTAAACCTTGGCCTAAGACCCAAATTAAATGGATAAAAATTATGTAATTTAATTAGAAATCGTGTAATTAGTGAACTGGTTTGTTGGACTAATTTGGGCGAAGTTACATGCAGGAGAGAATAGGGAAATTAGTTTCCTATCATAGTGGTTTGGACGATGTATTTCGCAACGTTTGATGTTGGTATAGGCAAATATATTTCGAAATGGTTGATTTGACAGGGGCGATGTATATCGCATACACGGAGTTGATTAGGGTGATTTAATTTGCATAGGCTCAAGAGTGTTTCATACGGGTGACCGCAGCACTGTTGAAGACGTTTTCTGAGAGAGTCCGGTACTAACGGATCTAGGTACACAGACGCAACGTGGTACGAATGGACGCTAGTACAATACAATAAGTAGGCGTAGGTATCGATTAAATTGGAGCCCAGTACCAACGGGAGTTCCTATGGAACCCCGATGCAGTACAATAAGTGGTTATGGGTATTAAATTTAAGCCCGGTGCTAACAGGTGTTCATGCAAGGCGAACCTCAGTGTAGTACAATAAGAGGCATTTTGCCACTACGACGGAGAGATAAACATGGGTGCATACGATGAGTCATTACGCGAGTTTGCCTTTTCGGCGTTCACCCTCTTCGACGTAGTGTTGATATAGTTTTGATGGGAGTAGTTCCTGTTTTGATTGATCGTTAGTGTGAGGTTCGATAAGCATGTTCAACCCATTTTGTTTGTGAGGTTCGATCAGTAGACTCGACCCGTTGAGTTAAACAAGAATTCTTAAGTATTGGACCTTAGGAGTTCACGGACACTGGATTTACATTCTATATCACTTAGAGTGGATTTTAGTTCAATTGCACTTAATCATCTTGTTAAACTTGTTCTCAATTACAAGACTTTTGTTTGAACCACCCCATTTTTTTCATTTTCCACCACCCATAGAAAAACAGGTTAGCAGATAATCGGACATAGTACCTGGAAAAAGGAGCTTAACGTTGGAGTTCTCATATCATCCATTGTTCCCGAGTAGGCATCTATTGTATTAAATACCTATAAAGCTTATATTGTACTTCGATAACGGTGTATATGTAAAACAAGTATTTTAGAAACTATTTTCTGAGATGTCTGTTTTTTATACTTATATTTTAATTCAATCCGCTGTGAAATCTAAAAGTGTAGAATTTCTTAGAACTCCACCCTTATATTTATGCTCTGTAATGTTTAAAATCCAAGCAGCTCGTATTTCACGGCATGGCGTGTTCAAGGTCACATAGATCTTGGATCAGTGTGTCGGAAAGTGCAGGTTGTTACACCTAGTATCAGAGCTCAGGTTTAGGATCCCCTGGGACTTTGGCACGTATTGAGGAAACATGAATGAAAAGTCCTTGAAAAAAATAGTTTTTAAAAATGGGTTATATATATATATAAGTTTTCAAAAAGATTTCCAAAGATTTTATCTATATATAGAGATTTCTTTTTATTCATGCCTATACTATTTGTGGGAAGGTTGAAAATAATTCTCAAACACAGATAGTGAGAATCGGTACAAGTTCTAAAGGAATGGCTCTAGAAAAGCAGCTAGGATTCTTAACGTGAACATTCCTATATGGTTCCGTCGGTATATGAAGCGAGGAGACGAGATGAACTTAACCCGATTAAAGGAGTGTAATTATAATTTTTTGATATGTGCATTAATGCACAACATCTCATACATTTTGACCCATAAGGTAGTTATTGGCTTATCCCCTTATGTAAGCAAATAATTGTGGGTTGGAATAAATGTTAAGGCTATAACAATTGAGGTGAAAAATAGACCTTTCACATTTAAGTATGATTTACCCCATAAAGAAATGTTACTAGAGATTTTCTACATCAACTAGCAGTAACAAGTAGGTTATGAATTTAAGGATACATGAAGAAGATTAGTACCAAGGGATCCATTAGTTAAAGTAGAAACCCTATCTTGATATTCGTAATAGTTGTAAGAACTTATGTTTACTTTAAGGTATGACTAGAATCATTTCCATATTAAAGTGGACACTGTATTGAAAAAAAAAACTTAAGTTAACCATCTTTGAAAAGAAAGATAGAAACCTTGTGCAATTGGAGCATTGTTAGGTATGTGGGCTTAGATAATTAGGTTGTTATTGCCTACTCCAACTTAAGTGATAAACCACTGAAAATGTTTTTTAAAAGTTAGAAACATTAGATATCTAATATTTTAAATAGAAAAAGGTTGATTTATGATTGATGAGGCCAAACAACGATATAATTCCCCGGACCAAAAATGCAAAATATTTAAAACCCTACCATAGCACAAGGCTGCTGCAAATATGAGTTTTAGTATTGGTTAGCCATAGCCCAGTATTGCCATGCAATAACGAAAGTAGAAACATTTCTAGTAGGTTAACCACGGTCAAGTAGTACCATGCAATAAGGGCATTGTTAAAGAGACTCGATTTTTGGAATGGTGGGCAAATTTTACGAGGACTTCACTCAAAAAAATGGTTACAGGAACTCTATCGAATAAAACAATTTATTGTTTTAACCGTCGTGTGGAACAAATTCGGTAGCACCCTAAAAAACAAAGAAAAACGATAATGATTCGGCGAAAACCACTTCGACGGGATATGATTGGGAAAAAAAACCAAAACTCAACAGAGGGTTACCGAAATATTAACGGTAGTTATGAATTTTTTTTTGGGGCACATTTTTGGTACACCCCTTAGCAATTTTTCAGAAAATTAAAAATTGCACTCCACTTTCAATGTACGTAACTTTGTCCATACGATAGACGGTGAATTACTCGTGACCATTGATGACACCAAAGGGTTATGCACTTGTGTTGTTCAAACAATCATATAACAGCTCAACAAGAGTCTTCTTTAGGTCAAATATAACTATGTCAAAATAGAAAATTTCATGTAGCGATGTAGCGATGTGCTACAATCTTCAAACTTGAGTGTTGTTAATTTAAGCATCTAGACTACACTTTAGTTATGTTTAATCATATGACATGTCACTTATGTTACGGTCATAATTGCGTATTCGTTGAACTATTTGAAGTGATACGGTACTCAATAAAGGAATCGTCTTCTTGATTGTAAAAGGTCAATATCCAATGTAGTCAGTAATCAATTTGAAGTTAAAATTTATTATCAAAGCAAATTAATCGATAAACTTATCAGATTGAACCAAGGGCATTGAAGTTGCACTATACAATTAAATGCGAATATTGTTGGAGTTATGACAATTGACTAAACTTTAGGCATCTCGATGATATAGTGATGATGGAAATAAAACGTGCACGATACTTAGGGTGTAGCTTAATAAAGATTAGAAATAAGATTTAACATAAATAATATGTAAGCAACTGAACTCATGTCCACTGTTGTGCTTCAGTAAAGTCCATACAGGGTTTAATATTTAAATTATTCAAAATATTATTAAGGGCTGAATTGACACCAAGAAATCACACAACAAAACTTGTCAGCATATTTCTGAATTTAACTAATTTGAATTAATATGTGTTAGAAATTAAAATAGAGGAAATTAATATAATATTATATATAATTTTTTATATCATTTATTTATTTGAAGCCTTAAATATAATTACAATCGTATATAAATATTATATGTTAATTTTATTAAATTAAAGGGATTAAATAAATTTCGAGTTAGACCTGTCGTCATCTCTCTAAAAATTAGTAATCTCTGTAATTTTCACTATTGGGAGACTAACAAATTTCTCACTCAAATTTCTGTAATTATAAGGTAGACCCGTTGTAATCATTATGAAAATTAATGAAATGGGAATAAAAATTATTATAAAATGGATGTAGGTATAGCCGAACCACTATAAAACCATGTGTTCTCTCTTTTTTGCTTTCCTTTGCTATTTTGATATATTCGTAGGCGTACAAACTTAAATCGGTGATCACATTCTGTATCATTGGTTCTTTGCGATCTCTATGGGGTGTTTGGTAAATTTTTGGACCAACGTTGTTGTAATAAATTTAATATGTGCATACGTTTGAGCAACATCAATTAGAACCTGAAGAACATCTTTTCAAAGAAAACTTTCAGCTAATACTTTTACAAACCATTGAATACTTAACCAATATGTACACCATTCATTGCCTTTTTCAAATACTTTTCAATGAATTTCCTTTTTTTTAAATATAATTATTAACCCCAAAATGTATTAACATAAAAGTTTCCCTGATAACACTTCATTCTTCGGTTGAGTGAGACAAATTATCGAGCAAAAAGGAATTGAAATGCATTTGTGTCAAAAACAAAAACAAACTGGGAACCAAACATATGACTTAATATGTTCAGACTTCCAACTGAAATTCTTTCAGAACACCAAATCATATTAGCATCATAGAATTAACTTTATAACTGTTTGGGGGCACCAGTAGACCTCGTATAAACAATGGAGCATGCACATATGGTTCTTAGGGAAATCTTTTAAATTTAAGCTTCTACAAAACTTATAACCAATTCAGTCTAAATTCGAAAGTAATTACCGAAATATACCACTTTTGACATTGCTGATGTTACGTCAGCAATTTATACTGGCAGGATTTCAAATCATAATTTGCATTGTCGATAAATTGCTGATCTAGCACCAACATGGCCAAAGAGTGAACTATTGTTTATATTAGCTTTGAAATGGGAGGAAAAAAGTATTAGTTTATAAAACAATGCTTGAAACACAAAAAAAAAAAAATCCATGAATGCAGGATTTTCCAAATTTATATTCTTGGTTGTACAGTAATTAGAAACAGGTGAATAAGAGGACATTAAGAGTTCAAGAGTTTTACCTGTTGCGACGCTTCTCCAAGAACTGCTGAAGTGATTGTCTCCTCGCAATGGGAATCTCTGTAAAAATAATAAATAGAAATACTACATTTAAATACAGAATAAGACTCAAAAAACAAAGGTGAAAAAAAAAACAAATCACCAGCTTGGAGTTTGCACAGAGAAGAAGCGTAAGGATTAGTTCCTACTGCAGTAGAACTATGCTGAGACAATGATCTGGTCAATGCAGCTGCAGCTGTAGAGTTGGGACCTGCTCCCGTTGCTATCTTGTTTGCAGCAGATGTTGCAGCTGCAATCAACATTATAGCTTGGGCCTGTTTTTCAACTTGAGTCAATAAGAATCAAAGCATTACATTATCTTGCACTTATTAGGAGTCAAAACTATTTTATAGCTTATTTAGGTTTGGAGCGTGAGAACTTCTTCTAAAGAGGTAACATAAGTGATTTATTGTTTGCTTATATGAACCAGGATAGTCTCATAAATAATTCCGACAATTAAATGGCTAGAATAGCCTTGGTGTTTCAAACAAGGAGAAAAAAAATTTAGATATAGGTTTGGTAAAAAAATATTGCAAAATGGTTTTGTCGAAAACTTATTAAAAAAATAGACCTAGTTTTCAAAATGTTAGCCTTTTGTACATGCGCACTTGCGCATTTTAAAAGCGAACATGTACAATCATGGTCTAAGGAAAACCAAATTATCATCCATAGCTTTTTACAAACGATCATTCGATGATATTGGACTTCAAAATGATAAAGTTTGAATGCAAAATTCAAAAACCATCGAGCATGAAACGTTGCAAGAAAAAAAAGAAAGCCTAAATCCATTGATCGGTAATGAATCATGCATGGATCGGTACCGATCCATCAATTTCCCTTCTATCATCGTTCTTAGTAGATATACAGAAGAACATGTCTTAAGAACATGCAGTGAGACTTATACTTGAAGCAACCAAAGTTATACCGAAGAATCAAAAGGAAGAACAGCTAAATTTATGTGTCGGTACCAATCCAAGAATCTGACTTATTCTTCATTCTACTCTCTTGGATCTTGATCTGTGGTAATTTCTAATAGATTAGCAAAGAAGAATTACAACTCTGAAACCCAATAATAGCCAACTACATTATAAATACGGGTTTACATGGAACAAAAAATGAATCTTGACATTTTCCTATTTTACATCTAAGCAGAAACTGTCATAATTCTCTACTGAATTTTGAAATTATAGTCGTAATCACTTCCGGAATCTTATATAAAACAATAATAAAACATTTTCAAAGTGGATGTATGCATAGCCGAACAAGTGTAAATAGTGTGTTGCTTTCCCTTTCTCATTCTTCTTATTTTTGCATATTTCTATTGATTTTTTTTAATTTCATTTACATTGTTGAGTTTGAATTACCTTAATCCGTGAAGTAACGACTATAATTCCTTGAAATCATATTTAATAGCTACATGCAAGATCATTGGCTCTACGATGTCTTTAGGGTATTAGACTAGCTTTTTTATTAACATTTTTGTGCTTTCACCAGAAACTTGAAGATCGAGTAATATCTCTTGTATTACTCGAATTTGATTTAAATCTACAAATGGGTCCAAGAAATAATGTGGGAAGCAATCTTGAGGGCCGACGGTGAAGGAAATGCTAGAAACCAACAAGCAAATGAGTAAATTGTGTAACCTCCACAAGATCTTGTTGCTAAAGAGGAATCAGCAAGGCAATTTGTCATGATGAGACAAGCTCCTAAAAGAGGAGGATCTCGCACAAAAGAAGACCATGGAGGAAGGAATTATCTAGTTAAATCTAACGAAGGAAGTCCTGCAGCAAAGCATATGACAATTAAAATAAAGCTAGAGAAGGAAATGCACAAGGGAACCCAGTACTCAAAGCAAACACTCCACGTGAGTCGATCGGTATCGATCTATCGTCGACCGGTACCGATCCATCGTCGACCGGTACCCGTTGATCTCGTCAAGACGACGGTCAACATCGTGGCATTGACGAAGTAGGGATCGTGAAGTAAGCCATAATGAGTAAAGAGCTCTAAGAAATGATGAGAGAAGCGGTCGCAAAAGAGAGCAATCCTGAGGATGCGGTCAGGAAAGACAACGTGACGGGACTGAGAGAACAAGACGAATGGTTTCCAGACTATGAGACCTAGGCATCGGACTGTTAGCCATGAGCACTCGGACAGCGGTCATCATAGTCGTTCGTGGAACCGAACACACGATGACAAACAATGATCGTCGTCGAGGGCGGACGGAACTAAAAGATGAAACTATAGATGATGTGATAAAGCAACTGCTTCAACGAGAGAATCACAAGGATGATTGGGAGACTATCTCTAGTTGAAATCCAATTACAACAGAGATTAAAGTGGCATGGTATCCAAGAAAGTTTACTCTGTCATATACATGCTGATATATAACAAACTAACAGATCCTATGCAACATTTGCTTAGATACGACTGCATATGGATGACGTTATAGCCGATGACTTTGTGATATGCAAATGTTCCCTTTTGTTTTGGAAGAAACTGATAACCATGTGGTTCCGCAGATTCAGCCGGGATCCATCAGGCTTTATGATCAATAGGCTGATAAGTTTTCTAGCCAATTAAAGGTGCATTCAGTACAGTTGAAGGATGCAATTTCACTGGTCGATATGAAGCGGAGAACAGTAGAATCATTAAATAGTTGTTTGAAGAGATTCAATGCAACCGTTACGGAAGTGAGGAACCCAAAAGATAGCATGGTGCTGATGGGACTACTAGGACGGGCCAGCAAACCTATATTTTTGGAAAGTAACTATTAACAAAGAAGTCGAGTACGTTGATGAGAATTAATGCTACCGCTAACAAGATGTTCTTGGAACAAATCTGTCAAACAATGGAGGTGTACTGGGACGACATACTAGTAAAGTCAAGTAAACTGACGGATCACGTGAAGCACCTATCAGAAATATTTAATGTACTTTGGAAGTATGGAATGAAGTTAAATACATTCAAGTGTTCTTACGAAGTTGCATTGGAAAAGTATTTAGGGTTCATCGTAAACTCTAGGGACATATAAGTCAATCCATGGTAGATCGAGGCATTGAAGCAGTATAGTCCCAAGGACAAGAAGAGAAATACAGAGCTTGTTGCCGCTTTGAGTAAGTTCATCTCGATAGCAATTGGTAATTGTATATCATTCTTTGACGCCCTCAAAAAGTAAAAGGGAAAGTTCCAGTACACAGATGAATGTAAAGGTGCATTTCAGCAATTGTTGGTACATCTTTGAAAGCTGCTGATATTACCTAAACTTTTGAAATGAAAACATGTTCAAAGTATATGGTGTCGACTCATGTACCGAGTGTAGCATCAATGCGTTAGGAGATGAAGATTCAACATCAGTAAACTATTTACAAATGTGGAAGAGCGTTATTCTAAATTGGAAAAGCCAGTCTACTGCTTACTAATAGCACCAAGGAAGTTCCGACCTTATTTCCAGACTCATCTAATAAAAGTATTGATTGATTAACCTTTTAGGAAGGTCTTGCATCGATTCGAGACATTGGAACAGTTATTAAAGTGGAACATTGAGATGAGTCAGCATGAAATTATTTATCTCAAGAATGCGATTCATGAACAACATTGACAGATTTCATTACAAAACTTACTATCCGGGATAACGAAATGGAGGAAATGGTTGAATTTTCACAGTGAAAAATATATGGACAATGCATCCAATGATAGCGAATCTGGAGGAGGTAGTTTTGGTAATTCCAAAAGGTCGGAGGATGTCCTATACATTGAAACTTGAATTATGTGCTATTTATCATAAAATGAAATATGAAACATTGATCGGGATACACAAGATCAGAAAGGAATTAGGGATGAAGTCATTGCAAATTTTCAATGACTCCCAACTAGTGGTTAGCTACGTAGAGAGTTTCAAACTAAGGGTGCATGACTTGTCCTTTGCATATCGAAAGTGTTGGAATTATTAGACGAAATCGAGCATTGTATGATCATGCACATCCCTTGAGAGGAAAATTTGAATGCAAAATCTGGGGCTAAATTAACTAACTCTTAAGATGCGCAGCTGTTAGGAATCATTCTAATAGAAGTGTTGCAAGTCCGAGTATCGAAGATAAGGATTACAACATGGAGATAAAGGAGGAGGCATTGATGACTTTATTTAAGGAGTACTTGCTAGAAGGGACTCTTCCGAAGAGTATAAATGAAACGCGGAAGCTCTTATGTAAGGTGTCGCGTTACATTATGTAAGATAGATATTGCTTCGGAGAAGAATCCCAACCCCTTGTTGAAGTATGTTAAAAAAGATGAATCAAAGTAGACCTTTGAGTATGTCTACAAGAAAGCTATGAAGATAACACTAAGAGGCAAAATCTGGTAAAGAAGATACTTCGTTATGGTTATTTATAAACATCAACCGAGATGTGGTATAATTTTCTATAAAATGCGATAAGGGTTGTAAATTTGAAATATATAAATATGAATATGTATACATAAATATATTTCGTTTGTATTATAATATATGTATATATATATATACATATTTACTTTTAAAGAAGTATAATAATTATTTATAAATAGCCAGAAAACACTTTTATATTGCCGTAAAAAAATTGTAAAAACATAAGTGTGGTATATATACATGCATATATGTATATAGATGTGTGTGTATATATATATATATATATATATATTTGTGTGTGTGTTCATATATCTTTATGAAACCATTTAAATATTAAGGAGGTATTCTTAATATTGTATTCCCACTTATAACCATGAGTTACAATGGACACAAGCACACATATATGTATATATAGATATTCACATAAATGTCTTAAGTTAGTTTATAACATTTATGATATTCACATTGTGAATGTGAATTTCTATCAAATAAAATATGATAAACTAAAATCAAATTAAATTAAAATTACAATATATAAATAGATTTAGATTATAATATATATACACACACACATAATTGAAGCTTTAAAGATAAAATTAAAACATAATTAAATTAAAATAACAAACTCTTTTATATTAATATTCATTAAATATGATTTATTGTGAATAAATTATTTATGTAAACATAAACATAATTGAAGGCATGGTATTCATTTGACAAATCCAATTAGATGAGTGTCTATGGCAATTGTGCTTAACTAAGAAGAATGTTATTTGATGTAGCAATACAACATCTTCAAAGTAAATGTAGGCATGGTTGAACCACTATAAATTATGTGTATTGCTTTTCTATTCTCATTATTCTTATTTTTGCATATATCTATAGATTTATGTTGACTGATCTAAATTGTTGAGTTTGAACTACCTTAATCCATGAATTAAAGACTATAATTTCCTTGAAATCATATTCAATAACTATATCCAGCCTTATTGACGTTGCATAGTCTTTTAGAGGAATTAGATCAATTTTTTTGTTAACACGGACCTATTTTTATAATATGTTTTCAACGAAGCTTATTTTTGTAATAAGCTTTTTTCCAATTATACATTATACATAGTGGAAATTAGCCACAAGGGCCTCTTTAGCAAGTGGAATTAGTTTCTAGGACACGCAACTGAAATAATTACTTTAAAAGACAAAACGTAAAATAATTAGTTTCTAGGGTCTAAAAACCTATGAAATTATGTCCTTGAAAGTAATTGGACTACTGACTTTGTCCTTGAAAGTAATTATTCTGCTGACTTTGGCCTTGAAAGTAATTTCTTTGAATGTGTGTCCTAGAAACTAATTGGACTGCATAGTTTGTCCTTCTGGTGAAATGCCCCTTATACATATATATAAGACTTATTCTTCAAACAATTAGCAATCAAAAACCCGCTATTTAATATCAATCCGCCATCGTGTAGTTTCAATGATGTAATTTGGTTTATACTCGTCTCACGAGTCATGATAGTCAACCACCAAGTTTAACATAAAGCAATAGTCAAATGGGCTCTTAATCGGTATAATCACCTTTACTTGTTACCATTCGATCAAATACTAAAAAATTAATATGAAAAAACTCTTTTTATGTAGATTTAACATAAAGCAATAGTCAAATGGGCTCTTAGACTTCTGGTGTAGTGTTGGGGATACCGGTTTAAAAATTAACTACTACAAAATACCAGTTATTTAGCTGATAACACTTTATAATACCTGGATCATCGGATCCTAAATTTCGAACAAACTATTATTTGTTCAACTATGCATTGCATGAAGATGAAATGGTTGCATTCGGCCATGTTTTGTCAAATGAACTTTAAATTTTTCAAAACAGTATTGCTGAATGAAGTGGGTATTAAGAAGCATAAATATTTAATGACTTTGATTTTTCAAATATTGGTATTACTAAGCAAGAAAGATGGTGCCCTTAGCAGTAATCTAGTTTCATTTGATATTCTCACCGTGACATTACATGTATGTGGGATTTTAGTCTTCTACCCTACGTCATTTTTCTACCATGCTTTTCGATAGGGAAATGACTGGAAATATAATTATTCAGATTTACCCTTCTATATTTCTAACTTGACCCAAACTTACTGGTTAATATGGTTCAGACATTTCCAAGATGGTTTTATCTTTCTAATTTTTGGTTAATAGCCAATGGCCATCCATTGAGATCAGGTTGGAGCCAGGAATCACAGAACAATTACCCCAAGCAGCAGAGCAAAGTGTCAGTAAATCACATAACTTATTTGTAACACATATTGGTTAATGTCGATCTGTTTGAAACTGGTATTGGACTCGTGCCAACTCATTAAATATCCAGAAAAGTTACTTCCTTGACGATTATACTGCAAATATAATGATGATAATAACCTTTTCAGGTGTGACCGCATCAAAAACATTAATAGAGCCATTGTAGAAGATGGTCAGCTGTGAATCACTAGGCAGCAATGGCAAATTCCTTCACAAAATAATCATTTGTCAAACAAATAACATATATGTCTATGTTTTTGATATAAATAATGTTTCAAGTGAAAAGCAAGACATTGCACTGTATAAAGAACAGTATGTTCTTTTTCTAACAACGTTTTATTTTGACGTGACTGTAGACTTCCTTTTTATCGTGTAAAATTTATACTTCGGTATTGTTGATCCGTCTACTTGCCCAAAGCCAGCACTTTTTTTTCACACTAGCAATAACAGCAGCAGCAGCAGCAATAATAATAAACAACTATAAAATACCAGTTTCTGACTTGATTATGCACCTTTTATTTCAGAATTTTCTTATTTTTCCAGATTGTAATCTTTAGATATAAAATAGAATTACGGACCTTTTATTTCAGAATTTTTTTTTTTTTCCAGATTGTAATCTTTAAGATATAAAATAGAATTACGGACCTTTTATTTCCAGCAATTCCAGTTTCTGACTTGATCATGTTTTCAGCTTCCATTTCTTCAACTTCTTCATTAATTGCTCCTAAATTTTGAGATCCCAATAGATCCATCACACTCCAACCAAAAGAAGTTGAAGATATTTTAGTTCTGGATCTTCAATTTGAATTTTGGGTCGATTAATTTTCAGACGATTTGATGGTATTCGGGAAAATTGCCCATTTGCCCTTGAATAAATTTTATGGGTCAGAAGGGTCCTTTTAGCAAATATTGTCAAGGTAAGGTCAAAGTTTCTACTTTGTGACGTTAGACTTAAAATAAGCGGGGACTAAAATAGACTGCCGTACATGTCGCTTGTTATTTTCACTGTATGCGAGATATAAGCCTCCTTCTGGATCACAATTGATACCTGTATCACATAATAATTATCTTTTTTTTCTTTTTTCGTAATTTTAGAATTTAAATATTTTGCTCTTTTTAATTCAATTTACTTTAAAGAAGTCACAAATTTGAATTCCGCTAACCATACTTTTGCATTATAAAAGTAACTCAATTTCGTTTAATTCACTTCAATCTCAAGAATTCTAGTTCGAATATAACTTACTGCATTTTAATAAACATATTTAAAAGTCACTTAATTCATTTAACAATCTTTGTTTTTGTTTTTTTCCTATTAAGTCCATTCTTATTTACAAGTTTCGATCAAAATCAAAATTTGAATCCAACAAACTTTTATTTTGTGTTCAGTTTAAATAAGTGAGCATGATTTTGTTTGAATTTCACTGGCTCTGTTTCTTTTTGATATAAACTTAATTGAAAAAAAAATGTTTTCAAATGTTCATGATAATATTAAAAATAATGAAAAAAAGTAAAACCGATGAACAAAATAAAAAATTAAGAAAAATAAATTAAAACAAATGTATGATACGTGTGTGTGTATAGTGTATGTGTGTGTGTTTTTATAATGTCTCGGCGTCGCAGTTTTACATGAAGATTTTATGTTATTTCAACCGTTGAGCTCACGTAATATATAAAATATAAAATGGACTAACTTTGTTTACTTGGATTCCACTACCAATGTAAACTTATTTTTTGTTGGTATCTTGTATAATCTATCATGTTATATAAAAAGTTCAACAATTGAAAACTGCATTCTACTTAATTTAAGTCCTTCTTATGTTTTTCTTGTAAATTAAGTCCCTCTGTATGCTTTTTACCGATCCGCCCTTTTTTTTTGCCACGCGTAAGTTTACATCTTTTCTGTAATAAGTTTTGCTTTTATGTAGTAGTGAATTTTCTACTTCATTTCTTCAGAAAAAATCCTCTCTAAACCCTTCATCTTTTTCGATCAAATTTGGCTTGCGATCTCGAATCTAACGTATACAAATGAAAATTAAGTTTGAAATGGGGATGACTATGAGAAAATGTGCTGAAGCTACTATTAAGATCGAGAATTCTCAACATAGTATTTTGAACTGTACAGTTAGGTTATGTGCTAAAAATGCCGATGAAGGTTATTTGTATTCTAGTAAACATCGACCAGCTTATGAATCGAGAAAGGTATAATTATTCATTATTGTTATTTTTGATTTATTTTTGTTGTTATTTTTGTTCGAAATGGGTATTATCGTAGTGAGTATGATTACATTTAGTGCTATGTAGTTGACTTTTAGTTCATTTAGGTTATGGTAACTAGCATAGCTGATTTTGTTGATATTTAATGTGCAGTTATGTTTCAAATCAAAGATTCAAGTCCAATTTTAAGATGGTCATAGTTGATTTTGTTAATTCATTAGGGTTATGCTAATCTGTAACAACCTACAAATTCATCACTTAAGAAAAAAAATGGAAATATACAAATATAAGTTTTTTAAACATAAATGATAATGTTTTGAAAAAATGTTTTGAACAATAAACAATATTGGTAATCTTATTTTGAATAAATATTTACAAAAATATATATTTTGACAAATATATCGATAAAATGATAAAAAAAACTGTTTTATCAATAAACAGCTATTGAACCATCCAACATCGCACACAGAGCTAGATACACACACTCATTTATATATATGAGTAAGAATATGTAATAAAATTATTTATTTTATTTTGAAAATAAAATCTCTTTATGACATCATCAATGATATCACTATTTTGGAATAAATGATTTTTGAATTTAAATTGAGTTTAAATGATTTAATAATTATTTTAATTATTAAATATATAAGTCCTTTTAATTATTATATAATGATAGAAATATTATTATCGAACTTTGTTTACATATATATATATATATATATATATATATTAAATAAGAAGTGAAAATATGACCAGAAATCGAAATTGGAATCCATAACGATTCAATGTAGAAAAGTTGTGCAACGTTGTGAATCATTTGAGATATACATATGCACATATACATGAACACATTTATATGCACATAAACACACATATACATACAATTATACTTATACGTTTAAATATATGCATATTGCAAAATATCCGATATATTTTCCTAAATCTTAACTCTTAAGCAAACCAAAGTCAAACTCTTTCATTCAAAGTACAAGCACATGGGTACACACACATGGGGGGAGTTAAGCCGTGAATAATGACATGAGAGGGGAGAGTGGTGATGAGCAAATGGTGATGTGTTTGTGTGAAAATATCGTGATATTTTCCTCCTTACTTTTTCCTATAAATAGCACCCACCTCTCTTCACTTCATTCACACTTTTTCGTTATAAAAACTCCTAAGCTTCTTCACTTCTTAAACTCTGCATTGATGGCTTCTTGCCTAAAGAAAGTTGTGTCAAAAATTATGGAAAAAAGAAATTAAAATTATATAGTAAGTATATATTATCAAAACTCAAAGCAAATCCACTCCTTTCTCATCTCTAAACCCATGGCCACACCATCCACCACCCAAGGCCGAGCCTACCTCCATTAGCAAGCATAGGTCGAGCCTTCAAAAAGGTCCAAGGCTCAATTCCATAGACTCCAGTGCGATGGTAACGGAGCTATAGCTATTTTAAAGTTAGTCCGATCGAAAAACAAGTAAGAAACTACATATATATGTGTGTGTGTGTGTGTGTATATATATATATATATATATATATATATATATTGATGATGTGATTTGATTATTATAGTTGTTTACTATGTTTGATCATCAAGTTTGGATGTTGATTATATGGTATTTTGATGTTGAAATGATTCATGTTTAATACACGTCGAATATCATAAAGGAAATCACTTATGAAATGGTGTATATGAGATTTAAACCTCTTTAAAATGGTTTATAAAAATTTTATAAAACTAAAACCCAATTTGGTGAAGTTTGGAAAAGTTACGAAAATTGAGACAAAAAATAGGCGTATCGCGTAACGGCAGTTCACGATTTTGGTGTCGTAGAAAGTTAAATTCATTTATACGATGGATTCAAAGTCAAAATTCTTTGTAATAAGAATTTTCCAAACTCTTATAATCATAGCTTTCAAACAAAAGAAAAATATTGAGATTTCGTTTAGTAGATTTTGAAATAAGAGCAAATCAAGTTTTAAAATAATCATGGTTTGACAGTTCAGAAACCAAAGCGATATATTCTTTAAAATAGATATTTTTAACTCTTTAAAAATATATAGTAAATCCTATAAATATTTTTAAATTTTTTAAAAGGAATTTGAGTTATAAAAATGGATTTCTAAATGAATGAAAAATTGGTTTGATCAAATAAGCCTTAAAAGCACTATTCGCAACACTTTTTGGAGCACTTTTAATAACTTTTGAAATATGGCTAAAACTTAAGTATTCTTGCCCAAATCTTTTATAAATGTTTTCAAATAAATAATTATAAAGATGATTTGAAGGTTTTATAATTTATTTTAAAAAGTATAAAAAACAATTTAAAGAAAAGCTGTTAAAATCAAGTGATTTAATATTGGCTCTAAAAGCCGATGAGTTGGCTGGAATTTTTTCTATTCGTAAGACCCAGATGTGAGTGCTTAAACTAAGGAGATGTTCGGAAGCAACCAGCATCCTGACTCACCTAGCCTTTTCCTGGGCGAGGAATAGATAAGGTCGAAATATCGAAAAAATGCAAGTATAAAAGATTTCAATTTTTCCAAATTTAGTACAAGTTGGATTATATAGAAATAATCTTCTTATACTCGGTATTAAATTCCGAGGAGGGAATTCGTACTATCCATGTGAATTTAAAAGGTGATTTCATCGTTATTCGATGAATAGTAAAGGTTGAATATGGAAATTAATGTTGGGTGGAATTAGTATTATTTCTATCACCTTTCTTACTCAATAAGGTTTTGCAATATGATTTATGAGAAATGATTTTGATTTGGTATTTTCAAAGTTAAAGAGAGGTTTAATGATTTTGTATATACCAAAAAGAAATATTTTAAAGATATATATCTTTAGAAGATGTTTTTTTGGTAAAAAGAAAGTAATTAATCAAATAATAAACACCTATTTACTTAACGTCTTTTAATCGATGGTTGGTTCGAAGGAACCGGGATCAGGTTTAAGTGATACTTATTTGAAAACCACTTTGAACCAATTTACGTATTCGAAGTGAAGACTTAGAATGATAATAAATGGAATGAAGGGCTGCTTGTCACTGATCCTTGGAGGAAATTTCACATATCATATATATATGGCAATAACATCTTCATTAGAGCTCGCTACTAATCCTAGGGATGATTCCGGATAGGATGTGATAGGAGAGTTCCTTATATTTATTCTGTTCCTGGACAACTTTTATGGACAAATGTTTGACAATGCATTACCAACATATACGTACATTGATTTTTATGAACGTACATCTGTTTGGTACAATAGGAAGTAACTCTCATATACTTAACATCCTTCTATGAGACGTACGAGCTCGGAGGTTGTACATTTGTGGAAATTAAAGGTGTATGATGGAATTGTCAATGTGGCATTCAAAGTTGAATGTGCTATGTGAAAGGTAATTGTTACCTCAGGCATCATCCCGCGGAAAGGGCTTAAACAGGGCATACCATAATGCTATGTGGTTCGCAACCATTAAGGTATGGTCATCACCTTTTTTATATTATTCTATATACGGCAAGTATGTTGTGTATGCTATGGGATCCCGGATAGGTCAGTTACGACCGGGGTGATGTCATATTCGGTTCTATTCGCTACTAGATAGGTCTGCAGGTAGACCGACCTTGCCAGTGTAGAGGTTTCAAAGTTGTTGATTCTCGGTACATCCCTCTAGAGATGTACTATATGGGAGGTAGTTCCTTATCTGCCATTGTATGGAAATCTATTCTCCAATAAGTGCCTTCGGACTTGATTGTAGAACCTAATATGGTGGAATTAATAATGTAACAATTTCGGTTAAGATTATGTATATTTACTTGAAAAGTATTTTCAAAAGAAATTTATTGAAAATAATATCCTCATGTTTTGCATAGAAAAGATTTGGTTACCATAAGGTAAAAACCCGTTCTGTATTTATGTGTGGCATGGTCTTATGAAATGCCCATTATTTTCAAATTTCCATAATTTGAGTTTCTCATACCAGTCTCATGACTGGCCCGGAGTTTATTTTCTTTTCCTCTTAAACTCTAGGTGCCCTATTTTTTCGAACAGCCAAGTAATTTAGTAACTTGGAGCATTTTGGATGGAGCATGGAGCATTTTGGGTCCTTTGTAGAAGTTATCTATTAATTCCATTGTATATTGTTATGTATCTACCAGCAGTTGACAGGATAAGCAGTTATAACTATCCTAGTCTGATGGACCAATTTGGAGTTATTGCATGTACTAGTCATATGTATAATTAAATGTTGAATGCGAATTGAGATTCTGTTTTGTTTTGTCTTCTATCTTTATTTTCTTTACCCCATGATAATCCGCCTCTCCAGCACTTGGATTTGCGGCACGTGAATACCGAGGATGTATTAGTGTCGATTTTTGAGGGTCAAGGAGGTGGATCATCTCATTTGGTATCAGAACTTATGGGTGAGCGAATACCTAAGCCTGGATAGGGTCAACTCACTAGAGATAGGGTTAGTAATACCCTGAAATGAGTTTAATCAGAGAAAGCGTATATTTGGAATTTTTCTGAATAATATATTCTAGGTTATACTCATTCTCTAAGATAATTTCGTCTATATTTCTAAAGATGTTTCCTTACTATATGTAGATGATAGGAGATGAGTAATAGAAGATGACAAAGGGGAGGTAGCAACACTAGCCACCAACAACCGATCAAATGCTATAGTAATTGAGAAAGTGGTAATCCCTATGCAGCCTCAAATTAACTTTGCTACTCTATGCAAAGATCACATCGGTTTGGGTGGTAAATCATTCAAAGGAACGGAGTTCATTATTGAAGTTTAGGCTTAGATCCGCTCTTGTGAAAGAATTTTTAAAGGATTGAATATACAGAATGAGTAGAAAAGGTTCTTATCTTCTTGGTAGTTACAAGAAGGGGTTCTAGCATAGTGGGAGTTTATAACTCTGAATGATTCTATGAAAAAATTCTTATGGAAATGGTTCAAGGAAGTCTTGAAAGAACAATATATGTCGGTTGTAGGAAAATCATGCCTTTACCGAAGTTTTATGAATTTAAAACGAGGAGAGATGTCGGTAGAAGAATATTCCAACAAGTTCAGTGAATTGTCCCGTTTTGGGCCGGGTCTGATAGACACTCCTTTAACAAAAAATGAAATGTTTATCGTTGTAATGAAAAGGCAGTATCAGGACAGGATGACCGGGTATGTAAAGGGAACCTTTGTAGATTTGGTAGACATGGGTTTTCGATATGAAACTTTAGGCAAAAGAATCCACCCACAACTCCAAGCAGGAACACTAATTAGAAGAAGAGATAGCTCAACCATTCTGGGAAGAAGCCATGGCAAGGCAAGCCAGAAGGAGGTCCGCAAGAAAACAATGATATTGCTTGATATAATTGCCAACAGAAGGGTCATTTTGCCACCATTTGTAAGAATCCTAAGGCTTGGGATAGGAATTGCTGCAATTATCATAAACCAAAGCACTAGTAGAAGTATTGCCCACTGATAAAGAAAGGAGAACAATTAAGAGTTTTTGCCATTAAAGACGAACCCTCAACTTCGACTGATGCGAAGGGCAAGAGAGTTCTTAAAGGTAATATCTACAATAATGAAAATCTAGTTAGAGTATTATTTGATATTGGGGCTTTCCGTAGTTTTATTTCTAAATAATTAGTTGATAAATTGAAACTTACCACAAAGATATTGGATACCCATATCTATGTCTTTAACCCTATAGGTGGTAAAACTAATCTCGGTATAGTTTGTGAAAAGTACAAGTTGCCTACCTATCCCAAAAAATTTCATGTGACCTAATCATCCTCAAATTTATTGGATTTGAGATTAACTCAGTATGGATTGGTTATCTGAATATAAGGCTGTTCTTGATCATGTTAAAAGGACAGTGCATTTGGAAACTAAAAGAAGTGAACCTTTTAAAATAACATGTAAAGAACCAAGTCCAGTAATGGATAGTTTTATGTATGCCCTAAATTCATTTCAAAAAGGTCTAGAAGAAATACTAATTGTTAAGGAATTTTCAGATGTTTTTGAGAAAATTAAAGGTTTACCCCACATAAGGGAATTGAGTTTCGAATTGACTTGATTTTCGGTGCAAGGTTTGTCTTTCACTCTTCTTGAAGAATGGCCCCCAAGGAACTAAATGAATTAAGAAATCAAACGGATGAATTGTTAAAGAAAGGACTATCTAGACCACATCACTCGAGTTGGAGCTCAATAGTAGTTTTTATTGCAAAGTCAGATGACTCCCAAAGACTTTGTGTAGACTATCGAGGCCTAAATAAGCAAATGATTAAGAATAAGTATCATCTACCCCGTATTGCTGACTTGTTTGATCTAATTCAAGGTGCCTGAATACTCTCCAAAATGGACCTAGCTACAGGATTCCATCAATTAATCATAGCACAAGATTTCATTCCTTTAACTGCATTCAGAGGACCAAATGATTTCTACAAGTGGTTAGTTATGCCTTTTGGGCTAATCAATGCTCCTGCTTATTTTGTAGAATTTATGAATGTAGTATTTAGAGATGTGCTCCACAATTTCGCGTTGGTTTTTATTGATGATATTCTTATATATTCAAAGACCGAAGAAGAACACAAAAGGAATTTAGAGATTGTACTAGAAATATTGAAAAGAAATGTGCTTAAGGATAATTTTTCAAAAATGCCACTTTTGGGGAAAAAAAGTAAGGTTCCTTGGACATGTTGTGTCAAAAGGAAGGAATCTCGGTTGATCCTAGAAAAATTACAGTCATTTTGGATTGTAAGCAACCACAGACTCTGAAGGATATTCACAGCTTCTTAAGATTAGTAGGAAACTACCAGAGAATTATTCAGGACTTCTCCAAGATTTACCATCACTTAACGAAGTTGACTATGAAGGATGTTAAATTTGAATGGACGCCAAAATGTGAAGAAGCATTCAAGGAACTTAAGAAAAGCTAACTACTGCTCCAATCCTGACTATTATTGATGAAAGCGGCAGTTTAATCATTTATACTGATGCTTATGGTGAACGAGTGGATGTAGTATTAATGCAACATGGGAAGGTTATCGCATATGCTAGTAGGCAGTTAAAGATGCATGAGGGAAATTATGCAACACACGACTTAGAACTGTTAGCCATCGTGTTTGCACTAAAGATTTGGAGACATTATTTACTAGGTAAGATTTCTCGTAGTTTATTTTGATGAACTTTGGTTGACCTTGGTAAATAATATTCCTTCTTTAAATAGGTGAGAAGTTCGAACTCTTCATAGATCATAAATCTTTGATGTATCTTTTCACCAGAAGAACTTGAATATGAGACAACAACGTTGGCTAGAGTTTCTCGCGTCATATGATTTAAATATCCTATATACGCCCAAGAAAGCTAATGTGGGAGCGGATGCATTAAGCAGAAGGCATGCCGTTATAGCTTTTTTGATAGTACATCCAACTTTGATTAATCCTATAAAAGAGAACCAGCTCAATTATCCGTTTATTCCAGAGATGGTCAAAGCAGTGGAGAGAAACACAGTACCAAGAAGATGGATATAATTTAAGGTGGATGATCAAGGAATATTAAGGATGAATGGGAGAATATGCATCTCAAATGTCGACGGGATAAGGCAAGAAATTTTAATAAAATGTCATAATTCCCGACTTTCAATACATCCCGAAGTTACCAAAATGTATTGAGATATAAGGAAGACTTTTTGGTGGGATGGCATGAAGAGGGATATCTCTATCCACAGTAGCAGATGTGCAAATTATCAATAGATCAAAAACGATCAGCAAAAGACTGCTGGATTACTTCAACGTCTTGAAATTACGACTTGGAAGTAGGACCAAATCTCGACGGATTTCATCGACGGCTTATCTCGATCAAGAATAGAAAATGAAGGCATTTGGGTTATCATAGATCGGTTGACCAAAAGCGCACAATTTATCCCAGTAAAACCAACAAGAACAGCTGCAAGTCTTGTAGAAATATACATGAGGGAAATAGTTTGATTGTGTGGTTTCCCCAGCAGCATAATCAAAGATCGAGACCCAATCTTTACCAGTAAGTTCTGGGAGGCATTACAAACAGCTTTGGAAACGAAGCTGAGTATTAGCACCGCATACTAGCCCTAGACCGATGGGCAAACTTAAAGGGTAAATCGAGTGTTGGAAAATCTTCTAAGTGCTTGTATCATAGATTTTGGTGATTCATGGGAAAACTGTCTTCATCTTGTGGAATTCTCTTATAATAATAGTTATCAGGCAAGTATTAACATGGTACTTTACGAAGCTTTATATGGTCGTTCATATAGATCTCCAGCATGTTGGATCGAAACCAGAGATCGGTTAGTACTTGGTTTGGATATGATACAAGAAGTCTCAAAAAAGGTAGACTTGATCAGAAAGAAGATGAAAGAAGCCCAAAGCATGCAGAAGAGTTATGCTGATCAAAGGCGTAGATATTTGGAATTTTCAATTGGAGATTTTGTATACTTGAAAGTCTCTCCGATGAGAGGAGTGGTAAGATTTAGTTGGGGAGGGAAGTTAACACCTCGATTTATTGGACTTTTTTTCCCACTCTTGAGCGGATTGGCCCATTAGCTTATCGTATGAAATTGTCCGAAAGGTTGTTTGGTATGCATAATGTCTTTCACATATCCCGTATACGGAAATATGTTAATGATTTGGGACAGATTACAGAAATAGCAGCCTAGGAAGATTTAGAAGTGGAACAAAATTTAGCTATTATCAAATGACCAGTTCGAATCATGGATCACGATGAGAAGAAATTGACGAGGAAGGTAGTAAGATTGGTAAAAATCCAATGGAGCGGTGATGCCGAAGATTGCACATGGGAAACATAAGATAGAATAAGGAAAGTTTATCCTGAGTTTAGGATTGATGTATAGTAGTGCATGTGATATCGAGATAGTGTACTCACCGCCTATGGTGTCGTCACTTATCATACCTTGTATATATTTTCCCTTGTCAAATATATATTCCTTTTTAGGTCAATTTCTTCTTATCCTTAATTTCGAGGACGAAATTATTTTAAGGGGGAAGTATGTAACGACCCGCAAATTCATTATTTTAAAAGTTTTTTTTTTTGAAATATTCAAATATAATTTTTTTAACATAAATGATAATGTTTCGAACAATTGAATAAATATTTACAAAAATATATTCTTTGGAAGATATATCGATAAACTGACCAAAAACTGTTTTATCAATAAACAGCTCTTGGACCATCCCACATCGTGCACGGAGCTGGATACATACACTCATTTATGTATACGAATGAGAATATGTAATAAAATTATTTATTTTATTTTTGAAAATAAAATCTCTTTATGGCACATCAATGAAATCACTATTTTGGAATAAACGATTTTTGAATTTAAATTGAGTTTAAATGATTTAGTGATTATTTTAATTATTAAATAAGTCCTTTAATTATTATATAATGATAGAAATATTATTATCAAACTTTGTTTACAGATATATATATATATATATATATATTAATTAAATAAGAAGTGAAAATATGACCGGAAATCGAAATCGAAATCAGCAACGATTCAACGTAGAAAAGTTATGCAACGTTGTGAATCATTTGAGATATACAAATGCACATATGCAGTACATATACATGAACACATTCACATGCACGTAAATACATATATACATACAAATATACTTATACATTTAAATATATACATATTACAAAATATCCAAGATATTTTCCTAAAAATTAACCCTTAAGCAAACCAAAGTCAAACTCTTTCATCCAAAGTACAAGCACATTGGTACACACACATGGGAGGATTTGGCCGTGGATAATGACACGAGAAGGAGGAGTGGTGATGAGCAAATGGTGATGTGTTGTGTGGAAATATCACGATATTTTCCTCCTTACTTTTGCCTATAAATAGCACCCACCTCTCTTCACTTCTTTCGCACTTCTTCTTCATAAAAATTCCTAAGCTTCTTCACTTCTTAAAGTCTACATTAATGGCTTCTTGCCTAAAGAGAGTTATGTCAAAAATTATGGCAAAAAGAAATTAAAATTATATAATAAGTATATATTATCAAAACTCTTCAAAACCAAAGTAATTCCACTCCTTTCTCATCTCTAAATCCACGATCACACCATCCACCACCAAAGGCTGAGCCTACCTCTATTAACAAGCATAAGCCGAGCCTTCCCAAAGGTCCAAGGCTCAATTCCATATGCTCCAGTGCGACCGTAGCGGAGCTATAGCCGTTTTAAAGTTAGTCCGATCAAAAAACAAGTGAGAAACTCTATTTGTATTTATATAAATTGATGATGTGATTGATTGCTATGGTTGTTTACTATGTTTTATCATCAAGTTTGGATGTTGATTATATGATTATTTTGACATTGAAATGATTCACGTTTAATACAGGTCGAATATCACAAAGGAAATCACTTTTCTTTAATAAATGAAATGGTGTATATGAGATTGTTAAACCTCTTTAAAATGGTTTAAGATGGTTTATAAATGTTTTATAAGTACTAAAACCCAATTTGGTGAAGTTTGGATAAGTTAAGAAAACTGAGGCAAAAATAGACGCGTCGCGTAACGGTAGTTCGCGATTTCACGCCAAAGAAAGTTAAATCCATTTATTCAATGGATTCAGAGTCGGAATTCTTTGTAATAAAATTTTTCCGAACTCTTATAATCATAGTTTTCAAAAAAAAAGGATTGAGATTCCGTTTAGTAGATTTTGAAATAAGAGCAAATCTAGTTTTTAAAATAGTCGCTGTTTGGCAATTCAGAAACCAAAGCGATAAATTTTTTAAAATTGATATTTTTAATTCTTTAAAAGTATGGAATAAATCCTATAAATATTTTAAAAGAGATTTTAGTTATGAAAATTGAATTATAAATGATCGAAAAGTTGTTTTGATCAAATAAACTATAGAAGCACTATTCACAGCACTTTTTGCAGCACTTTGAAATATGGCTTTAAACTTAAGTATTCCTTCCTAAATCTTTTATAAATCTTTTCAAATAAATAATTAAGTGTTTTAAAGATGGTTTGAAGGTTTTATAATTTATTTTAAAAAGTATAAATAAAAAATCAAATGATTTAATCTTGGCTCTAAAAGCCGATGAGTAGACTGGATTTTTTCTATTCATGAGATATGGATGTGAGATGCTTAAACTAAGGGGATGTTCAGGAGCAACCAGTGTCCTGGCTCACTTGGCCTTTTTTCCTGGACGAGGAATAGATAAGGTCAAAATATCGAAAACATGGCAAGTATATTTTTCCAAATTTAATACAACTTGGATTTTATAGAAGTAATCTTCTTATACTTAGTATTAAATTTCAAGGAGGGAATCCGCATTATCTGTGTGAATTTAAAAGGTGATTCCACCGTTATTTGATGGATATTAAAGGTTGAATACGAAAATTGATGTTGAGTAGAATTAGTATAATTTCTAATGACCCTTTTTACTCAATAAGGTTTTGCAATATGATTTATGAGAAATGATTTTGATTTGGTATTCCCAAAGTAAAAGAGAGGTTTAATGATTCTGTATATACCGCAAAAGAAATGTTTTAAAGAAATATACCTATAGAAGGTATTTTTTGATAAAATGAAAGTAATTAATCAAAAAATAAGCACCTATTTACTAAACATTTTTCATCAATGGTTGGTTCGAAGGAACCGGGATCAGATTTGAGTGATTCTTATCCGAAAACCACTTCGAACCAATTTACTTATTCGAAGTGAAGATTTGGAATGATAATAAATGGAATGAAGGGCTGCTTTCCACTGACCTTCAGGGGAAATTTCCCATATCATATATGTATGGCAGTAATATCTTCATTTGATCTTCGACGAGTGCTGCTCGCTACTAATCCTATGGATAATTCCTGATAGGATGTGGTATGAGAGTTCTTTCAGTTTATCCTATTCCTAGACAACTTGTATGGACGAATGTCTAACATTGCATTTCCAACATACACGTACATTGATTTTTACGAACATACATCTGTTTGGTGGTGTAGGAAGTAACTCTTCTATACTTAACATCCTTCTTTGATTCGTACAAGCTCAAAGGTTCTACATTTGTGGAAATCAATGGTCTGTGATGGAATTGGCAACGTGGCATTCAAAGTGGAATGTGCTATGTAAAAGGTAATTATTACCTCGAGCCTCATCCCTCGGAAATGGCTTAAACGGGGCATGTAGTAGTGCTATATTGTTCGCAACTATTAGGGTATGATCATCATCTTTCGAGATTACTATATATATGTTGAGTATGTTATGTATGCTATAGGATCCCAGATAGGTTGGTTACGACCGGGGTGATGTCATATTCGGTTCTATCCACCACCATATAGGTTTGCGTGTAGGCAAGTCTTGTGAGGTGCAGAGGTTTCAAAGTTGTCGATCCTCGGTACATCCCTTTAGAGATGTACTGTACGGAAGGTAGTTCCTTACTTGCCATTATATGGAAATCCATTCTCCAATAAGTTCCTTCGGACTTGATTGTAGAATCTAGTATGCTGGAATTTAATAATCTAGCAATTTCGACTAAGATTTTGTATATTTACTTGAAAAGTGTTTAGAAAGTCGTTAAAAATAATATCCTCGGATTTTATGTAGCAAATGATTTGGTTATCATAAGGCAAAAACCGATTCCGTGTTTATGTGCAGCGTAGTCTTATGAGATACCATCTATTTTAAAGTTTCCATAATTTTAGTCTCTCATACCAGTCCCATGACTAATCCAAAGTTTATTTTCTTTTCCTCTTAAACTTTGGGTGCCCTATTTTTTCAAGCAGCCAAGTAGTTAGGTAACTTGGAGCATTTTTGTAACGACTCGTAATTTTTAACTATTTTAAATTATTTAATTTAATATAATTATTGAATAAAAATGGTTAGAAATAAAAATTTAATGAACTATTAGTGTAGTTAATGAGTATGAACTTTAATAAAATATTGAAATAACTAATTTCGAAGATTTTGGCGATAACAAGTATTGAAATGAAATTCTATGTATTTAATGTGTTGTAATCAATAACTTGAATTGAATAATGAATATCGAGTTACTGTAAAACAAAAGTAGTTATTTATTATTTGAATGCGTGTTAAAAGTTAAATTTTATAAGTTAAATAACTTATATTTAAAAATGTAATTTATTGAATAATTAAATTGTTTTAATATTTGAATTACTTAGATAATTGAATCTTAAATTAATGTGAATGAAAAGTATATCGGGAATTGATTTAAATTTTATTTAAACATGAATGAAGATTGTTAACATTTAAAATTTGATTTAAAGGTGAATAATAAAAATTAGAAATTTTATATTTTAATTGACGATAAAAATAGCCATTTTGACCACTGTCTCGGATTTCGACGAAACCAGTTTCACTAGATTCGTAATAGTGAATTATTATAGGATTTCAAGTTTTGTATCGATTAGACTTATCGTTTGGTCGTGTGAGCTTGAAATGCGTAGTGATTAATCAAAATAATTTAATTAAAATAAATTGATTTGAAAAGCTATCTTCTGCAAACAATCGAATAAAGCCTCGAGTCTAGTTCCATTTTATTCGGAGTAGGGGCAAAACATTACGAACGCAAGGCGGCACGCTTCGTTCGGAGCTCGGGATTTCACAGGTCGATCGAGCAAGATATTTTTGTATTTAATAATATATATTAACTTTCAACCTTCCAACATCAAGTACATCCAACCACCATTTTGTCTTCCACGTACAGGTGTCTTCCCCCTTTCATTTTAATTCCCCAGATCGAAGTTGGAAAAGAAAAAAAAATAAAACGCGAAGGATTGCGCGTTCGCACGAGCGCGATGGCGAGGGGAAGGAGCGGCGACCACGGCGAACGATGGGCGAGGAAGCATGCGGTAGCGCTGGGAAGGAGGCGCACTTGGTGGTGGGTGTAGATCAACCTCCGATCGCCTGAGGTTGCATGCGCGTGTAGATGGTGTCGCAATGTTTTGGGTTTCTCACGTGCGATCTGGAAGTTAACAAAGGTAGGTTACGTTGCTTTTATTTTTATTTTATTATTAATTTATTAATTAATTAGGTTTTAATTATACCGTTATATTAATTATCGCGTAATTTTTGCATACGAGGTCCGTTTCGGATGAAACAAATTGCGTTGGAACCGTATCGACGTCATCTACAGCATGGAGTAGAAATTGAATTTATTTGAAGCTGAATATTTTAAGTTTCAAATAAAAGAAGAGTGTTTTATACGCTCACGACGAACTAAATATTTTTATGTTAGTTATATCTATATCGTGTAGTGATTTGAATTTATTGACTGCTGTTTGGTAAATTTAACTAACATTTAAATTGATATGAATTAAAATGATAGGAATTTGAATTGACAGTTAAATTTGAAATTTGAATTTAATTGTCAGTAAAATACACGATATTGATAATTATGTAATTGTTGTGAATTATATCGACTGTTTGGATGGTTGATTGTGATGGATGTTATTGGTTGAAATATTGGATGATTGGATGTTTATTTATTTTATATACATTCTGTATCACCCTATAAATTAATTAACAGTATATTAAACTATTAATTGAATTATTTCGAATAAATTAAGAAATAGGTTGAAATTAAATATACCTATGACATTTATTTTGAATTGAAATGATATATATCCATCCTTGAATTAAATTGAAATAACTGATTCACTTGGCCATAGGATAGAAAATTATATACGGACATCGGATTAGTTAAATTAAATGATTTCAGAAATTTTATTTGAAATTATTTAAATGATTTTTATTTAAAGAAGTAAAAATCGAATTTATGGAAATCGAACTATTTTCGAAATTGAGGTAAAAATGTTGGAATCGGAATTTGTTAAATGAGATTGTTTAAAAATGAAATTTGAGATTTTGAAGTTAAGATCAAAATATGATTTGAATTTCGAAAATTGATTTGTTTTAAAAAGATTTGAGCTTTCATTCGAACTGTGAATTATTGCTAAGTAAAAGTAATATAATTGGACATATATATTGGACTCGAGAATGGAATTTATTTTAAGATTTGGATCTTGATTCGAAGATTGAAGTTTAATTTAAATTCGGTAATTTAAATTGATTCTGAAATCGAACTCGAATTTATATAAATCGAAATGGTTAAAATTGAGAATTGAATTGAAATTAATTCAAATTGGAATAGAATTGAAATTAATTGGAATTGAAAGTGAAATTGAATTAATAGAAAATTGAAATTGAAATGGATTTGAATTGAAATCGAAATTGAATCGATTGAATTGAAATGGAAATTGAAATTGATTTGGATTGGAAAATTTGGAATTGAACAAGTTTGACTTTGAAACTATTTTCAAATAAATTATTTTAACATAAACTATTTAAAATCTATCTTTTAATGTTCAAATTATTTTGATTTTCCGAACTATTTTATTTTATAAAACATTTTAAATACTTAAATCATTTTATATCAAACTATTTTAACCATTTTAAACTATTTAAAAAAAATTAAACTTTTTCCAAACTATTTTAAAAAAAAATCAAATTGGTCAAAGGCTGGAATGTTTATACTTAAATCGTTGATTTAAATACGAATTGGGTTAGATGAAGTTATAACCTAAACTGAATTCGAAACAATTTTGGAAGCGAAATCGAGATATTAAGGTGAAAATGATTTTTAAGTGAAATGGTATATTTTGAGTGAATATGATGATTTCGAAATGGATTTGAGTTTGAAGCGAATATGATATTTTAATACCAAGTATGAATTGTTTTTGAAATATAAAAGTACCACCGGTGTGTAAAACGACGTTTGGTTGTTAAATAGACCGGGGCCTCTTATTGGCATACTCTCTGTCAATATTGAAACCACTTTAACAACTATGTACGCGGAGGAGACTCCATAATGAAGTGATTGGATTTGGCGTCGTTTGCTGGATTTGACGAAAGAGAACAATGATGGATAGACCCCAGCACTTGCGCCAATTTGAAATGACTAAAACATGACTGCTTGACAGAGCCAAGTGGGCTAATACCCCTAGCGGACATCCATTCTTCGATTTTCTTGGACTCGGTCCATATTATTTCTCTTGTTGTTGGTTTTGATTGGTGCACCTTGATTTGGGATAGCCTCCCTTTGACTCGATATAGGATGGATGTATGCGGTGGGCGGTCGTGGCTACGATGCGTTACCACCAGCCCTACAACCCGAACTGGTAGTATCCTACCTTGGGCATTGCCTCACGTGCCTTCTCATACTTTTATCCTTATACGAGACCCCTACGATTTTGGTTTAGTATTGTCGTATCACGGTGCATTACCGACTACCGACTACCGACGTGCTACTGGTACGGAAACTTTAGAAAAGTCTTTTATGAAACGATGGTAATAGCCCGCCAATCCAAGAAAGCTACGAATTTCCATCACACTCTCCGGTCTCTTCCAATTTTGAATCGCTTCAATCTTTGAAGGATCCACGAAAATTTCGGATTTAGAAATAATATGTCCTAAAAATTTCACACGAGATTGCCAAAAGTGGCACTTAGGAAAATTTGCTTTAAATTGATTGCTCCTAAGGGTTTCCAACACAATTCGAAGATGTTTTTCATGCTCTTCCTCGGTTTTAGAATAAACAAGAATATCATCAATAAAGATGAGAACAAATCGATCGAGGAAGTCTTTGAAAATTCGGTTCATAAGGTCAACAAAATAAGCTGGAGCATTCGGTAAACCAAATGGCATAAGAAGCCATTCATAGGATCCATAACGAGTACGGAACGACGTCAAAGGAATACTATCATCTGCAATTCGAAGCTGATGAAAACCGATTGCTAAGTCTAGCTGTGAAAAGACTCTAGCACCGCTAGGTTGATCGAATAGATCATTAATCCGAGGTAAGGGATATTTATTCTTGATGGTGATAAGCTTGCGGTAGTCAACGCAAAGCCTAAGTGTACCATCGGATTTCTTCACAAAGATAGCTGAAGCTCCCTATAAAGAGGAACTAGAACGAATAAACTGTTTTACTTCCAATTTGGATAATTGTTTACGCATCTTCTCATTTTCCTTATTGGACATACGATAAGGAGGACGAGTGATAGGTAGAGCTCCAGGAATTAGATTAATTCTGAACTCAATTGCTCGCTTAGGTGGTAATCCTAAAATGGGCTCAAATATATTGGGAAATTCATGAACAACGTGAATGAGGGAAATAACATCTTCCTCATCGTCATTATCGTGATCATGTGGATTTAGAGAATATAAGGATGCTACCGAATTGGAATCTGAATCTTTAAGAATAATAGAAATCTGCTTAACAGATTGGGGATGTCGAAGATGGATAGTCCTCTCGGGACATAGGATGTGGGCTTCATAACGATTAAGCCAATCCATTCCCAAAATCATTCTGAAACCTAAGTAACGCATAACATGCAAATCGTTTCGGAAAGCATAATCACATAAAATAATCTCGACATCTTTACAAAACAAACTGAGTGTTGCGGATCCACCAACCGGATTCGCAATTCTCAGTGAAGTCATCAAGCCCATAACATTCAAAGAAAAAGTATCAACAAGTTCTTTTGATATAAAAGAGTGAGATGCTCCCATGTCAAAAAGAACTCGAATAGTATAATTAGAAACATAATAATGCCATCAAGGACAGAATGAGAAATACCTTGACCAAGAGGAGTGTTACTAGGGGCTTGCACAACATTCAGCTTTCCCTCTTTCTTACTTTGAAGTTTGGGACATGAAGATATAATGATCCAAACCTTTGCAATAGCAGCAAGAAATAGGCCTAGGACACCTATTTATATGGTGGTCCTTAGAACCACAATTTAGCATTCTCCACGATTAGGGATTGGAGTCTTTGCTACCGAAGTTGCTTGCTTCACTTTCTTGTTGGGATTAGGTCTTTTGAACTTAATAAAGGGATGCCTCTTCTAGTTGTTATTGAAGTTCTGTTTGGCACCCCCAACATCACCATCACTTTCTTTATTGGCCTCATCAAGTCGAAGAACGATATTTACAAGCTGATCAAAAGAAACTTCTAGTTTTAGAAGTAAAGGCTTTTTGAGGTTCTTATTCAACCCATAGATAAACCTCTAATTTTTCTTCAATGGGGTATTAATATACTCGACCCCATATTTAGAGAGGGATTCAAAAGATGCGACATAATCTGTCACAAAAGATTAACCTTGAACAAGGTCAATAAAGCGTCGAGCTAAAGTTACTTTTTCTACTTCGGGCACAAACTTTAACTCGAACCTTTCTCGGAATTTCTCCCAAGTAAGATCCACTTCAACAACTTCCGAAATCAAAAGCTCATACCAATCTAATGCTCTCTCCTGGAGCATGCTAGAAGCCACTTGGACACGATGTAGACCCACAAGATTCATGCATGAAAAGATGCGATCGCATGTTCTAAGCCAAGCTTGGATTTCTATAACGCTTTCGAAACCCTTGAATGGCCTTCCACCCAAATTGGTATAATCATTGCACAAGCGTGCAAACCCGAATTTAGGATGAGTAGGCTCAGGAACGGGTTTGACAGTTTGGGCATTCTTTACATGATCCAAAAGCTGTTGGGCAGACATGAATACGCATCTTGAGGAGTAGCACTGGATTGACCGGCACTAGGACAGCCAGTTCTAACCATTTCTCTTCTTTAAGAAAGAAAGAAAGAAAGAAGAGGAAAAAGGTTATTCTCAGAATGAATATCAAACAAACTTGATTGATAAAACAAGGCATCATAAAAGAAAATAGGATAAAATGGGTCCTATGACTCGAATTAAATTCTAAGGCACGATTCCTAAAAGAGAAATAGGACAATGATCCTTGCAAGATTGTTCTACATTGTTTTGAAGTTTGGCTCCAATACCAAGCTGTGATGCCCCACCTCTATACCCACACTAGCCAAGGACACTACGAGATAATGCCGTCGACTTGCACGAAGAATAAGGCTATTGAGGAGCGACCATCTGTGAAATTGCTTTGTGCGAGTACCGATAGGTCAAATAGTATGACATGCATTTCATTTCAAGAGGAAATCTGACATATCCAATACAAACTCAAAGCTACTACACAGTGGCTATGAGTTCTTCGAAAACAAATATAAAATAAGCATAACACAAATATTGGTCACATATATTCATATCACTAAGGCGGAAATAGATATGAGTATAACACATAGAAGTGAACATCAAAGTAGTGGTCATATAAGATCCACTACATCACAAAAGAATAGGTATAAGTTCTAGACAAAAGAATATGTATACATCGAGGAGTCTCTATCTCGAATGTATAAAAACAAAAACTACTAAGCTAAAGTAGTTAGCCAAAAGTCAGAAGCTAGTCCCTGCTAAGAAGTCTAGTGGAAGCACCTGAAATATCTCGGTCTGACCCGAGTATTATTTAAGAAGAAAAATAATAAACGAATCAGTCTAGCTATAATTATCATGTAAGATGAGATATGATAAGAGATATGACAAATATATATGATAACAGCAAAAATCATAAAATATCTCTAGTTTTCTCAAACACCAAAAGAATGTCATATTCTTTACTTATTCACCAAACCTCAAATATTGACAAAACATATCAATGCAAATCGCAAAAATTGCTGAAACATAAATTCCAAAAATCCATAATTGAAAATCCAGAAAACATAAAAGGGGGAGGAGGCCTATCATAAACGGGAGCATGAAAACTCACCAACACGTGTATCACAAACGGGACGCTATCCCATGGGTCGCTAACCCATAAAATGAGCAGAATCTCCTCCTAACAGGGTATAGTCCCCCTTTGCGGACTATGAGCCGAAGCTCTTCCTAACAGCGTATAGTCCCCCTTTGTGAACTATGAGCCGAAGCTCCTCCTAACAGGGTATAGTCGCCCTTGGCGGACTATGAGACATCGAATATTGCTAGTCTAAACCACAAAATGATCACCATTGATCAATAAGTGTAAATTACATCAAGCTAGTAAATAAATGAGCTTAGCTTCATGTCCTCTAACCACTTGCCTAACTTAAATATTAACGAACAAACTGTAGATTTTCACTCGAAAATTGTCACAAGAGTTCAATCGAACAAGTCTAAGAATTAACCGACGAAGTAAACACAAGCGTTTCATACCACTTGTTTTCCTAAGTCATTTAATTAGATTTCAAATATGAATGAGGTAAAGGTTTGTATATACTAATAGATTGGAAAACAGATTTAAAAACGAACTTTGTATTAAAAGAAATGTTGAAATCATTTATGTGAAAGAATTTGAGTATTTACTACCACTATAGAAACCTTTGTATTTTAAAGTGACAAATCACCGAAACGATTGTAAAAAAACAATCTATCACCAAAAATTCACCTTCGACGATGTAAATTAAAACCATGAAAATCGATATCAAATCCATCAAATGGATATTCCCAAAAATCCAGAAAAGAAGTCATCAAAGTCGATAATAAGTGACAACAACTAACCGGATCAACAAAATTCGATATAAATCAAAACCCACATAAAAATAGGCAATTTGGCTGAATTTAACAGCTCCAGACGTCTGGTTGTTTTTCCAAACGTCCGAGCTGAAGGTCTGGAAATTTTCTTCCAAATCGCCCACACGTCTGGGAAATAACCTCAAACGTCTGAGCTGTAAGTCTGGAATTTTTATTCCGTAGCTTCAGATGTCTGAGCATTTTACCAGACGTCTGAGCTGAAGCTCAGGGCAACATTTTGCCTAGGCCATTGATGGCCAACTCAACTCGGAAGTGATCGAATGAGTGGTGGTGGCTAGGGATTTATGCCAAGCGACAACCCAGCTCTATAGGCTCTTCAATACACTCCAAACAACATGTCCAAACATCCATATTAGGATTTTCATAGATTTTGACTTCAAAATACCAAAATTTGAAAATTCACCAAACCAATCAAATTCAAAAGCAATTGAACATGAAATAGATGTTAGGAATTCATACCTAACAACAATGAAAGCTATAGATGTAAATGTGAGTTCAATAACTCACCTTTAAATTCAAAAACAAGGAATGAGAATCTCTAAAACAAAGCAAGATCAATTTCTCTTCAACTTCACTTCAAGAACCTTCAATCTATGATCAAATGCAGTGAATTTCCTAAGTTAGGTTATAGGAAAAATCAAGAATTGTAGAGGAATTGAGATGGAGAAGATGAAGGGGATGCTTACCTAAGCATCTCCTTGATTTTGGAACTTGGATTTGAATTTCCTAATAATCAAGGGTTTAGGAATTTTAATTTCCTATCTTTTCCCCTATTTTCCTTTTAGCTTGAGTGTTGGGAAATTATGAGTAGAATGAATGAAGAGTAGAGGAGTTAGGGTATTTGGTAGAGAAGTTTGGGTTCTCTTATTGGGTTAGTGGGATAGAACCAAACCCAAAGCCCAAATGAAAATTCCAAAATCCTAATCAACTCCAAATATATCCATGTTTATACTCAAAAATGTTGTAAACGTCGTTTTGAACTCAATGGAAGTGGTCTCGAGTCCGGATTTGACTGTTTACAAAAAGTCACATTTCGGACTTTAAATTCAACAAATGATGCTATATTTAAATAAAACATTTAAATATATAATCGTAAAATATGCGGGTTATTACAGACTACCCTCCTTAAAGAAATTGCATCCTTGCAATACTTAAGAAGAAAATAAAAAGCAACAACCACTCTAAGGCATAACAACAACAAAAAAATTTGAAGTGAGAAGTTCACCTTAAAGAGCACGAGAGAGTAAGTCCGGATGTGTTCACTCGATGAATTCTCTGGACTCCCAAGAACAATTCTTATGATTTGAGGACCATTGAACTTTCACAAGAGGAACATTTTTATTACGAAGGCGTTTAACCTCCGTAGCAATGATACGAATAGGATGTTGCTCATAAGTCAAATTAGGTGAAACTTCAATTTCTTCAATAACACCGGGCTCAAGAATAGAATCAGAATCTCTAAGGCATTTCCGTAGTTGAGAAATGTGAAAAACATCATGAATAGCAGAAAATTAAGCCGGTAATAAAAGGCGATAAGCCACGAAACCAATGCATTCGGTGATGGAAAATGGGCCAATATATCAAGGTGCTAACTTTCCCGATCGACTGAAACGCACAACACCCTTCATAGGTGAAACACGAATGAATACCAAATCTCCCACATAAAATTCCAATTTCCTTCTTTGGTTATTGGCATAGGATTTTTGTCTACTTTGAGCTTCTTTCATCCTGTGACGAATAAGGTCAATCTTTTCAGTGGCATCACGAATAAAATGTGGACCTAAAACCAACTTCTCACCGGTTTCAAGCCAACACGTAGGAGATCGGCATGGCCTTCCATAGAGTGCCTCGAAAGGTGCCATACCAATACTAGACTGGAAGCTATTATTATAAGAAAACTCAATAAGAGAAATATGATCTTCCCAACTTCCACCAAAATCAAGAACACATGCATGAAGAAGATCTTCAAGAGTTTGATTCACACGCTCCGTTTGGCCATCGGACTGAGGATGATAAGCGATGCTAAAATTAAGCTCATTCCTAAAGCTTTTTGAAGACCCTTCCAAAATCCACTAATAGACAATGGATCACGATCGCTAACAATAGAAGTAGGAACCCCATGCAATTTAACAATCTTTTTGACATAGAGTTTGGCCAAAAGAGGTACGGTCCGATTGGACCGAACGGGAATAAAATGGGCAGATTTTGTAAGTCTATCTATAATCACCCATAGACTGTCATGACCTGAACGAGAATGGGGAAGACCATCAATAAAGTCCATGGAGACTTGATCCCACTTCCAAACAGGAATGTCTAAAGGTTGCAATAACCCACCGGGCCTTTGATGCTCGGCCTTTACGAGTTGGCAAGTCATGCAATGCTTAATAAAGTTAGCAATATCAGATTTCATTCCATCCTAATAATAAAGTCGCTTCATGTCCGCGTACATTTTACTACTACCGGAATGAATGGTAAATTTAGAACGATGAGAATCTTCTAAAACGTCCTTACGGAGATCACTAAAATTAGGCACAATAAGTCTACCAAATTTTCGAATGCCTCCACGAGCATCAATATCAAAGTCTTTCAAACCATCATCCTTATTTTTATCCCTATAACTTTGGTTAAGAAGAGCCAATTCGGGATCTTGCTTTTGAGCTTCATGGATGCGGTCTAAAAGAGAAGGATAAGCCTCAAGGCTACATAAAACAAGAGATGAACATGAATCGGATTCACGATCTCGAATCTCACAAGTGGACAAAGTCTTGAGATCATTCCATTTGGATATCATCATGGAAACAACCGCTTGTTGCTTACGACTAAGGGCATCAGCAACACGATTTCCCTTTCTGGGAGTATAAAGAATATCAAGATCATATTATGCAAGGAAATCGAGCCAATGTTGTTGACGCAAATTAAGTTCCTTTTGAGAAAACAAATACTTCAAAGATTTATGATCGGTGTAGAGAACAAATTTCTCTCCCAAAAGAGATTGACACCAAATTCTAAGGGCAAAAACAATGGCCGCGAGCTCTAAATCATAAGTGGAATATCTAATCTCGACAGGCTTTAAGTGCCCAGAAGAATAAGCGATAACACGTTTCTTTTGCATGAGAACGGCTCCCAAACCAACACGACTAGCATCGGTATAAACAATCAAGTCTTGGTTCCCTTCGAGAATCACAAGAATAGGAGCATCGGAAAGGAGTTCTTTTAATTTCTAAAAAGAAGCTTCACATTTGTCTGACCAAATGTACGTAACTCCCTTCTTTGTCAAACTAGTAAGAGGTACGGAAATTTTAGAAAAGTCTTTTATGAAACGACTGTAATAGCCCGCCAATCCAAGAAAGCTGTGAATTTCCGTCACACTCTCCGGTCTCTTCCAATTTTGAATCACTTCAATCTTTGAAGGATCCATGAAAATTCCGGATTCATAAATAATATGTCCTAAAAATTTCACATGAGTTTGCCAAAAGTGGCACTTAAATTTTTTTGCTTTCAATTGATTGCTCCTAAGGGTTTCCAACATAATTCGAAGATTTTTTTCATGCTCTTCCTCGGTTTTAGAATAAACAATAATATCATCAATAAAGATGAGAACAAATCGATCGAGGAAGTCTTTGAAAATTCGGTTTATAAGATCAACGAAATAAGCTGGAGCATTCTTAAACCAAATGGCATAACAAGCCATTCATAGGACCCATAATGAGTACAGAACTACGCCAAATGAATACTATCCTCTACAATTTGAAGCTGATGAAAACCGGTTGCTAGGTCTAGCTGTGTAAAGACTCTAGCACCGCTAAGTTGATCGAATAGACCATCAATCCGAGGTAAGGGATCTTGATGGTGAGATCATTAAGCTTGCGGTAGTCAACGCAAAGCCTAAGTGTACCATCGGATTTCTTCACAAAGATAGCTAAAGCTGCCCATGGAGAGGAACTAGAACGAATAAACTGTTTTACTTCCAATTCGGATAATTGTTTACGCATCTCCTCATTTTCCTTATTGGACATACGATAAGGAGGACGAGTTATATGTAGAGCTCCAGGAATTAGATTAATTCTGAACTCAATTGCTCGCTTAGGTGGTAATCCTAAAACGGACTCAAATATATCGGGAAATTCACGAACAACATGAATGAGGGAAATGACATCTTCCTCATCATCATTATCATCATCATGTGGATTTAGAGAATATAAGGATGCTACCAAATTGAATCTGAATCTTTAAGAATAATAGAAATCTGCTTAATAGATTGGGGATGTCGAAGATGGATAGTCCTCTCGGGACATAGGATGTGGGCTTCATAACGATTAAGCCAATCCATTCCCAAAATCATTCTTAAACCTAAGTAACGCATAACATGCAAATCGGCTCGGAAAGTATAATCACATAAAATAATCTCGACATCTTTACAAAACAAACTGTGTGTTGCGGATCCACCAACCTGATTCGCAATTCTCAGTGAATTTATCAAGCCCATAAAATTCAAAGAAAAAGTATCAACAAGTTCTTTTGATATAAAAGAGTGAGATGCTCCCATGTCAAAAAGAACTCGAATATGATGATAACGAAACATAATAATGCCATCAAGGATAGAATGAGAAATACTTTGACCAAGAGGAGTTTTACTAGGGTTTGCACAACATTCAACTTTCCCTTTTTCTTACTTCGAAGTTTGGGACATGAAGATATATAATGATCCGAACCTTTGCAATAGCGGCAAGAAATAGGCCTAGGACACCTATTTATATGGTGGTGCTTATAACCACAATTGTAGCATTCTCCACGATTAGGGATTAGAGTCTTTGCTACCGAAGTTGCTTGCTTCACTTTCTTGTTGGGATTAGGGCTTTTGAACTTAATAAAGGGATGCCTCTTCTTGTTGTTATTGAAGTTCTGTTTGGCACCCCCAACATCACCATCACTTTCTTTATCGGCCTCTTCAAGTCGAAGAACGATATCTACAAGCTGATCGAAAGAAACTTCTAGTTTCAGATGTAAAGGCTTTTTGAGGTTCTTATTCAACCCATAGATAAACCTCTGATTTTTCTTCAATGGGGTATTAATATACTCGACCCCATATTTTGAGAGGGATTCAAAAGATGAGACATAATCTGTCATAGAAGATTCACCCTGAACAAGGTCAATAAAGCGTCGAGCTAAAGTTACTTTTTCTGCTTCGGGCACAAACTTTAACTCCCAAGTAAGATCCGCTTCAACAACTTCCGAAATTAAAAGCTCATACCAATCTAATGCTCTCTCCTGGAGCATGCTAGAAGCCACTTGGACACAATGTAGACCCACAAGATTCATGCATGAAAAGATGCGATCGCATGTTCTAAGCCAAGCTTGGACTTCTATAACGCTTTCGGAACCCTTTAATGGCCTTCCACCCAAATTGGTATAATCACTGCACAAGCGTGCAATCCCGGATTTAGGATGAGTAGGCTCAGGAACGGGTCTGACAGTTTGGGCATTCTTTACAAGATCCAAAAGCTGTTGGGCAGACATGAATACGCCATCCCGAGGAGTAGCACTGGATTGAACGGCACTAGGACGGCCAGTTCTAACAATTTCTCTTCTTTAAGAAAGAAAGAAAGAAGAGGAAAAAGGTTATTCTTAGAATGAATATCAAACAAACATGGTTGATAAAACAAGGCATCATAAAAGAAAATAGGATAAAATGGGTCCTATGACTTGAATTAAATTCTAAGGCACGATTCCTAAGAGAGACTTAGGACAATGATCCTTGCTAGATTGTTCTACATTGTTCCGAAGTTTGGCTCCGATACCAAGCTGTGACGCCCCACCTCTATACTCACTTTAGCCAAGGACACTACGGAGTAATGCCGTCGACTAGCACGAAGAATAAGGCTGTTGAGAAGCGACCATCAGTGAAATTGCTTTGTGCGAGTACCGATATGTCAGATAGTATGACATGCATTTCATTTCAAGAGGAAATCTGACATATCCAATACAAACTCAAAGCTACTACACAGTGGCTATGAGGCCTTCGGAAACAAATATAAAATAAGCATAACACAAATATTGGTCACAGTTATTCATATCACTAAGGCGGAAACAAATATGAATATAACACATAGAAGTGAACATCAAAGTAGTGGTCTTATAAGATCCACTACATCACAAAAGAATAGGTACAAGTGCTAGACAAAAGAATATGTATACATCAAGGAGTTTCTATCTCGAATGTATAAAAACAAAAACTACTAAGCTAAAGTAGTTAGCCAAAAATCAGAAGCTAGTCCCTGCTAAGAATTCAAGTGGAAGCACTTGAAACACCTCGGTCTGACCCGAGTATTATTTAAGAAGAAAAATAATAAACGAATCAGTCTAGCTATAATTATCATATAAGATGAGATAGGATAAGAGATATGACAAATATATATATATATAAATATATATATATATATATATATATATATGATAACAACAAAAATCGTACAATATCTCAAGTTTTCTCAAACACCAAAAAGAATGTCATATTCTTTACTTATTCCCCAAATCTCAAATATTGACAAAACATATCAATGCAAATCGCAAAAATTGGTGAAACATAAATTCCAAAATACCATAATTGAAAATCCAGAAAACATAAAAGGGGAAGGAGGCCTATCATAAACGAGAGCATGAAAACTCACCAACACGTGTATCACAAATGGGACGCTATCTTATGGGTCGCTAACCCATAAAATGAGCCGAAGCTCCTCCTAACAGGGTATAGTCCCCTTTTACGGACTATGAGCCGAAGTTCCTCCTAACAGGGTATAGTCCCCTTTTGCGGACTATGAGCCAAAGCTCCTCCTAACAGCGTATAGTCCCCCTTTGCGGACTATGAGCCGAAGCTCCTCCTAATAGGGTATAGTCCCTCTTGGCAGACTATGAGACATCGTATATTGCTAGTCTAAACCACAAAATGATCACCATTGATCAATAAGTGTTAATTACATTAAGCTAGTAAATAAATGAGTTTAGCTTCATGTCCCATAACCATTGGCTTAACTTAAATATTTACGAACAAATTGTAGATTTGCACTCGAAAATTGTCACGAGAGTTCAATCGAACAAGTCCAAGAATTAACCGACGAAGTAAACGCAAGCGTTTCATACCACTTGTTTTGCTAAGTCGTTTAATTAGATTTCTCATACGAATGAGGTAAAGGTTTGTATATACTAATAGATTAGAAAACGGATTTAAAAACGAACTTTGTATTAAAAGAAATGTTGAAATCATTTATGTGAAAGAGTTTGAGTACTTACTTCTAGTATAGAAACCTTTGTATTTTAAAGTGACAAATCGCCGAAACGATTGTAAAAAACAATCTATCACCCAAAATTCACCTTCGATGACGTGAATTAAAACCATGAAATCGATATCAAATCCATCAAATGGATATTCCCAAAAATCCAGAAAAGAAGTCATCAAAGTCGATAATAAGTGACAACAACTAACCGGATCAACAAAATTCGATATAAATGGAAACGTCCGAGCTGATGGTTTGGAAATTTTCTTCCAGATCGCCCAGATGTCTGGGAAATAACCTCAGACATCTGAGCTGTAAGTCTGGAATTTTTATTCCATAGCTTCAGACGTCTGAGCATTTTATCGGACGTCTGATCTGAAGCTCAGGGAAATTTTTTGCCTAGGCCATTGATGGCCAATTCAACTCGGAAGTAATCGAATGAGCGGTGGTGGTTAGGGATTTATACCAAGCAACAACCCAGCCCTATAGGCTCTTCAATACACTCCAAACAACATGTCCAAACATCCATATTAGGATTTTCATAGATTTTGACTTCAAAATACCAAAATTTGAAAATTCACCAAACCAATCCAATTAAAAAGCAATTTAACATGAAATAGATGTTAGGAATTCATACCTAACAACAATGAAAGCTATAAACGTAGATATGAGTTTAAGAACTCACCTTTAAATTCAAAAACAAGGAATAAGAAGCTCTAAAACAAAGCATGATCAATCTCTCTTCAACTTCACTTCAAGAACCTTCAATCTATGATCAAATTCATTGAATTTACTAAGTTGGTTATAGGAAAAATCAAGAATTGAAGAGGAATTGAGATGGAGAAGATGAAGAGGATGCTTACCTAAGCTTCTCCTTGATTTCGGAACTTGAATTTGAATTTCCTAATAATCTAGGGTTTAGGAATTTTAATTTCTTATCTTTTCTCCCATTTTCCTTTTAGCTTGAGTGTTAGGAAATTATGAGTAGAATGAATGAAAAGTAGAGGAGTTAGGGTATTTGGTAGAGAAGTTTGGGTTCTCTTATTGGGTTAGTGGGCTAGAACCAAACCAAAAGCCCAAATGAAAATACCAAAATCCTAATCAACTCCAAACATATCAATGTTTATACTCAAAAAAGTGGTAAACGTCGTTTTGAACTCAATGGAAGTGGTCTCGAGTCCAGATTCGACTATTTACAAAAGTTCACATTTCGGACTTTAAATTCAACAAACGATGCTATATTTAAATAAAACATTTAAATATATAATCGTAAAATATGCGGGTTGTTGCAGAGAGTGCGTACTTGTTAGTGTTAAAAATTGTTTTGTATTGTATTTACTTACCCCTTGGGTTGTTTATAAATTCTGGTTGGTGCATGGGACACCATAATATCGATAGGAGTTTCTAAATACTTAAACGAGACAAGTCGACATAATATTGTTCTAAAATCAGGAAAATAAAATAATTTTACCTAAATAATTTTATATATGTATAAAATGATAATTTTTAATGAAATTGTTGTTAGGAGATGATAATATTTAATTATCATTGATTATTGGTTGAATTAAATTTAAAAACGAATACTTTGTGAACTCCATTTCACGAAGCGTTCGATAATTAATTCGAATTGAAATCTAATTACAATAAAAATTGTTTGAAATAACAAAGATGTAAATTAATAAAACATTTTCATAATAAAGAAATGGAATTATATAAGTTATATTATAAATAGAAGGATTTGACAATTGAGAATTTTAGAATTTAAACCCTTTTGCTTTCAAAATTTGTTTTCAAAGCCTTCAAAAATTAATAATAATATTATTTGAAAGTGTTTTGACTAGAAATATATTTCGAAAGGATGTTTGAAAGAAATAAAAGCACTGAACTAGCTTTGGTCGCTGGAAAATAATTCCGAGGATGATTGCAGCATCGCTAGTATTCATTTTCGAGTTTCTAAGTGAGAATTGCTACCAAAAGAAATTTAATTTTGTTCAAAACTAGTGTTTATTGTGAAAAGTGTTCTAAGTATGGTTTAATAAATATAAAAAATAGTTTTGAACTTATAATTGAAAATAGTATAGATTAAAATAAATTTATAACTTATAAATTTGAACAGGAAAGTAAACACGAAATTTAAAATGGTTAAACATGTTGGTTAGGCAAACAAAAAGGAAAAATTGAATTTGAGATATGAAATAAGAGAATTAATTTAAGAATGTTAATAAATTGAGTTAGTGAAATGAAGTAAATGAAATATAGTTTAACTCATGAAAGCTTAAATAAAAATGAATTGTATTTGAAATGAGTTAGATAAATTAATGAAATGAATTTTAAGTAAATTAGTTTGTGTAACTTATAGACTTTAGAAATATTAAGCTTAAAAAAACAAATTTAAATTTTGTTGAATGTGAAAAAAGTTTAACTTGAATAGAGTTTAATCAACTGAGGAATGGATTAAATGAAATAAATTTAACTTAATAAAGATTAACTGAATTGAATTGGATTTGAATATAACTAGATAAATTTGTAAAGTGAATTAATTCCACTTAAGCTATAAAATAAATTAATAGTATGAATACGAACTTGGATTATAAAATAAAATGCAATTTGGGTGTGAAGAAATTGAATAAAAATAAATGAGTATAAGTAAAATTAATGCGATTAATTGAATTTGATTTAAATCGGATATAAATAAATTAAATACAAATGGAATGAGTTTAATAAATTGAATGTTAACTAATTTAATATGGAATAAGTTAATGGAAATGAATAAACAAAATCTGTTAAGGGAATAAATTAACAAAATGAGTCAAATAAAATAGAATTTGATTCAAAATGAAAATGAACTTAAGTTATAAAGTTAAATTGAATGTAATAACTTTAATCATTGAATGTAAGAGAAATTTGATTTCAATGAATGTAAATAAGTGAATGTGAATCAATTTAAAATAAATGGAAGTGAATGTGAGCATAATAAAATTTAAATGAATAAAAAACCAATTGAAATGAATGAATTAAATCAAATTGGAAGTAAGTGAACGTAGATGAATGAGATGTGAATAAAATGAAAGCAAATCAATTAGATGTCAACATGAAATGAATGTTAATAAGTGAAATAATTGAAATCGAATAAGTTAAATGTGAATAAATTAAATGTAACTAAATCTAAAGTAAGTAAAATGGAATATAAACAAATTGAAATAAAATCAAATGTAAATAGAAGATGTTGACATAACAAGTGAAATAAATTTAAATCAATTGGAAACAAATGAAATTGAATATAAGTCGATTCAATGTAAATAAAACAAATATGAATAAATGGAAAATGAACCAATTGAATGTTAATAGAAATGAAGTGTATAAATTAAATATTGACATTGAATGAAGATTGTGATAGTTTGAATAAATTAGATGAATATCGTTTGGTTGGATGATTTCTTTGGTTCTAAATCATTGTTATAATTGTTTTGATCGTATATGATTGGTAATTTGTTGTGTATTCGTGCTCGCATTAGTGGTTTGAATTTACAATACATTATTTGGTTCCATTAGACTCATATATGTTGCTAAATCCTTTATAAGTTACTAATATTCTAATTTGAGTTGAGATAGGTACATACGAAGACCGTTTGAACGTATACGCAGATTTATTTTTCTTTTTCTTTCTTAATACGAGCGAACTCGCTCGTATTAATAATAATAAGGTATGTATCTCGGATTACATACCGCGCTTTTATATTTTTCCCTATGAGATGCCTCATCATTGAGATGAGATGTATATTTGATATATTTGGGTATATTTGTGTTATATATTATATTGTAAATTTTTTCCAATCGAGCCGTGCAAAGGAGACTCTGCCGAAATTTTCTGTAAATCCGGGTGTTAGAAAACATTTTGAGTCTTAAAAAATTTTACAACTTGTTTTTATATATAAGTTATAATTTCTGTAAAACCGATATCGAAGTGGCATGGCAAGAGCGTAGTAATGGTTTTATAAATAAGATTTTAAAGTTTTATAAGTTGATTGTTTTGAATAAAATATATCAAGTGTTAAATTCTGTACTTAGTCCCTTTTCGAGGATGAAAAGTTTTGAGTGGGGAGAATATAATGACCCGTAATTTTTAACTATTTTAAATTATTTAATTTAATATAATTATTGAATAAAAATGGTTAGAAATAAGAATTTAATGAATTATTAGTGTAGTTACTGAGTATAAACTTAATAAAATTTTAAAATAACTAATTTCGAAGATTTTGGCAATAATAAGTATTGAAATGAAATTGTATGTATTTAATGTGTTGTAATCAATAATTTGAATCGAATAATGAATATTGAATTACTGTAAAACGAAAGTAGTTGTTTATTATTTGAATCCGTATTAAAAGTTAAATTTTATAAGTTAAATAACTTATATTTATAAATGTAGTTTATTGAACAATTAAATTGTTTAAATTTAATATTGAATTTATTTAGATAATTGAATCTTGATTTAATGTGAATGAAAATGATATCGGGAATTGATTTAAATTTTACTTAAACATGAATGAAAACTGTTAACATTTAAAATTGGAATTAAAGGTGAATATATAAAAATGGGAAATTTTATATTTTAATTGACGGGTAAAAATAGCCATTTTGGCCACTGTCTTGGATTTCGATGAAACTAGTTTCATCGGATCCGTAATAGTGAATAATTATAGGATTTCAAGTTTTGAATTGACCGAACTTATCGTTTGGTCGTGCGAGCTTGAAACGCGTAGAAATAAATCAAAGTAATTTAATTAAAATAAATTGATTTGAAAAGCTATCTTTTGCATACGATTAAATTAGGTCTCGAGACTAGTTCTATTGTGTTTGGAATAGGGGTAAAACATTATGAACGCCAAGCGGCATGCTTCATTCGGAGTTTGGGATTTCACAGGTCTATCGGGCTAGATATTTTCGTATTAAATAATATATATTGACCTTCAACCTTCCAACATCTCCTACATCCAACCACCATTTTGTCTTCCTCGTACAGCTGTCTTCCCCTTTCATTTTAATTCCCGAAATTGGAGTCGAAAAATAAAAAAATAAAAATAAAACACGAAGGATCGCGCGTTCGCACGAGCGCGATGGCGAGGGAAAGGATCGGCGACCGCGGCGAACGATGGGTGAGGACGCATGCGAGGAAGGCGGCACAACAGGGAGCAACTAGGGTTTTGGTCGCTTTGGGTTTGTTTCTGCGTTTGCACGCATTCTTGTTCTCGAGAGCAGATGGCGGCAGCGCTAGGAAGGAGGCGCACTTGGTGGTGGGTGTCGATCAACCTCCGATCGCCTAAGGTTGCGTGCGCGTGCAGATGGTGTCGCGATGTTTTAGGTTTCTCGCGTGCGATCTGGAAGTTAATAGGGTGAGGTAGGTTACGTTGTTTATATTTTTATTTTATTGTTAATTAGGTTTTAATTATACCGTTATATTAATTATCGCGTAATTTTTGCATACGAGGTCCGTTTCGGACGAAACAAATTGCGTTGGAACCGTATTGACGTCATCTATAGCATGGAGTAGAAATGTAATTTATTTAAAGCTGAAATATTTTTAGTTTCAAATAAAAGGTGAGTGTTTTATATGCTCACGATGAACTAATTTTTTTTGTGTTAGTTAAATCTATATCGTGTAGTGATTTGAATTTATTGACTGCTGTTTGGTAAATTTAACTGACATTTAAATTGATATGAATTAAAATGATAGGAATTTGAATTGATAGTTAAATTTGAAATTTGAGTTAAATTGTCAGTAAAATACCCGATATTGATAACTATGTAATTGTTGTGAATTATATTGACTGTTTGGATGATTGATTGTGATGGATGCTATTGGTTAAAATATTGGATGATTGGATGTTTATTTATTTTATATATATCCCGTATCACCCTATAAATTAATTGACAGTATATAAAACGGTTAATTGAATTATTTCGAAAAAATTAAGAAATAGGTTGAAAAGGCTTATTTTAAGACTTAGATTAAGTTAATAAGAAAACATAGAAGAAATAACAAAAGTGGCTTATTTTAAAACTTACACTAAGTTAATAAGCAAAGATAGAAGCAGGGCCCGTACCAACAGCATTCCCTTTCAGGCCAGGACTGATGGTCTCACAACAGATTAGGTGAGGCTAGGTAGGACCCTTTAAGACTAGGACTGATGGTCTCACAATAGTTAGGTGAGGCTGAGACACATGATAAATAAGTGGCCAATAGATAGAAGCTCAAAATCGGGGGATTTGGGCAAGGGGCGCAACTAGATTTTGTTTGTTAGGACCAGTACCGGCAGCATTCTATTTTCAGACTAGGACCGATGGTCTCACAAAACACTTAGGCGAGGCTGGGCAGGACCCTTTCAGACTAGCACTGGTAGTCTCACAACAGATTAGGTGAGGTTGGGCACGCTTATGCTGATTATGGTAAATAAGAGGTCGCAATAGGAGGGCGACAGTTAGCAAGTACCGGTGATGACCGAGCGTGCGACATTGATTAGGGTAGATAAGTCGCTATTGCGTTCCAAGCGCTAAACATGTGTCTTTTGCTATGAGACCCACATGATGGAACTAGCTCACAGTGGCACAACAGAGATAGAAGGCCGATCAACGGATAGAATTAGGATTTCAGCTTAATTAAAATAGGATTAGGGTTTCAGCTTAATCAAAGCAGCAATCTAAGACAAGTGCAAACAATCCAAAGAATCAAAACAACCAAAGCAAACAATTAAACGGTATTTTATCCCAGTTTTATCTTTCCTTTATTTCCTTTTATACTAGAACTGTTGCTAAGACTATTATCTTTATCTTGCTTACAAATGCTAGTAATTACTTTCACTCACCAGACTTATAGTTTGACCCAACTATTATCTTTATCTTGCTTACAAATGCTAGTAATTACTTTCACTCACCAGACTTATAGTTTGACCCACTCCTCTATTTACCCTTTTCCTCCCATAGGCCAGCAAAGGCAAAGACGGTAGATTCAGATTTCTTGGAGATTCAGCTGCGGAGTTTTTCTTCATGTATTCTTCTTCTTTTCAGTTTTATTTTCATTTGGCTTTGGATGTACCGTTACTTTATGAGAGGGCTGATTTTTATTATTGTACTCTGATTTTTTGAAACTGAGATGTATTTTTCATAAGACATGTGTTTTTGGTATTTGTGACATGTGAGGTTTTTCAGAATTATTTATGAAGTTTTATTTTGAATAATAAGTTACCATTTAAATGTTTCCGCTGTTTATATTTATTTGTCTTCTGAATCTTAGTCTCTGTGATGCTTTAGCTATACCTATAACGCATCATATCCTTTAGTGTGTCCTTTTTGGGTATACTAAGGGGTGTCGTGTGTTTCAAAATTGAACTAAAATTAATTCAAATTGGAATAGAATTGAATATAAGTCGATTATATTAGAACTGTGATGCTTTATCCCAGTTTTATCTTTCCTTTATTTCCTTTTATAATATAACAGTTGCTAAGTCTATTATCTTTATCTTGTTTAGAAATGCTAGTAATTAGTTTCACTCACCAAACTTATAGTCTGACCCACTCCTCTATTTCCTCTTTTCCCCCCATAGGCCAGCAAAGGCAAGGACAGTAGATTCAGATTTCTTGGAGATTCAATTGCGGAGTTTTTCTTTATGTATGCTTCTTCTTTTCAGTTTTATTTTCATTTGACTTTGGATTTACTGGTACTTTATGAGAGGGATGATTTTTATTATTGTACTCTGATTTTATGTGACCGAGATGTATTTTTCATAAGACATGTATTTGGTATTTGAGACATGTAATGTTTTTCAGAATGATTTATGAAGTTTTATTTTGAATAATGAGTTACCATTTAAATGTTTCCACTATTTATATTTATTTGTCTTGTGAATCTTAGTCTCTATGATGCTTTAGCTATACCTATAACGCACCATATCCTTTAGTGCACCCTTTTTGGGTATACTAAAGGGTGTGGGGTGTTTCACTTGGTATCAAAGCCTAAGGTTACAGGATTCCTAAAACTTGTTTTAAAAGTAAAGTATTTTTCAAAAATAACTTATCTTCAAACTAAAACTATTTTTCTGAAAGAAACTCTTACTATAGAAATGGTTTTCAAGTATAAAAGAGTTTTTATAAAAATCCCCTCAAATTCTAGTTCATCCTTCTTTCGATTCTTTCGAGCCTAAATTTTCTTTTCTTTTCATAGTATGGCTGTCTGATTCTGTAGAGCTACGGTACTAGAGGTGTAAGGGTAATCGCCCAATACAGCACCAACAGGTGGAGATCCCATTAATCCACTTGCATCAGCCAATTTTTCTAAGCTATGCAAGGACTTCGCTAGTCTAGGAGGCAAGACGTTTTCCGACACAGAGGATTTCATGGAGGCACGAGCTTGGTTAAGGGATACAGAGTGGATATTTGGACTGTTAGGATTAGAGGACCGATGTAGAGTTCTGCTTGCATCTAGGCAACTGAAGAGAGAGGTTAAGGAGGTCCCTAAATCAGAAAACTCTAAGAAGCAGTGATGCAAGAATAAGAAGCATAAAGACAAGAGGAAAGAAGGAGGACCAAAAGCGGATCAGGAAAGGCGGGAAATGTCATGGTTGTGGATTGGTTTGGCATTTCATAAAGGACTGGAAGAAGGGCTCGATGAAGGGGAGGTGTTACAATTGTGGGCAACCTGGACACCTTAGTAGAGCTTGTCCTCAGAAGACGGGGCAGAGAGTAGGCACACCTACAACGCAGGTACAGGCTTTGGATGCAGCACCTTCTAGTAATGGACCAGATCGAGGTAGGAAAGTCTTTGTAGAAGGTTTGAACTCTATTTCGGATTTTCCTATTCGGAATCTTTTTGACTCCAGAGCATCGCATTCTTTCATTTCTAGTTCCTTGGTTGATTATTTGCAGTTAGATATTTCTCTAGTAGTAGACCCTATAATTGTTTCAAATCCCATAGGAGGATCGACACATTTATCCATGATTTGTAGGGGTTTGAAATTTTTTATACTAGGCGTAGAGTTTGATTGCGACGCCTATGTACTGGGATTTTCAGGATATGGGATGATTTTGGGGATGGATTGGCTATCCACTTATGGAGCGATATTGGACTGCGAGTGGAGAGTCGTCAGACTAGAGACATGCAATGGAAGGAGTCTCGAGGTTTCTTAGGACCCAAAGGGGTCGGTCATGTTGAGCTTCCTTTATTCCTTTGATTCATCACTAGGAGAGCTAGATTCCATTCCTGTCATTAGAGATTTCCCAGATGTTTTCGAGGAGGTTAGGGGACTACCCCCTAAGATAGAAACTGACTTTAGGATCTATCTGAATGACAATGCTAAGCCAGCGGCATTACCCGTGAGACATATGGCTCCTAGGGAGTGGAAAGAATTAATCAAATAGATTAGTGAGCTATTGGAGAAAGGCTTCAGCAGGCGGAGCATATCTGAGTGGGGAGCGCCGGTCGTCTTCGCTACAAAGGCGGATGGTTCCCTTCGACTTTGCGTAGACTATAGAGAGTTGAATAAGCTCATGAAGAAGAACCGTTACCCACTTCTTAGGATAGATGATCTTTTCGATCAGTTGATTGGCTCTTCAGTATTTTCTCAGCTTGATTTGGCTACTGGATTTCATCAGCTTAGGGTCACTGACAATAGCATCGATAAGGCGGCATTTAGGACACCCGATGGATTCTTTGAGTAGTTGGTTATGCCATTTGGGCTAACCAATGCCCAGCCTACTTTGTACTTTTGACGAGCCATGTTTTTTTAGATGTCCTAAATAACTTCGTTATAGTATATGTGGACGACATTTTGGTGTTTTCCAAGAGTATGGAAGAGCATGCTATTCATCTTTAGGAGGTTCTTCGCACACTTCGTGTTCATTAATTGAAGGCAAAGTTCTCGAAGTGTCACTTTTGGCATAAGGAGGTGCGTTTCTTGGGGCATGTAGTCTCAAGAGAGGGTCTAGCTGTTGATCCCACTAAGGTAGTATCAGTGCAAGATTGGAAGGCCCCCAAGAATGCTACCGAAGTTAGAGGCTTTCTAGGTTTAGCTGGCTATTATAGAAAGTTTATTAGAGATTTCGCTAAGGTTTCAGCACCGCTTACTCGCCTCACTAAGAAGAATACGACATTCGTGTGGGACGTAGATTGTGAGGGTTTCTTTACGATGCTAAAGAGGGCCCTTACTAGTGCACCGGTGTTAGTTTTACCCGATGGAGCTAAACCTTTTACAGTATACACTGATGCATGTGGGATGGGCCTTGGGGTAGTATTGATGCAAGAAGGAAGGGTAGTATGCTATGGAAGAAGATAGTTGAAGACTCATGAGAAGAACTACCCTACCCATGATTTAGAGTTAGCTGCTATTGTTTTCGAACTCAAGTCTTGGAGACATTACTTGCTAGGAGAGAGGTTCGAGCTTTTCACCGACCATAAATCATTGAAATATTACAAAAGGATTTAAACTTGAGGCAGCAGCGTTGGATGGAGTTTTTGGCATCATATGACTTTGAGATAGCTTACACCCCTGGTAAAGGAAACATGGTTGCAGATGCGTTAAGTAGGAAGAAAGAAACCCTTAGTACAATGTTCGTGGAATGAAAAAGCCTAGAGTTTATTTCCACCTTTGATTTTAAGCCCTCTACGGACATTACCCATGGATTATTAGCAGCACTTGAGGTTAAGCCTACCCTTATAGATCGGATTGGCTCAAGGCAATGAGAGGATTCAGAGCTTATGGATATTATTGAGAGAATTAGCAGAGGAGAAGTCTCTAGACATCTCCAACGCTATTCCATAGATAGTAAAGGGTGGCTAAGGAGAGATGGAAGACTTTGTGTTCCCCGCACTGGTGATTTGATGAGAGCAGTTCTAGTAGAAGAACACCATTCTAGGATGACTATCCATCCGGATGGTGATAAGATGTATAAAGACATGAAGAGAGTGTTTTATTGGAGTGACATAAATAAGGATGCAGTAGAATTCGTGGCTAAGTGTCTAGTATGCCAAAGAGTTAAGGCGGAGCAGCAGAAGCCTGGTGGATTGCTTCAACCATTGGATGTACCCGAATGGAAGTTGGATAGTGTTTCGATGGACTTTATAGATGGCTTACCCCAATCTAGAAAGGGGAATACCAGTGTTTGGGTTCTTGTAGATCGTTTGACTAAGAGTTCCCACTTCATTCCGGTCAAGAGTAAGAGAACAACACCTTATTTAGCATCCTTATATGTTCGTGAGATAGTCTGACTTTATGGAGTCCCCTCTAGCATAATCAGCGATAGAGACCTTATCTTTACTAGCGAGTTCTGAAGAAGCTTGCAAGAGGCTTTAGGAACGCAGCTTAGATTGAGTACGGCCTATCACCCTCAGACGGACGACCAAACAGAGATAGTTAATAGAGTTCTTGAGGATTTGTTGAGGATGTGTATTCTTGATTTTGGAAGAACTTGGGAGGAGCATCTTCCTTTAGTGGAATTCGTATATAATAATAGTTTTCAAGCTAGCATCGGGATGGCACCTTTTGAAGCTCTTTATGGAAGACCATGCAAGTCGCCTTCATGTTGGTTGGAGTCTATGGAAGGATTGCTATTAGGTCCCGACATGGTTAGAGAGACTTCAAAAAAGATTGATTTGATTAGAAGGAGAATGAAGACGGCCGAAGATAGGCAGAAATCCTATGCATTTAAGAGGAGAAGGGACATTGAGTTTGAGGTAGGAGATTCGATTTTCATTAAGGTATCTCCGCTAAGAAAGGTGGTGAGATTTGGATCAAGTGGGAAACTTGCTCCCAGATTCGTAGGACCGTTCCCCATTGTGGAAAAAGTAGGGAAGATGGCGTATCAGATAAAGCTACCAGAGAGGCTCGTGGGAGTCCATGATATTTTTCATGTTTCGCACTTGAGAAAGTGCTTACATGATTCAGCAGAGGTAGTGGAACCTAGTCAACTTGAGGAAGTTGAAGTGGAGAGAGAAGCAGCGGTTCGTCGCATTCCTACCAAGATCGTTGGATGTGATATCAAGAAGCTTAGAAATAAGGAAGTACCTTTGGTTAAGGTGTAGTGGGGAGATAGTATTAAAGACGCTGTGTGGGAGGATGAAGAGAAGATATGTATCTCTTATCCGTTTCTTTTTGATGGTACGTTTTAAACTTCCTATTTCCATCTTTAGTTTTGAATAGGTTCTTTCCTTTAGTATCCTTTGGGAGGGTAGATCTTAGGATTTAACCTATGGATGTTAGGAGTGAATGTAAACATGTTACTAGAACATGTTATGAATGATGAACACTAGTGGTTGCAAGTGTTTTCTAGTGGATGCTAATGAACGCATATATATACACTAGGCACAATTATCTCTTAGGGATCGGCCTAATTAGGTCACTGCAGCATATGCATATGGATGTGTGCGCATTTGCAATTTTATTTTATTTCCAAGGTTGCTATAAATGGATGATTATCATATGATTGTTGCATTTGGATGATGATTGTAGCACGCATATTGAACTATCAGTTATCATTAGCAAATTTGCATTCATTTGGATACATGGTACGGACATGATTGCATAAAAAGGAGGTCGACTGAATCAGTAGACCGCCTAATCTTTTGCATTAGTTAGAGATATTAACACTACACTATTGCATATAACATAAATTGCATTAGAAAGCTTAAGGACAATGGATGTAATGGATGATGGTTGAATGTATGGTTGTAGAATTTGGATGAAAATATTTATTTCATTCTTCCGTCCTTAGAGATTTCGGGGATGAAATCCTTTAAGGAGGGGAGAATGTAACAACTCAAAATTTAAGCTATAACAATTAAATAATAAAATAATTTTGTGAAATTGTCAGAATTGAGCTACGGAAGTTGCACCATTGTGTCCGTGGTAATTTTCTGGTCAATTTCCATATATAGTTTGTCAAAATCCGAGCTAAAACGAAGAAGTTACGAAATAAACAAGAAACAAAGAAAATGAATATATATATATATATATAAGGTCAGGTCGACCCTAGGGTCGACCCTCACCATTGCTAGGTCGACCTATAGGTCAACCTCTAGCATGCATGGTTTGACACCAAGGTCGACCCACCCCTTTATTTGGACGAGCATTCGTCCAGATTAAACGATGACGCATTTTTCTCTTTTTCTTTAATCTTGTGTGTTCGTGCTTCCATCCGACGGCATTGAGCCTACAACGTTGTTGCACCAGATTTAATCTTCAAATCTAACGGTCTGAGATCCCTAGACTACACTATAAATAAGACCCTAGGTCTAGCTATTTTTCTCATTCAGATTTTCTCCTAATTGGGTTCATTACTAGAGGCTGGACCATAGATAGAAAATATTTCTAAGAAGGAAATCTTTTTGATAAAAATATTCTATGCTCTAGAAATAGATCAAGGAAGACCAAGGACTAGAGCTAAGGGCCACAGGTGAGTGTTTAGTAATTATTTTAGATTTTTAAGTAATTTAAAATAATAGGGTTCTCAATAGTTGTAGTTTTTCTGCAATTTCAAGACAGTTTTTATATAAGTTATTTACAGTTAATTTTTAAAGTTCTTCTCAGTCTATTTTATTCAGCTATTTTTATTTAGTTATTTTATTCAGTTATTTACCGTATTTTTATTTTATTTGCATCTGTTTTAAATTAGAATTTAGCCTGTAAATGTTAGTTTCTTTTTATTCCTTTTTATGCGAATAGAACATTAAAAGGAGAATAATTCGCAAACATGGATTAAATAGAACTAAACACTAAATTTACAGAAATTAGATGTAAAATAAGAAGAACTCTAAAAAAGAAGATAGACTGAAATAGGCAAATTTGAGACATTTGCAAGCATGTTTATAACTAGTGGTTATAACTAAAAAGATAGAAAAGAAGAATTACAATTATAACGTATGTTATAATTAAGCAGAAAGAACATTAAAGACTTATTTTAAAACTTATAATTAAGTTAATAAGCAAATATAGCAGAGATAATAAAAAAGGCTTATTTTAAGACTTAGATTAAGTTAATAAGCAAACAGAGTAGAAATAACAGAAGAGGCTTATTTTAAAACTTACACTAAGTTAATAAGCAAAGATAGAAGCAGGGCCCGTACCAACAGCATTCCCTTTCAGACTAGGACTGATGGTCTCACAACAGATTAGGTGAGGCTGGGCAGGACCCTTTAAGACTAGGACTGAAGGTCTCACAATAGTTAGGTAAGGCTGGGACACATGGTAAATAAGTGGCCAATAGATAGAAGCTCAAAATCGGGGGATTTGGGCAAGGGGCGCAACTAGATTTTGTTTGTTAGGACCAGTACCGGCAGCATTCCCTTTTCAGACTAGGACTGATGGTCTCACAAAACACTTAGGCGAGGCTGGGCAGGACCCTTTCAGACTAGCACTGGTGGTCTCACAACAGATTAGGTGAGGTTGGGCACGCTTATGCTGATTATGGTAAATAAGAGGTCGCAATAGGAGGGCGACAGTTAGCAAGTACCGGTGATGACCGAGCGTGCGACATTGATTAGGGTAGATAAGTCGCTATTGCATTCCAAGCGCTAAACAGGTGTCTTTTGCTGTGAGACCCACATGATGGAACTAGCTCACAGTGGCACAACAGAGATAGAAGGCCGATCAACATATAGAATTAGGATTTCAGCCTAATTAAATTAGGATTAGGGTTTCAGCCTAATCAAAGCAGTAATCTAAGACAAGTGCAAACAATCCAAAGAATCAAAACAAGCAAAGCCAACAATTAAACGGTATTTTATCCCAGTTTTATCTTTCCTTTATTTCCTTTTATACTAGAACTATTGCTAAGACTATTATCTTTATCTTGCTTACAAATGCTAGTAATTACTTTCACTCACCAGACTTATAGTTTGACCCACTCCTCTATTTACCCTTTTCCTCCCATAGGCCAGCAAAGGCAAAGACGGTAGATTCAGATTTCTTGGAGATTCAGTTGCGGAGTTTTTCTTCATGTATTCTTCTTATTTTCATTTAGCTTTGGATGTACCGTTACTTTATGAGAGGGCTGATTTTTATTATTGTACTCTGATTTTATGAAACTGAGATGTATTTTTCATAAGACATGTGTTTTTGGTATTTGAGACATGTGAGGTTTTTCAGAATTATTTATGAAGTTTTATTTTGAATAATAAGTTACCATTTAATTGTTTCCGCTGTTTATATTTATTTGTCTTCTGAATCTTAGTCTCTATGATGCTTTAGCTATACCTATAACGCATCATATCCTTTAGTGTGTCCTTTTTGGGTATACTAAGGGGTGTCGTGTGTTTCAGAATTGAACTGAAATTAATTCAAATTGGAATAGAATTGAAATTAATTGGAATTGAAAGTGAAATTGAATTAATTTGAAATTGAAATGGATTTGAATTGAAATGGAAATTGAATTGAAATGGAAATTGAAATGGATTTGGATTGGAAAATTTGGAATTGAACTAGTTTGACTTTGAAACTATTTTCAAATAAATTATTTTAAAATAAACTATATAAAATCTATCTTTTTAATATTCAAATTATTTTGATTTTCCAAACTATTTTATTTTATAAAACATTTTAAATACTTAAATCATTTTATATCAAACTACTTTAACTATTTAAAACTATTTTAAAAAAATTTAAACTTTTTACAAACTATTTTCAAATAAATTCAAACTAGTCAAAGGCTGGAATGTTTATATTTAAATCGTTGATTTAAATACAAATTAGGTTAAATGAAGTTATAACCTAAACTGAATTCGAAATAATTTTGGAAGCGAAATTGAGATATTAAGGCGAAAATGATTTTTAAGTGAAATGGTATATTTTGAGTAAATATGATGATTTCGAAATGGATTTGATTTTGAAGTGAATATGATATTTTGGTACCAAGTATGAATTGTTTTCGAAATATAAAAGTACCACCGGTGTGTAAAATGATGTTTGGTTGTTAAAGAGACTGGACTCTTATTGGCATACTCTCTGTCAATATTGGAACCATTTTAATAACTGTGTACGGGGAGGAGACTCCAGAACGAAGTGGTTGGATTTGTCGTCGTTTGCTGGGTTTGACGAAAGAGAATGATGATGGATAGAACCCGGCACTTGCGCCAATTTGAAATGACTAAAACAGGATGGCTTGACAGGGCCAAGTGAGCTAATTACCCCTAGCGGACATCCTTTCTTCGATTTTCTTGGACTCAGTCCATACTATTACTCTTGTTGTTGGTTTTGATTGGTGCACCTTGATTTGGGATAGCCTCCCTTTGACTCGATATAGGATGGATGTACGTGGTGGGCGCTCATGGCTATGATGTGTTACCACCAGCCCTACGACCCGAACTGGTAGTATCCTACCTTGGGCATTGCCACACGTGCCTTGTCATACTTTTATCCCTATACAAGACCCCTATGATTTTGGTTTAGTGTTGTCGTATCATGGTGCATCACTGACTACCGACATGCTACTGGTTGTGTCAAATGCAAACTGTACGCCAATGCTTAAAAATGCATTAAGGGGGATCAACGTAAAGCCTTAACGCTAAGAAAAATATTTATTTTACCGATTAGACATTATATATGTAGCGTATTCTACTACATATAAGTATTTTGATGGATCCTTAAGAGATGGAAAATCCTGTAACATCTCTTGAGTTATTGCACGTACGTTATACACTGGATAGGAGATGTGAAAACCCATTAATATCTCTGACGCCATGGCACTCATGTTATATGCGATATCGATTTGACGCACATAAGAATATTTTAGTCCTGACTCGAGTGTTTTGTTTTTCATTACGCTCGGGTCAGCCTTGAGTTTTTCAACGCATTGAAGATCACTTTTCCGGAGAACGAAGATTTGGTATATTACTACTATTATTATTTCTACATCATGTTGTATGCTGCATTATTTTATTTTTCCCTGTTGTATATACATACTTGATAAATGTTGTATAAATTATAATCAAATGTATAGTATAAATAGCTTCATGAACTGTTTGTTTGATTATTATATTTTATCATTCCGCTGTGAGATTCTGTGTTTGCTTTCTTCTTCTTTCCTTATTTTTCTTAATTAACCCGATTGATTATCTATATTCTGGATTGTTTGAGTTGGACATGTGTGGATTATTGTCAATTTAAACATTCCAAACGTGGGTCACCACAATTTTGGATGGAGCATTAAGCATTTTGGGTCCTTTGTAGAAGTCATCTATTAATTCCACTGTATTTTGTTATGTATCTACCAGCACTTTTGAGGATAGGCAGTTATAACTGTCCTGGCTAGATTAGTACTTATTAGTACTCTGATGGAGCAATGTGGAGTAATTACATGTACTACTCATATGTGTAATTAAATGTTGAATGCGATGTGAGATTCTATTTTGTTCTATCTTTTATCTTTATTTTCTTTACCCCATAATAATCCGCCTCTCCGGCACTTGGATTTGTGGCACATGAATACCAAGGATGTATTAATGTTGATTTCTGATGGCCAAGGAGGTGGGTCATCACATAACCAATATGGTTTTATTGCTTTTGGGTTATAGTAGTTGCTATTTTTACTATGATAACTAATTAGTTGTTTTTAATAGTAGTTGCTATTGAAAAGAATTTTTTAATATTTTACTGCATTTGGGTTATGCAGTTGTATTATTTTAAGTTATACGTCAGTGTACTTGCATTTACTTACAACATTCTAAAAAAATTATATGATTATCATTACTGCTTTGTTAAGTGTAGTGAAAAATAGTTAATTTTAGTTAATTGGTAATTTTCTATTGCCTTTTTAATAATTGTATACGTGTTGATTTCTAAGGGTCGAGAAGGTGGGTCATCACATAACCAGTATGGTTTTATTGTTTTGGGTTATAATGGTTGCTATTTTTTACTATGATAACTGATTAGTTGTTGTTAATAGTAGTTGCTATCGAATTTTTTTTGTTTTTAATATTTTATTGCATTTCGGTAATGCAGTTGTATTTTTTTGAAGTTATACATTAGTGTAATTGCATTTACTTACAATATTCTAAAAGAATTATATGATTATCGTTACTGCTTTGTTAAGTGTAGTGAAAAATAGTTATTTTTGGTTAATTGGTAATTTTTTATTGCCTTTTTAATAATTGTTATTGGTGCATGTATTATATGTGGTTACAACTTTTATTTATAATATTAAGGAAAGTAGAATTTGATAATTATATTCAAAAAATGCAGTTAGATTTTAAATTATAAAGTAACTGCACTAGCATTATGTAGTTATTTTTCAATTCACTGGTGTTATTCTAATCAATATGGTTTTACTGCATTTAGGTTATGCCTTTTTGTAATATGATAACTAAATAACTATTATTTATGATATTTTCTATTGAAAAGTTTTAGTTTTTAAAATGTTACTGCACTTGGATTATGTAGTTGTATTTTTTTTACTTTATACATTCATGTAATTGCATTTACTTACAATATTCTAAAAAAATTAGATACTTATAATTACTGCTTTATTAAGTGCAGTCAAAAATAATTATTTTTAGTTAATTGATGATTTTTTACTATCTTTTTAATAACTATTATTAGTGCATTTATTATATGTAGTAATAAAATGTAGTTGTAATATTTTGAAAACTAGAATCTGATGGTTACATTCAAATTCACTTAAATTTTAAATTATAATGTAACAGCATTAGGGTTATGCAGTTATCTTCAGTTCATTAGTGTAATGCTAATCAATATAGTTTTACTGCTTTTGGGCTATGCGTTTTATTATTATGCTAAACTTATTAATTATTCTTAATAATATTTGCTGCTGAAAAGGTTACTGCATTTTGGTTATGCAATGTAGTCTTAAAGTTCATTTTAGTAACTTCAATTAGTAACTATTACTTTATTTTCATTTTACCTATATTTTTTCAGTTAAAATGCTTTTTTTAATTGCATTTATAATAAGCAATTATATCTTGGCTAACAGTGTAATCTAACTCAAAAAATTTATATACTTTTTATTATTGTATTTTTGAGATGCAGTTGAAATTTAATTTGTTATTTTTTTAAGTTTAGAATAACTGCATTTCAAAATAGAATTTTTAAATTTTGGTTATAATTACTACATTTACTATATGTTGAAAATTAAATAAATATATGATTTTTTAGATTGATTGATTGAATTTAATTTTTGTTTTATAGAACTCAATTGAGAAAACATTTCAAAAAGTAGCTGTTGTTGAAAAATCCAATAATTCTGAAGAGACCGTATCCATATGTTCTAGTTCAAAATTTGGAATTCAGTTTAGCAAAAAGGAAGAATTTGCTCATGGTGATAAAGCATATGATTTTGATGAAAGTGAAATAAATCAAGATTGACAAGTTACCAGATGTACCTAAAAGATCTTCTTTTTGGAAATTTTTGGAGGGCTTCTTTGATGATTATTGTGATTCCGGTGTAAGGAAATATAATGGTGATATTGATCAAATCATATCTTATTATGATAGTGGAAATTTTTTTGTTTTTGGAGAAGAACAAATTGCTATTTTGTCGAATGATATTGCTGATATTTTTGGACTGGATAAAAAGATTTGTTTGTTTATGAAATACGTGTAGATAATTTTTTATGTTAGATTAAATAATTATGTCTAACTTGTTTTTTTAAGGCTTGTTGGTGTTTCCTTTGAAAGAAAAAGTTAGAGTTGTTTCATTTTCCGAAGCTACACAAAGTTTTATTGGTCGTTATTTGGTATTAAAGTAAGAGTTTATTGGGAAAGAAGTATATTCAAGTCTTTTGAAAATTATTGATAAAAAAGGACTAATGAAAATAATGCTCAATATTTCTATAGACTAATGATTATGTACTTATTTGGCACATTTTTCTTAGCAAATAGTACTTACTGTGTATATAATCAATTAGTTCCTCTTATTATGGATGTCAAAATGTTCAATACTAGATATTGGGCTCAAGCTATACATTATATACTGATTGAGCAATTGAAGAAATATAAGCATAATCTAAGAAAGATGCAAGATTTTACAATTGCTTTATTTATAGTAATTTTATTTTATTTATAGTTTAGTCTTGTACAATAGTAGATGTTTTTTTTGAACTTTTTTCTAGTACTGGTTTTGCAACAAACTTAATACTATTGAACCAAGGTTAGGATATGAAGAAGGTCGTCCAGAAGTTGAAAAATGGGATTAATGGAAACCCATAATAAAGAGTTTGGGAAAATGAAGTATCGAGTTTTAACTAAGTGAGTTTTGATAAGTTAACGGGTTTGTTGCATTTTTCCTACCTTAGCAATTTCGGGGACGAAATTCTTTTAAGTGGGAAGGAATGTAACGACCTGGATCTTTTTGACATTTAATTTTGAATATTTAAATGGTTTTAAATATTGGATTTGGAATGTAAATTGATTTTTGAATATGAAGATTTTGGTTGAAATTATAGATTGAATTTAAATTTCAAATATAGCGATTTATCGAAAACACGGAAATGGTGAATAATTGAAATTTGAGTTGAATGTAAATCAAAACGATTTCTAATGTGAGTATAAATTCTATTTGAATTAGAATTGAGTTAGTTTTTAAAACTGGAATTTCAATTGATTTCTACAATTTTTGAAATCGTTGATTTTATCGACATGTTAAAATAGCGATCTGAGGCACAGTCTTGGAATTCGACAAAACTAGTTCCATGCGATTCGTAATAGTGTATTATTATCAGATTTCAATTTTTGTAGTGATTGGAATTACCATTTGGTCGTACGGGATAGGAACTGCAATGACCCGTATTTTTTCCGATAATTAAAATATTGAATTTAATAATATTTTAGGATTTAATATTGTATGAAATAAGAAATATATGATTTGTTAGTAAGAAAACAATTAGAATGTAATTTAATAATGTGATTTAATGTAATTGATAACTATTTTAGTGCAATTTCAATTTATATTAATAATTGTTTGAATGTAAGTTCCACTGATTGTAATAATAGATGTTAATATAAGAATGGAATAATTTAAGAAATAAATGTTGGAATATATGAAATGAACAGAAAATAGTTGTGGTATAATGAGAATTCGTTTGAAATCTAATATTGAATATAAACTGCAATAAGAGTTGTTGGAATCCTTTAATTGAAAAGAAAAGACAAGTGCATTGTAATTAATATGTTCAACATAAGAACTTACATTTTAAATTAAATTAAGATAAACATTTTAATGAAATTTAAGCTTTGACTTAAAAAGAATAAATTGTATGTTTGTCTCTAACCGGAATAACAAATGTTGAATTTGAATAAAAGATGGAGTGAACGTTTTAATGAAAAAATAACTTAAGTTGTTATTTGGAATGCATCTTGGAGAAGTTGATTTTCAATAAGATAAAACATTTACTTTGTAAATAGTGTATAAATTTTGTTGTATATAAAATTTTATAAAACATGTTTGAATTGGTATAAATGAAAAGAAAACAGTGTTTTATAATTAGAATATTTTTAAAATTAGTAATGAAATGAATTGGAATTAGATTAATTGAAATGTTTCAATTAAAAGGAAACATAAATGAAATCGTAATGAACGAGTTAATATAGGAACTTGCATTTTTGTGTCAATATGGAATGAACATTTTAATTAAGATAATTGCATGTTTTGAGACATAAAAATAAAATTTTCATTTTGAATAAGTATGATTTTGGAAAAAAAATTGAATTTTAGAATAATATATATAAACACACTTATTAGTAATCAAATTTTAAAATACATTAGAGGCTTTATGGTTGTATAAGTGTTGTTGAATCAATTAGAAATTACTTTTTTTAACAATTTTACGATAATTACATAGGTTCACATATATTTATTTTTTCCATTTTATATATGGTTAAAGCTTGTAAATTATTTGCATTAATGTGACTGTTACAATAATTAAAAAGGTAAAGTAAGTCATTTGTATAGTGCACAGATAGATATATATTCATTAAGTAATAAATTTGGTTTGAGTAACATAAATAAACGAATAGATTGATTGGTTAATTAATTGAGTGATTAATTGTTAATTGATTGATTGTGTTAATGGAGTGTGAATATATATTAACGTAAAACGAATAAAGAATTAAATGATAAATATGTGTATATTTGGGTTTATTGATATGAATTATTTGGAGTAAGTTTTGGAATTTGGACCCCAAAGGTTTGTTTATAGGATATAGGTGGTCCTTTCATTTGCTTTACATTTATTATCATGTAACGATCCCGAATTTTAGATTATTTTAAATTAATAATTGAATTAAATTTTGATTTAAAATTGTGAATTTGTTTGAATTTTTCAAGTTTAATATGAGGAATATAGTTGAATTTAAATTGAATTGGGATTTATAAATAAATAAAAATAAAATAAAAATAAAAACTACCATACCTCAGCCATGCCTAAACCCATGCCCTAGATCACTATTTCCCTCTGCAAAACCACGAACCCGTCCCCTTTCATTTTTCACTTCCATTCCAAAGCCCTAATCAATCGACGAAAAAAATGGCGGCCTAAAAAGAAAAAAAATCGTTCGCTCGTCTCTAAATAGCTAGGGTTTTCGTGTAATTTGTGATCGCCGACTTCAAATGCTCGTCTTCACGTTCGCTCCTGTGAGATTGACCACGGCTTCGACTTTGTGTATCTTCGCTCGCGGCTGTTTTGATGGTGCTAAGGTGAGTGATTTTATTCACTCACATCTAGTTTAGACCATTGTCATTAAGATTCGAACTTTTAATTTGTATTCGACTGTGAGTTGGTTGGCTTATTTCGGCAGTTTGATTTTTTTTTATTTCTATTTTTTTTTGATTTCTAGGCATTGAATTTGAACTGCAGTAACTTCACTGATTGAATTATGGTTTGTCTGGTTCATTAAATTGCAATTGGTGATTTCTTACTTCGTTCTTGGATTTTATGAAATTTTGATGGCTTCGGCTTTGACAATTTAAAACTTGATTTTGTTCACTATATAGTTGCGTTTGAAACTGTACTTTGTTTGATTTTGTCCCTGTGACTTCGGCCATCACCATTAAATTGATATTTAGCTGTTTTTGATGATTTTTGACTCCACTCTCTGATTTCATGAATTATGGCTTGCTTCGGCCTTGACTTGGAACTTCATTGACCTTGGTCCTGATTTGTTCGACTTCTTTGATTTGTTTGCATTGAAGTTGTATGTAGTTGTGTTCATGTTGTTACTGCAATATGTTTTCAGTCTGATAGCACTGTGCCCTAGCCTTGCTTTTTGTTGTTGTAGCATGCACTCGAGTCATGGTAGCATTTGCCTCTGTACTGATACATGCATTTGTAATCTTCACTGCACCCTGTGGTTGCATTCACCTCATGTCTGCAATTTTTGGCCCTGTTGCATTTGGTATACTTCATATGCATACTTTGTTTGCTATTTGGTCGCCTATACCACTGTAAGCTTGAGTTTGCATAGTTTCATCATGGTTTGCATTTTGATGCTCTTTGAGTATCACTGAGTCTTTGGCATTTGGTCATTCTTTGTACTACCTGATCCTTCTGGAGTTTCAGTTTGTACATTCGATCGTTGTATGTTGGCAACTTGTATTTGTGATGCCTGTTTCATTAAGCTTGATAGGTTTGTCTTCACTGTATTCATTTGATTTGGTCATTGTTGTTAGTGTGGCATTGCTTTATACATATATATGCATTAGTGTGTGTATATATGTGACTGGTTGTCACACTACTTCCATACTGTTGCACTTAGACTCGAGCATGCTTGATGTTGTTTCTTGGTTTTGAATCTGTTCATTCATGGGCTTGCTGTCTTATACGATGGCACTGGATACACTTATGTACTTTGACTCTGGCCTGTCTGCATTTGTGATATTTGTTCATCCGATTACTATTCTGGTCATTTGTGACTGTTTATTTGTTCATGTAGTTCCCTCTGGTCCTTTGCTTTGATATTGAACTGTTATTTGATTCTCGGACTCGGCTTCGATTAGTTTGACTTTTAGTAGCACTGTGTATGTACATTTGTTTCTTTGTAGCTCTGAACTCTTTGCTGCATATCAAATTACTCAAGTGCATGTGTACATTTATTTGATCTTTGGTCATGTTGCCATTGTATGTCTTGGTAATGGTTTAGTTCCACTTGCAGTTCATTCACTGTTTGTAGTCTTTGTATATGTGCACTGTTGTGTCTGCACTTGTAGCTCTTGTGCACTTTGTGCCTTTTTGAACTAGTGCACTGCTGTTTTGTATGTGACTGTAGCTTGGCTTGTTGCTTCCTGGTTCATGTAGAAGTTTGTAACTTGTACTTGAGCTACTTCTGATTGCTCTCACTTCTGGAATTTCTTGAACTCTGATCTGTGATTTTTGACTTGAGTGTATTTGAATTACATTCATTAGTTGCCTTCACTGTAGTCTGGTTCATTTGGATTTGAACCTGACTTTGAGTTGTCTGCATTGCATACATGGTATACATTTGAAGTTGTGCATGTTACTGTTGCATAACTGACTTCAGATTTGATTCTCTACTTCGGATTTTGATCAAGGCCATTTGCACTTGTGTTGAATCTGATTTTGATTTGACCTTGTGCACTCGAGTTGGTGAGGCGGTGCACATGTATGTACGTGTGTACTGCAGCCAAATCACCTTGATTTTATTGGTATTTCTTTTGCTTTTGATGCATTGATCTTTCATGCAATTTTATACTAGTGGCGAGGCCGTACACGCGTGCGTGTACGGCAGCCAATCAAACTTTGATGTTTTAAAGGGACAATTTCGATTATTTTAAATTGATTTAGTCGATTTGATAATTTTTTTATCTATCTCTGTTGATGTTTTAAATCTGCTGATTTATTGTTTAACACTGTTATGTGTTAAAATTTTCGTTATCCGATTTCTTTGTTAAAAGGATTGGATAGACGGAGAATTATTGTGACTGTCGTCTATTTGATTTTTATTACTACCTCTATGCACTAATAACTGGTTTGAATTAGACTGACCTGTGTATTATTTTCTTTTGAATGTAATACTCGGGTCAGACCGAGTATTTTTACAGCTTGAAGATTTTCGAGCAGCGAAGTTAGAGAGAGGGTAAAAGAATCATTTTAGTTCAGAAAAATTTGTATTTAAAAGATATTCTGCTGTATCAATTTAATACATTGTATAAACTCTGATGTATGTAAAAAAAAGATTTATAGTAATGAAAGATTGTTATTATTCTGTGATTCTATGGCTGATTCTGTTTAAATTTCATAAACTAAATAGCAATCCGTCTTTTTGAACGTTTCGAGTTGGTTTAATTACTGACTGGGGACGGTCAGAAGGGCGGGATGTTACAAAGTGGTATCAGAGCTTTGGTTTACACAAAGCTTAGTTTATGGCGTTTAATATGAATAGTTACTAGAATCACTTTAAAGAAAGCGTTTTTCAAATCTAAAGAAATATTTTAATGAAATAAAGATTTTTAACTTAAGAAAAGTTAAATTGAATTGAGTTAGCATTAATAAATATACGATTTGAAATTTAACTAAAGGAAAGTTAAATAAATTGAACTGGATTGGATAAATTATTGAAATAGAAATTTAAACATAAAAGATAAGTGATTATATATTATGAATTGGGAAGTTTAAATTAATAAGTTGTATAACTTATAAAATGAGAAAATTTAAGTAAAACCAATTGTTAAAATGGTTAAACAGTTTTGTTAAGTAAAACAAAATCTGAATTTTGGATATTGATATGAATTTGACTTTAGAAAAAGTTAAATAAAATGACTTTAGAAATGAAATCTAAGTTAAGTGAAATAAAATAGAATTTCAAATAAATTTGAGGCAAACTTAAGTTGTATAGTGAAAATAAATGCAAGTAAAGATAAATAGAAATATAGCTTAAGTAATGATGAATGAGGTTGAATTTGATATCAATATGAATTAATAAAGTGAAGTAATGAATATGAATTTGAGTTATATAAAGGAAATTCAACTTTAATTGTAAAAGTAAATTAGTGAATAAACATGGATTAGAAATGTTGTTGTTAAGAGTTGAATAAAACTTAAGTTAAGAAGTTGTGAATATAGTAAATATTAGAATTCAATCTGAATTAGAATATAAACCAATTGAAATTAAATGTGTTAAACCAAATTGAATGTAAGCAAAGTTCAAATGGGATTTAGATTTGAAAATTTTGAAGTTGTCAACATGAAAATCCATAATAAATTTAATAGATTCAGTGATGAATTTAAATTTGAACTTGCAGAGAATTAAGTTAAGTGGAAAACTTAATATTGGAAAATTTGAAGTTGGTTTAAAACCAATATTGTGAAAAGTATGCGGAATTCAAACTATAAATTGAAGTCTTTATAAATAGAAATAGAATTTATAAAACGTTGTTGATAAATCCGAAAATGACTTATTTTGATAAGTGAATTATAGAAGTTAATAAAAGAAAATAGTGAAATTTGGTTAGTGAAGTATATTCACGATTTTGGACCGTGAATATATTATTGAATAAAATGTACATGTTTTGGGAAATCGATATTTTAAAACGAAGTTAATTGTTTTAAAAGATGTTTTAAAAGGCATTGAATATCGAAACCATAGATTTCAACATTCATTGTTGAAATAGACGTTTTCGAATAAAAGGAAATAGTGGACTATAACACTGTTGTTATAGTAAATGATTTTCGAAAGGAAATGTTTTGTATAGTATTGGGATTTATACATCTATCTAAATTTCGAATCCCTATACTAGTAATTTTGAGTTGTCGTAACAATGTTTTACGTAACATTCGTTTTGACTCAAATAAATATGTGAAAGAGAATGATTTCCTTAAAGATGAAATATATACTTAATTTTGATTTAAGTATATCGAATATTTTCAAATGTTGAAAATAAATTAGATTTGTGAATTACTTATTTTTAAATAAGTATGGAAATGTTTTTCCAAATATGAAATGAAATGTTGTGAATATATCCCGTGAGTGATAAATGATTTGAAATTCATTTTTAAAGTCGAAGTTGAAAAGTTAAATGAGAAATTTGAACAATTAGTTCAATTTGAAAATTTTCAAAACTATTGAATCGATAAGTTAAAAAATTGTGTTTAACTTCGACACCAAAGACAATATAAGATGAGTTTTGAATTTCAGATGATGGTTTGGATTGTATGTCTAACATTGTTAATTGATGACATAGCAATTGATCTCTATTAAATATATATCTGTTGGTGGCGGAGAATTTATTCTCTTAGCTTAACACCCTTCTCTGAGACATACGAGCTCAGAGGTTATATATCGATAGACATCAATTCTGTGTTGAGAATTGACGATGTAACGTGAAATCCAAATCGAATTTGAAAGTCGATAATAAATGGAATTATGAATATGAATTGGGTTTGGGATAACTTTAAATTTTCAAATCGACTTAGAGGAAAATTTTGAAATCCTCTATTAGTTATGGATATAGAATATGTAGGTTTTCAGAACTTATATATATGAATGCGGTAAATTTGAAAACCGTCAGTTTGGAAAGTCATTGTGTAACGACCCAGAATTTTGAACAAATTAAATTGTGAATATTTAATTAATTTTAAATATTTGAACGATGATTTAATTTGAATCCCCGATATAACTTTGAAATTGACGATTAAATTATAGGATTTAATCTATTGAAACTGGATAAAAATTTGAATCTTCAATTTTAAGCCGAAGAAAAATATTTCGGAAGCTTTTAAAATTCGTGTTGATATTACTGAAGATAACAGAAGCTTCAGAATCAAATTTAAAACTGTTTTGTTCAGTTTTGAGAATTAAATCGTTCGAATCGATATTTAAAAATAGTCAATTTTCACACCGTCTCGGAATTTGACGAAACCAGTTCCATTGGGTCCGTAATATTGTATTATTACCGGATTTTAAATTTTGTAATTTTCAGAGCTATTGTGTGATCGTACGAGATAAAACCGTCTGGACAGTAATTAATCGATTTAATTTAAATATAAATTTATATACTCAAATCAGCCACCCTAGATATGTATTTAGCAGACCTATTTTCTGAGCATCGCGTACGCTTGTTCCCCCTATCAAATGATAAGAAAAACGAAATCTGCTCGTCTTCGTTCAAAAGGAAATCTCCACTCGTTCAAAATTTTAATCAGAGAAAAACATCCATGGCCGAACAAATAAAATAAATCCCTCGTTCCAAAATCAAAACCGTGGCTCCCCATTTTCAAATTCTCCAGGAAATCGCGAGGCAACGAAATCAAATGTAGACCTCGTTCATAATCTTCCCCAATCCTCCTTCTCAATCCACGTTCGATTTCAAAACTCGAGGCTTCATCAATTCGCGATTCAAGGGCACGAAGGCGAAGTCATTTTTTGGGGATCGCGTTCGTTCGCCGCGAGCTGGCGATGGCTTGGGGTATCGCGAAGCAGGTGATGGCGAATGTCGAAGGCACGCGCGACTTCATCGCGATGCTAGGGCTGAAGGTCAGGAGGCATTCTCGGCGGCGCGTTGTCTGATTCGCGAGTGACTTCGAGAGCGAGGCGTGCACGTCGTTCTAGGAGATGTCGAAAGGGGAGGGGCCAGGTAGGGAGACTAGCACTCGCGTGCGCGTAGGCGGCGACCTTGGTGATGGCAGTGAATAGGAGATTGGGTCACGTGGGCGAGCGTGTGGGAGGGAGCAGCGACATTGGGCTGTTCGATTTAGGGTCCGGCAAGCGTAGTTGGTCACAGTAGGGTTTCTCTCGGGATGCTGGGCAAAAGTCGTGATTTCGATTCGGATAATTGGAGGTATTGTTTTATTTAAATTACAGGTAATAAATTGCAGTTATTTAAATTTGAAATAAAATTTATATGTTTTTAACCAGAGTATATACATATAAAGTTGGGAAAAAAAATATATACAGAAAGAAAAAAAATTGGGATATTTTGAATGCTGAAAGTTTATAAAAAATTAAATTTTAGAATCTATATTGATTTGTTTTGAAAGAAAAAAATGTGTAGTCCCGAAAGAAAAGTAAATATAGGTATATACATTTTTAACTTACGGTTTAATCTAAAATTTTGTAGCGTGGAGATAAAATTTTAGTTTAAATCAAGCTATTATTTTAAAATGAATCATTGGCTAAATAAATTTATCAAATGAAAAATTTATTATTCGATTTGTTCGAATATTAACGAATTGTATAATTGTTTATACAAGGTCTATAAAATCGGGAAACAAACTGGATTGGATTGGATTACAAAATATAAAGCTAAGGTGAGATTTTCTCACTCGAAGGAAAAATTGTGTTTTACAGTTATTGATTGATGATATGATTGCTATGTTGATGTGATATTAGATATGATAGGGTATATATCTATATATAGCAATATATACATATTGGCATATGTATATATTGGATTGATGATTTCCCGCCTCGTATAGCGGATGAGACCCTATTGCGCCGTTAGTAAGCGGATTTATAAAAACCTATATACCGCGATAATTCCGTACTGGAGCGGAATTGGTATTGTGCTGACGTCTTTGGATGCAGGGAAACAGGTTGGAGGGATCCAACTGGATTCCTCAACTGTATTTATTTATTTACAGATGTTGATATATATTCTGTCATCATATGATGATATATGATGTTTGATGTTGTGATGAACTAATTGATGCGTTGCATCATCGGGTTCAATTTTTAAAGTTTAAAAATAAACGATTTTTACTTTAAAAGGAATTTTGAAGTGATTTTTGGAAAGTATACGATTTATTAAATTTTGGAATTTATTTATCTTAAACAAATAAATAAATGTTATAAATTTAAAGTTATGAAAATTTTAAATTGTGAAATATACCTGGAAGGTGATTTTGAAATAAATAGTCAAGTGATAAATAAAATAGTTTAAGTTGGATTTCTTTTGAATTATTTAAGAATGATATATATAAAAGATGTACAGAATTGATATTTATCAATTAATAGTATTGGAATTTTAAAACGAGTTTCTATAAGTGTTAGAAATTTACAGAATTATAAATTGTGAAGACATGAGATTTATAGAATTATAGATTATAAAGATTTGAAGTTTATAGATTTATAAAGATTGAAGTTTATAGATTTATAAAGATTGAAGTTCATAGATTATAAAGTATGAAGTTATAAAATGAATGAAGTTATAAAATGAATGAAGTTGTAGAATAAAGACTGATAAGAAATTTACTTGTAACTTGGATTGTTGCCTTTAAATGGGATATTGATCGAATTATTAATAAAGAAGATTTATTAAATTGAAGTCGTGAGAAAATAGAAATAGAATTTATAAACGTTGTTTTATAAATTCGAAATCAATTGGATTTGGTAAATTAAAAGGTTAAAGGGGATTTTATCCACGATTTTGGATAGTGGAAAATTCTCGAAATAAATGTGTAGAAAAGATTTAAATAGGGTTAAGTGAAGTATATTCACGATTTGGACAGTGAATATATTGTTAAGTAAAATGGATACGTTTTTGAAGAAGTGATATAAAAAAAAAATGAAGTTAAACATTTTAAAGATGTTTTAAAATGTATTGTGAATCGAAAGCATAGATTTCAACAGTTCTTGTTGAAATAGGCGTTTTCGAGAAATAAGGAAATTGTGGACTATAACACTGTTGTTATAGTAAATGATTTCCGAAAGGAAATGTTTTTATCTAGTATTGGGATTTACATATCTATATTAATTTCGAATCTCTATACTAGTGATTTTTGAGTCGTCGTAACGATGTTTTACGTAACATTCATTTTTGACTCAAATTGATGTGGTTATAGAAAATAGATTCCTTTAAAGAATGAATGTATACTTAATTTGATTTTAAGTATATTGGATATTTTCAAATGTTGAAAATAAATGGATTTGTGAATTACTGACTTATTTTTAAATAAGTATGGGAATGTTTTCCAAAACGAAATGAAATGTTTTTTTGAGAATTTATCTTCTTAAAGATAAATCAAAATTTAATATTGAAATCGATTTGAAAAATCGAATATCGGTAGATATTCGATAAGTATAAATTCACTATGGAATTTATAAAAAGAAATGGGGACTCGTTTTAAAAATAAATATTGAAGAAATTTTGAAGTGTGGAAATAATATATCTAGTAAAGATATTTTTGAAGATGAAATAATTTGGAAATTTTTTTTGGAATCTGATGATGTTGCGCATCTTTATTGATAGTTAAATAACCGACTATCAATAATTACCCTGAATGGATGTTTTGTTGTGAATTGGATGGATTTGAATGCCACACTTATTTTTAAATAAGCGCTCACTATTCGGGTTAGCCGGGAAAGGACCATGGGGTCGTATAACCCATTCCGAATATGTGATACGTCGTTATGAATCGCATTTGAAGACCGGTGTTGAAGACCGGATATTTTTGAAAACGAAAGGATTACCGTCGAGTTACTCTACATCGACTGATCTTCGATTTAGAGGTTTTATCACCCTTAGTGACGGGAAGTCCGGACGTGATTAGAAATTTATCCGGATGTGCAAGGGCTTCGTGAGAAGTGCCTTCGGTTCTGTTCGATCCCGGAACAGACTTATATGGATTGTGTGTCTGACGTTACAATTTGAGATATAAAGCTGATTTCTTTCAAATACATATCTGTTGGTGGCGGAGAATTTATTCTCTTAGCTTAACACCCTTCTCTGAGACGTACGAGCTCAGAGGTTATGTAGTTAAAATTTATCAGCGATATATCCCAATTTGGTAACGTGGCATACTGAGTGTTGCTGTGAAATGATCAGTGTTTGATCATTTGTGATATGATCATTTGTTTGATCTTATATCTTTGTGATCATAGGTTGATCATTTTGTTTGACCCGAAGCAGGGCTTTTTGAGAAAGCGTAGCTTTGTGGACGAGACTTCGTCGAGCCTCACACCCCGGAAATGGTCGAAACAGGACGAATGCAGCAAGGTTCTAGGGAGTAGCGCCCCTTAGTGTATGTCATTCCTTCTGGATAAAGGTGGTATCATGGTATGGAGCCCAGATACTTAACCTCTGTGGTTGCTGCACAGTTATTATTACTTTGTGGTTTGTTGGAAATCGGGGATCCTCGGGAAGATCGGTGACGATCGGGGGATGGCATACGCGTGTCAGTAGTTACCTATTTTTGCAGAGGTAACCCGGCCTTGTGTTGGCAGAGATCCGGTTAGGTTCTCGGGTCGTCTATTCCAGGGACGTACCCATCGTGGATAGGAAGTTCCTTAGCCTGACCATTTGTTGGAAATCCAAAGAAACAATACGTGACCTGTACGGTTTTAGTTGTATTACCTGCTATGGAATGTGGCGGTAACCTGCTATTGAACATAGTAGCTATAGTAGGCATACGATATTGGTCGTATGTTGGCTAAGATTAATATTATACTTTCGAAATGATTTTCCACTATGCACTAGTAATAATATCAAAAATGATTTGATTTTGCGTAGTAAGCATCTTTGACTATCATAAGAAGAAATCTCCTCCAAGTCTGCGTTTGCATTGTGTGTGTGGCGGGAGGTCTTATGGTAGTCTCATTTTCCAAAAAGCATTGCGAATCTATTTTGAAATATTTCTTTGTTGTTTTAAAGATAAACTGTTTTACGATCTCACACCAGTCACCATGACTGACTCGGAGTTTATTGTTCCCTTCTAAACTCTGGGTGCCCACAAATTTTCCACACGGGCAGCCTAGAGTTATATTATCAGGATATTCTGGATATTCTGGAGCTTTGGAAGCAATCTGGATGACGAGACGTAGTATTTGTATCTTATAGTATTTATTCCGCTGTGTATTCTGTATGAGGACAAGTTTATATAACTGTCCATTGTTGTTTATTGACTCTGATGATATGATGTGATGTAATGTAATAACAGATATAATTCTTTTGTTTTTAAATGATATTCATTTATCTATTATATATTGTTCCGCTGCGATATGTGAGATTCTGATATTGTTCTGTTTCTGTTGCTGTTCTGTTGTTCTTCTTCTTTCTTTCTTCTCTTTTTCTTCTATCTTCTTCTTCTTCTACTTTTTCTTCTTTCTAAAACCCTCACTTTTGAAGTTTCCGGCGTTCGATTTCTCGGCAGTCGATAAAGTGAGTATCGATGTCGAATTTTCGAAAGTCGAAGATTTCGGTATGTGACAGCGTGGTATCAGAGCATATGGTTAAGCGACAACCCTGCTCTGTTGGGTGTTACTCATTAGAGATAGAGTCGGCAGTACTCTAGAATGAGTTTGAGTGTAATAATATATATGAGCGCGTATTTGTTAGTTTATATAAGAAATTGTTTTATATTGTGATGATTGGTTTATTGAGTGGCATATGAACCTTCGTCGGCACAGTCTGCAAAACTGTATCGAAGGGGTTTCTAAACACTCGAATAGAACAGTTCGGCACAGTATTGTTTTAAATAGGGTGAATGAAATAATTTTGCCCAAAACTATTTTTGTATACAAAAGAAATAATTTTCTATGAACTATCATAGTATATGGTTGCATGGTTGTTAGGAAGTGACAATATTGAAATGTTATCATTGTTATATGAAATTGGATAAGAAATTGAAAACGTAACTCCAAAGTTAAGAAATAAATCCATATACAAATGAAATTTAAGAATGTAAATTATAAATGTGATTTATAATTTGAAACAGAATTCCAGAGAAGTATTTGGAAATGTTTTGAAAAGAATTTGAAAAATTTGGTGATTTGGAAAGTTTAAATTCTTTTTGGAGTTGAAAATGAATTCAAAGGTTTGAAAAATGTTTTGAAGAGATGAAAGCTCTAAACTCTTTTCGGTCGCTGGAAAATAACTTCGGTAATGACTGCAGCATTATCGATGTTCATTTTCGGGTTTCCAAAAGAGGAATTGCTGCTAAATTGTTTTAAATGGAAGTGTTTGGAAAAATTGGGTTTTGTTTTGAAAATTCAAAAGGTAATTTGAATTGTTTTCAAAATGGTTTTGAAAGGTTGAAAGGACTCTGGGATACTTTATAAGAATATTCATGGAATATGATTGAATTGATAACTTATACAAATGGAAATTGTTAATGTAAAATATGTAATTGTGATTGGAATTAAAGTTCATTAACAAATGAAATCTATAAATGTGAATTGAAAGTATATGGAAATAAATTCATATATGAACAAAAAATTATGAATATGAATTGTAAATATGATTCATAAATGAAAATAGAATTCAAAGAGGATAATTGAAGATAAAATTCATAATGGAATTAGTAATGTGAATGAATAAATGATTTTATAAATCAAAATGTAAGTAAGTCAAAGACTTGTAGAAATATTTGAAATTTGATAGAAATGAGATTCAAATTGTAAATGAATGAATTTGTGAATAAATTTGCAATTGCAAGTGCAAGAAAATGAAATTCAATATTCAGAAGTTGAATTGGATCCAAATTAGAATTGAAATTGTGAATTAAAAATTCAAATGAATGTGAAATGTAAAATGAAAATGAATATGTATAACTTCAACAGTAAATGTATAGGCAGTTTATACTAGAAATTTTGTAATCAAATTTGCAAAATGGTTTGAATATTGTAACTAGATATTATGGCTAGTAGGATATACAGGTGTATAAAGGAATTGGATTTGATTTTCAAAGATAAATTCGAATTGCTCGAAAAGGTACGTATTTGAATTATAATATGAGTTTTTGATGATTTCTCTCTAGCCGCTTGGCTTTTTCTTTTTCTTTTTGAAATCTGAGAGTCCGTAGGGACGTTTTGTAGTCGTGCCGTATTAGCCGCGCAAAGGAGACGCTGGCGAAATTTTTCGAAAATTTAGGGCGTTAGAAAATTTTTGAGAAAATTTGAATTTAAACTAAAAAATTAAATTGTTAAGAAAACGATGTTGTTTGAAATCGGTAATTGAAGTTAGAAATTTAGTTGAATGATAACGAATCTTTAGTAGAAAGATTTGTCTTGATGAATTGATAAAACTATTGGATTTTGAAAAATAGTAGAAGAGTTAAGGACATTTTTCTCTAACTTGTAATTTCGAGGACGAAATTCTTTTAAGGAGGGAAGTTTGTAACGACCCAGAATTTTGAACAAATTAAATTGTGAATATTTAATTAATTTTAAATATTTGAACGATGATTTAATTTGAATCCCCGATATAACTTTGAAATTGACGATTAAATTATAGGATTTAATCTATTGAAACTGGATAAAAATTTGAATCTTCAATTTTAAGCCGAAGAAAAATATTTCGGAAGCTTTTAAAATTCGTGTTGATATTACTGAAGATAACAGAAGCTTCAGAATCGAATTTAAAACTGTTTTGTTCAGTTTTGAGAATTAAATCGTTCGAATCGATATTTAAAAATAGTCAATTTTCACACCGTCTCGGAATTTGACGAAACCAGTTCCATTGGGTCCGTAATATTGTATTATTACCGGATTTTAAATTTTGTAATTTTCAGAGCTATTGTGTGATCGTACGAGATAAAACCGTCTGGACAGTAATTAATCGATTTAATTTAAATATAAATTTATATACTCAAATCAGCCACCCTAGATATGTATTTAGCAGACCTATTTTCTGAGCATCGCGTACGCTTGTTCCCCCTATCAAATGATAAGAAAAACGAAATCTGCTCGTCTTCGTTCAAAAGGAAATCTCCACTCGTTCAAAATTTTAATCAGAGAAAAACATCCATGGCCGAACAAATAAAATAAATCCCTCGTTCCAAAATCAAAACCGTGGCTCCCCATTTTCAAATTCTCCAGGAAATCGCGAGGCAACGAAATCAAATGTAGACCTCGTTCATAATCTTCCCCAATCCTCCTTCTCAATCCACGTTCGATTTCAAAACTCGAGGCTTCATCAATTCGCGATTCAAGGGCACGAAGGCGAAGTCATTTTTTGGGGATCGCGTTCGTTCGCCGCGAGCTGGCGATGGCTTGGGGTATCGCGAAGCAGGTGATGGCGAATGTCGAAGGCACGCGCGACTTCATCGCGATGCTAGGGCTGAAGGTCAGGAGGCATTCTCGGCGGCGCGTTGTCTGATTCGCGAGTGACTTCGAGAGCGAGGCGTGCACGTCGTTCTAGGAGATGTCGAAAGGGGAGGGGCCAGGTAGGGAGACTAGCACTCGCGTGCGCGTAGGCGGCGACCTTGGTGATGGCAGTGAATAGGAGATTGGGTCACGTGGGCGAGCGTGTGGGAGGGAGCAGCGACATTGGGCTGTTCGATTTAGGGTCCGGCAAGCGTAGTTGGTCACAGTAGGGTTTCTCTCGGGATGCTGGGCAAAAGTCGTGATTTCGATTCGGATAATTGGAGGTATTGTTTTATTTAAATTACAGGTAATAAATTGCAGTTATTTAAATTTGAAATAAAATTTATATGTTTTTAACCAGAGTATATACATATAAAGTTGGGAAAAAAAATATATACAGAAAGAAAAAAAATTGGGATATTTTGAATGCTGAAAGTTTATAAAAAATTAAATTTTAGAATCTATATTGATTTGTTTTGAAAGAAAAAAATGTGTAGTCCCGAAAGAAAAGTAAATATAGGTATATACATTTTTAACTTACGGTTTAATCTAAAATTTTGTAGCGTGGAGATAAAATTTTAGTTTAAATCAAGCTATTATTTTAAAATGAATCATTGGCTAAATAAATTTATCAAATGAAAAATTTATTATTCGATTTGTTCGAATATTAACGAATTGTATAATTGTTTATACAAGGTCTATAAAATCGGGAAACAAACTGGATTGGATTGGATTACAAAATATAAAGCTAAGGTGAGATTTTCTCACTCGAAGGAAAAATTGTGTTTTACAGTTATTGATTGATGATATGATTGCTATGTTGATGTGATATTAGATATGATAGGGTATATATCTATATATAGCAATATATACATATTGGCATATGTATATATTGGATTGATGATTTCCCGCCTCGTATAGCGGATGAGACCCTATTGCGCCGTTAGTAAGCGGATTTATAAAAACCTATATACCGCGATAATTCCGTACTGGAGCGGAATTGGTATTGTGCTGACGTCTTTGGATGCAGGGAAACAGGTTGGAGGGATCCAACTGGATTCCTCAACTGTATTTATTTATTTACAGATGTTGATATATATTCTGTCATCATATGATGATATATGATGTTTGATGTTGTGATGAACTAATTGATGCGTTGCATCATCGGGTTCAATTTTTAAAGTTTAAAAATAAACGATTTTTACTTTAAAAGGAATTTTGAAGTGATTTTTGGAAAGTATACGATTTATTAAATTTTGGAATTTATTTATCTTAAACAAATAAATAAATGTTATAAATTTAAAGTTATGAAAATTTTAAATTGTGAAATATACCTGGAAGGTGATTTTGAAATAAATAGTCAAGTGATAAATAAAATAGTTTAAGTTGGATTTCTTTTGAATTATTTAAGAATGATATATATAAAAGATGTACAGAATTGATATTTATCAATTAATAGTATTGGAATTTTAAAACGAGTTTCTATAAGTGTTAGAAATTTACAGAATTATAAATTGTGAAGACATGAGATTTATAGAATTATAGATTATAAAGATTTGAAGTTTATAGATTTATAAAGATTGAAGTTTATAGATTTATAAAGATTGAAGTTCATAGATTATAAAGTATGAAGTTATAAAATGAATGAAGTTATAAAATGAATGAAGTTGTAGAATAAAGACTGATAAGAAATTTACTTGTAACTTGGATTGTTGCCTTTAAATGGGATATTGATCGAATTATTAATAAAGAAGATTTATTAAATTGAAGTCGTGAGAAAATAGAAATAGAATTTATAAACGTTGTTTTATAAATTCGAAATCAATTGGATTTGGTAAATTAAAAGGTTAAAGGGGATTTTATCCACGATTTTGGATAGTGGAAAATTCTCGAAATAAATGTGTAGAAAAGATTTAAATAGGGTTAAGTGAAGTATATTCACGATTTGGACAGTGAATATATTGTTAAGTAAAATGGATACGTTTTTGAAGAAGTGATATAAAAAAAAAAAATGAAGTTAAACATTTTAAAGATGTTTTAAAATGTATTGTGAATCGAAAGCATAGATTTCAACAGTTCTTGTTGAAATAGGCGTTTTCGAGAAATAAGGAAATTGTGGACTATAACACTGTTGTTATAGTAAATGATTTCCGAAAGGAAATGTTTTTATCTAGTATTGGGATTTACATATCTATATTAATTTCGAATCTCTATACTAGTGATTTTTGAGTCGTCGTAACGATGTTTTACGTAACATTCATTTTTGACTCAAATTGATGTGGTTATAGAAAATAGATTCCTTTAAAGAATGAATGTATACTTAATTTGATTTTAAGTATATCGGATATTTTCAAATGTTGAAAATAAATGGATTTGTGAATTACTGACTTATTTTTAAATAAGTATGGGAATGTTTTCCAAAACGAAATGAAATGTTTTTTTGAGAATTTATCTTCTTAAAGATAAATCAAAATTTAATATTGAAATCGATTTGAAAAATCGAATATCGGTAGATATTCGATAAGTATAAATTCACTATGGAATTTATAAAAAGAAATGGGGACTCGTTTTAAAAATAAATATTGAAGAAATTTTGAAGTGTGGAAATAATATATCTAGTAAAGATATTTTTGAAGATGAAATAATTTGGAAATTTTTTTTGGAATCTGATGATGTTGCGCATCTTTATTGATAGTTAAATAACCGACTATCAATAATTACCCTGAATGGATGTTTTGTTGTGAATTGGATGAATTTGAATGCCACACTTATTTTTAAATAAGCGCTCACTATTCGGGTTAGCCGGGAAAGGACCATGGGGTCGTATAACCCATTCCGAATATGTGATACGTCGTTATGAATCGCATTTGAAGACCGGTGTTGAAGACCGGATATTTTTGAAAACGAAAGGATTACCGTCGAGTTACTCTACATCGACTGATCTTCGATTTAGAGGTTTTATCACCCTTAGTGACGGGAAGTCCGGACGTGATTAGAAATTTATCCGGATGTGCAAGGGCTTCGTGAGAAGTGCCTTCGGTTCTGTTCGATCCCGGAACAGACTTATATGGATTGTGTGTCTGACGTTACAATTTGAGATATAAAGCTGATTTCTTTCAAATACATATCTGTTGGTGGCGGAGAATTTATTCTCTTAGCTTAACACCCTTCTCTGAGACGTACGAGCTCAGAGGTTATGTAGTTAAAATTTATCAGCGATATATCCCAATTTGGTAACATGGCATACTGAGTGTTGCTGTGAAATGATCAGTGTTTGATCATTTGTGATATGATCATTTGTTTGATCTTATATCTTTGTGATCATAGGTTGATCATTTTGTTTGACCCGAAGCAGGGCTTTTTGAGAAAGCGTAGCTTTGTGGACGAGACTTCGTCGAGCCTCACACCCCGGAAATGGTCGAAACAGGACGAATGCAGCAAGGTTCTAGGGAGTAGCGCCCCTTAGTGTATGTCATTCCTTCTGGATAAAGGTGGTATCATGGTATGGAGCCCAGATACTTAACCTCTGTGGTTGCTGCACAGTTATTATTACTTTGTGGTTTGTTGGAAATCGGGGATCCTCGGGAAGATCGGTGACGATCGGGGGATGGCATACGCGTGTCAGTAGTTACCTATTTTTGCAGAGGTAACCCGGCCTTGTGTTGGCAGAGATCCGGTTAGGTTCTCGGGTCGTCTATTCCAGGGACGTACCCATCGTGGATAGGAAGTTCCTTAGCCTGACCATTTGTTGGAAATCCAAAGAAACAATACGTGACCTGTACGGTTTTAGTTGTATTACCTGCTATGGAATGTGGCGGTAACCTGCTATTGAACATAGTAGCTATAGTAGGCATACGATATTGGTCGTATGTTGGCTAAGATTAATATTATACTTTCGAAATGATTTTCCACTATGCACTAGTAATAATATCAAAAATGATTTGATTTTGCGTAGTAAGCATCTTTGACTATCATAAGAAGAAATCTCCTCCAAGTCTGCGTTTGCATTGTGTGTGTGGCGGGAGGTCTTATGGTAGTCTCATTTTCCAAAAAGCATTGCGAATCTATTTTGAAATATTTCTTTGTTGTTTTAAAGATAAACTGTTTTACGATCTCACACCAGTCACCATGACTGACTCGGAGTTTATTGTTCCCTTCTAAACTCTGGGTGCCCACAAATTTTCCACACGGGCAGCCTAGAGTTATATTATCAGGATATTCTGGATATTCTGGAGCTTTGGAAGCAATCTGGATGACGAGACGTAGTATTTGTATCTTATAGTATTTATTCCGCTGTGTATTCTGTATGAGGACAAGTTTATATAACTGTCCATTGTTGTTTATTGACTCTGATGATATGATGTGATGTAATGTAATAACAGATATAATTCTTTTGTTTTTAAATGATATTCATTTATCTATTATATATTGTTCCGCTGCGATATGTGAGATTCTGATATTGTTCTGTTTCTGTTGCTGTTCTGTTGTTCTTCTTCTTTCTTTCTTCTCTTTTTCTTCTATCTTCTTCTTCTTCTACTTTTTCTTCTTTCTAAAACCCTCACTTTTGAAGTTTCCGGCATTCGATTTCTCGGCAGTCGATAAAGTGAGTATCGATGTCGAATTTTCGAAAGTCGAAGATTTCGGTATGTGACACATTGTTATGGAAATCTTATGTAAGCTTACATAGATATGATATGTACGAAATGTGAAATGTAGTACTACATATATATGACATTATGTTTTCTAAACCGAGGATATGGAAAAGTACCTTCCATTTATTATTTGTGAAGGTTTTGGAACTCGTGAAGAGTGTCAATTTGAAATTCGTAGCTACGTAGAATTTCCATTAGTCGTGAAGACTATTTGAATCGGAATCCCTCGAGATGGATCATGTCGATGGGATCATATTGATTGATTAGCGTAATTTGAGGGGCGAGATGCCCACAGTTACAAGCGATTCCACTGGGATAGTGGCGTAACCGCTGGGTAAACTGCAATCTAAATGCCAAAGCAAAATTTGAGGGGCGAGATGCCTACAGACACAAGCGATTCTACTGGGATAGTAGCGTAACCGCCGGGTGAACTGCGATCTATGGCGACAACCATGGCGAAATTTAAGAGATGAGAAATCTACAGATTACGAGCGACTCTACTGGGATAGTAGCGCAACCGCCGGGTAACTGTAATCCATGGGGGAACGTGCTTTCCATATCCATTTTTGAAAAAGAATTTTTAAGTATTTTCACTGGGAGTTGAAGCAAGTATATTTAGTACTTGGAGATTTTTAGTCCCGCGCCTGGCCAGCGTATGCCTAATGTCTGTAAGAACGAAGATAGACTTGTTAAATTTCGAGTTAGCAAGTATTTTCAAACTGTAAATAGCAAATCAATAGTTTTAAATTAAAATTACATAATTCCTACCAAATAAACTAAGGAAGAAGATCTTTGAAATGTTTTGAAAGTCCACAGCTTTGAAAGAGATATAGTATGCAAATCTCTAAAATGAAGAATTTCAAGAAAATTTGAGCTTTATAAGTCGAAAAAAATTGGTAAGAGACTTTTGCGTTTTAATTGTAGAAACCAATGAACAAAGCTAGTGAGATTAAACAAATGGAATGAACTCTATATTTATTTATTTTTAAATAAGTATCGAGCTTGATAAAAAATTGAGTAGGGTATAAATATCGGTGAAATTTTAACGACCTTTCCTTTTCGTGGACGAAAAGTTTTAAGGAGGGAAGATTGTAACGATCCCGAATTTTAGATTATTTTAAATTAATAATTGAATTAAATTTTGATTTAAAATTGTGAATTTGTTTGTATTTTTCAAGTTTAATATGAGGAATATAGTTGAATTTAAATTGAATTGGGATTTATAAATAAATAAAAACAAAATAAAAATAAAAACTACCATACCTAAGCCATGCCTAAACCCATGCCCTAGATCACTATTTCCCTCTGCAAAACCACGAACCCGTCCCCTTTCATTTTTCACTTCCATTCCAAAGCCCTAATCAATCGACGAAAAAAATGGCGGCCTAAAAAGAAAAAAAACCGTTCGCTCGTCTCCAAATAGCTAGGGTTTTCGTGTAATTTGTGATCGCCGACTTCAAATGCTCGTCTTCGCGTTCGCTCCTGTGAGATTGACCACGGCTTCGACTTCGTGTATCTTCGCTCGCGGCTGTTTTGATGGTGCTAAGGTGAGTGATTTTATTCACTCACATCTAGTTTAGACCATTGTCATTAAGATTCGAACTTCTAATTTGTATTCGACTGTGAGTTGGTTGGCTTATTTCGGCAGTTTGATTTTTTTTTATTTCTATTTTTTTTGATTTCTAGGCATTGAATTTGAACTGCAGTAACTTCACTGATTGAATTATGGTTTGTCTGGTTCATTAAATTGCAATTGGTGATTTCTTACTTCGTTCTTGGATTTTATGAAATTTTGATGGCTTCGGCTTTGACAATTTAAAACTTGATTTTGTTCACTATATAGTTGCGTTTGAAACTGTACTTTGTTTGATTTTGTCCCTGTGACTTCGGCCATCACCATTAAATTGATATTTAACTGTTTTTGATGATTTTTGACTCCACTCTCTGATTTCATGAATTATGGCTTGCTTCAGCCTTGACTTGGAACTTCATTGACCTTGGTCCTGATTTGTTCGACTTCTTTGATTTGTTTGCATTGAAGTTGTATGTAGTTGTGTTCATGTTGTTACTACAATATGTTTTCAGTCTGATAGCACTGTGCCCTAGCCTTGCTCTTTGTTGTTCTAGCATGCACTCGAGTCATGGTAGCATTTGCCTCTGTACTGATACATGCATTTGTAATCTTCACTGCACCCTGTGGTTGCATTCACCTCATGTCTGCAATTTTTGGCCCTGTTGCATTTGGTATACTTCATATGCATACTTTGTTTGCTATTTGGTCGCCTATACTTCTGTAAGCTTGAGTTTGCATAGTTTCATCATGGTTTGCATTTTGATGCTCTTTGAGTATCATTGAGTCTTTGGCATTTGGTCATTCTTTGTACTACCTAATCCTTCTGGAGTTTCAGTTTGTACATTCGATCGTTGTATGTTGGCAACTTGTATTTGTGATGCCTGTTTCATTAAGCTTGATAGGTTTGTCTTCACTGTATTCATTTGATTTGGTCATTGTTGTTAGTGTGGCATTGCTTTATACATATATATGCATTAGTGTGTGTATATATGTGACTGGTTGTCACACTACTTCCATACTGTTGCACTTAGACTCGAGCATGCTTGATGTTGTTTCTTGGTTTTGAATCTGTTCATTCATGGGCTTGCTGTCTTATACGATGGCACTGGATACACTTATGTACTTTGACTCTGGCCTGTCTGCATTTGTGATATTTGTTCATCCGATTACTGTTCTGGTCATTTGTGACTGTTTATTTGTTCATGTAGTTCCCTCTGGTCCTTTGCTTTGATATTGAACTGTTATTTGATTCTCGGACTCGGCTTCGATTAGTTTGACTTTTAGTAGCACTGTGTATGTACATTTGTTTCTTTGTAGCTCTGAACTCTCTGCTGCATATCAAATTACTCAAGTGCATGTGTACATTTATTTGATCTTTGGTCATGTTGCCATTGTATGTCTTGGTAATGGTTTAGTTCCACTTGCAGTTCATTCACTGTTTGTAGTCTTTGTATATGTGCACTGTTGTGTCTGCACTTGTAGCTCTTGTGCACTTTGTGCCTTTTTGAACTAGTGCACTGCTGTTTTGTATGTGACTGTAGCTTGGCTTGTTGCTTCCTGGTTCATGTAGAAGTTTGTAACTTGTACTTGAGCTACTTCTGATTGCTCTCACTTCTGGAATTTCTTGAACTCTGATCTGTGATTTTTGACTTGAGTGTATTTGAATTACATTCATTAGTTGCCTTCACTATAGTCTGGTTCATTTGGATTTGAACCTGACTTTAAGTTGTCTGCATTGCATACATGGTATACATTTGAAGTTGTGCATGTTACTGTTGCATAACTGACTTCAGATTTGATTCTCTACTTTGGATTTTGATCAAGGCCATTTGCACTTGTGTTGAATCTGATTTTGATTTGACCTTGTGCACTCGAGTTGGCGAGGCAGTGCACATGTATGTACGTGTGTACTGCAGCCAAACCACCTTGATTTTATTGGTATTTCTTTTGCTTTTGATGCATTGATCTTTCATGCAATTTTATACTAGTGGCGAGGCCGTACACGCGTGCGTGTACGGCAGCCAATCAAACTTTGATGTTTTAAAGGGACAATTTCGATTGTTTTAAATTGATTTAGTCGATTTGATAAATTTTTTATCTATCTCTGTTGATGTTTTAAATCTGCTGATTTATTGTTTAACACTGTTAAGAGTTAAAATTTTCGTTATCCGATTTCTTTGTTAAAAGGATTGGATAGACGGAGAATTATTGTGACTGTCGTCTATTTGATTTTTATTACTACCTCTATGCACTAATAACTGGTTTGAATTAGACTGACCTGTGTATTATTTTCTTTTGAATGTAATACTCGGGTCAGACCGAGTATTTTTACAGCTTGAAGATTTTCGAGCAGCGAAGTTAGAGAGAGGGTAAAAGAATCATTTTAGTTCAGAAAAATTTGTATTTAAAAGATATTCCACTGTATCAATTTAATACATTGTATAAACTCTGATGTATGTAAAAAAAAGATTTATAGTAATGAAAGATTGTTATTATTCTGTGATTCTGTGGCTGATTCTGTTTAAATTTCATAAACTAAATAGCAATCCGTCTTTTTGAACGTTTCGAGTTGGTTTAATTACCGACTGGGGACGGTCAGAAGGGCGGGATGTTACATATTACGTCGCATTCTCTCTCTTTTCATTTTCAAGTTCTCAGCGTAGCCTCCACTTGAGCATCCATTTAATTATTAGACTACTCATTCGTCTCTTATTAATTAATAATAGCCTCATTTGATTTATTTTTGATTAATAATTGTCTCATCCTTTTCATTTGTTTCTCATTTGTTCGTTTGCTCCTTTCAAGTGCTTTACTTGAAGTTTTTTTCTTTTATTTTTTCCATTTTTAATGTGAACATCCAAATTAATATTCATGCCATCTAATTAGCATTTACTATTCTCCATTTCTGAAGTTTATTTTGTTTATGCGTTATTAGTTCATGTAGCTTCCTTTCATTAACAACTCTTTCTTCTGAAGTTTCATATTAAAGAACGGAAGATTTATTTTTATCTTTATTCATATATTTATTTCTCTACTTCACCTCTTTCAATATTACCATTTTAAGGCTATTCATATTTTTACTTTATTTCAATTCCTAGTTTGTTTATATATACCTTATTAGCTTTTCATTTGTTTCCATCTTCATTCCTGTAGCCTCATTTCTTTTTTCAAATCTCATGTTCTATAGCTTCATTTCTCCATACAAACTTCCATCTCATTTTTTCTCTCTCTCTCTCTCTTCATTTTCCTCCTTCATTTTTTTCTTCTTCAAATCTCCTTCTTCTCTTTTTCTTCAAAGCTTTCTTTTTCTTATTCTTATTCTTCAAATCTTCTTCTTCTTTTTCAAAGCTTCTTTTTCATTTTCAATTCTTCGTCTTCTTTAAAAAAGATTCTTCTTTTTCAAACATTCTTCTTTTTCCAAATCATTTTCTTCAAATCCAGATCTATACAAACATCTCCGTCTCTTCCAAAACTTTCTAAAAAAAGGGAAGATTAAGATAGCAAGGAAACAAATCAAAAGGAGAAAGTAGTAGTGGATCCAAATCCGACTAGAAAAGGGAGGAGAAAGTAGTAGTGGATCCAAATCCGACTAGAAAAGGGAAATCCATAAGGTGAGTGTTTAAACTCACTCACGAAATACTAAAATTTTATTGCAAGTTAAACCAGATCATTTAGTGATAAATTTTTGATTGTTGGTTTGGAATTTTAATTGATATTTAAATTTGAATACCTAAACTCCAATATGTGATAACTAATAATTATTATGACATGTTGTTGAATTGGTTGATTTGTTGAATTGGTTGATTTGAATGATGATTGTATGTTATGATGGATGCTATTGTGATTGAATGTGTGTTTGTTCATTTATTTTGATATATCCTTGTTATCACCTTATAGTTTATTGTAATCATATAAATTTTCATATTGATTATTTGAACACTGAATAAAGATATAAAACCCATGAATTTCATATATTTACATGAGAAAAAAATCAGTATGTTTAGATTTACTATTTGAACCATAAAAATGATTTTTGAGAAATAAACCGTCGTTACCTTATTTGAAAGTTTTCAAAATTAAATTTTGAAACATTGGGAAGTTTCCATAGAATCGAATGTTAAAACTTTGGAACATTTTTATAAATCAAATCTCTTAAACTATGAAATTTAATTGGGAATTTTTCTGTAAATTTGTAAGTTACTAGAATGGATCTATTGTGAAATCTATTTTATTTTGAATATGGAAACAATAACTTTTTCGAAAAATTTGAACCTTCAAAAATGTAGTTATCTGCATCATCTAATTTTGATTTAATTTGCATAAGATCTTTTAGTTCTGACTCGAGTGTTTTGTCTTTTCATTATGCTCGGGTCAATCTGAGCTTTTCAGTGAATTGAAGACTATTTTCTGAAGGACGAAGACGAAGTTAAGTATATTATTGCTATTTATTATAATTATTTCGCTGCATTATTTGTTTATTCCTGCTATATAACTTTGATTTGTATTGTAAAGTGTAATCAAATGTTATTTGTAACAACTTCATGAACTGTTTATTTGATTATTATATTTTGTCAATCTGCTGCAAGATTCTATGTTTTGTTTTTCTTTCTTTTCTTTTATTTTCTTATTTATCCCATTAACAATCCTCCCTTTTGAATGGTTTGAATTAGACATGTATGGTTTATTGTCGATTTAAACCGTCCAAAAAGGTGGGTCATTACAGTTGGTATTAGAGCTTTGGTTTAGACATACCTTAGCATGTTGGGGTTAACTCATTAGAGATAGGGTAGTAATATCCTAGAATGAGTTTTTCCGAGTGTGTGTGTATATATATATATATACGAGAGCGTGTATTTGTTAGTGTTAGAAAAATGTTTTATATAAGTTTTGAAATGAAATAATTTTCCTAATATTATATGTTATATATAATGAAAATTTTTCATAACTATTATAGTTATTTGCAATGCATTTGTTTTATGAAATGGTAATATTTAATTGTTATCATTTATTTTTGACTTGTTATGTTTAGTCAAATTATAAGCATTGACCGTTATTGTTGATTGAATTTATGGACTGAACAGTACTTTAATAATGGTGTATTAAAGAGAATAAAGTGAATAATTAGGATATTTGTTTATGAAATTGAAATGTTTTGTTGTGAATTTTGTCGTTTGTTGATTGGTAGTTTCAACTGTTGAAATAAAATGGAATATCTGGATATTTTGGATAGTTGATACTTTTGAATTAATATATGAGTTAAAATGTAGAAATTTTGTTGAATTATGCAGTTGAAGTTGATAACCTTAATTTGAAAGCAAGAGAAACAAGGTTTAATTTCTTATATCTATGTTTAATAAATGAATGAATTGTTGTATGCATTCTAAATTAATAAACATTTATGAAATATGTCATAAATAAATTTGAAAGTAAACCTGAATACTAATTGGATAAACAAATATGAACTAAGTGAAATGATTATTAATAAAGTCATGACTTGTAAATTGTTTATGAAATAAATGGATGTTGCAATAAATGGTTATAATTAAGCTGTGCTAACTTTAAACTCGAGTAATGTCTTAAAAAGGGTGTTAAGCCTTTATAAATTGGTTATAAACTTAAGGAAATTTCTTATGAAATGATTCAAAAATAAATGTAGTATTAAATGAGGAATATTACATGTGAAAATGAATGTAATTTAAAATGAAGAGAAATATAAGCAATGTCATGAGAATGAATATAATGTTTTATATTAAATGAAGAAATTCTATGAAACAAATATTGAAGTATGAAGTGATATTTGTGTTAATAAATGAGATTAATAATGAATTTAAATTAAAATGTAATTGTGATGAAACAAATTGGAATAAATACGTAAGTTGTATGTATATTGTTTTATTCGCATAATTAATTTGATCCGGATTTGAGTACACATGTTTGAGGTGAATTACAGCATTTCGTGTCAGGATTTTTCATTCGATTCTTGATGGCGAATATTTGATATGGATTTTTGGTTTGATTCTAAAATTCTCTATCATAGTATATGGCTATGCAAGGAGAATGATGGTTTCTAGTCAAGAAACCTTATCGAAGTCCGCATTAGGTAAGTCGATTGAACAATACTAGTCCGAAAGCGAACTTGTGTGATCGATCAAGCGATCAAATGTGATATTGCATGATGATGACATATGTACATTTTATGTTCTAATATGATTGATATGTTTTGATGCTGAAATTGAAAGTTGTTGGGTTGGATATCCTTTGTAATTTAAAATGAAATTTTTTTATATGCAAAACCACTATTAATTTAAAACACTTTACAAAACTATTTTTCTTTTATTTTATCTTATTCTAAACTATTTTTATTTTATTTTATTTTATCTTATTCAAAACTATTTTTATTCTAACTTTTTATACAAAACTATTTTACGAACTATTTTGTATACAAACTATTTTACAAACTATATTATATACAAAACTATTCTAAATTCAAACCTTTTATAAAGCAAAGATGTTCAATCCCATATGGCTCTTCATGCAGCGAAATTGATTTTGAAGAAAATTTTTGTTTCTTGTATAAGACAAACTTTATACAAGTATAAGGTGATTTTGAAAACTGTTGATTTTGGAGGTATTTAATCTGAAGAAATAAATCTTATATATAACGAAATGTATATAAGAATGATTTGATATATTCGAGACTATTGATTTTGGAAAGTATTCTATCTGAAAATGAAATCTTATATATAATGGAATTTATATAAGTGTGATATTTGAAGCTATGATTTTGAAAGGGTACTATTTATGGTATGATATATTTTGAAGTAAATGATATGGGAAGTACCTTCCATCGGACCCCTTTGGTGGTTCATTTATCGGATCCCTTTGGTGGGTGGTTTATTGGATCCATTTTGTGGGTCACTTATTATATTCATTTGATATTGTTGGATAGCGTAAATCGAGGGGCGGGATGCCTACAACTACAAGTGATTCCGCTGGGATAGCGGCGTAACCATTGTGTAGCTGCGATCTATCAACCATGGCGTAAGTCGAGGGACTGGATGCCTACTTTAACGACCCCAGATTTTATATAAATTTAAAATGATAATTAGTTAATTTTTGAATAAAAAAATTGTGAAATAAATGGTTAAATGGATGCGAGTTTCCCCGAACTCAAATAAATTTGGTATAAATCATTTAAACTTTAAATATTGTATATGTATGTATATGTGTGAATGTGTATATATTTGCGCATATATGAGTAAAATTGAATATATATATGTATATATTTGATTTGAATTTAAATCTTAAATAAATGGGTTAGAAATAAATGGTTTAATAATAAATGATAATAATAAATATTAGAATTGATGGTTAATAATGGTTTGAATTTATAAAATAAATATAAGACAATAAATATGAAGTAAAATAATAATAATTAATATTTAACTAGAAATAGAAATTAATATAAGATAAATTTTAATAAAAATAGAAAGTAGAACATTTGCTAAATTCTAACAACATAATAAAATAGAAATTTATTTATATTACAAAATAAATATAAAATTACATAAGATAAATTATATATAGTTAAACAAATTAGTTGAATTAAAAAATATATTAAATAGAGAAATTCATTTTAAATTATAAAACAATAAAAAGATATAGTAACAACATTAGATAAATTATAACAACGTATTTAAATATGAAAATAAATATAGAAATGTATTCAAAAATAATAAAAGAAAAAGAAAGAAACAAAACAAATACATATGGAACCAAACAAACAAAAGAAATACAAAAATACATGTATAATAAAACTTGTAAAAGAAGCCACATCACTATCTCAAACATTTTGTACAACCGAACTACAGAGGAAAAAAAAATAAACATGGTACAAGGCAATAAATGCATATACTCATCAGCCTCTAAACCAAGAAAATATCCCTATTTTCTTTGTACAAAATATTATATCACTTGTACAATATGAATCATCACACTGTTAATCTCATTTCAGCCTATACGTTTCAACACATTACAAAACTCCTCATTCCAGTTTTCGTTCATCCATTTTAAACTGAGCAAAAGAAAGAAAAAACTGAAGTAAAATCATTTTTTTAACAAACAAACATCCACTTAAAACATTGAGCAATCAAAGAGAGTCCGAGAAGAAGAATTTCCAGTATCAAACTTCAACCCAGTTTTCAATTCAAAAGGCTTCAACTTTCAACTTCAAAACTTTTGGAAACTAAAGATGTTTAAGGTGAGTAACTTATAGTTTCTTTAAAAAAAACTTGAATATATATGTGCATTTGCTCTGTGTATCTATGTATTTGTATAAGAGTTTCTCTTCTTCTCTGTTTGTTTACAGAGTAACATTATAACCAAAAAAATTCCATTTTCTTGTTTCCTAATCAACATCAGGCTTCGATTTTAAAACAAATTAGCCGTACTTAAGTATGGTTTATAATTTAAAAATAGTTTCATGAAGTATAAATGTTTATATATTGAAAGATCAAGTTTTTACAGTAAAAACTTAAGTCTTTGGAAATTTCGAATATCTTAAATTATTGATTCGATTGTATAACTTGAATTAACAGCCAAAGATAGGATTTTTTAAAACTAATATGGTAATTTTTAGTTGTGTATGTCATGAGCAGTTCACAGTAGAACAAAATATGCTTTTTAATCATTTTCTGGTGATCGAATGATTCGAGTTGGTCGGGGTTGTTGGTGGAGATGGAGGAGCCTACGGAGTGGCGAGGAAAAATGGTGGAAGGTGGTGCAGTTGGTCGTGGTGGTGGCGGTGTTGGTTTGAAGTTTGTAAATCTAATTTTGTCACGACTAAGAAAATTGTTTCATTCGTCACCATCGTTTGATCGAGTGATGCGTGATTATGGGTGATGGCAGAGGGAGTGTGGACGAAGGCTTGGCCGGAGGTCCAGATTTTCTAGTGGTCGGAATGAGGAGAACGAGGTGATTCCCAGGTTTGGGTGATGTTTTATGTTGGTGTTTCCAGGTTCGACATTGAGCTCGAATTGAATTCCGAGGCGATGGCGGGGATTCTGATGGTCGGAGATTCACGCGATGGTGATTGTCGACCTGTTCGACAACGTAGCGATGCCGGAAGATCGCCAGAGGCGATGTGCATGTGCACAAGTTCAAGTCTGGTACCCAAGTGTTGTATTGCCTGGGTATTCGCCTGTAAGTAACGAGAATTTTCTCGCCTGTGACTCGAGTAATTCGAGTTGGTTACTCGAAGTAAACGGATGTAGACTCGGGTCAGAGTTTTGTTCCAGGCTTTGATGTCTGAACTGATCTCTGTTTTGAAAAATTTAAGACTAAGTTTAAATTTTAAATCAAAGTTTTTAAAACTGAGTTTAAATTAAAATGTAAATATAATTCAAGTTGAATTGAAATTTAGTTTGAAGACAAATAAAAGTTTTAAATTCCATTTGTTTTAATAATTTAAAGTAATTAAAGGTAGTCGGGAAATTGGAATTTAAAATAGAATTGAATTTAAAAATAAAGTTTAAACAAGTTAAATTTTAAACCTGGAACTAATTTTAAATCAGATTTTAAAATTTCGAGATTTAATTAAGTTTTATCACTTAAGTGTTGCAATAAATTAAATATGTTAGAGTTAAGGAAAAAGAATTGATTTTTAAATTCTTTAAAAATTTCTTTGGTAATCAATGATTATTCTACCATGTAAATTTAAAATGTTAAGGAAATTTGTTTTAAACTTTATTAAAAGTAAATAAGGATTTATTTCAAATTTTAAATCTAAAATGGGAATAAAAAAAGAAATTTTTTAACAATATTTAAATATATGGTAATAATCATTTAAATCATAAATATGAATGTGTTATTTAAAAAAAATGAAGATTTATGATTTAGAATTCATTAATGAATGAATTCCTAATGGTTAATTAATTTATAATAAAAAATGGTTAATATAAGAATTTTCTTTAAAAAGGTGATTAAAGAAGTTTAATAGTTAATGAAATCATTAGATAAGATTATTTGAATAATTAATTCAAGTTAAAATTTCTTAAGTATAATTCAGAATAAACTTGATAATTTTGGAAATAAAATTACTTAGAGAAGTAATGAATGGATAATTACTGAATGTAATTAATTGAAGGATGATTTGAAATTGGAGTAAATTATTTGTTAATAAATTAAAGGATTAATTAATAATGGTTATTAATTAAGATTAATTTGATAATTAAAGATTAATTGATTCATTAATTAAGAATGATTAGTTAATAATTAAGGGTTAACTAATAAATTTGAAAGGAGGATTTATTTCAAATAATTTGTGATTAACTTATGATAATTAACCCGGATTAATAATTGACACATCTAATTTAAATGAGTCAGTTGATTAATCAATTTACTTGTGAATGTTTGGACTTGAATGAATGATTGAATTGTTTGATATTCTGATCTGTGATGCTGTGTGATATATATTCTGATTTGTGTGTTATCTGTACTATAGTTATTTATCTGGGATGAATGTAAATTATTATTTGTAACTTATATATCTGTGATCTGTGAATGAAAGATAAGCGTTATAATTTATACCGCTTATCAACTATATTTCTGTATTCTGATCTGTGATGATTGAATGATGTTGCACTACTGTGTAAAACTCTTGGACTACACCATACACACACACAAATATGGATTTCACGTGGAAATCAGTTAAGTCGCAGATTTTTGACAATTTTAAAGATTGAATTCTTGAATCCACATAGTTTTGGAAATTGTAATTTAAGAGCTTTGCAAATGAGTTTCAAATGTAAAAGTTATTTTAAATAACTTAATAAAATTTGAAATTTAAATAATTTGATTTAAATTTGAATTCAATAATTGAAATTGAATTCAGTGATTTGGAAAACTAATTGTTTTCACCTGATAAAAGCTCTTATATAAGAAATGGATTTCCAATTTGAATTAAAGGAATTTCAAGTTTGAATTGAAGATGGTTTTCCAAATTATGAATAAATCTTTGAAAACGTGTTTTTGAAAACTATCAGTTAAATCTTTGTTTTCAAGATTTAATGAGTTAATCCAATTGAAATGGAAATTGGTTTGGAAAATCTGTGAATGAATCTTTGTGAAACTAGGTGAACTTTGTGAATTAAATCTTTTGTTTAAAAGATTAAAGTCTGGAAATTATTTAAACCGTTGAAGGTTGTTAAAATGAATATTTTTGTTTAAAGATTTGAAAATGGTAATTTGTTAAACCATTTGGAAAAGAAAAGTTTGGATAATAGGTTGTGACTTAATTGAAATTCCATTATCCATATGTTTTTAAATATCGCGCTCATTATTCGGTTTAGCCGGGAGAGGACCTTTGTGTCACATAACCCATTCCGAATAATGATACATTGTATATGGATTGCAATTGAAGACCGGTGTTGAAGACCATGTATTTGCGAGAATGATAGGATAACCTATCGATTGTCTCTGCATTGAGTCGCGCCGGTATAGAGATTTCCTAAGTGATGGGAAATCCGATCGGGATTGTGAATACCCGGATTGCAAGGGCTTCTTCGGACGTGCCTTCGGTTCTGATCGAACCCGGAACAGACTTCTATGGTTACATGTTTGACATTACATTTTGAGATATAAAGCTGATTTCTTTCAAATACATTTCTGTTTGGTGGCGGAGAATTTATTCTTTTAGCTTAACACCCTTCTCTGAGACGTACGAGCTTAGAGGTTATGTAGTTGGAGGTTATCAGTGATATACTCTCAATTTGGTAATGTGGCATGCTGAGTGTTGCTGTGTGTTGATCATTTGCTGATCATTTGTTGATCAAAGCATGGCTTTGTGAAAAAGCGTAGCTTTGTGGACGAGACCTCTTCGGACCTCACAACCCGGAAATGGTCGAAACAGGAATGATGCAGCAAGGTTATGAGGGTCGCTCCCTTTAGGGTATGTCATTTCATTTTGGAAAAGGGTGGTATCGGGTATGGAGCCCTGGTATTTAACTTATGTGGATACTCCAATCTCATTTACTGTGTGATTGTTGTTTGATCGAGGCACCTCGGATAAAGGTTCCAAAGGACCGGGGGGTGGCATATTCGTGTAGTAGTTACCTGGTATCAGAGGTAACACGACCTTGTGTTGGCAGAGAGCTAGTTCAGTTTTGGAGATCATGACTGACATTGTGGTTCGAGCTTGATGTTGGAGTTATTGGACTTATTCTCTTTTGAGGATCATTTGGAGTTATCACTTCTGTTATTTCCGCTGTAGCATTATTTATCTCTGATATTGTTGTATCATATTGATATCATTGTTGTATATCATACTGGATATTGTGTTCATTGGAATTGTATATGATATCATCTATTTCTTTATTCCGCTGTGTTGTTATACTTAATGGTGTTATAAGCTCCGGTGAACCAGATTCGGCATTTGAATCTGCGGCATTTTGAGTACAAGTGAAGTACGGGTGCCGATTTTCGAAGGCCGAGTTCAGGATCGCTACAATTGGTATCAGAGCTAAGGTTGAACTTTAGCTATGGAGTATAACACATTAAGTGACTCATTAGAGATAGGGTGAAGTATACCCTAGAATGAGTATCTCTAAGATATCTGTCCGTATGCCTCAGTAAATTCTCTTACTATCCACTGATAGTAAGTATGAGTGCAAGAAGAGGATGAGATAGGGGACAGGGGAATACGACTATAAATGGTTAATACCCTGCAACAGTGGAAACAAATTTTCTCTATCAGTCTCTTTTGTTCGTCGTCTTTCCTTAATTCTTCGATGGTTCCTGGTAGATCCAGGAAGAAATTTGATATATTAATATGGGTCATAAACTCCGGATGGACCAAAAAAAAATTGTTTGTTTGGATGTATTGGTTGTTTTGATTGTTGTGGTTGATAGGTATTGTTTTTTTTAACTAAAAGTTTTGAGATTATATCTATATATCTATTCTTTGGGATTCCAAATATATTCTACGAATGGTTAGTTATCCCTTCGAACTAACCGATGTCTCTCCATATTTCATAGATCTGGATGACCCGAGTATAGTGTGAAAAACTTAATAGATTCTTTCTTGTATCTGTTATTGATATTCTGATTTGGTAAGCCAAAGGCAAAATAAATATTCAGTTTGTGTTGATGAAATATTTTTCATCTATCTTTGAGTCTCCCTGGAAATTTCGAGGATGAAATTCTTTTAGGGGGGAAGTCTGTAATGGCCCCGGATTTTATATAAATTTAAAATGATAATTAATTAATTTTTGAATAAAAAATTGTGAAATAAATGATTAAATGGATGCGAGTTTCCCCAAACTCAAATAAATTTGGTATAAATCATTTAAACTTTAAATATTGTATATGTATGTATATGTGTGAATGTGTATATATTTGGGCATATATGAGTAAAATTGAATATATATGTATATATTTGATTTGAATTTAAATCTTAAATAAATGGGTTAGAAATAAAAGGTTTAATAATAAATGATAATAATAAATATTAGAATTGATGGTCAATAATGGTTTGAATTTATAAAATAAATATGAAGTAAAATAATAATAATTAATATTTAAACTAGAAATAGAAATTAATATAAGATAAATTTTAATAAAAATAGAAAGTAGAACATTTGCTAAATTCTAACAACATAATAAAATAGAAATTTATTTATATTACAAAATAAATATAAAATTACATAAGATAAATTATATATAGTTAAACAAATTAGTTGAATTAAACAATATATTAAATATAGAAATTCATTTTAAATTATAAAACAATAAAAGATATAGTAACAACATTAGATAAATTACAACAACGTATTTAAATATGAAAATAAATATAGAAATGTATTCAAAAATAATAAAAGAAAAAGAAAGAAACAAAACAAATACATATGGAACCAAACAAACAAAAGAAATACAAAAATACATGTATAACAAAACTTGTAAAAGAAGCCACATCACTATCTCAAACATTTTGTACAGCCGTACTAAAGAAGGAAAAAAATAAACATCGTACAAGGCAATAAATGCATATACTCATCAGCCTCTAAACCAAGAAAATATCCCTATTTTCTTTGTACAAAATATTATATCACTTGTACAATATGAATCATCACACTGTTAATCTCATTTCAGCCTATACGTTTCAACACATTACAAAACTCCTCATTCAAGTTTTCGTTCATCCATTTTAAACTGAGCAAAAGAAAGAAAAAAACTAAAGTAAAATCATTTTTTTAATAAACAAACATCCACTTAAAACATTGAGCAATCAAAGAGAGCCTGAGAAGAAGAAGTTCCAGTATCAAACTTCAACCCAGTTTTTAATTCAAAATTCAAAAGGCTTCAACATTCAACTTCAAAACTTCTGGAAACTAAAGATGTTTAAGGTGAGTAACTTATAGTTTCTTTTAAAAAAACTTGAATATATATGTGCATTTGCTCTGTGTATCTATGTATTTGTATCAGAGTTTCTCTTCTTCTCTGTTTGTTTACAAAGTAACATTATAACCAAAAAAATTCCATTTTCTTGTTTCCTACTCAACATCAGGCTTCGATTTTAAAACAAATTAGCCGTGCTTAAGTATGGTTTATAATTTAAAAATAGTTCCATGAAGTATAAATGTTTATATATTGAAAGATCAAGTTTTTACAGTAAAAACTTAAGTCTCTGGAAATTTCGAATATCTTAAATTATTGATTCGATTGTATAACTTGAATTAACAGCCAAAGATAGGATTTTTTAAAACTAATATGGTAATTTTTAGTTGTGTATGTCACGAGCAGTTCACAGTAGAACAAAATATGCTTTTTAATCATTTTCTGGTGATCGAATGATTCGAGTTGGTCGGGGTTGTTGGTGGAGATAGAGGATCCTACGGAGTGGCGAGGAAAAATTGTAACGACCCGGAGTTTTCGAACCCGAAAATTCCAGATAGTTAAGAAAAAGAAGAAAGAGATAGAAGAAGAAGAAGATCAGAAACATCAACATCTCATATTCGCAGCAGATAAAATATAATAATAAATAATAACAGTTTACAAAACAATATTATATCTGTCGATTACATTTTAATACATCAGAGTTACACATTTATACAGACACTGGATATACACAATTATCAAGTCTCAGATATACAATAATATAACACAGTAGAAACACTCCATACGTTCCTGCCATCCAGCTCGATTCCTGAGCTCCAGAACGTCCTTACCTGAAAATCTGTAATACTCGGTCTGACCCGAGCATTACATCAAAGTAACACCCGGGTCAGGCTGGAAACCAGCGTGAGTAAACTCACCTAACATGAAATACTAATGCATACATCTATTTAAAACCCGGGTAACTTATATCAATTTACAACTTCACAAGTCGTTATAGACATCACTTACAACACACATCAATTTCTAAGTACCAGAACTTAGATTAAATGGTTCAATTCACTTAAATCATTCTGTTTCAACCTATTGATTCTACATCAAATTTATAAAGATTCGAAGTGGTTTCGGATATTAACTAATACCCGACTCCGGTCTCTTCGAATCCAATGTCATCTTAACCCAAGTTATTCAAGTGAATACAATTGAGTAACTTGTATTTATTAATTACAATTAATATTAATTAATTAATTAAGATTCCTAAATTAATCACATTCATTTATTAATTACAATTTAGTAATCCATCCCTTAATTTCCTTATACCAAATAAATTAACCTTAATTACAGATTAATTATTCTTTAATTATTAATTAATAAACCTTAATTTTCAATTAATAAATCTTAATAACAAATTAATTAATCCTTAATTATTAGTTAATTAATCCTTAATTAATCTTTATAGATTAATTATTTCTTAATTATTAATTAATAAAACCTAATTATTAATTAATAAACTTAATTACAAATTAAGTACTTTTTATTTACCAGCTAATTAATCTCTAATTACTTAATTAATTAACTTCTAATTATTTAATTAACAATCTTAATTATTTAATTAATTCATCTCTAATCATTAATTTATCAATCTTAATTACTTAATTCATTAATCCTTAATTATTAATTAATAAAACTTTATTAATTAATCAATTCTTAATTACCCAATTATTTATCTCTGATTACTTAATTAATGCTTAATCACAACTTAATTAATTAATCACTAATTACAACTTAATTTCTTAATTAATTAATCACTTAACCTTGCTTAACCCATCTTTAATTAAAACTTAAAATAAATTCTTAACTTAAATTAACATTTAATAAATCTCTTATTACTCAAAATAGTTTTAAAGATAATTAAATTTAGTCTTAACTTGGTTAAACTTAAACTTGATAACCTATGATTTTTAATCCGAGGTAAACCCAAAGTTTACTCGAGCATATAACCGAGTAACTCAGGATATCCACTCAACTTCGAGACAAACACCAGAATCTTCGAGTACGCCCCGATAATCACCTTTCTTCCCCAAAAACAAACAACGCTGCCAAACCCAAACGTGTACACGTGCATGATCAATCTGGTCATCTCCGACCATCACCAACGCTTTCGACATGTCACTGATGACTTCGCCAACGATCTCAATAAACCAGATCGTCGAAATTATCAAGAAATCGAAATCGAGCTAATTGATAGAAAAACTGGAACCAAACGTGATCGGAAATCCACCAATCGCCGATGATCTCGTCCACGATCATCCACGCCTTCATCATCCAAGCTTCACCTCGGTCTCCAGCTTTGATTCCTCCACTTGCGGTGAAGTCCAATCAACCCCTGACATCACAGCGAACTCAAACACATCGGCGACTCAACCATCTCACAAAACCCTAAAATCATTCCGCTTGACCATCATGATTGATGAAAATTTTTTGCGAGTATTTTTCCTGGAATCGCCAACATCCAAGCTAACTTCACCCACGATCTCGAGGCCCAATCATCCCCCGATCACCAGAATTTGACAGAAAACCCATCACAGTTCAACCACGAATTTCTCACTCGAAACGAAACTAAAAATCGTGATTTTCCTCTTAAAAATCCTAGTTTTCAAAGACTATTCAGATTATATGAGTGAATTCAAGAATCAAAATGTTTGAATTTAACATGTTTTAGATACTCCACTGTATTCTTTGATTTTCCAGATTATATTCAAACTTATTATACTTAAAAATAATTTTAAACCTTAGCTTATGTTTAAACAAACATAATTTGTTTGAATCCCTAAGCCTAACAGAGATTAGATGAGAAGAATTGGAATTTAAATCTAAATTTTAAACTGTGAAACTTAAACAGAGATGATCACTGATATACCCAGACATGCACACAGTTTCTATACTCATATATACATATATTCATATTCACAACATCATGCATATATATATTCAACATGCATCACAATTTTACTTTAAACATCTATCACATAAATCTAATTAAAAACTGTTTAAACTTAATTTACTCACAGTTTTTAAAAGATGAACAGAGCTAACATAGATATATATATCATGCACATTTCAATTATTCAGACATCTAATTCATCATCATGCAAACAATATATATATCAACATTGATGATTTATTTAAGCAACCAGATTTAAGACAAAACAAGTTGGGTTTACTCACCTTTAAAATGTTGAACAGAGAATGGTTTGGAAAAATCTGGAAATTTGATTTAAACTATGAAAATCTGGAACTTGATTCTTGAATTTAATCAGATCTTCTTTAAGTTGAATTGAATCTTGAATCCTATGTTGCTTCAGTTTTGAAAGTTTGAAAGAGTTGTTAAGTTTTGATTTTATTCTCTGGTTTGTTTTCAGGTTTGGTTTGGAATATATGAAAGAAAAGAAATGAGAAGAGAAGCCTGGTTATTTTCTCTTATACATTTTTATACGATTTCCAAATTAAAAGAATTTTGTGAGATGCCACTTGTTATCATAGCTTACATGTGTTTATTTCTCATATTCATAGTTTTCCAAATGTCATTTGTTATTTAAATTGTGTTTAAGTCCTTGTTTAAATTAATATTTTTATAACTTGTTTTAAACCCTTACTTAAATTTTATTAAATTTTTATACTTAACCTCTTTCATTTTATTAACTTATGAATCATGTTTTCTTAAATAGCTTTTGAAAATCATCATGTTGAACTCAAAACAATAGCTTCCTAATCATAATATAAATATATATACACTTGTATATATGTATAAGTACACACTTAAAATTCCCAATATTATAAAGTTTGCATATGTCTATTTTCAAATTTGTAATAATAATTCTATTTAATATATATATATATATATACACACACAACACATTATTATTATTGGTTTGAAATTAACAATTTTTGCCAAATTTTTAAATAATTTACTGGAGATTATCACATCTAAATTTGTTCAATTTATAAATCAGTATTTTTTTAAAAGTTAAATCAGATAATTATCCAATTATCTGATGCCCGAAAATCCGGGATATCACATTCCTCCCCCCTTTAAATCTTTTCGTCCTCGAAAAGGAACGAAGCCGAAATTTATTATTTACTTATTATCAGATAAATTTCTTGTTGAACATTTTAAACTATAAACTCCCTTTATAAAAATTTTAAAATACTTTAAAATCTATATAATATTACAAAAATAGTTTTTTTTTTTTTATAAAAATACTTTTATAACTCAATGTCTCAACAAGTCCATCTTTGTTCTCATAGAAATTCGGTTATACGTTGATCAGACGTAGGACTGAAAATCTATAAGTACTTAGCAGACTCATTTTCAACACCTAGTGAAAATATTTAGAAAATAATTTATTGAAAATATAGAAAACATTTTTGAAAATAGAGGAAATATCTTTGGTGAGAATGCTCTAGAAATCATCACCCCCATCCAAGGTCACAGTTACATCATGGGTTACGTTGCCATCGCAGCAAAAGTCCATGTAACTGATTACACCATGGAACCCACAACAGATCGCAGTTACATCCAGGGTTACGTTGCCGTCGCAGCAAAAGTCCATGTAACTGTTGGCTCTCAGCGGCACACACGATTTCGCTGTCAAAATGAAACTTCTCCCACATAGGTCGCAGTCTACCGATATAAAATCAAACGCAGACTGTTGGCTCTCAGCGGCACAAACGACTTTTGCTATGTTACCATAGTGTCACAGTCTACCGATATAAAATCAAACGTAGACAGTTGGCTCTCAGCGGCACACATGACTTCCGCTATGGTCTGCAGTAGATCGCAGTGACATTGAGTTAAATTGTTGTCACGGCATAACTCAAATGCCTCTGTGGGCACCAGCCCCTCGACTTTCGCTACACAAATAATCCTCAGGAACTAGTTTTGTCCGGACTCCTCACAGGATCAACTTTAGAAACCCCCCTTGGGGCTCAAGGCAGTACCACCCAGTGGCACTCCTGAGAAGTTCATTTCAAGGGAGCGCCTTTTTCCCCAGAGCTATTCTCAAACCACTTTATACTATACACTTATAGTACCTTCAAATCATACCCTTTATGATTTATATCAAAATCTCCTTTACACAAAATCGATATCCAAAATCGATAGTTCCAAACTTGGCTTTCCAAAATCCAAAACTGATTTTTCTCAAAAATCAAAAGCCTTTCCAAAATTACATAGGTTCCCAAAGCCTTTTTCAAAATCATTCTCATAAGATCCTTTATATATATATATAGATATATATAACTTTAAAAATCTTTGGATCACTTCAAACTTGTATAAAACTTCATTTATACTTCAAATATTTCAAAACCCTTTTTATTCTGGCTAGATTCAATAAGGGAAGTTTATCATATTACAAAATATAACTTTATTTATTTTTAATCAAATATTGAAGTTTGATTTTTTTATAAAGTTATTTATCATTTACTTACCCCCATAAAGTAAATTTCAACCAAAGAAATATCCAATTCCATTATATTTCACAAATATACTTTTCATTTCAAAGATCATTTTATAATCCTTATCCACAAACTTCAATATCAATTTCATTCAAACTCGTACGATGTACACATATCATCCGTACGCAATATCAATCTGATCGCTCAATCGATCACACAATTTCACTTCCGAACTAGTATCGTCCACCCGACTTCCTAGTGCGGACTCAGATCTGATTTCTTGATCAGAAACCGTCATTCTCCTTGCATAGTCGTAGCTATGATAGAGAATATCCAGAACCAATCAAAACCCATATCCAGGTTCGCCGTCGAAAATCGAGCGAAAAATCCCAACTCGGATCGATAATACTATCTCGAAATTCTGTGTTCGAATCTGGATCAAATCACTATGCGAATAGAATAATATACGTATATCCTACGTATTTATCTTTGTTGGTTATTAGCCAAATCAGTTCTCTTTTCTATTCACATTTCCTTCAATTCCATTCACTTATTCTCAATTGCTTCCATTTCCAATTGAGTTATTACTTCAATTACAAACAGTTTGAACTCTGACTTATTTAAATTTAAAAATAGCTTGGAAAAGTTTAAAGTAGATAAGTAGTTGAAAAATAGTTATTAGTTTGTAAAATAGCTGTAAAATAGTTAAGTAGGTATAAAATAGTTAGATAATTGCAAAATAGTTTTTAAAATAGCGATTAGATATAAGTAACTGAAAAATAGTAATTAGTTTATAAGACAGTTTCAAAATAGTTAAATAATTTCGAAATAATTAAATAGTTTCAAAATAATTGTAAAATAAGTATAAGATAGTTTGGGGTTTTTAAGAAGAAAGATTGTATAGTAAATAGTTTGGAAACATATATTTGTATTAAAACAATTTGAAAATAATCCAGAGCCAAACTGTTTAATTTCCCAATCTCCATTTCCAATTAATTTCCCATTAATTCAATTTAAATTTCCACTTCCATTTAAATTGACTCAATACTTCAATTTCCATTGAGTTTTATTCAATCCCAATTCAAGTTGAATTAATCTTAATTCCTTTCCAAATTTCAAATCAAATTCCATTTGATTTTAAACATATTCATTTTAATTACAATTTCAAATTATTCAAACTAATTTCAAATTGAATCCACTTAAATTTCAAATCATTTCAATTTCTATATGAATTAATCCCAATTCCCATTTGAATTTTTGAACTCATTCAATCTTCAATTTTTATTTTAAATTAATTCAATTCAAATTTTTCATTTGAATTTTAAACTTATTTATCCTAAATCACAATTCCCATTTTAAAATTATCTTTACTTAACTTATTACAAAGTTCAAATAAGAATTCAAAAACAATTTAATCTTCAGATTCTAATTTATTATCCATTTTCAATTTCCAGATCTCAAACCCATTTTGAGATCACTCATAACTCCCATTTAAATTAACCATTTAACTACCCAAGTTAAATTTAAATTTCATCTTGAAATTTCCAATTCAAGTTATTTATTCAACTTATTTAACTTCCTTCAAGTTAAATTTACTTAATCCGGTCAACTTTTCACAATTTGAATTCCCATTCAAATTTTAAACCTTAGATTAATAGTCTTTCCCTTTTTAAGTTTAAAAACTTACTTTACTTTGGGTTTTACATCACATTCCAATTTAAAACTCAACACTAAGTGTTTATTTCAAATCATCATTGGTATTATATATATTCCTCATATATACATTTTCTTTACACACCAAGTTATACTTTAAATTTTTAAACCACCTTTGGTTTTAATTCAAAACAACTTTTTTTTTTAAAAACAATTTCAAGTTTTCTGGATTTAGATTGAAAATTTCACAATTTTAAATTCTCTTCAATTCCAATTTATAAGTTATACTCACTTAAATGTTTACTTCTCTAAACATTTCATTTTGCTAAATCATTAACAACATTCATTATTAAACACAATTACCATTGATGATAATAACCAAGATTACCATATCTGGAAACCAATTCATTATTACCTTTATTCTTGATAACATTTCTACAAATTCATGATTTTAATTTTAGTTTGAATTCATTTCAAACTTATCTTCATTCAATTTTAATTTGGCTTTATTTCTATTACCACTTAATTTAATTCCAATATTTTAACAACCAATTACCTTAATATTTATTAGAAAGAAATATCATTTTATATATCAAAATATATTCTTATATAAAATCATTTAAAATCCTTATATAAGAAAATAACAATTACGCTCTCATATATATATACACTCAACTCGTTCTAGGGTACCATTGACCCTATCCTTAACGAGTAATCCCCAACAGAGCCAAGGTTCTCTCTTAACCTTCAGCTCTGATACCAACTGTAACGACCCGGAGTTTTCGAACCCGAAAATTCCAGATAGTTATGAAAAAGAAGAAAGAGATAGAAGAAGAAGAAGATCAGAAACATCAACATCTCATATTCGCAGCGGATAAAATATAATAATAAATAATAACAGTTTACAAAACAATATTATATCTGTCGATTACATTTTAATACATCAGAGTTACACATTTATACAGACACTGGATATACACAATTATCAAGTCTCAGATATACAATAATATTGTGACGACCCGGAATTTTTGAGTATTTGAAACTGGAATATTTAATTAATTTTAAATATTCAGAGGTTAATTATTAACTTAAATTTCAAATATCGCTGTTTATTGGGTGATTTAATTATTAAATTAAATTATTTGAAGTTGGATAAAATAGTAAATCTGGCATTCTAAGCTAATTAAAAATATTTTGGAAGCTTGGAAAAATTCATATTAATGATACTGAAGATGATAGAACTTTCAAAATGGAATTTCAAAGAGTTTTGTTCAGTTTTAAAATATATCGTTTAAATTGGATTTAAAAATAGTCGTCCGAGGCACAGTCTCGGATTTCAACAAAACCAGTCCCATTGGATCCATAATATTGTATTATTACCGAGTTTCAATTTTCGTAGTGTTCGGAGTTTTTGTGTGAGCATACGATTAGTAAACACGTTGAAAATTTAATCGAGATTTTTTATGTAAAATATAATTGTTAAATCAACAGCCACCCTATACTGTCTTCAGCCAACCTATCTCTGTTAGAAGCCGACTTCTTTTCCATCGTGTTCCCTCTTTTATTAAACATCACGCAATCTTCCTCAGAACGAAATCAAAGGAATAAAATCAATGGCCGAACGATTTCTTTTCCCACTTCATTCCAGAAAACGAAATCAAGTACCGTTCTCTTTCCCTTCTCTTCTCTTATAAATCGCAATCTTCCTCGACAAATTCAAAAAAAAAAAACAAACAGAGCATCTCAGTTACAAATTAATGATCGCGGCTCGATTTCCTTTTATTTCATTCTCGAATCAACGCGAAGTCATCGCGATCTGGAGGGGCGTAGCCAGGGGAACTCGACAGTTCGTCGATCTCGTTTGCTTGGGATTCGATTTAAAGGCAAGTGTGGCCTTCGTTTCGAGCTGGGATGTCTCGAGGCGCGTACGATTCGAGGCTCGCGATTTCTGGAGGATATTTGGGAGGGCATCGCGATCGAATGTGGATGAGGCGCGTGAAGTAGGGGCGGCAATGGGTGCTAGGGTTTCGCGAGTCATTCCGATTGAGGCCAGGCTTGTCGCGATCGAGCTCGGGAAGGCAGTGTTCGATTTTTGGGCAAGGCTAGGGCTGATGGTTCGAGGCTGTAGGGTAACTACACTATCTCTAATTTAATTTATAACATATACACATATTTTTATACAGAAAAGAAATGGGAAAATTTGTTGTCGAATTTTTATAAAAGATAGTTTTTATGCCTATACATGTAAATTCACAGTAATACATATTTAGACAAAGTTTTGAAAATAATAATAATAATAAATGAAGTTAGAAATAGGAAGTTGTCTGGTTTGAGAAAAAAATGTTAATGAGAGAATATATACTGTTATTGTAATCAGATTTAAATTGGAACTGAAAAGGAAGTTATATACACATTTGCACACCTGACTCAATTATTTTAAATAATTTATAAAAGGAACATTAGTTTAAAATTTAACCTTTGATTTAATTATATCAATAAAGGGTGAAAAATTGTTCGATAATTCAAACACTAATAAAATCCTATAATTCTTATACAAGGTCATAAACGATGAAAACGAGCCGGTTTGGATTGAGTTGCAAAAGAATAATCGAAGGTGAGTTAATCTCACTCAGCTGAATTTTTAATTTAAATTTAAATGGTTAAATTTAATTGATTGGATGATTGCATTGATTTGATGTGCTATATATATAGTAGTATATAGCAATATATACATATTGGCATATGTATATATTGGAATTGTTGATATTCCCGCATTATATAGCGGATGAGACCCTATGCGCCGCATAATAGCGGATGATATTTATTTAAATCCCATATACCGCGATATTCCACCTCGAAGTGGAATTGGTATTGTGCTAACGTCTGTGGATGCAGGGAAACAGGTTGGAGGGATCCAACTGGATTCCTCAAAAATTTATTGTATTATTCTGTGATTTGAATATTGATATCCTGTGATGATTTGATATTGGATGTTGTGGTTGATTGAATTCCCCGTATAATAAATTTTGAAAATCTATGGGATTGAATTTTTGAAGAAAATAAAGAATGAAAATTTAAGTAAATTGGAATAAATTTAAAGGTGAATTGGAAATAAGATAAAATGAAGTGAATTGGAATTTTAGTAAATATGGGAAAAAGAAATTTAAAGTTTACTAATAAAATTTAAAACTCAAGTGATATTGTTTTTAAAGAAATAGAAAAATTTCTTTTAAATTTAATGATTTAATATAATTTAAATTAAAAGCGTAAATAAGGAATGTTGGGAATTAAAAATAGGTATTTTCAGTAAAAGGGGGTTTTAAATTCACAAATGAGAAATAAAATTTAAAAGGGTGTTGTATTTGAAATAAATAAAGTAAACAAGGAATTTTATTCCAAAGTAAAGCAAATTTGAAATCAATTGTAGAATTGATGTAAATGTTGGAATTTGAAATTTAAAGAGAAATGAGATTTTGGAAATTTATAAACTGAGTTTATAAAGTGAAATAAATGTCGGTAGACATTTTAAATATAAATTCAGGATGAGAATTTATAAAGGAAGGAGAATTGGTTTAAGAATAAATAATGATTTATTTTTAAAAGAAGTGGAAGAGAAGTATTTTCTGGATAGCCAAGTACATTTGGTTTTAAAAGCAATTTTAAATATTTGCTAAAGATTTATTGTTATTTTACAAATCAGGTTTAGAAAATCTATTATTTCAAATGTAAATTTTCAAAAGTAAGTATTTTTCAAAAACTATTATTGTAATAGATATAAAAGTGATTTGATAATACGTTTTAAAAGGAAATTTGTTTATATTTTTAAAAGTGGCTTTATTTTAAAATGTTTTTAAATATATATTTGGACTTAAATTTTAAAGTAGTTTTCAAAGGTGTTTTATAAAGTATATTTATAATAAAGTGTTTTAAAATTATTTTAAAATCTAAAATGGTTTGTACTTGGTGTTCCAGTGAAAATAAATATTTGGAAAATTATTCCTTGAAGGGAATATAGTTTGAAATTGTTTCCAATGGGGATTGGAAAGGGAAATAATATGTAGTGAAGATATTTTGGGAAAAATAGATAATTTGGAGAAATTATTTATTGTTGATGGTTGTTATGGATGTTAATTGATAGTTAAACAACCGACTATCAATATTGGCCAAAATGCGCTGATCGTTTCGAAGAGACCGGGATCGAGTTTCCGTATACCGGGATTCTAGGTCTGGAGACTCGAATACCACTTCGATCCGGTTTATACGTTTTCGAGTAACGTGTTCGGAGTCAAAGATGGAGCAGTGAAGTGCAAGGGCTAGTCGCTACTAATCCTGAGGATATTTCCAAAATGGATGTAGTAGGAATAGTGCCTTCGGTTCCGTTCGAACCCGGGACGGACTTGTATGGACGAATGCTTTCGTGACATCGTCAGATGGACGATGGGCATTCTAAGGGATATGTGCTATAAAGGTATCGTTTAGCCTCGAGCCTCATCAACCGGGAATGACTGAAAATCAGGGGTTATGCAGCAAGGCTTCGTGGGTAGCCCCCACTTGAGAGTAAGGTCATCCCTGTCTAGATGTCCCTTTTATTTCGGCTTAGTGTTGCGGTTGCTGATCCCAACCGTGGGGTGATTTTACTTGGAATTATCCAGTAAGGGATGATTCCGGTCTTGTGTTGCAGGGGAGCGGGCGTACTCCTCGGTACTGTGATCTAGGCCACGTACTGTGACAGGTGGTACCCCAGTGCCTAGTCATTCGTTGGAAATCCATTCTCCCTACGTGCCTTGTACGAGTTTTGTTTGTATTACCCACATTGTGGCTAGTATGCCGGAATTTAATAGATGTAACAATTTCGGCTATTTTAATAAGTATTTGTAAATAGACACTATTATAATATCAGAGGATTTTATAAAAAGTGTTTTAGCTATCGTAAGGTAAAAACCCGACATGTTTATTTGTGGCGTGGTCTTACGAGATGCCTTTGTTTTCAAAGGGCTTTGAAACTTTAATAATCAATTTGAGTGTGATTTCCTCACGCTGGTATTCCAGACTGACTCGGGTATTGTTTTATATGATGCTCGGGTCAGACCGAGTATTATAGATTACAGGAAATGGTGCTGTGGAGCTGGATGGCGATACGTACTTCCGTATTTGAGTTATATATATTCCGCTGTGTATTCAGATTGGGAGGACAAGTTATGATTACTGTCCAGTTGTATAATATTGATGTGATGTACTCTGATGATGTATTTGGATGTTGTATATATAAACATATATAGTTTTGTTTTGTGTAAAGCTCTGTTATTACCTATTATAGTTTATTCCGCTGCGTATGTGAGATTCTGTTGTTGTTTTCTATTCTTCTTCTTCTTCTACCTCTTCTTCTTAACTCAAATGGTTCGATTTTCCGGGGCTGGAAAGTCGGGTCGTTACAGTTGGTATCAGAGCTTAGGCTAGCGACAACCTTGGCTCTGGTGGGAATTTTGAGAGTATTAATAGATATGAGCGCGTATTTGTTAGTGAATATAAAATTGTTTTATATTGTGTTGATTGGTTTATTGAGTGGGTTAGGGATTCTGGTCGATGTGTGGGATGCCACAACATTGATAGGGATCTCTAAACACTTGTATAGAACAATTCGACACAGTATTGTTTTAAAAGTGGGGTAAATGAAATAATTTTACCCAAATTATTTTTGTATATGAAAGAGATAATTTTTATAAATTATCATAGTTATATTTGGATGTTTGGTTGTTAGATGATGATAATAAATTACTATCATTAGGAGGAAATTGAATAAGAAATTGAAAACTTATAACCAAAGTTAAGAAAATAAATTCAGATAATAAAGTGAAAGTTGTAACTGTGAATTATAAATATGATTTATAATTGGAAATGGGATTCCAGAGAAATATTTGGAAATGAATCGAAATGGATTTCGAATTTGGAATTTGGGAAGTTTGAATTCTTTTGGGTTTGGAAATGTTTTCAAGGTGTTGAAGAAATAATAGTGATATTATTTTGAAATATTTCAGAAGTTGATTTGAAATCTGGAGAGATTTGAGAATTGAAAATATTTGAAATGTTTTTAAAGAGATAAAAGCATTTAACTCTCTTTCGGTCGCTGGAAAATAATTCCGATGATGATCGCGACATCATCGGTGTTCATTTTCGAGTTTCCAAAAGAGGAATTGCTACCTGGATGTTTTGGGCTGGTGTTTGTTTGCAAAACTGAGTTTGGTTTTGAAATTGAAAAGGGTTTTGGGTATAGTTGATTTCAAAAGTGATTTTGAAATTCTGGGAAATTGTTTAAACTCTGGAATCTTATTTAAAATGTTTATGGAATGATGAGAAAAATAAAATATATTAGTTAAATAAATTGTATAATCCCTAATTAAAAGTAAAAGTATAAATGGGATTGAATTTAAATAGATGGAAGTATGGATATAAATAAAGTGTGGCTTATAAAATTTAGAAGTGGAATAAATAAGCCAAAATAAAAGTTGTTTTGAATTGTGAGAAATGGATGTAAATCCAAAACTTGAATTATAAAATAGATTGAACTCCAGTAAAATAGGTAAAGTGATTTTTGAGATAAAAATCAAAAGTTTGGGTTGTAAATGAAATATGGAATAAATTGAATGACATTATTAATAAAGTGAAGGATGAATTGATAATGTGAGTTGGAAATATATCTTGCGAAGATATCTGAGGTAAATAAATAATTGGGAAAAATTATTTATTGTTGATGGATGCTGTTAAGTGAAATAAAATGAACTGAAATAGAAGTAACTTAAGTTGTGAATGAATTCATGTATAAATGAATGCAATATGACCTCGAAATATTTTTCAAATGAGTTTGGATTATGGAATTTAAATTGGTTAAATAGAAATTGAATCGTGAATTAATAAAATTGGATGATGAATTAAAAGTGGGTATGAATAAAGAATGGCTTTGAATCTTATTCAATGAACAGAATATTGAATTTAAAATTTAAAAAGGGGCTAACTGAATGAAGTTAATGCAAACTGTAATGGAAATGAACTTAAGTCGTTAATTTAAATAAATGTGAATTTGGAATATAAAGTAAATTGAACGGAATCAATTAGAAATGAAATCGAATGAAATATAAATTGGGTTGGAATTGCTTTTAAAAGTAGTCATGGGACTAAAGTAAATATAATTGGTTTTTGAATCAATTGTAATGATATGAGTTCGTTTGGATTAAAATGAATTGAATGTAAGCAATAAAGTGTAAACCATTTAAGTAGGACGAAATAAAATGAATTGAGTGAGATGGTGTGTAAATGGATTGGAAGCATTTAAATTTACATTGGAACCTTATAAATTCACTTATGGAAATGTTTAGTGGATATTGCTTATATTATACAAATGTTAGCTATTGAAATTTAGTAAGATGTTAACAAACTTTGTATATTGGTCACTTACCTGTTTGAGTTGAGTTAGTACAGGTACCGGGAAGCCGTTTGGCTAGATTTGATTTCGAAATTTGCTAAAATAAATCGCCGCTTGCTTAAAAAAATGCTAAAAATGAGGTACGCTTACGCAAAAGTTCAAAATAGGAGATATGAACTGTTTATATTGGTATATATTTTGATTTCCGGCCTGAGGCCGATGTATATATATATTTGTGCATCCTGCGATATCGCAGAAGTCCCTCCGTACAAGGGAGACTCTGCCAAAATTTTCCGTAAATTTTGGGAGTTAGAAAATTTTTGAAATTTTTGAAAATTTTCATTAACGATAAATAATCTAAATTTGCTAAGCAAATGGAATTGGAACCGAATAATTGAATCTAGTTTAAATATGAATGTAAAGTAAGTGAAATCGAAAGAACTAAGGAAAGTAAGCTTGCAAATAAACTTTTAATTGAGATTTAAATTAATTAGTAAGTGCAACTAATTCAATATTCAAAGTGGAAGATAAATTGAATTCAAGTGGAAATGTAAACGCAAAAGTGGATAGAAATGGATAGGAACTTCAATAGTGAAGTGAAAATATGTATAAGCAGTATGTAAAATGTTTATCTTAAACTTAAGAAATGAATAGTGAATTCTTAAGAAAATGTGGTACTGAAAGTATGCTAAGTGAATAATTGAATTAAGGTGAAACTGAAGTTGTGAAATGGGATAGTTGTGAATAAGGGGATAACAATCAAAAATGAATGTGAATAAAAAGGAAATTGATAAAATGGATAATTCAATTGGGCTAATTACGTAAGGTGTACGTATATTATTTTATTCGCATAGCTATTTGATCCAGATGTCGAACACAGAATTTCGAGATAGTTTTATCGATCCGAATTAGGATTTTTCACTCGATTTTCAACGGCGAACCTGGATATGGATTGTTGATTGATTCTGGAAATTCTCTATCATAGTTTGTGGCTATGCAAGGAGAATGACGGTTTCTGATCAAGAAACCAGATCTGAGTCCGTACTAGGAAGTCGGGTGGACGATACTAGTTCGGAAGTGAAATTGTGTGATCGATTGAGCGGTCGAATGTGATATTGCGTACGGATGATATATGTGCATCGTACGGGCTTAAGTAAAGCAAATATTGAAAATTTGTAAAGGAAAGTATAAAATGACTTTGGAATTGTGATTGAATATTATTGCTTAGTAGGATATACAGGTGTATAAAAGCAATGGATAAATTGGGATTTTGATTTTAGAAGATAAATTTAATGGCCCGACAAAAGGTATGTATTTGAATTTCTATATGAAATTTGATTGGGTTTTTGATCCAGCCACTTGGCTTTTTGTTTTCTTTTTGAGATTGGGAGGCCGTAGAGCCATTTTGTAGTAGTACCGAGCTAGCCGCGCAAAGGAGACGCTGGCGAAATTTTTCGGAAATTTAGGGAGTTAGAAAAATTTTGAGAAAATTTTGATAATTTAAAATTTGAATTCAAATTTAGATTTGAATTGATAAGTAAGTGATTTGGGTTGAACTTATGAATAAGTTGGAAAGTTAAAAGATGATTAGTGTATCATTAATAAAAGAAGACTTTGGAAAGTTGTTAAAACTGTTCGATTTGGAAAATAGTTAACGGGGATTGAATCATTCTTCCTAACTAGTAATTTCGGGGACGAAATTCTTTTAAGGGGGAAGGAATGTGACGACCCGGAATTTTTGAGTATTTGAAACTGGAATATTTAATTAATTTTAAATATTCAGAGGTTAATTATTAACTTAAATTTCAAATATCGCTGTTTATTGGGTGATTTAATTATTAAATTAAATTATTTGAAGTTGGATAAAATAGTAAATCTGGCATTCTAAGCTAATTAAAAATATTTTGGAAGCTTGGAAAAATTCATATTAATGATACTGAAGATGATAGAACTTTCAAAATGGAATTTCAAAGAGTTTTGTTCAGTTTTAAAATATATCGTTTAAATTGGATTTAAAAATAGTCGTCCGAGGCACAGTCTCGGATTTCAACAAAACCAGTCCCATTGGATCCATAATATTGTATTATTACCGAGTTTCAATTTTCGTAGTGTTCGGAGTTTTTGTGTGAGCATACGATTAGTAAACACGTTGAAAATTTAATCGAGATTTTTTATGTAAAATATAATTGTTAAATCAACAGCCACCCTATACTGTCTTCAGCCAACCTATCTCTGTTAGAAGCCGACTTCTTTTCCATCGTGTTCCCTCTTTTATTAAACATCACGCAATCTTCCTCAGAACGAAATCAAAGGAATAAAATCAATGGCCGAACGATTTCTTTTCCCACTTCATTCCAGAAAACGAAATCAAGTACCGTTCTCTTTCCCTTCTCTTCTCTTATAAATCGCAATCTTCCTCGACAAATTCAAAAAAAAAAAACAAACAGAGCATCTCAGTTACAAATTAATGATCGCGGCTCGATTTCCTTTTATTTCATTCTCGAATCAACGCGAAGTCATCGCGATCTGGAGGGGCGTAGCCAGGGGAACTCGACAGTTCGTCGATCTCGTTTGCTTGGGATTCGATTTAAAGGCAAGTGTGGCCTTCGTTTCGAGCTGGGATGTCTCGAGGCGCGTACGATTCGAGGCTCGCGATTTCTGGAGGATATTTGGGAGGGCATCGCGATCGAATGTGGATGAGGCGCGTGAAGTAGGGGCGGCAATGGGTGCTAGGGTTTCGCGAGTCATTCCGATTGAGGCCAGGCTTGTCGCGATCGAGCTCGGGAAGGCAGTGTTCGATTTTTGGGCAAGGCTAGGGCTGATGGTTCGAGGCTGTAGGGTAACTACACTATCTCTAATTTAATTTATAACATATACACATATTTTTATACAGAAAAGAAATGGGAAAATTTGTTGTCGAATTTTTATAAAAGATAGTTTTTATGCCTATACATGTAAATTCACAGTAATACATATTTAGACAAAGTTTTGAAAATAATAATAATAATAAATGAAGTTAGAAATAGGAAGTTGTCTGGTTTGAGAAAAAAATGTTAATGAGAGAATATATACTGTTATTGTAATCAGATTTAAATTGGAACTGAAAAGGAAGTTATATACACATTTGCACACCTGACTCAATTATTTTAAATAATTTATAAAAGGAACATTAGTTTAAAATTTAACCTTTGATTTAATTATATCAATAAAGGGTGAAAAATTGTTCGATAATTCAAACACTAATAAAATCCTATAATTCTTATACAAGGTCATAAACGATGAAAACGAGCCGGTTTGGATTGAGTTGCAAAAGAATAATCGAAGGTGAGTTAATCTCACTCAGCTGAATTTTTAATTTAAATTTAAATGGTTAAATTTAATTGATTGGATGATTGCATTGATTTGATGTGCTATATATATAGTAGTATATAGCAATATATACATATTGGCATATGTATATATTGGAATTGTTGATATTCCCGCATTATATAGCGGATGAGACCCTATGCGCCGCATAATAGCGGATGATATTTATTTAAATCCCATATACCGCGATATTCCACCTCGAAGTGGAATTGGTATTGTGCTAACGTCTGTGGATGCAGGGAAACAGGTTGGAGGGATCCAACTGGATTCCTCAAAAATTTATTGTATTATTCTGTGATTTGAATATTGATATCCTGTGATGATTTGATATTGGATGTTGTGGTTGATTGAATTCCCCGTATAATAAATTTTGAAAATCTATGGGATTGAATTTTTGAAGAAAATAAAGAATGAAAATTTAAGTAAATTGGAATAAATTTAAAGGTGAATTGGAAATAAGATAAAATGAAGTGAATTGGAATTTTAGTAAATATGGGAAAAAGAAATTTAAAGTTTACTAATAAAATTTAAAACTCAAGTGATATTGTTTTTAAAGAAATAGAAAAATTTCTTTTAAATTTAATGATTTAATATAATTTAAATTAAAAGCGTAAATAAGGAATGTTGGGAATTAAAAATAGGTATTTTCAGTAAAAGGGGGTTTTAAATTCACAAATGAGAAATAAAATTTAAAAGGGTGTTGTATTTGAAATAAATAAAGTAAACAAGGAATTTTATTCCAAAGTAAAGCAAATTTGAAATCAATTGTAGAATTGATGTAAATGTTGGAATTTGAAATTTAAAGAGAAATGAGATTTTGGAAATTTATAAACTGAGTTTATAAAGTGAAATAAATGTCGGTAGACATTTTAAATATAAATTCAGGATGAGAATTTATAAAGGAAGGAGAATTGGTTTAAGAATAAATAATGATTTATTTTTAAAAGAAGTGGAAGAGAAGTATTTTCTGGATAGCCAAGTACATTTGGTTTTAAAAGCAATTTTAAATATTTGCTAAAGATTTATTGTTATTTTACAAATCAGGTTTAGAAAATCTATTATTTCAAATGTAAATTTTCAAAAGTAAGTATTTTTCAAAAACTATTATTGTAATAGATATAAAAGTGATTTGATAATACGTTTTAAAAGGAAATTTGTTTATATTTTTAAAAGTGGCTTTATTTTAAAATGTTTTTAAATATATATTTGGACTTAAATTTTAAAGTAGTTTTCAAAGGTGTTTTATAAAGTATATTTATAATAAAGTGTTTTAAAATTATTTTAAAATCTAAAATGGTTTGTACTTGGTGTTCCAGTGAAAATAAATATTTGGAAAATTATTCCTTGAAGGGAATATAGTTTGAAATTGTTTCCAATGGGGATTGGAAAGGGAAATAATATGTAGTGAAGATATTTTGGGAAAAATAGATAATTTGGAGAAATTATTTATTGTTGATGGTTGTTATGGATGTTAATTGATAGTTAAACAACCGACTATCAATATTGGCCAAAATGCGCTGATCGTTTCGAAGAGACCGGGATCGAGTTTCCGTATACCGGGATTCTAGGTCTGGAGACTCGAATACCACTTCGATCCGGTTTATACGTTTTCGAGTAACGTGTTCGGAGTCAAAGATGGAGCAGTGAAGTGCAAGGGCTAGTCGCTACTAATCCTGAGGATATTTCCAAAATGGATGTAGTAGGAATAGTGCCTTCGGTTCCGTTCGAACCCGGGACGGACTTGTATGGACGAATGCTTTCGTGACATCGTCAGATGGACGATGGGCATTCTAAGGGATATGTGCTATAAAGGTATCGTTTAGCCTCGAGCCTCATCAACCGGGAATGACTGAAAATCAGGGGTTATGCAGCAAGGCTTCGTGGGTAGCCCCCACTTGAGAGTAAGGTCATCCCTGTCTAGATGTCCCTTTTATTTCGGCTTAGTGTTGCGGTTGCTGATCCCAACCGTGGGGTGATTTTACTTGGAATTATCCAGTAAGGGATGATTCCGGTCTTGTGTTGCAGGGGAGCGGGCGTACTCCTCGGTACTGTGATCTAGGCCACGTACTGTGACAGGTGGTACCCCAGTGCCTAGTCATTCGTTGGAAATCCATTCTCCCTACGTGCCTTGTACGAGTTTTGTTTGTATTACCCACATTGTGGCTAGTATGCCGGAATTTAATAGATGTAACAATTTCGGCTATTTTAATAAGTATTTGTAAATAGACACTATTATAATATCAGAGGATTTTATAAAAAGTGTTTTAGCTATCGTAAGGTAAAAACCCGACATGTTTATTTGTGGCGTGGTCTTACGAGATGCCTTTGTTTTCAAAGGGCTTTGAAACTTTAATAATCAATTTGAGTGTGATTTCCTCACGCTGGTATTCCAGACTGACTCGGGTATTGTTTTATATGATGCTCGGGTCAGACCGAGTATTATAGATTACAGGAAATGGTGCTGTGGAGCTGGATGGCGATACGTACTTCCGTATTTGAGTTATATATATTCCGCTGTGTATTCAGATTGGGAGGACAAGTTATGATTACTGTCCAGTTGTATAATATTGATGTGATGTACTCTGATGATGTATTTGGATGTTGTATATATAAACATATATAGTTTTGTTTTGTGTAAAGCTCTGTTATTACCTATTATAGTTTATTCCGCTGCGTATGTGAGATTCTGTTGTTGTTTTCTATTCTTCTTCTTCTTCTACCTCTTCTTCTTAACTCAAATGGTTCGATTTTCCGGGGCTGGAAAGTCGGGTCGTTACAAATATAACACAGTAGAAACACTCCATACGTTCCTGCCATCCAGCTCGATTCCTGAGCTCCAGAACGTCCTTACCTGAAAATCTGTAATACTCGGTCTGACCCGAGCATTACATCAAAGTAACACCCGGGTCAGGCTGGAAACCAGCGTGAGTAAACTCACCTAACATGAAATACTAATGCATACATCTATTTAAAACCCGGGTAACTTATATCAATTTACAACTTCACAAGTCGTTATAGACATCACTTACAACACACATCAATTTCTAAGTACCAGAACTTAGATTAAATGGTTCAATTCACTTAAATCATTCTGTTTCAACCTATTGATTCTACATCAAATTTATAAAGATTCGAAGTGGTTCCGGATATTAACTAATACCCGACTCCGGTCTCTTCGAATCCAACGTCATCTTAACCCAAGTTATTCAAGTGAATACAATTGAGTAACTTGTATTTATTAATTACAATTAATATTAATTAATTAATTAAGATTCCTAAATTAATCACATTCATTTATTAATTACAATTTAGTAATCCATCCCTTAATTTCCTTATACCAAATAAATTAACCTTAATTACAGATTAATTATTCTCTAATTATTAATTAATAAACCTTAATTTTCAATTAATAAATCTTAATAACAAATTAATTAATCCTTAATTATTAGTTAATTAATCCTTAATTAATCTTTATAGATTAATTATTTCTTAATTATTAATTAATAAAACCTAATTATTAATTAATAAACTTAATTACAAATTAAGTACTTTTTATTTACCAGCTAATTAATCTCTAATTACTTAATTAATTAACTTCTAATTATTTAATTAACAATCTTAATTATTTAATTAATTCATCTCTAATCATTAATTTATCAATCTTAATTACTTAATTCATTAATCCTTAATTATTAATTAATAAAACTTTATTAATTAATCAATTCTTAATTACCCATTTATTTATCTCTGATTGCTTAATTAATGCTTAATCACAACTTAATTAATTAATCACTAATTACAACTTAATTTCTTAATTAATTAATCACTTAACCTTGCTTAACCCATCTTTAATTAAAACTTAAAATAAATTCTTAACTTAAATTAACATTTAATAAATCTCTTATTACTCAAAATAGTTTTAAAGATAATTAAATTTAGTCTTAACTTGGTTAAACTTAAACTTGATAACCTATGATTTTTAATCCGAGGTAAACCCAAAGTTTACTCGAGCATATAACCGAGTAACTCAGGATATCCACTCAACTTCGAGACAAACACCAGAATCTTCGAGTACGCCCCGATAATCACCTTTCTTCCCCAAAAACAAACAACGCTGCCAAACCCAAACGTGTACACGTGCACGATCAAACTGGTCATCTCCGACCATCACCAACGCTTTCGACATGTCACTGATGACTTCGCCAACGATCTCAATAAACCAGATCGTCGAAATTATCAAGAAATCGAAATCGAGCTAATTGATAGAAAAACTGGAACCAAACGTGATCGGAAATCCACCAATCGCCGATGATCTCGTCCACGATCATCCACGCCTTCATCATCCAAGCTTCACCTCGGTCTCCAGCTTTGATTCCTCCACTTGCGGTGAAGTCCAATCAACCCCTGACATCACAGCGAACTCAAACACATCGGCGACTCAACCATCTCACAAAACCCTAAAATCATTCCGCTTGACCATCATGATTGATGAAAATTTTTTGCGAGTATTTTTCCTGGAATCACCAACATCCAAGCTAACTTCACCCACGATCTCGAGGCCCAATCATCCCCCGATCACCAGAATTTGACAGAAAACCCATCACAGTTCAACCACGAATTTCTCACTCGAAACGAAACTAAAAATCATGATTTTCCTCTTAAAAATCCTAGTTTTCAAAGACTATTCAGATTATATGAGTGAATTCAAGAATCAAAATGTTTGAATTTAACATGTTTTAGATACTCCACTGTATTCTTTGATTTTCCAGATTATATTCAAACTTATTATACTTAAAAATAATTTTAAACCTTAGCTTATGTTTAAACAAACATAATTTGTTTGAATCCCTAAGCCTAACAGAGATTAGATGAGAAGAATTGGAATTTAAATCTAAATTTTAAACTGTGAAACTTAAACAGAGATGATCACTGATATACCCAGACATGCACACAGTTTCTATACTCATATATACATATATTCATATTCACAACATCATGCATATATATATTCAACATGCATCACAATTTTACTTTAAACATCTATCACATAAATCTAATTAAAAACTGTTTAAACTTAATTTACTCACAGTTTTTAAAAGATGAACAGAGCTAACATAGATATATATATCATGCACATTTCAATTATTCAGACATCTAATTCATCATCATGCAAACAATATATATATCAACATTGATGATTTATTTAAGCAACCAGATTTAAGACAAAACAAGTTGGGTTTACTCACCTTTAAAATGTTGAACAGAGAATGGTTTGGAAAAATCTGGAAATTTGATTTAAACTATGAAAATCTGGAACTTGATTCTTGAATTTAATCAGATCTTCTTTAAGTTGAATTGAATCTTGAATCCTATGTTGCTTCAGTTTTGAAAGTTTGAAAGAGTTGTTAAGTTTTGATTTTATTCTCTGGTTTGTTTTCAGGTTTGGTTTGGAATATATGAAAGAAAAGAAATGAGAAGAGAAGCCTGGTTATTTTCTCTTATACATTTTTATACGATTTCCAAATTAAAAGAATTTTGTGAGATGCCACTTGTTATCATAGCTTACATGTGTTTATTTGTAACGACCCAGAATTTTTGATAATTAAAATTTGAATATTTAATTGATTTTTAATATTAATAAATGAATTTAAGAAGTCGAATAATTTATTTTTCGAATATTGGATTTAATTTGATAATTAAATCGATAAATTAATAATTGAAGTTCCAGAGATAATTGAAAATCGAGCTTAAAATGATTGAAATTGATTTGTAAAATTTTATTTAATCATACTGGAGTTATAGAAAGGTTATAGAACTTTCAGAATCGAATTTGGAGTTAGTTTGTGAAAATCGATTATTTTAATATTTAATTATCGACTGAAAAATAGCCAATTTTCGGACAGTCTCAGAATTGAACGAGACCAGTTCCATTGGATCCGTAATAGTTAGTTATTATCGGATTTCAATTTTCGTATCCATCGGAGTTGTCGTTTGACCGTGGCAGCTCGAAACGCATCGATATCGTTTTAATTTTAAATCGTCGAGTTAAAATAGTCATTTTTCAGACGGTCTCGGATTTCGACGAAACCAGTTTCATCGGATCCGTAATGTAATATTATTGTAAGATTTCAAATTTCGTAATTTTTGGATTTACCATTTGGCCGGTATGAACCAAAACGCCTTGAAATCGATTTAAATCGATTAAATTTAAATTGATCGTTTAATTTCATATCTCGCACAGATGTCCGAATTAGCTTCCGAAACCTGTTCCATTGCGTTCGGAACGCGGGTTAAACCCTAGAAACGTCAGCCGGCACGCTCGAATCGGAGTTCGGAAAATTTCGATGAATAGTAAGTTGGGCAGTTTTCTATAAAAGCCCTTTCTCCCTTCATTTTGCAAAGAGACTAAACCCTAGGGTTCTAAAGCAGTAGCCGCCACCTCCTTGTCAATGGCCAGGAATGTTCAGTTTTCTCCCCTCAATAACTCCCAATCCACGCATCTATTTGAAAGAATGTCAACTAGGAAAACGTAGGGGATTGCGAGAACTTCAAATCCATACGGTGGGTCGACGAATCATCGACCATAGGCGGAGTTTTTTGGCCGCGTTCGTGCTCGGTTCTTGCACGTTTTTCGAATGCTAGGGACCACCGAGCTTCGAGATATCTGGGGCGAAGGTGGAGGTGGCTAAGGTGGTTCGTATGGCGGTGGAGTGATGGGCTCTCGACGATCGTAGTGGTAGCGTGCGTTAGGGTTTAGGGCGGCGTGGTGGGTTGCGTTCGAACCTGGGAAGTATCGTGAGTAGGGAAGAAGAATTAACACGCGGCCAAGATTTGGGGGTAGCAGATCCAACGGCTGATGATGAATGTAGGTTTAAAATTTTGAAAGAAAATGTAAATTAGATTTTATTAAAATTTGTAATGTTTAAAATACAATATCTCTTTCGTACGAGGTCAGAAAATTACGAAACCAGAAGCGTTGGAATCGCAGCGACGCGCTCTACGCTGCAGCGTAGATCTGGGCGTGTTTGGAATCAGTGAAATTTTTGAGTAAAATTAAACGGCCGTTTAATTTTATTCGAAATAAACGCTGAAATCGGAATTTAAAATCACGGTGAGATCTTCTCACTCAATTGAATGTGGAATTATTTACAGTTATTGATTGATGATTGACTGTTTGGATGTGCTATTAGATATTATAGGATATATATCTATATATAGCAATATATACATATTGGCATATGTATATATTGGATTGATGATTTCCCGCCTCGTATAGCGGATGAGACCCTATTGCGCCGTTAGTAAGCGGATTTTTATAAAAACCCATATACCGCGATAATTCCGTACTGGAGCGGAATTGGTATTGTGCTAACATCTGTGGATGCAGGGAAACAGGTTGGAGGGATCCAACTGGATTCCTCACCGTATTGATTATTTATAGATATTTTGATATATTCTGTTATCATATTGATATATGATATTGACTGTTGTGATGGACTGATTGGTGTTGTTGCATCATCGGATTCAGTTTTAAAATGTAAAAATAACGACTTTTATATTATAAAAGATTTTAAAGTGATTTTTGAAAAGTAGACGTTTATCGAATTTTTGAATTGATTTATTTCAGAAACATAAACGTCTAGAATTTTAAAGTTATAAGAGTTAAGATTTTTGGTGAAATATAACCAAAGTGTGATTTTTGAAATGGAAGTTGATTTAATTGTAAAATGGGTTAAATTGAGATTTTTAAAGTATTATAAAAGATGTACAGAAAAATTGATATATTTATCAATTGAAATTTTTGGAATTTTAAAACGAATTTTTATAAGTGTTGAAAAAAAGTATAAAAGGATTTCATAAGTGAATGAAATTAATAGATTTATAACTTGAAGTTATAAAGTGAATAGATGTTGTAGAATAAACGATTTATAAGTAATTTACTTATAAATTAGATTTTTGCACTTAATTGGGATATAAATAGAAATTGCTAAATGAAATGATTTCATAAGTTGAAATTGTTATGAAGTATAAATGTGATTTATAAACGTTGTTTATAAATCTGGAATCACTTATTTTGATAAGTAATTTTAGAAGTTAATAAGAGGAGAATTTTATAAATCGAAGTTGTTAGAAAATATAAAGGTGAATTTATAAACATTGTTTTATGAATTCAAAATCAATCAAATTTGATGAATGTAATATATAAGTTATTAAGGGAATTTTATCCACGATTTTGGATAAGTGGATAATTTTTGGAATAAAACGTGTAGAAAAGATTGAAATGTAATTATTGAAGTATATTCACGATTTTGGATAGTGAATATATCGTTAAGTAAAATGGATAGTTTTGAAGAAGTGATATTAAAAATGAAGTTAAACATTTTAAAGATGTTTTAAAAATGTATTATAAATCGAAAGCAGAGATTTCCGTAGTTCTTGTTGAAATAGACGTTTTCGAGAAATTTAAGGAAATGGCGGACTATAACACTGTTGTTATAGTAAATGATTTCCGAAAGGAAATGTTTTGATGTAGTATTGGGATTTATATATCTATTTTAATTTCGAATCTCTATACTAGTGATTTTGAGTCGTCGTAACGATGTTTTACGCAACATTCGTTTTGACTCAAATAGATGTTAAAATGTATGATTTCCTTAAAGAATGAATATATACTTAATATTGATTTAAGTATATCGAATATTTTCAAATATTGAAAATAAATGATTTGGGAATTACTTATTATTATTAAATAAGTATGGAAATGCTTTTCCAAAATGAAATGAAACGTTTTTGAGAATTTATCTTCTTAAAGATAAATCAAAATTGAATATTGAAATCGATTTGAAAAATCGAATATCAGTAGATATTCGATAAGTATAAATTCACTATGGAATTTATAAAAAGAAATGGGAATTCGTTTTAAAAATAAATATTGATTTATTTTTAAAGTGTGGAAATTTTATATCTAGTAAGATATTTTTGAAGATGAAATAATTTGGGAAATTATTTGGAATCTGATGATGTTGCGCATCTTTATTGATAGTTAAATAACCGACTATCAATAATTACCCTGAATGGTATTGGTTGTGAATTGGATGAATTTGAATGCCACACTTGTTTTTAAATAATCGCTCACTATTCGGGTTAGCCGGGAAAGGACCATGGGGTCGTATAACCCATTCCGAATATGTGATACGTCGTTATGAATTGCATTCGAAGACCGGTGTTGAAGACCGGATATTTTTGAAAACGGAAGGATTACCGTCGAGTTACTCTACATCGACTGATCTTCGATTTAGAGGTTTTATCACCCTTAGTGACGGGAAGTCCTGACGTGATTGAAAATTATCCGGATATGCAAGGGCTTCGTGAGAAGTGCCTTCGGTTCTGTTCGATCCCGGAACAGACTTGTATGGATTGTGTGTCTGACGTTACAATTTGAGATATAAAGCTGATTTCTTTCAAATACATTTCTGTTGGTGGCGGAGAATTTATTCTCTTAGCTTAACACCCTTCTCTGAGACGTACGAGCTCAGAGGTTATGTAGTTGAAATTTATCAGCGATATATCCCAATTTGGTAACGTGGCATACTGAGTGTTGCTGTGAAATGATCAGTGTTTGATCATTTGCGATATGATCATTTGTTTGATCTTATATCTTCGTGATCATAGGTTGATCATTTTTGTTGGACCCGAAGCAGGGCTTTTTGTAGAAAGCGTAGCTTTGTGGACGAGACTTCGTCGAGCCTCACACCCCGGAAATGGTCGAAACAGGACGAATGCAGCAAGGTTCTAGGGAGTAGCGCCCCTTAGTGTATGTCATTCCTTCTGGATAAAGGTGGTATCATGGTATGGAGCCCAGATACTTAACCTCTGTGGTTACTGCATTATTTTTTTCTATGTGGTTTGTTGCGAATCGGGGATCCTCGGGAAGATCGGTGACGATCGGGGGATGGCATACGCGTGTCAGTAGTTACCTATTTTTGCAGAGGTAACCCGGCCTTGTGTTGGCAGAGATCCGGTTAGGTTCTCGGGTCGTCTATTCCAGGGACGTACCCATCATGGATAGGAAGTTCCTTTGCCTGACCATTTGTTGGAAATCCAAAGAAACAATACGAGCCTTGTACGGTTTTAGTTGTAGAACCTGCCATCTAATATGGCAGCTATAGCAAGCATACTATAATGGTACCTATGCTGGCTAAGATTTATATTCTACTTTCGAAATGTTTTCTACACTATGCACTAATAATAATATCAAAAAGAATTTGATTTTGCGTAGTAAGCATCTTTGACTATCATAAGAAGAAATCTCCTCCAAGTCTGCGTTTGCATTGTGTGTGTGGCGGGAGGTCTTATGGTAGTTTCATTTTCCAAAAGCATTGCGAATTGACATTTAAGTTTTCCTGTTGTTTATTTTAAAGAATAACTGTTTTACGATCTCACACCAGTCACCATGACTGACTCGGAGTTTATTGTTCCCTTCTAAACTCTGGGTGCCCACCAATTTCCACACGGGCAGCCTAGAGTTATATTATCAGGATATTCTGGATATTCTGGAGCTTTGGAAGCAAGCTGGATGACGAGACGTAGTATTTGTATCTGATAGTATTTATTCCGCTGTGTATTCTGTATGAGGACAAGTTATATAACTGTCCATTCTTGTACTGAGTTGTATATTGACTCTGATGATTGATGTATGTATAAAATGATATAGTTCTTTGTTTTAAAGACTAGTATTTATCTATTGTATATTGTTCCGCTGCGATATGTGAGATTCTGAATATTGTTTTCTGTTTCTGTATCTGATGTTATTCTGTTGTTGTTCTTTCTTCTCTTTTTCTTCTTTCTTCTTCTTCTGCCTTTTTCTTCTTTCTAAAACCCTCACTATTGGAGTTTCCGGCACTCGATTGCTCGACAGTCGATAAAGTGAGTATCGATGTCGAATTTTCGAAAGTCGAAAATTTCGGTATGTTACAAAGTGGTATCAGAGCATATGGTTAAGCGACAACCTTGCTCTGTTGGGTGTTACTCATTAGAGATAGAGTCAGTAGTACTCTAGAATGAGTTGAGTGTAATAATAGATATGAGTGCGTATTTGTTAGTTAATATAAAATTGTTTTATATTGTGATGATTGGTTTATTGAGTGGTATATGGATTCTGGTCGGTATTGTCCGTACAACTCTATCGATAGGGATCTCTAAACACTTATATAGAACAATTCGGCACAGTATTGTTTTAAATAGGGTAAATGAGATAATTTTGCCCAAAACTATTTTTGTATAGAAAATAAATGTTTTTCTATAAAGTACTATAGTATATGGTTGCATGGATGTTAGGAAGTAATAATAGTGAATTATCATCACTAAAATTTAATAAGAAATTGAAATTGTAACTCCAAAGTTAAGAAATAAAATCCATGTACAAATGAAATTTAAGAATGCAAATTTTAAATGTGATTTGTAATTTAAAACGGAATTCCAGAGGAGTTTTGGAAATGTTTTGAAAGAACTTGAAAATTTTGGAGATTTGGAAAGTTTAAATCTTTTTGGCTTGGAAGTGAATTTTAAAGGTTTTGAAAATTATTTTGGAGGAATGAGAAGCTCTAAACTCTTTTCGGTCGCTGGAAAATAATTCCGATGATGATCGCGACATCACCGGTGTTCATTTTCGGGTTTCCAAAAGAGGAATTGCTGCCAATTGTTTCAAATGGAAGTTGTTTTGAAAATTTGGGTTTTGTTTTGAAAATTCAAATGGATGATTTGAATTGTTTTCCAAAATGGTTTTGAAAAAGTTGGAAAAGACTCTGGAATTGAGTACTGAATTATGAAGTTGATAACTTGTAAAGTTTAAAGTTTAAATAAAAATCCATTTAACGAATGAAATTTTAAATATGAATTGAAAGCATAAGGAAACGAATTCATATATGAATAAAATGGTAAATATGAATTGTAAATGTGATTTATAAATGAAAATGGAATTCCAGATAGATATTGGAAAATTTAAAAAATTCATTAATGAAATGAATTTATAATATGAATGTATAGATGATTTTATAAATCAAGATGTAAATAAGTCGAAGACTTATGAAATATTTGGAATTTGATGGAAATGAGATTCAAATTGAAAATGAAAGAATGGTGAATGAGTAAATAAATTTGAATAAATGAAGTGAATAAGATTAAAACTGAATGTTGAAACCGAATTTGAATAAGTGAATTAGAATTGGAAATGGATTAGTAACTGAAACTAATTTAAAATGGTGCAGTATGAATGAAAGCTAATCAATAAAAATTCAATATTCAGAAATTGAACTGAATCCAATTAAATGTTGGAATTGAATTCAAATGGAATTGAAATGTGAAGATTGAACGAAATTGAATATGCAACTTCAATAGTAAGCTAAAAAGGTATAAGTAGTTTATATTGAAATTTTGTAATAGAATTTGCAAAATGGTTTGAATATATGCAACTAGATATTATGGCTAGTAGGATATACAGGTGTAAAGGAATTGGGATTTTAATTTAGAAGAGAATTTGAATTGCTCGACAAAAGGTAAGTATTTCAATTCGAATATGAGATTTGATGACTTATTTCTCTAGCCGCTTGGCTTTTTCTTTTTCTTTTTGAAATCTGAGAGTCCGTAGGGACGTTTTGTAGTCGTGCCGTATTAGCCGCGCAAAGGAGACGCTGGCGAAATTTTTCGAAAATTTCGAGTGTTAGAAAATTTTTGAGAAAATTTTGAGAGTTTAAAATTTGAATTTAAACTCGAATTTGAATTTTGAAGTTAAACAATGTTGTTTGGAACTTATAATTGAAGTTAGAAAGCTAGTTGAATGATAACGAATCTTTATTAGAAAGATTTGTTTTGAAAATTTGAGAAAACTATTGATTGTGAAAAATAGTAGACGAGTTAAGGACCTTTCTTCCTGACTTGTAATTTCGAGGACGAAATTCTTTTAAGGGGGGAAGTTTGTAACGACCCAGAATTTTTGATAATTAAAATTCGAATATTTAATTGATTTTTAATATTAATAAATGAATTTAAGAAGTCGAATAATTTATTTTTCGAATATTGGATTTAATTTGATAATTAAATCGATAAATTAATAATTGAAGTTCCAGAGATAATTGAAAATCGAGCTTAAAATGATTGAAATTGATTTGTAAAATTTTATTTAATCATACTGGAGTTATAGAAAGGTTATAGAACTTTCAGAATCGAATTTGGAGTTAGTTTGTGAAAATCGATTATTTTAATATTTAATTATCGACTGAAAAATAGCCAATTTTCGGACAGTCTCAGAATTGAACGAGACCAGTTCCATTGGATCCGTAATAGTTAGTTATTATCGGATTTCAATTTTCGTATCCATCGGAGTTGTCGTTTGACCGTGGCAGCTCGAAACGCATCGATATCGTTTTAATTTTAAATCGTCGAGTTAAAATAGTCATTTTTCAGACGGTCTCGGATTTCGACGAAACCAGTTTCATCGGATCCGTAATGTAATATTATTGTAAGATTTCAAATTTCGTAATTTTTGGATTTACCATTTGGCCGGTATGAACCAAAACGCCTTGAAATCGATTTAAATCGATTAAATTTAAATTGATCGTTTAATTTCATATCTCGCACAGATGTCCGAATTAGCTTCCGAAACCTGTTCCATTGCGTTCGGAACGCGGGTTAAACCCTAGAAACGTCAGCCGGCACGCTCGAATCGGAGTTCGGAAAATTTCGATGAATAGTAAGTTGGGCAGTTTTCTATAAAAGCCCTTTCTCCCTTCATTTTGCAAAGAGACTAAACCCTAGGGTTCTAAAGCAGTAGCCGCCACCTCCTTGTCAATGGCCAGGAATGTTCAGTTTTCTCCCCTCAATAACTCCCAATCCACGCATCTATTTGAAAGAATGTCAACTAGGAAAACGTAGGGGATTGCGAGAACTTCAAATCCATACGGTGGGTCGACGAATCATCGACCATAGGCGGAGTTTTTTGGCCGCGTTCGTGCTCGGTTCTTGCACGTTTTTCGAATGCTAGGGACCACCGAGCTTCGAGATATCTGGGGCGAAGGTGGAGGTGGCTAAGGTGGTTCGTATGGCGGTGGAGTGATGGGCTCTCGACGATCGTAGTGGTAGCGTGCGTTAGGGTTTAGGGCGGCGTGGTGGGTTGCGTTCGAACCTGGGAAGTATCGTGAGTAGGGAAGAAGAATTAACACGCGGCCAAGATTTGGGGGTAGCAGATCCAACGGCTGATGATGAATGTAGGTTTAAAATTTTGAAAGAAAATGTAAATTAGATTTTATTAAAATTTGTAATGTTTAAAATACAATATCTCTTTCGTACGAGGTCAGAAAATTACGAAACCAGAAGCGTTGGAATCGCAGCGACGCGCTCTACGCTGCAGCGTAGATCTGGGCGTGTTTGGAATCAGTGAAATTTTTGAGTAAAATTAAACGGCCGTTTAATTTTATTCGAAATAAACGCTGAAATCGGAATTTAAAATCACGGTGAGATCTTCTCACTCAATTGAATGTGGAATTATTTACAGTTATTGATTGATGATTGACTGTTTGGATGTGCTATTAGATATTATAGGATATATATCTATATATAGCAATATATACATATTGGCATATGTATATATTGGATTGATGATTTCCCGCCTCGTATAGCGGATGAGACCCTATTGCGCCGTTAGTAAGCGGATTTTTATAAAAACCCATATACCGCGATAATTCCGTACTGGAGCGGAATTGGTATTGTGCTAACATCTGTGGATGCAGGGAAACAGGTTGGAGGGATCCAACTGGATTCCTCACCGTATTGATTATTTATAGATATTTTGATATATTCTGTTATCATATTGATATATGATATTGACTGTTGTGATGGACTGATTGGTGTTGTTGCATCATCGGATTCAGTTTTAAAATGTAAAAATAACGACTTTTATATTATAAAAGATTTTAAAGTGATTTTTGAAAAGTAGACGTTTATCGAATTTTTGAATTGATTTATTTCAGAAACATAAACGTCTAGAATTTTAAAGTTATAAGAGTTAAGATTTTTGGTGAAATATAACCAAAGTGTGATTTTTGAAATGGAAGTTGATTTAATTGTAAAATGGGTTAAATTGAGATTTTTAAAGTATTATAAAAGATGTACAGAAAAATTGATATATTTATCAATTGAAATTTTTGGAATTTTAAAACGAATTTTTATAAGTGTTGAAAAAAAGTATAAAAGGATTTCATAAGTGAATGAAATTAATAGATTTATAACGTGAAGTTATAAAGTGAATAGATGTTGTAGAATAAACGATTTATAAGTAATTTACTTATAAATTAGATTTTTGCACTTAATTGGGATATAAATAGAAATTGCTAAATGAAATGATTTCATAAGTTGAAATTGTTATGAAGTATAAATGTGATTTATAAACGTTGTTTATAAATCTGGAATCACTTATTTTGATAAGTAATTTTAGAAGTTAATAAGAGGAGAATTTTATAAATCGAAGTTGTTAGAAAATATAAAGGTGAATTTATAAACATTGTTTTATGAATTCAAAATCAATCAAATTTGATGAATGTAATATATAAGTTATTAAGGGAATTTTATCCACGATTTTGGATAAGTGGATAATTTTTGGAATAAAACGTGTAGAAAAGATTGAAATGTAATTATTGAAGTATATTCACGATTTTGGATAGTGAATATATCGTTAAGTAAAATGGATAGTTTTGAAGAAGTGATATTAAAAATGAAGTTAAACATTTTAAAGATGTTTTAAAAATGTATTATAAATCGAAAGCAGAGATTTCCGTAGTTCTTGTTGAAATAGACGTTTTCGAGAAATTTAAGGAAATGGCGGACTATAACACTGTTGTTATAGTAAATGATTTCCGAAAGGAAATGTTTTGATGTAGTATTGGGATTTATATATCTATTTTAATTTCGAATCTCTATACTAGTGATTTTGAGTCGTCGTAACGATGTTTTACGCAACATTCGTTTTGACTCAAATAGATGTTAAAATGTATGATTTCCTTAAAGAATGAATATATACTTAATATTGATTTAAGTATATCGAATATTTTCAAATATTGAAAATAAATGATTTGGGAATTACTTATTATTATTAAATAAGTATGGAAATGCTTTTCCAAAATGAAATGAAACGTTTTTGAGAATTTATCTTCTTAAAGATAAATCAAAATTGAATATTGAAATCGATTTGAAAAATCGAATATCAGTAGATATTCGATAAGTATAAATTCACTATGGAATTTATAAAAAGAAATGGGAATTCGTTTTAAAAATAAATATTGATTTATTTTTAAAGTGTGGAAATTTTATATCTAGTAAGATATTTTTGAAGATGAAATAATTTGGGAAATTATTTGGAATCTGATGATGTTGCGCATCTTTATTGATAGTTAAATAACCGACTATCAATAATTACCCTGAATGGTATTGGTTGTGAATTGGATGAATTTGAATGCCACACTTGTTTTTAAATAATCGCTCACTATTCGGGTTAGCCGGGAAAGGACCATGGGGTCGTATAACCCATTCCGAATATGTGATACGTCGTTATGAATTGCATTCGAAGACCGGTGTTGAAGACCGGATATTTTTGAAAACGGAAGGATTACCGTCGAGTTACTCTACATCGACTGATCTTCGATTTAGAGGTTTTATCACCCTTAGTGACGGGAAGTCCTGACGTGATTGAAAATTATCCGGATATGCAAGGGCTTCGTGAGAAGTGCCTTCGGTTCTGTTCGATCCCGGAACAGACTTGTATGGATTGTGTGTCTGACGTTACAATTTGAGATATAAAGCTGATTTCTTTCAAATACATTTCTGTTGGTGGCGGAGAATTTATTCTCTTAGCTTAACACCCTTCTCTGAGACGTACGAGCTCAGAGGTTATGTAGTTGAAATTTATCAGCGATATATCCCAATTTGGTAACGTGGCATACTGAGTGTTGCTGTGAAATGATCAGTGTTTGATCATTTGCGATATGATCATTTGTTTGATCTTATATCTTCGTGATCATAGGTTGATCATTTTTGTTGGACCCGAAGCAGGGCTTTTTGTAGAAAGCGTAGCTTTGTGGACGAGACTTCGTCGAGCCTCACACCCCGGAAATGGTCGAAACAGGACGAATGCAGCAAGGTTCTAGGGAGTAGCGCCCCTTAGTGTATGTCATTCCTTCTGGATAAAGGTGGTATCATGGTATGGAGCCCAGATACTTAACCTCTGTGGTTACTGCATTATTTTTTTCTATGTGGTTTGTTGCGAATCGGGGATCCTCGGGAAGATCGGTGACGATCGGGGGATGGCATACGCGTGTCAGTAGTTACCTATTTTTGCAGAGGTAACCCGGCCTTGTGTTGGCAGAGATCCGGTTAGGTTCTCGGGTCGTCTATTCCAGGGACGTACCCATCGTGGATAGGAAGTTCCTTTGCCTGACCATTTGTTGGAAATCCAAAGAAACAATACGAGCCTTGTACGGTTTTAGTTGTAGAACCTGCCATCTAATATGGCAGCTATAGCAAGCATACTATAATGGTACCTATGCTGGCTAAGATTTATATTCTACTTTCGAAATGTTTTCTACACTATGCACTAATAATAATATCAAAAAGAATTTGATTTTGCGTAGTAAGCATCTTTGACTATCATAAGAAGAAATCTCCTCCAAGTCTGCGTTTGCATTGTGTGTGTGGCGGGAGGTCTTATGGTAGTTTCATTTTCCAAAAGCATTGCGAATTGACATTTAAGTTTTCCTGTTGTTTATTTTAAAGAATAACTGTTTTACGATCTCACACCAGTCACCATGACTGACTCGGAGTTTATTGTTCCCTTCTAAACTCTGGGTGCCCACCAATTTCCACACGGGCAGCCTAGAGTTATATTATCAGGATATTCTGGATATTCTGGAGCTTTGGAAGCAAGCTGGATGACGAGACGTAGTATTTGTATCTGATAGTATTTATTCCGCTGTGTATTCTGTATGAGGACAAGTTATATAACTGTCCATTCTTGTACTGAGTTGTATATTGACTCTGATGATTGATGTATGTATAAAATGATATAGTTCTTTGTTTTAAAGACTAGTATTTATCTATTGTATATTGTTCCGCTGCGATATGTGAGATTCTGAATATTGTTTTCTGTTTCTGTATCTGATGTTATTCTGTTGTTGTTCTTTCTTCTCTTTTTCTTCTTTCTTCTTCTTCTGCCTTTTTCTTCTTTCTAAAACCCTCACTATTGGAGTTTCCGGCACTCGATTGCTCGACAGTCGATAAAGTGAGTATCGATGTCGAATTTTCGAAAGTCGAAAATTTCGGTATGTTACATTATTTCTCATATTCATAGTTTTCCAAATGTCATTTGTTATTTAAATTGTGTTTAAGTCCTTGTTTAAATTAATATTTTTATAACTTGTTTTAAACCCTTACTTAAATTTTATTAAATTTTTATACTTAACCTCTTTCATTTTATTAACTTATGAATCATGTTTTCTTAAATAGCTTTTGAAAATCATCATGTTGAACTCAAAACAATAGCTTCCTAATCATAATATAAATATATATACACTTGTATATATGTATAAGTACACACTTAAAATTCCCAATATTATAAAGTTTGCATATGTCTATTTTCAAATTTGTAATAATAATTCTATTTAATATATATATATATATATATATATACACACACAACACATTATTATTATTGGTTTGAAATTAACAATTTTTGCCAAATTTTTAAATAATTTACTGGAGATTATCACATCTAAATTTGTTCAATTTATAAATCAGTATTTTTTTAAAAGTTAAATCAGATAATTATCCAATTATCTGATGCCCGAAAATCCGGGATATCACAAAAAATGGTGGAAGGTGGTGCAGCAGTTCACAGTTGGTCGTGGTGGTGGCGGTGTTGGTTTGATGTTTGCAAACCTAATTTTGTCACGGCTTAGAAAATTGTTTCGTTCGTCACCATCGTTTGATCGAGTGATGCGTGATTGTGGGTGATGGTAGAGGGAGTGTGGGCGAAGGCTTGGCCGGAGGTCCAGATTTTTTGGTGGTCGGAATGAGGAGAACGAGGTGATTCCCAGGTTTGGGTGATGTTTTATGTTGGTGTTTCCAAGTTTGACATTGAGCTCGAATTGAATTCTAAGGCGATGGCGGGGATTTTGATGGTCGGAGATTCACGCGATGGTTTTTGGCGACGTGTTCGACAACGTAGCGATGCTGGAAGATCGCCAGAGGTGATGTGCATGTGCGCAAGTTCAAGTCTGGTACCCAAGTGTTGTATTGCCTGGGTATTCGCCTGTAAGTAACGAGATTTTTCTCGCGTGTGACTCGAGTAATTCGAGCTGGTTACTCGAAGTAAACGCATGTAGACTCGGGTCAGAGTCTTGTTCCAGGCTTTGATGTCTGAACTGATCTCTGTTTTGAAAAATTTAAGACTAAATTTAAATTTTAAATCAAAGTTTTTAAAACTGAGTTTAAATCAAAATGTAAATATAATTCAAGTTGAATTGAAATTTAGTTTGAAGATAAATAAAAGTTTTAAATTCCATTTGTTTTAATAATTTAAAGTAATTAAAGGTAGTGGACAAATTGGGATTTAAAATAGAATTGAATTTGAAAATAAAGTTTAAACAAGTTAAATTTTAAACCTGGAACTAATTTTAAATCAGATTTTAAAATTTTGAGATTTAATTAAGTTTTATCACTTAAGTGTGGCAATAAATTAAATATGTTAGAGTTAAGAAAAAAGAATTGATTTTTAAACTCTTTAAAAATTTCTTTGGTAATCAATGATTATTCTACCATGTAAATTTAAAATGTTAAGGAAATTTGTTTTAAACTTTATTAAAAGTAAATAAGGATTTATTTCAAATTTTAAATCTAAAATGGGAATAAAAAAAGAAAATTTGAAACAATATTTCAATATATGGTAATAATCATTTAAATCATAAATATGAATGTGTTATTTAAAAAAATATGAAGATTTATGATTTAGAATTCATTAATGAATGAATTCCTAATGGTTAATTAATTTATAATAAAAAATGGTTAATATAAGAATTTTCTTTAAAAAGGTGATTAAAGAAATTTAATAGTTAATGAAATCATTAGCTTAGATTATTTGAATAATTAATTCAAGTTAAAATTTCTTAAGTATAATTCAGAATAAACTTGATAATTTTGGAAATAAAATTACTTAGAGAAGTAATGAATGGATAATTACTGAATGTAGTTAATTGAAGGATGATTTGAAATTGGAGTAAATTATTTGTTAATAAATTAAAGGATTAATTAATAATGGTGATTAATTAAGATTAATTTGATAATTAAAGATTAATTGATTCATTAATTAAGAATGATTAGTTAATAGTTAAGGGTTAACTAATAAATTTGAAAGGAGGATTTATTTCAAATAATTTGTGATTAACTGATGATAATTAACCCGGATTAATAATTGACACATTTGATTTAAATGAATTAGTTGATTAATCAATTTACTTGTGAATGTTTGGACTTGAATGAATGATTGAATTGTTTGATATTCTGATCTGTGATGCTATGTGATATATATTCTGATTTGTGTGTGATCTGTACTGTAGTTATTTATCTGGGATGAATGTAAATTATTATATGTAACTTATATATCTGTGATCTGTGATCTGTGAATGAAAGATAAGCGTTATAATTTATACCGCTTATCAACTATATTTCTGTATTCTGATCTGTGATGATTGAATGATGTTGCACTACTATGTAAAATCCCTAGACTACACCATACACACACACAAATATGGATTTCACGTGGAAATCAGTTAAGTCGTAGATTTTTGACAATTTTAAAGATTGAATTCTTGAATCCACATAGTTTTGGAAATTGTAATTTAAGAGCTTTGCAAATGAGTTTCAAATGTAAAAGTTATTTTAAATAACTTAATAAAATTTGAAATTTAAATAATTTGATTTAAATTTGAATTCAATACTTGAAATTGAATTCAGTGATTTGGAAAACTAATTGTTTTCACCTGATAAAAGCTCTTATATAAGAAATGGATTTCCAATTTGAATTAAAGGAATTTCAAGTTTGAATTGAAGATGGTTTTCCAAATTATGAATAAATCTTTGAAAACGTGTTTTTGAAAACTATCAGTTAAATCTTTGTTTTCAAGATTTAATGAGTTAATCCAATTGAAATGGAAATTGGTTTGGAAAATCTGTGAATGAATCTTTGTGAAACTGGGTGAACTTTGTGAATTAAATCTTTTGTTTAAAAGATTAAAGTGTGGAAATTATTTAAACCATTGAAGGTTGTTAAAATGAATCTTTTTGTTTAAAGATTTGAAAATGGTAATTTGTTAAACCATTTGGAAAAGAAAAGTTTGGATAATAGGTTGTGACTTAATTGAAATTCCATTATCCATATGTTTTTAAATATCGCGCTCATTATTCGGTTTAGTCGGGAGAGGACCTTTGTGTCACATAACCCATTCCAAATAATGATACGTCGTATATGGATTGCAATTGAAGACCGGTGTTGAAGACCGGGTATTTGCGAGAACGATAGGATAACCTATCGATTGTCTCTGCACCGAGTCGCGCCGGTATAGAGATTTCCTAAGTGATGGGAAATCCGATCGGGATTGTGAATACCCGGATTGCAAGGGCTTCTTCGAAAGTGCCTTCGGTTCTGTTCGAACCCCGAACAGACTTGTATGGTTACATGTCTGACATTACATTTTGAGATATAAAGCTGATTTCTTTCAAATACATTTCTGTTTGGTGGCGGAGAATTTATTCTCTTAGCTTAACACCCTTCTCTGAGACGTACGAGCTTAGAGGTTATGTAGTTGAAGGTTACCAGCGATATACTCCCAATTTGGTAATGTGGCATGCTGAGTGTTGCTGTGTGTTGATCATTTGCTGATCATTTGTTGATCAAAGCATGGCTTTGTGAAAAAGCGTAGCTTTGTGGCGAGACCTCTTCGTACCTCATAACCCGGAAATGGTCGAAATAGGAATGATGCGGCAAGGTTATGAGGGTCGCTCCCTTTAGGGTATGTCATTTCCTTCTGGAAAGGGTGGTATTGGGTATGGAGCCCTGGTATTTAACTTATGTGGATACTCCAATCTCATTTACTGTGTGATTGTTGTTTGATCGAGGCGCCTCGGATAAAGGTCCCAAAGGACCGGGGGGTGGCATATTCATGTAGTAGTTACCTGGTGTCAGTGGTAACCCGACCTTATGTTGGCAGAGAGCTAGTTCAGTTTTGGAGATCATGACTGACATTGTGGTTCGAGCTTGATGTTGGAGTTATTGGACTTATTCTCTTTCGAGGATCATTTGGAGTTATCACTTCTCTTATTTCCGCTGTAGCATTATTTATCTCTGATATTGTTGTATCATATTGATATCATTGTTGTATATCATACTGGATATTGTATTCATTGGAATTGTATATGATATCATCTATTTCTTTATTCCGCTGTGTTGTTATACTTAATGGTGTTATAAGCTCCTGTGAACCAGATTCAGCGTTTGAATCTGCGGCATTTTGAGTACAAGTGAAGTACGGTTGCCAATTTTCGAAGGCCGAGTTCAGGATCGCTACACCTACAGTTACAAGTGATTCCGCTGGGATAGCGGCATAACCACTTTGTAACTGCGATCCATGGGGGAATGGGCTTTCCATATCTGTTTTAATGTTTTAAAGTATTTCCACTGGGTGTTGAAACAGGTCTACTAAGTACTTGGAGAATTCTAGCCTTGCGCCTGATCAACGTATGGCTAGAGTCTGCAAGAACGAGGATAAACTTGTTAAGGCACCGAGTTATAAAAGTATTTTGATAAAGTATTATATAAATATAAAGGATATTTTGGTCAATTTTCTTTTTCTTTTCTAAATGCCTTTAAAATGTTTAAAATATTGTTTATTTTTGTACAACTTGGTTTAATAGTTAATTATCAATGTTGTAAATATTGTGAGAAGTTATTAATTTAATAAAACATATTTAAAGTTAATGGTTATTGATTTATAAATAATGTTTGAAAAGTATTTTAGATTTAAAACTAATAAAATTTGTAAATAATGAATTTAAGGTTTTCAATAACCCCTTTTAAAAATAAGTATGATGTAAATAAATATTTTCAAATAGTTACATATATTTATAAAGATGTTATTTAAGATTTTAAATGGTGTTTATAAATGAAGTAAGAAATTTTACAGATGAATTTTGTAAAGTGTTAAAGATAATTGATTTTCAAATGAAGTTTTCAAATGAATATTTCAAGTAATATTTATGTAAGTTTCTTTGAATGTATAATTTTAAAGATATTAAATGATTCGGGAATTTATTATAGTAATATGCTTGAAAAGATAAAGTGGAATTGCTATTTTGAAGTATGGTTTGAAACAATTACTTGATTTTGAAGTACTAATAGTTGTATGTGATATATTTGTTTGATAGTAAGTGAAATTTTATAAATATTGATTTCAAAATAGGATTTATAAATAAAATGAATTTAATTGAAAATTTGAGAACTTAAATTTCGAGATTTTTACATTGTTTTCAAAGGATTTTGGAATATAATACTAAGTATTATTTGGAAGTATTTTGGGATAAATGTTCTCAAACGTGATTTGAAAGAAATGTTTTAAAGGAACCTTTAAAAGGAAATAAGTTCTATACTCCCCTCTCTGTCGCTGGAAAATAATTCGAGGATGAGTGCACGCATCATCGACGTTCATTTTCGAGTTTCAAAGTGGGAAAGCCGCTGTAGTAGTTTTATTGCATATTGGTTTTGATAAACAAATCCTAATTTTTGCATTTCTAAATATGATTTGATATATAATAGATATGAGTGTGTGTGTGTGTATTATTTCATATGATTTGAAATGAACCCGACATTTAGTTCTTTAAGTTTCCATAAATTAGAGATTTCAATTATTGTAATGAAGGAAATCTTGACTATATTAATAATTGGAAACTTCTAAATTGAAATTAAGGAATTGGATACTAAGTGATTAAAGAAATATATAAGAAATTGAAAATAACTTGCAAATATGAAAATTTTAGAAGATATAATTATCGAACATTTTGTTAACTGAAGTGAATAATATAAACTTGTGTAACATTCAAATTCATTCTATAAAACATATATATAGCTTAACAAAATGTTAAAAGTTGAAAATATTAAATAGGAATATGTAATAGAATATTATACAAGTAAAACTTAAGTAATGGAAGTGTTCGATGGAATTATTTCTATAAATAAATTTTTTGATGTATAATAAATATTTTAAACGTAAGTTAACATTGTGAAATGCTTGTAATTAAATTAAATAGTAAAGTGGTAAATACAGTTTAGGTAATTAATGATTATAAACTCAAGAAAATGACTGAAATGATTTACTGATGAATATTAATGTTAAATGGATATCAAACATTATAAGTAAATAAATGTGAATTAAACTGCAATGAAAAGTATGTAATACTTAAATAATGAATTCATTGATTATTTTAGATATTGAATGTGAAATAATTTATGTAAGTACATGAAAAAGACGTTGTATGAATGAATGAAAATAAATAAAAGATAAGTGAGGTAAATTGAAACCAATTGCATAAACTTAAATAATGTGTTGAAATTATTGGTTGTTTTGGCTTATGGGATGTTTAGAAAGGATACTTCTAATTATTTAAGATTGTATGGATAATCTATTGAGCAATTATACAAGGCTGTTGAGCGTAGGTGTGACGCCCCACCTCTATACCCACACTAGCCAAGGACATTATAGGGTAATGCCGTCAACTAGCATGAAGAATAAGACTGTTAAGGAGTGACCATCTGTGTAATTGCTTTGTGCGAGTACCGATATGTCAGATAATATGACTTGCATTTCATTTCAAGTGGAAATCCGACATATCAAATACAAACTCAAAGCTACTACACAGTGGCTATGTGGGCTTTGGAAACAAATATAGAAATAAGCATAACACAAATCAGTCACAGATATTCATATCACAAAGGCGAAAACAGATATGAATATAACACATAGAAGTGTACATCAAAGTAGTGGTCATACAAGGTCCACTACATCACAAAAGAATAGGTACAAGTGCAGACAAAAGAATAATTATACATCAAGGAGTCTCTATCTCGAATATATAAAAGCAAAAACTACTAATCTAAAGTAGTTAGACAAAAATCAGATGATGGTCCCAGATAAGAAGTCAAGTAGAAGCCCATGCAGTCAATTCCCCGATATTGCCCCGATATATCCCCGAAATATCCCGTAGCGGCCTTTTGGGGCAACGATATTCCTATAAAGCGGCCCAATATAGCGGATCCGCTATGATCCCCGATATTGCGGCAATAATCTGCTATATCCCCGATTTTGTTGCCCCGCTATATCCCCCTTTCCTATAAATAAGCAATTTTCTTGATGTCTTGCTTTATGTTTTATGGTAACTTCAAAGTTGATGTAACAATGATATACGCGGTTGGTTATTATAACTAGTTCTAACTTTTTAAGTGTCAACTTTGTTTATCTTTACTTTATTATAACTTTTTTTGCTTGGTGGGAAATAATAAGCAATACTTGTTCCTCTTTTTAACGTAGAATGTTCATCATTCCACTTGTAAAAGTCGTCCGCTATATCTTGCTATATCCCCGATATATCTCCGCTATAACTTTTCGCACCTCAAACGCTATGGAGCGGCAAGGCGCTTTAACTGCACAGGTAGAAGCACCTGAAATACCTTGGTCTGACCCGAGTATTATTTAAGAAGAAAATAATAAACAGACCAGTCTAGCTATAAATATCATATAAAATGAGATAGGATAAGAGATATGATAAAAATGTATGATAACAATAATGTCATACTATGACAAGTATACATCAGATAACAACAAAAATCATACAATATCTCAAATATTCTCAAACTCTAAAAAGAATGTCATATTCTTTAAATTATTCACCAAAACACAAATATTGACAAAACATATCAATGCCAATCGCAAAAATCGGTGAAACAAAATTCTAGAAATCATCAACTAGAAATCTAGAAATCACAAAAAGGGGAAGGCTTGTCACAAACGGGAGCATGAAAACTCACCAACACGTTTAATTAGATTTCTCATACGAATGAGGTAAAGGTTTGTATATACTAATAGATTGGAAAACGGTTTTAAAAGCGAGCTTTATATTAAAAATAACGTTGAAATCATTTTAATGAAAGAGTTTGAGTATTTACTACTAGTATAAAATCCTTTGTATTTTAAAGTGACAAATCACAGAAAAGATTGTAGAAACAATCAATCACCAAAAATTCACATTCGAAGACGTGAATCAAAACCATAGAAATCGATACCAAACCCATCAAATGGATATTCCCAAAAATCCAAAGAAGGAAGTCATCAAAGTCGATAATAAGTGATAACAACTAACCGGATCAACAAAAATCGATTAAAATTGGAAATCCACTAAAAAACAGCCAAAATAGGCAAACTGAATAGTTCCAGACGTCTGGTTGTTAATCCAGACGTTTGGATTTAGGTTCTGGAAATTCTCAGAAACCTTTCCAGACGTTTGGTAGACTTTCCCAGACGTCTGAAAACTAACCAGACGTCTGGTAGGTTTGGACCAGACGTCTGGTCCGAATTTCTGCCTTTATTTTCTACGTTCTTATATTTTTTTCTCTAGAGACCTTAACCAGTCGTCTGGACTTGAGCAACCAGACGTCTAGTCACCTGGTCTGGGCAACAATTTGCCTAGGCCATGATGGCCATAACAATTCGGGAGCGATCGGGCGAGCAGTGAAGACTAGGGATTTATGCCAAGCGACAACCCAGCCTTATAGGCTCTTCGATACACCCCAAATATCATGTCTAAACATCCATAGTAGGATTTTCATAAAATTGGACTTCAAAACCAAAAAATGGAAAATCCACCAAATCAATTCAAATCAAAAGCAAATGAACATGAATAGATGTTAGGAATTCGTACCTAACAACAATGACAGTTATAGACATAGATGTGAGTTCAAAAACTCACCTTTAAACCCAAAGACAACGAATGAGAAGCTTAAAAACAAAGGAAAGATCAATTACTCTTTAACTTCAACTCTAGAAGCTCCAATCTAAGATCATAAGCAAATATTTCCTAAGTTAGGTTATAGGAAATTTCTGAAATTGGAGAGAGATTGAGAAGGAGAAGATGAAGAGGATGCTTACCTAAGCTTCTCTTTGATTTTAGAGCAAGAACTTGAATTTCCTAATCAAACTAAGGTTTAGGAATTTCTATTTCCCATTCTTTCCCCCATTTTTCTTTTGAGCTTGAGTCTTATGAAATGGAATGAATGAAGAGGAGTGGGGTGAAGTTAGTGTATTATGTTGGGTTAGCGGGCTGAAATCCAAACCCAAAGCCCAAAATAGAAAAATAGCAAAATTCCACTCAACTCCAAACATATCGATGTTTATACTCAAAAAAGTTGTAAACGCCACTTTGGACTCAATGGAAGTGGTCACGAGTCCCAATTCGACTGTTTACAAAAAGTAACATTTTGGACTTTAATCCGATTAATGATGCTATATTTAAATAAAACATTTAAATATACAATCATAAAAAATGCTGGTTGTTACAGACTCCTCTCCTTAAAGAAATTGCGTCCTCGCAATACTTAAGAAGAAAATAAAAAGTAACAACCATACTAAGGCATAACAACACAAAAGAAGAAATTTTGAAATGAGAAGTTCACCTTAAGGAGCACGAGAGAGTAAGTCCGGATGTGTTCGCTTAATGAATTCTCTGGATTCCCAAGAGCAATCCTTAGGATTTGAGGACCGTTGAACTTTCACAAGCGGAACATCCTTATTTCGAAGGCGTTAACCTCCAAAGCAATGATACGAGTAAGCTGTTGCTCATAAGTCAAATTTGGTGAAACTTCAATTTCTTCAATTACACCGGGCTCAAGAATAGAATCGGAATCCCTAAGGCATTTCCGTAGTTGAAAGGCGTGGAATACGTCATGAATAGCAGAAAACTGAGTCGGTAATAAAAAAGGTGATAAGCCATCGAACCAATACGTTCGGTGATGGGAAATGGACCAATATATTGAGGTGCTAATTTTCCCGATCGACTGAAACGCATAACACCCTTCATAGGTGAAACACGAATAAAATCTGGACCTAAAACCAGCTTCTCACCGGCTTCAAGCCAACACAAAGGAGATCGGCACGGCCTTCCGTAGAGTGCCTCGAAAGGAGCCATACCAATACTAGATTGGAAGCTATTATTATAGGAAAACTCAACAAGTGAAATATAATCTTCCCAACTTCCACCAAAACCAAGAACACATGCATGAAGAAGATCTTTAAGAGTTTGATTCACACGCTCGGTTTGTCCATCGGACTGAGGATGATAAGCGTTGCTAAAATTAAGCTTTGTTCCCAAAGCTTTTTGAAGACCTTTCTAAAATCCACTAGTAAATAATGGATCAAGATCGCTAACAATAGAAGTAGGAACTCCATGCAATTTAACAATTTATTTAACATAGAGTTTAGCCAAAAGAGGTACGGTCCGATTAGACCGAACTTGAAGAAAATGGGCGGATTTTGTAAGTCTATCTACTATCACCCATAGGCTATCATGACTCGAACGAGAACGGGGAAGACCGTCAATAAAGTCCATGGAAATTTGATCCCACTTACAAATTGGAATGTCCAAAGGTTGCAATAACCCACCGGGCCTTTGATGCTCGGCCTTTACGAGTTGGCAAGTCATGCAACTCGTAATAAATTTAGCAATATCAGATTTCATTCCATCCTAATAATAAAGTCGCTACTACTACCGGGATGAATGGTAAATTTAGAACGATGAGAATCTTTGACGCAGCGGATATTCACAAAACTTCGCAACCAACGGTGCAAAGCGATGGAACGATGAAAATGTAAATGAATCGATGGATTGATGGTACCAAAATGCCCAAATCCGTTGATCTCGTGAGATACCGGACTCTAGCTATCTCAAACACGTTGATCGCGCACGATACCGTGTTAAAAGATCTACGATTCTTCTACGTTGATCTTGCGCACAAGATTTCATGAATCGGCTTCAAAATCGTTGATTCGAGAGCACTCGAATAACCGAAGATAGAGAAAGGAGATCACACTCAACTTCCAATTTCAAAGTGGAACAAAGCACACAAACAAAAGTTTATTCAAAATCAATCTTAAATGATACAACTCACCCGCTATTTACAGGATTTTACAATACCCAGAATTCACGACCTAACAATAGCGACCTAACAAACGCGACCTACGACTTAACAAATGTAAGCGACATAAGAAACAAACGACCTAACATTCATGACTTAACAACATCAGATGACTTAACAACATAACAGGCACAAACGACTTACAACATAAAAGAAACGACTTAAGAAACCAAACAGGTTACAACACACGACATAAGAAATGCGGTATAACATCTTCAGCGACTTAGCGACCTATGCTTCCAGCGACATAAGGAAATTCTTCACGACATAGGAGACTTCAACGACCTATCATCAACGACCTATCTTCAACGACTTACGACTTCGAAGTGCTCATGACCTAGGCTGGAAACAATCAACGACCTATGGCATCTGGAGCTTCTCGCGACCTAGGCTGGAAACAATCGCGACCTAAGGGGATGAGCGACCCACGACTTAGGGTTTCACCGCGACTTAGGGCTTCCCCAAGATTCACTTCGCGACCTTGATTCACTTCGCGACCTTGGTACTGTCGTTAGCGATTTGAGGGGGTGGAGGAGGAGCGACCTAGGCTGGAGCTTTGAACTGTTTTGTTCTTGCAATCTAGGATTTCGCGATTCCTATCAGGTTGGGCTGCATCATCCTCCCCTGGTTGAGAAAAATTCATCCTCGAATTTAAAGGTTTTTCATTGAGTTGTTCATCTCCATAATAAGGTATAAGATGTTTAACATTAAACACGTCAGAAGTGTACACATCCTCCGGCAGCTTCAACCTATAAGCATTTTCATTGATCTGTTTCATAATCTTTACAGGACCAATCTTTCGATCTTTAAGTTTATTGTATGCTCCCACTGGAAGACGATCCTTCGTTAGTACAGCATATACTAAATCTCCTTCATTAAATTCAACATTTCTTTGCTTTAGATCCGCAGATCGTTTATACTTCTCATTCGTCTTCTCCAATCGTTCCTGAACGATTTTATGGCATTCTGTCAACCCATCAACAAAATCAGCAGCCCGCTTAACTGTCCCCTTCGGTTGTGGCACTATCGTTAAATCCAATGGCCCCTTTGGCAAGCTTGAATATACAATCTGAAATGGACTGAAACCCGTACTACGGTTGATAGCATGATTATGAGCAAACTCCGCTTGACATAACTTCACATCCCAACTCTTCAGATTATCCTTCACAAGACACCACAACAAATTTCCCAGGGATCTGTTCACAACTTCAGTCTGTCCATCTGTCTGTGGATGATAAGCACTACTGAATTTCAGCTTCGTTCCCACCATCTTCCACAAACTCAGCCAAAAATGACTCAGAAATCTGGTATCCCTGTCCGAAACTATAGATTCTGGTAAACCATGCAAGCGATAGATCTCTTTAAAGAACAACTATGCCACATGGACTGCATCTGCCGTCTTCTTACAAGCAACAAAATGTACCATCTTCGAGAAACGGTCCACCACAACATATATAGAGTCATTTCCCCGTTGAGTCCTCGGCAAGCCCAACACAAAATCCATGCTTACATCAACCCACGGTTTTGTAGGAACAGGTAAAGGCATATACAAACCCTCATTTGTAGCTGTCACTTTCAAAACTTGACAAACATGACATCTTCAAACAAACTTTTCAACTTCCCACTTCATCGAGGGCCAATAATAAGATTGAGAAATCAACTGTAATGTGCGATCCCGACCAACATGTCCTTCTTCATGCAACTCTTTTACAATTTTCATTCTCAAGCTGCAATCTGGTATGCACAATCGATTCCCCTTGAATAAGAATCCATCTACCAACACAAACTCATCAGTACTCCCATCCTTGACTTTCTCCATAATCTTCGCAAAGTAAGGATCTTCCTCAAACAACTCTGGCAATAGTTCAAATCCTGTCACTTCAACCTTCATCGTTGTCAACAAATGATTCCTCCTGCTCAGGGCATCAGCTACATGATTCGTCACCCCTGATTTGTGCTTTACAACAAAAGTAAACTGTTGCAAGTATGCGATCCATATCATTTTGGATCAAAGTTCGAAAAGTGTTTGAATTTTTGAAGATTTGTTTGAAGTTCAATCATGCCACCGAGACGAGTTCAACGTCATCGCAATGTTGATGCTTTGTATGGAAGAGAAGAGGCCGAACAAATGGAGCAACGAATTAGTGATAAATTTAATGAGAAGTTTGATGAGGGAATTGGTCGATTAGAGAGAATGATGCTTGAAATGAATCAAAGTAGAAGAAGGGTTTCACCTGAATTGAGCCATGGGGGAAATAGAGTTTCACCACATTTAGATCGAGAGAGAAGAGAAGATCATGATTGTAGAAATGTTGACGATCGTGATAGGAATGTTGATGATCGAAATCGGAGAGATGTGGATGATCGTGATCGGAGGAATGTAGATCGAAGGGATGTTGGTGGTAGGAATGGTGGTGGTAGAGATATTGGTAGTCATGATCGACATTGATATGCATCAGATTTTGATGAGGAGTTTGATGGTGGTAGTGTTCATGGTCGAAATCAAAGCCAAGGAAGAAATCATTCACAGTATGATCACAAATGGGAGTCCGGAATGAAAATTGAAATTCCAGAGTTTAAGGGTGGTATGCAGGCTGAAGAATTTCTAGATTGGTTATCTAATGTTGAAGAGATCTTTGATTTCAAGGACGTTCCGGAAGATCGTCGAGTGAAGTTGGTTGCTACTAGGTTGAGAGGGAGAGCTATGGCGTGGTGGCAGCAAACCAAACTTACACGAGAACGGATGGGGAAGTCGAAGATTGTTGCTTGGGAGAAAATGAAGAAGATGATGAAGGCTACATTCTTGCCTTACAATTATCAATCACTCATGTATCAGAGGTTGCAGAATCTGAGGCAAGGGACGAAGACTGTTAATGATTATGCTGATGAGTTTTATCAACTGATTGCTCGAAATGACATTATGGAGATGGAGGAATAATTGACTGCTAGGTTTGTTGGGGGGTTGAGGATCCAGATCCAGGATATGGTAAATATGTTTGACCCTAGATCTGTGGCTGAAGCGCACCAGAAAGTGTTGGCTTGGGAGAAGCAGGGAAGATGAGGAGGTGGTGTGTTTCCAAGTTCCAACACTCAGAGCAAGGGTGCTAGTGGGAGTTCCAATGTTTCTAAAGCTGTCAGTAAACCAGTTGTGAATGAAGTTGCGAAGGCGAAGGTCAACAATAGTTTCAAGTGTTATAATTGCCAGGAAGTGGGTCACAAGAGTAATGAATGCCCGAAACCGAAGAGGCGAGCTATGATTGCTGAAGTGGAAGGTGAGGATGTTGATGAAGGTTATTCTAGTCCAGTTGAGGAGGATGAACATGATATCACGTCGGGAGATGAAGGATGTAATCTAATGTTGAGGAGATCATGTTTGACACCGAAGCAGGAAGAGGAGACTAGCTGGTTGAGGAGTAACATCTTTCAGTCAACATGCACTATTTTGGGAAGGGTTTGCAAATTTGTTATTGATGCAGGAAGTTGTGACAATATTATTTCTACTGAGGCTGTGAAGAAGTTGGAGTTGAAGACAGAGAAGCATCCCAAACCTTACAAATTGTCTTGGTTGAGGAAAGGTGGGGAGGTGAAGGTTAGTCGAAGAGCTTGTGTGAATTTTTCCATCGAACAGAAGTATAAAGATGAAATTTGGTGTGATGTTGTGGACATGGATGTGTGTCATTTGTTGTTGGGCAGACCATGGCAATTTGATAGAGCCGTGCAACATGATGGAAGAACTAATTGCTACAGTTTCATGTTCAATGGCACTAAAATCACTTTAGTTCCTAGAAAGCAACAACAGAAGGAAAGCAAGTTGGAGGAGATTGAAGAACTGAAGACTTTGCTATCTTTGAAGGAGTTTGTTGAAGAAGTAGAGGAGAGTCCAGGGGTGTTCTTGTTGATTGGACATGAAACTACTGAATCTGTTGAAGTTCCAGAGGAAGTAAAGCCAGTGTTAGAAGAATTCAGAGATGTGTTTCCTGAAGAGTTGCCAAAGGAGTTACCACCGTTGAGAGATATTAAACATCAGATTGATCTTCCGCCAGGGGTGGCATTACCTCACAGGCCACATTACAGGATGAGTCCTAAGGAGCATGAGGAACTAAGAAGGTAGGTGGAGGAGTTGTTAGAACAAGTGCGTGTTCAGGAGAGCTTGAGTCCTTGTGCAGTGCCAGCCTTATTGGTACCGAAGAAGGATGGGACTTGGCGGATGTGTACGGATAGTCGGGCTCTAAACAAGATCACTGAGAGATACAAGTTTCCTATGCCGAGGTTCGATGATTTGATTGATCAGTTGAGTGGAGCTGTAGTGTTCTCAAAGATTGACTTGAAGAGTGGATACCATCAGATTCGTATTAGACCGGGTGATGAGTGGACTGCTTTTAAAACTAGGGAAGGACTATTCGAATGGCTGGTTATGCCGTTTGGCTTGTCAAATGCTCCTAGTACTTTTATGAGAGTGATGAACCAGATTTTCAGACCATTTATTGGGAAGTTCGTAGTAGTTTACTTTGACGATATTTTGATCTATAGTGGGAGTATGGAATAGCATATCCAGCATTTGCGAGAAGTGCTGTTGATTCTATGACATGAGCAATTCTATGCAGCACGAAGAAATGCGTGTTCATGACACATAGTGTTTTGTTTCTGGGATATGTTCTGTCGAAGGAGGGTATTCAAGTGGATGAAAGCAAAGTGGAAGCTGTCAGGAGTTGGCCGCAACCCAAGACAATTACTGAAGTAAGGAGTTTTCATGGGTTGGTATCTTTTTATCGAAGATTCATTCCATATTTTAGCAGTGTGATGGCACCTGTAACCGATTGCATGAAAGGAAAGAAGTTCGTATGGACAGAGGAAGTAGAGTTAGCTTTTGAGAAGATCAAGACACTTTTGATGACAGCACCCATTCTGGTACTGCCGGATTTTCAGATATTGTTCGAGTTACACACTGATGCTTCAAAGGTTGGGATTGGTGGAGTATTGAGTCAGAATGGAAGACCAGTTGCTTATTTCAGTGAGAAGTTGTCTAGAGCCAAATTGAGATATAGCACTTATGACGTGGAGTTCTACGCAATTGTTCAAGCTGTGAAGCACTGGAGACATTATCTGTTTCAGAAGGAGTTTGTTCTTTATACGGATCATGAATGTAACAATCTGATTTTTCGACGCTCGAAAGTCGACATTAATACATCCACTATATCAAATGCCGCGCAATCGAATGCCGGAAAACCGAACCATTAGGGTTAAAAGAAGAGGTAGAAGGAAAGATAGAAGAAAAAGAAAGAAGAACAACTACAGAAAACACAGAATCAGAGACAATATCAGAATCTCACATTTCGCAGCAGAACAAAATATAATAGATAATCACTTGTCTTTTTAAACAAAGAACTATATCAGTTTATACATATATCAATCAGAGTCAATATACAACTCAATACAACAATGGACAGTTATATAAACCTGTCCTCATATCGAATACACAGCGGAAATAAATAACAAGTACGGAAGTATGCTTCGCCATCCAGATTATCCCCAAAGCTCCAGAATATCCAGAATATCCTGATAAAAATAACTCTAGGCTGCCCGTGTGGAAATTTATGGGCACCCAGAGTTTAGAAGGGAACAATAAACTCCGAGTCAGTCATGGTGACTGGTGTGAGATCGTAAAACAGTTATTTTCACAAAGAAAATAAAACAGATTCGCAATGCTTTTGGAAAATGAAACTACCATAAGACCTCCCGCCACACACACAATGCAAACGCAGAATTGGAGGAGATTTCTTCTTATGATAGTCAAAGATGCTTACTACGCCAATCATTGGATATTATTATTAATGTCTAGTGTGGAAAACATTTCGAAAGTATAATATTAATCTTAGCCAGCATAGACATTCCGAACTATGCCTACTATAGCTACCATCTAAACAGTGGGGGCGCCACCATAAGTAAATGGCAGGTTCTACAACTAATACCGTACAAGGTTCGTTGTAACGACCCAGAATTTTGAACAAATTAAATTGAGAATATTTAATTAATTTTAAATATTTAAACGATGATTTAATTTGAATCCCCAATATAACTTTGAATTTGGTGATTAAATTATAAAATTTAATCTATTGTAAGTTGAATAAAATTCGAATCTTCAATTTAAGTTGAAGAAAAATATTTCAAAAGCTTGTAAAATTCATATTGATATTACTGAATATAATCGAAGCTTCAGAATCGAATTTCTAAGTGAATTGTTCAGTTTTGAAATTTATATCGTTCAACCGATATTTAAAAATAGCCGTCCGAGGCGCAGTCTCAGAATTTGACGAGACCAGTTCCATTGGATCCGTAATATTGTTTTATTATCGGATTTTAAATTTTGTAATTTTCAGAGCTATTGTGTGATCGTACGAGATAAAAACGTCTGGACAATAATTAATCGATTTAATTTAAAAATAAATTATACACTAAAATAATCAGCCACCCTATTCTCTGAATTGCGTCGACCTACTCTCTGCTTAACCACGTTCTTTTGTCTCCCCTCCCTTCTCTGTCAAAATACACGAAAGGAAATCATTTCGTTCAAACCAAAAATATGCTCGTCTTCATTTCAAAAGAAAATAATGGCCTCTGAAAGAAAATCGCAACTTCCCTTTCAAACGAAGCCTTCTCGTTCGATCTATACCTCTCCCCCTTTAGTGTCGTTCACGAAATTCAAATCGCAGCCTCCTCTAATTCGAAAATCAAATTCTCGTTCGTTCCAGAAATTTAGATAGCAGCCGACTTCCTCAAATCGCGTTCAAAGAGGGCGACTGCGCGCGTACGAAGGGGTCGCGACCTTGTCGCGAGTTCGACTGTGGGCGGCGTGCCGTGATTGTCGCGAGCGAATCGCCTGGCCGTGGGAATTCGAGCTAGGGGCTTTGTGGTCAGTGCGTTCGCGAGGGATGGAACGATGAGGTATCGTCGTGGTTAAGCGTGAGGGTTTCGATCGAGTGGAGGCGCTCGCGTGGCATCAAACAGACAGTCGATTTCAACTTCGATTTCCGGAAGAGGGTTTAACATCGAGGGCAGCATACGAGGCGCAGTGGTGTTGGAGGTCGGAAACGTTGTCGCGTGAGCTGCTGGAGGGGTCTTCGCGAGGTCAATCTGGGTTTCGATTTGGATTTGTTTGATCAGTAAGGTAATTTCAAGTTTCACTTAATTCGATTTATGAATAAATGTATAGATTTGGGAAAAAAATATATATGAATGAACATAAACTGTAAAACAGAAAATAATATGTATAAGATTTAGGAAATAGAAATTTTTAAATAGTGATTTAGATTATTATAGGCATATATATAATTTCAAAGGAGAATTTATTTAAAGTTAAATCACTAGTTTAAAATTAAAGAAAATTTATTATTCGATTTATATCGAATATTAATAGATTGTGTAAATTATTTATACAAGGTTATAAATCAAGAAAATCAATCTGGAATGGAAATGGGATTTGCAAAATAAAAGCTAAGGTGAGATCTTCTCACTCAAATGAAAGTGGATTTTCTTTTACAGTTATTTATTGATTGACTGTTTGGATGTGATATTAGATATAGTAGGATATATCTATTATATATATAGCAATATATACATATTGGCATATGTATATATTGGATTGATGATTTCCCGCCTCGTATAGCGGATGAGACCCTATTGCGCCGTTAGTAAGCGGATTTTTATAAAACCCATATACCACGATAATTCCGTACTGGAGCGGAATTGGTATTGTGCTAACATCTTTGGATGCAGGAAAATAGGTTGGAGGGATCCAACTGGACCCCCTCACATTGATTGAATTTATTTCTACTGTGATGTGATATGAATCTGTGAATGATTATAGTGATGCTATTAATCATATTGATATCTGGAAATTGTTTGAAAGCTAAAATTTAGCTGAATGGATGTTTTGACATCATTGGATTCCAAAGATAAACGAAATTGAATTTTTGAAATTCAAGTAGAAAATTTCTAAGTGAATCAATTTTTGAAATTGAAGAAATTTTGAAGAAAGGAATTTTTAAAATATAAAAAGTAAATTTTTATAATCGTATTGAATAAATTCCAGAATAAAGTGAAAATGCTAAATAAATGGATTTCATAAAATAGTGATTATAAATTGAAGAATTTAATTTAAAATTTGGATTTTTAAATAGATTGAAAGAAACAATTGAAAGTTATTTCCTTAAAAAAGGAATTTATTTAAAAGAAGATAAGTTGAAAATCCAATTAGAAATTTAATTGGTAAATTGAAATAATTTGGGAAATCAATGTAAAATGATTTCAATTTGAAGAATTCATTTAAAAACAGGATATTGAATGATTTGAAGGAAAATAAGGAATTTATTTAGTAGTGATAAATAAAATTAGAAATCAATCTGTAATTGATTTAATATTTGGAAAAGAACTTTTGAGAAATCGGTATGGAATCTTTTATTCAAAGGTTGAAAATAAATTCAGAAATCAATATTGAAATTGAATTGATATTGAAGATTTTATAAATAGAATTGAAATTTATAAAAGTTGTTTAAAAATCCGAAATCACTTATTTTGATAAGTAAAATATAGAAGTTAATAAAAAGAAGATTTATAAGTTGAAGTTGTTATTAAAACAGAAATAGAATTTATAAACGTTGTTTTATAAATTCAAAATCAATTGAATTTGATAAATTGAATATAGAAGATTATAAAAAAAGATATATTCACGATTTTGGACAGTGAATGTATTATTGAATAAAATGGATTCATTTTTGAAAAAGTGATATTAAAAATGAAGTTAAACATTTTAAAGATGTTTTAAAATGTATTATGAATCGAAAACATGGATTTCAACATTTTTATTGTTGAAATAGACGTTTTCGAAAAATAAGGAAATGGCGGACTATAACACACTGTTGTTATAGTAAATGATTCCCGAAAGGAAATGTTTTTATGTAGTATTGGGATTTATATGTCTATCTTAATTCCGAATCCCTATACTATTGATTTCGAGTCGTCGTAACGATGTTTTACGCAACATTCGTTTTGACTCAAATAGATGTTAAAATTTATGATTTCCTTAAAGAACGAAATATATACTTAATATTGATTTAAGTATATCGAATATTTTCCAAGTGTTGAAAATAAATAGATTTGTGAATTACTTATTAAATAAGTATGGAAATACTTTTCCAATATGAAATGAACTGTTTTGAGATTTTATCTTCTTAAAGATAAAATGAAATTGAATATTTGAAATCGATTTGAGAATCGTATATCAGTAGATATTTTTGAGATATAAATTCACTATGGAATTTATAAATGGAATGGGAATTTGTTTTAAAAATAAATGTTGATTTATTTTTAAAGTGTGGAAATTTTATATCTAATATATATATTTTTGAAGATGAAATAATTTGGAAATAATTTGGAATCTGATGATGTTGCGCATCTTTATTGATAGTTAAATAATCGACTATCAATAATTACCATGAATGGTATTTGTTGTGAATTAGATGAATTTGAATGCCACACTTATTTTTAAATAAGCGCTCACTATTCGGGTTAGCCGGGAAAGGACCATGGGGTCGTATAACCCATTCCGAATATGTGATACGTCGTTATGAATTGCATTCGAAGACCGGTGTTGAAGATCGGATATTTTTGAAAACGGAAGGATTACCGTCGAGTTACTCTACATCGGCTGATCTCCGATTTAGAGGTTTTATCACCCTTAGTGACGGGAAGTCCGGACGTGATTAGAAAATTATCCGGAAATGCAAGGGCTTCGTGAGAAGTGCCTTCGGTTCTGTTCGATCCCGGAACAGACTTGTATGGATTGTGTGTCTGACGTTACAATTTGAGATATAAAGCTGATTTCTTTCAAATATATTTCTGTTGGTGGCGGAGAATTTATTCTCTTAGCTTAACACCCTTCTCTAAGACGTACGAGCTCAGAGGTTATGTAGTTGAAATTCATCAGCGATATATCCCAATTTGGTAACGTGGCATACTGAGTGTTGCTGTGGAATGATCAGTGTTTGATCATTTGTGATATGATCATTTGTTTGATCTTATATCTTGGTGATCATAGGTTGATCATTTTGTTTGACCCGAAGCAGGGCTTTGTAGAAAGCGTAGCTTTGTGGACGAGACTTCGTTGAGCCTCACACCCCGGAAATGGTCGAAACAGGAAGGATGCAGCAAGGTTCTAGGGAGTAGCGCCCCTTAGTGTATGTCATTCCTTCTGGATAGAGGTGGTATCATGGTATGGAGCCCAGATACTTAACCTATGTGGTTGCTGCATTATTATCTATGTGGTTTGTTGGAAATCGGGGATCCTCGGGAAGATCGGTTACGATCGGGGGATGGCATACGCGTGTCAGTAGTTACCTATTTTTGCAGAGGTAACCCGGCCTTGTGTTGGCAGAGATCCGGTTAGGTTCTCGGGTCGTCTATTCCAGGGACGTACCCATCGTGGAAAAGGAAGTTCCTTAGCCTGACCATTTGTTGGAAATCCAAACTCCAATACGTGACTTGTACGGTATTAGTTGTAGAACCTGCCATTTACGTACGGTGGTCACCACTGTTTAGATGGTAGCTATAGTAGGCATACGATACTGGTCGTATGTTGGCTAAGATTAATATTATACTTTCGAAATGTTTTCTACACTATGCACTAATAATAATATCAAAAAGAATTTTATTTTGCGTAGTAAGCATCTTTGACTATCATAAGAAGAAATCTCCTCCAATTCTGCGTTTGCATTGTGTGTGTGGTGGGAGGTCTTATGGTAGTTTCATTTTCCAAAAGCATTTCGAATTGACTTTAAAAAAAAATTATTATTTTGTTGTTATAAAAATAACTGTTTTACGATCTCACACCAGTCACCATGACTGACTCGGAGTTTATTGTTCCCTTCTAAACTCTGGGTGCCCACCAATTTCCACACGGGCAGCCTAGAGTTATATTATCAGGATATTCTGGATATTCTGGAGCTTGGAGATAAGCTGGATGGCGAGACGTAGTATTTGTATCTGATATTATTTATTCCGCTGTGTATTCTGTATGAGGACAAGTTTATATAACTGTCCATTGTTGTATATTGACTCTGATGATTGATGTATGTATAAACTGATATAGTTCTTTGTTTTAAAAAGACTAGTGATTATTTATTATATATTGTTCCGCTGCGATGTGTAAGATTCTGATATTGTTTTCTGTTTCTGATATTGTTCTGTCGTTCTTCTTCTTCTATTTTCTTCTTCTCTTCTTTCTTTCTTCTGCTTTCTTCTTCTTCTACCTTTTCCTTTTCTTAAAACCCTCACTATTGGGGTTTCCGGCACTCGATTGCTCGACAGTCGATAAAGTGAGTATCGATGTCGAATTTTCGAAAGTCGAAAATTCCGGTACTTGACAGCATGGTATCAGAGCATATGGTTAAGCGACAACCCTGCTCTGTTGGGTGTTACTCATTAGAGATAGAGTCAGTAGTACTCTAGAATGAGTTGAGTGTAATAATGGATATGAGCGCGTATTTGTTAGTGAATATGAAATTTGTTTTGTATTGTGTTGACTTATCGGTTGATTGTTTATGGATTCTGGTCGGTGCAGTCTAGCTAACTGTAATCGATAGGGGTTTCTAAACTCTTAAACAAGGTAAACCGACACAGTATTGTTTTAAATAGGGTAAATGAAATAATTTTACCCAAAACTATTTTTGTATATAAAAGAAATGATTTTCTATGAATTATCATAATATATGGATGCATGGTTGTTAGAAGTAATAATAGTGAATTATCATCACTGAAATTGAATAAGAAATTGGAATTATAACTCCAAAGTTAAGAAATGAATCCATATACAAATGAAATTTGAGAATATAAATTATAAATGTGAATTGTAATTTAAAACAGAATTCCAGAGAAGTTTTTGGAAATGTTTTGAAAAGAATTTGAAAATTTTGGTGATTTGGAAAGTTTAAATCTTTTTGATTTGAAAATGAATTTCAAAGGTTTTGGAAAAGTATTTTGGAGAGATGAAAGCTCTAAACTCTTTTCGGTCGCTGGAAAATAACTTCGATGATGACCGCGGCATCATTGGTGTTCATTTTCGGGTTTCCAAAAGAGGAATTGCTGCCAAATTGTTTTAAATGGAGGTCGTTTGAAAAATTTGGGTTTGGTTTTTGAAATTCAAAAGATAAATTTGAATTGTTTTCAAAATGGTTTTGAAAAGTTGAAAAGACTCTGGAATCCTATTTAAAATAATTATGAAATAAGAAATAAGTTGATAACTTATACAATTTGAATTTTGATAAAATAAATTTAACTTAAGGAATGAAGTTGAATCAAAGTAAGTATAAGTGAATCAATTAAATAAAGTGAAAAGATTACTTAAAGAAAATTTATTAAGTTGAAAATAAATTTGGAGTAGTAACAAATAACTGGAATTAAAACTGAATGTTGAAAACAAATTTGAAATTGTAAGTAAATTGGAATTTGTAATGAATTGGTAATTGAAACTAATCTAAAAAGAGCAGTTATGAATGAAAGTTGTTTGGTTAATAAAATAAACCGAATGAAAATATGAAATGCGAATTAGATTGAATGGAATCAATTGTAAATGAAGTGAACTAAAGATAATTGATAAATTCAATATTCAGAAGATAAACTGAATCCAAATTAAATTAAATGTTGGAATTGAATTCAAATGAATTTGGAAATGTAAAAATTGAATGAATAGGATATAACTTCAATAACGAACTTCAAAATGATATAAGCAGTTATATTGAAAATTTTGTAATTGAATGTGCAAAATAGTTGAATGTTGTAACTAGATATCATGGCTAGTAGGATATACAGGTGTTATAAAAGGAATTGGAATTGAATTGCAAAGATAATTTGAATTGCTCGACAAAAGGTAAGTATTTAAATTTCGATATGAGATTTACTGATTTCTTGTCTAGCCGCTTGGCCTTTTCTTTTCCTTTTTGAAATCTGAGAGTCCGTAGGGACGTTTTGTAGTCGTACCGTATTAGCCGCGCAAAGGAGACGCTGGCGAAATTTTTCGAAAATTTCGAGTGTTAGAAAAAATTTTGAGAGATTTTTGATAAATTTAAATTTGAATTGTTAAGAAAACAATGTTGTTCGAAAACTTATAATTAGAATTGGAAAATTAGTTGAATTGATAACGAATCTTTAGTAGAAAGATTTGTTTTGATAAATTGATAAAACTATTGGATTGTGAAAAATAGTAGACGAGTTAAGGACCACTTTTTCTAACTTGTAATTTCGAGGACAAAATTCTTTTAAGGGGGAAGTCTGTAACGACCCAGAATTTTGAACAAATTAAATTGAGAATATTTAATTAATTTTAAATATTTAAACGATGATTTAATTTGAATCCCCGATATAACTTTGAATTTGGTGATTAAATTATAAAATTTAATCTATTGTAAGTTGAATAAAATTCGAATCTTCAATTTAAGTTGAAGAAAAATATTTCAAAAGCTTGTAAAATTCATATTGATATTACTGAATATAATCGAAGCTTCAGAATCGAATTTGGAAGTGAATTGTTCAGTTTTGAAATTTATATCGTTCAACCGATATTTAAAAATAGCCGTCCGAGGCGCAGTCTCAGAATTTGACGAGACCAGTTCCATTGGATCCATAATATTGTTTTATTATCGGATTTTAAATTTTGTAATTTTCAGAGCTATTGTGTGATCGTAAGAGATAAAAACGTCTGGACAATAATTAATCGATTTAATTTAAAAATAAATTATACACTAAAATAATCAGCCACCCTATTCTCTGAATTGCGTCGACCTACTCTCTGCTTAACCACGTTCTTTTGTCTCCCCTCCCTTCTCTGTCAAAATACACAAAAGGAAATCATTTCGTTCAAACCAAAAATATGCTCGTCTTCATTTCAAAAGAAAATAATGGCCTCTGAAAGAAAATTGCAACTTCCCTTTCAAACGAAGCCTTCTCGTTCGATCTATACCTCTCCCCCTTTAGTGTCGTTCACGAAATTCAAATCGCAGCCTCCTCTAATTCGAAAATCAAATTCTCGTTCGTTCCAGAAATTTAGATAGCAGCCGACTTCCTCAAATCGCGTTCAAAGAGGGCGACTGCGCGCGTACGAAGGGGTCGCGACCTTGTCGCGAGTTCGACTGTGGGCGGCGTGCCGTGATTGTCGCGAGCGAATCGCCTGGCCGTGGGAATTCGAGCTAGGGGCTTTTTGGTCAGCGCGTTCGCGAGGGATGGAACGATGAGGTATCGTCGTGGTTAAGCGTGAGGGTTTCGATCGAGTGGAGGCGCTCGCGTGGCATCAAACAGACAGTCGATTTCGACTTCGATTTCCGGAAGAGGGTTTAACGTCGAGGGCAGCATACGAGACGCAGTGGTGTTGGAGGTCGGAAACGTTTTCGCGTGAGCTGCTGGAGGGGTCTTCGCGAGGTCAATCTGGGTTTCGATTTGGATTTGTTTGATCAGTAAGGTAATTTCAAGTTTCACTTAATTCGATTTATGAATAAATGTATAGATTTGGGAAAAAAATATATATGAATGAACATAAACTGTAAAACAGAAAATAATATGTATAAGATTTAGGAAATAGAAATGTTTAAATAGTGATTTAGATTATTATAGGCATATATATAATTTCAAAGGAGAATTTATTTAAAGTTAAATCACTAGTTTAAAATTAAAGAAAATTTATTATTCGATTTATATCGAATATTAATAGATTGTGTAAATTATTTATACAAGGTTATAAATCAAGAAAATCAATCTGGAATGGAAATGGGATTTGCAAAATAAAAGCTAAGGTGAGATCTTCTCACTCAAATGAAAGTGGATTTTCTTTTACAGTTATTTATTGATTGACTGTTTGGATGTGATATTAGATATAGTAGAATATATCTATTATATATATAGCAATATATACATATTGGCATATGTATATATTGGATTGATGATTTCCCGCCTCGTATAGCGGATGAGACCCTATTGCGCCGTTAGTAAGCGGATTTTTATAAAACCCATATACCGCGATAATTCCGTACTGGACCGGAATTGGTATTGTGCTAACATCTTTGGATGCAGGAAAACAGGTTGGAGGGATCCAACTGGACCCCTCACATTGATTGAATTTATTTCTACTGTGATGTGATATGAATCTGTGAATGATTATAGTGATGCTATTAATCATATTGATATCTGGAAATTGTTTGAAAGCTAAAATTTAGCTAAATGGATGTTTTGACATCATTGGATTCCAAAGATAAACGAAATTGAATTTTTGAAATTCAAGTAGAAAATTTCTAAGTGAATCAATTTTTGAAATTGAAGAAATTTTGAAGAAAGGAATTTTTAAAATATAAAAAGTAAATTTTTATAATCGTATTGAATAAATTCCAGAATAAAGTGAAAATGCTAAATAAATGGATTTCATAAAATAGTGATTATAAATTGAAGAATTTAATTTAAAATTTGGATTTTTAAATAGATTGAAAGAAACAATTGAAAGTTATTTCCTTAAAAAAGGAATTTATTTAAAAGAAGATAAGTTGGAAATCCAATTAGAAATTTAATTGGTAAATTGAAATAATTTGGGAAATCAATGTAAAATGATTTCAATTTGAAGAATTCTGTTAAAAACAGGATATTGAATGATTTGAAGGAAAATAAGGAATTTATTTAGTAGTGATAAATAAAATTAGAAATCAATCTGTAATTGATTTAATATTTGGAAAAGAACTTTTGAGAAATCGGTATGGAATCTTTTATTCAAAGGTTGAAAATAAATTCAGAAATCAATATTGAAATTGAATTGATATTGAAGATTTTATAAATAGAATTGAAATTTATAAAAGTTGTTTAAAAATCCGAAATCACTTATTTTGATAAGTAAAATATAGAAGTTAATAAAAAGAAGATTTATAAGTTGAAGTTGTTATTAAAACAGAAATAGAATTTATAAACGTTGTTTTATAAATTCAAAATCAATTGAATTTGATAAATTGAATATAGAAGATTATAAAAAAAGATATATTCACGATTTTGGACAGTGAATGTATTATTGAATAAAATGGATTCATTTTTGAAAAAGTGATATTAAAAATGAAGTTAAACATTTTAAAGATGTTTTAAAATGTATTATGAATCGAAAACATGGATTTCAACATTTTTATTGTTGAAATAGACGTTTTCGAAAAATAAGGAAATGGCGGACTATAACACACTGTTGTTATAGTAAATGATTCCCGAAAGGAAATGTTTTTATGTAGTATTGGGATTTATATATCTATCTTAATTCCGAATCCCTATACTATTGATTTCGAGTCGTCGTAACGATGTTTTACGCAACATTCATTTTGACTCAAATAGATGTTAAAATTTATGATTTCCTTAAAGAACGAAATATATACTTAATATTGATTTAAGTATATCGAATATTTTCCAAGTGTTGAAAATAAATAGATTTGTGAATTACTTATTAAATAAGTATGGAAATACTTTTCCAATATGAAATGAACTGTTTTGAGATTTTATCTTCTTAAAGATAAAATGAAATTGAATATTTGAAATCGATTTGAGAATCGTATATCAGTAGATATTTTTGAGATATAAATTCACTATGGAATTTATAAATGGAATGGGAATTTGTTTTAAAAATAAATGTTGATTTATTTTTAAAGTGTGGAAATTTTATATCTAGTAAAGATATTTTTGAAGATGAAATAATTTGGAAATAATTTGGAATCTGATGATGTTGCGCATCTTTATTGATAGTTAAATAACCGACTATCAATAATTACCCTGAATGGTATTTGTTGTGAATTGGATGAATTTGAATGCCACACTTATTTTTAAATAAGCGCTCACTATTCGGGTTAGCCGGGAAAGGACCATGGGGTCGTATAACCCATTCCGAATATGTGATACGTCGTTATGAATTGCATTCGAAGACCGGTGTTGAAGATCGGATATTTTTGAAAACGGAAGGATTACCGTCGAGTTACTCTACATCGGCTGATCTCCGATTTAGAGGTTTTATCACCCTTAGTGACGGGAAGTCCGGACGTGATTAGAAAATTATCCGGAAATGCAAGGGTTTCGTGAGAAGTGCCTTCGGTTCTGTTCGATCCCGGAACAGACTTGTAAGGATTGTGTGTCTGACGTTACAATTTGAGATATAAAGCTGATTTCTTTCAAATATATTTCTGTTGGTGGCGGAGAATTTATTCTCTTAGCTTAACACCCTTCTCTGAGACGTACGAGCTCAGAGGTTATGTAGTTGAAATTCATCAGCGATATATCCCAATTTGGTAACGTGGCATACTGAGTGTTGCTGTGGAATGATCAGTGTTTGATTATTTGTGATATGATCATTTGTTTGATCTTATATCTTGGTGATCATAGGTTGATCATTTTGTTTGACCCGAAGCAGGGCTTTGTAGAAAGCGTAGCTTTGTGGACGAGACTTCGTCGAGCCTCACACCCCGGAAATGGTCGAAACAGGAAGGATGCAGTAAGGTTCTAGGGAGTAGCGCCCCTTAGTGTATGTCATTCCTTCTGGATAGAGGTGGTATCATGGTATGGAGCCCAGATACTTAACCTATGTGGCTGCTGCATTATTATCTATGTGGTTTGTTGGAAATCGGGGATCCTCGGGAAGATCGGTTACGATCGGGGGATGGCATACGCGTGTCAGTAGTTACCTATTTTTGCAGAGGTAACCCGGCCTTGTGTTGGCAGAGATCCGGTTAGGTTCTCGGGTCGTCTATTCCAGGGACGTACCCATCGTGGAAAAGGAAGTTCCTTAGCCTGACCATTTGTTGGAAATCCAAACTCCAATACGTGACTTGTACGGTATTAGTTGTAGAACCTGCCATTTACGTACCGTGGTCACCACTGTTTAGATGGTAGCTATAGTAGGCATACGATACTGGTCGTATGTTGGCTAAGATTAATATTATACTTTCGAAATGTTTTCTACACTATGCACTAATAATAATATCAAAAAGAATTTGATTTTGCGTAGTAAGCATCTTTGACTATCATAAGAAGAAATCTCCTCCAATTCTGCGTTTGCATTGTGTGTGTGGTGGGAGGTCTTATGGTAGTTTCATTTTCCAAAAGCATTTCGAATTGACTTTTAAAAAAAATTATTATTTTGTTGTTATAAAAATAACTGTTTTACGATCTCACACCAGTCACCATGACTGACTCGGAGTTTATTGTTCCCTTCTAAACTCTGGGTGCCCACCAATTTCCACACGGGCAGCCTAGAGTTATATTATCAGGATATTCTGGATATTCTGGAGCTTGGAGATAAGCTGGATGGCGAGACGTAGTATTTGTATCTGATATTATTTATTCCGCTGTTTATTCTGTATGAGGACAAGTTTATATAACTGTCCATTGTTGTATATTGACTCTGATGATTGATGTATGTATAAACTGATATAGTTCTTTGTTTTAAAAAGACTAGTGATTATTTATTATATATTGTTCCGCTGCGATGTGTAAGATTCTGATATTGTTTTCTATTTCTGATATTGTTCTGTCGTTCTTCTTCTTCTATTTTCTTCTTCTCTTCTTTCTTTCTTCTGCTTTCTTCTTCTTCTACCTTTTCCTTTTCTTAAAACCCTCACTATTGGAGTTTCCGGCACTCGATTGCTCGACAGTCGATAAAGTGAGTATCGATGTCGAATTTTCGAAAGTCGAAAATTCCGGTACGTGACATTCGTATTGTTTCTTTGGATTTTCCAATAAATGGTCAGGCTAAGGAACTTCCTTTCCTCCTGCCAAATAGGATCGCCTCTGGCTGGACGTCCCGAGAGACAAACTGCTCTCTGCCAAACAAGGCCGGGTTACCCCTGTAACAGGTAACTCACGAATATGTCATCACCCGGTCCTTTGGGACCTTTATCCGAGCGCTCGGTAGCATCATCACACATGATAAATAAGTGTATCCACATGAGTAAGTATCTGGGCTCCATACCATGATACCACCCCTTTCCAGAAGGAAATGGCATACCCTAAAGGGCGCGACCCTCATAACCTTGCCGCAACATTCCTGTTTCGACCATTTCCGGGTTGTTGAGGCCCTGACGAAGTCTCGTCCACAAAGCTACGCTTTTTCAAAAAGCCACGCTTTGGGTCAACAGATGATCAACCTATGATCACAAAGATAAATGATCAAACAAATGATCATATCACAAATGATCAAACACTGATCATCACACAGCAACACTCAGCATGCCACATTACCAAATTGCGAATATATCGCTGATAAATTTCAACTACATAACCTCTGAGCTCGTACGTCTCAGAGAAGGGTGTTAAGCTAAGAGAATAAATTCTCCGCCACCAACAGAAATGTATTTGAAAGAAATCAGCTTTACATCTCAAATTGTAATGTCAGACACGTAACCATACAAGTCTGTTCCGGGATCGAATAGAACCGAAGGCACTTCTCACGAAGCCCTTGCAAATCCGGATAATTTCCAATCACGTCCGGACTTCCTGTCACTAAGGGTGATAAAACCTCTAAATCGGAGATCAACCGATGTAGAGTAACTCGACGGTAATCCTTCCATTTTCAAAAATATCCGGTCTTCAACACTGGTCATCAAATGCGATTCATAACGACGTATCACATATTCGGAATGGGTTATACGACCCCATGGTCCTTTCCCGGCTAACCCGAATAGTGAGCGCTTATTCAAAAATAAGTGTGGCATTCAAATTCATCCAATTCACAACAAATACCTATTCAAGGTAATTATTGATAGTCGGTTATTTAACTATCAATAAAGATGCGCAACATCATCAGATTCCAAATAATTTTCCAAATTATTTATTTTCCAAAATATCTTTACTAGATATATAATTTCCACACTTAACCATTTGAAACAAATTTCAAATCAATTGCCACATTTCAATTTATCTTTGAAGATAAAATCTCAAAACAGTTCATTTCATATTGGAAAAGCATTTCCATACTTATTTAATAATAAGTATTTCACAAATCATTTATTTTCAACACTTGGAAAATATCCGATATACTTAAATCAAGGTTAAGTATATATTTCATTCTTTAAGGAAATCATTTACTATAACAACATCTATTTGAGTCAAAACGAATGTTACGTAAAACATCGTTACGACGATTCAAAATCACTAGTATAGGGATTCGAAATTAAGATAGATAGATAAATCCCAATACTACAAAAACTATTTTCTTTCGAAAATCATTTATTATAACAATAGTGTTATAGTCCACCATTTCCTTCTTCCTCGAAAACGTCTATTTCAACAATGAATGTTGAAATCTATGATTTCGATATTTAATATATTTTAAAACATCGTTAAAACAATTAACTTCATTTTTAAATGTCACTTTCCCAAAACATATCCATTTACTTAATAATATATTCACTGTCCAAAATCGTGAATATACTTCACTAACCACATTTCAATATTTTCTACACATTTATATTTTCAAGAATTATCCACTATCCAAAATCGTGGATAAAGTTCCCTTAATAATCTCTATATTTAACTTATCAAATTCAATTGATTTCGAATTTATAAACAACGTTTATAAATTATAATTCTCTTTTATAACAACTTTGATTTATAAATCTCCTTTTTATTAACTTCTATAATTCACTTATCAGAATAAGTGATTTCGGATTTATAAACAACGTTTATAAATCACATTTATACTTTATAACAATTTCAACTTATAAAATTATTTTATTTCACAACATCTATTCATTTCATACTTCTCAATATAAATCTATTAATTTCATTCACTTATGAAATCCATTTATACTTCATTTTTAACACTTATAAAACTCGTTTTATAATTCCAATAATTTTAATTTATAAATATCCATTTTATAAATCTTTTATACAAATCGTTTATAGTTATTCAAAAATCCCAACTTAAACCATTTTATAAATAAATCAACTTTTATTTCAAAAATCACACTTTGGTTATATTTCACCAAAAATCTTAACTCTTATAACTTTAAAATTCTAGACGTTTATTTATTTGAAATAAATCAATTCAAAAATTCAATAAAACGTCTATTTTCAAAAATCACTTTAAAATCCTTTTAAAGTAAGAATCGTTATTTTTAAACTTCAAAATTGAATCCGATGATGCAACAGCACCAATTAGTCAATCACAACAGCAAACATCATATATCAATATGATAACAGAATGTACCACAATATCTGTAAATAAATAAATACTGGTGAGGAATCCAGTTGGATCCCTCCAACCTGTTTCCCTGCATCCATAGACGTTAGCACAATACCAATTCCACTTCGAGGTGGAATATCGCGGTATATGGGTTTTATAAAAAATCATCCGCTTACTAACGGTGCAATAGGGTCTCATCCGCTATACGAGGCGGGAAATCAATCAATCCAATATATACATATGCCAATATGTATATATTGCTATATATATAGATATATCCTACTATATCTAATATCACATCCAAACAGTCAATCAAATCAATAACTGCAATTCAAATTTAAATCTAAGTGAGAAGATCTCACCTTGGATTTATGTATGCAATCCATTTTCAACTCGTTTCGATTCGGGTTTATTTTTCTCCATTTTAGACCTTGTAAAACAATTTCATACAATTTATTAATACTCGAAATAAATTGAATAATCAATTTTCATTTTGATAGTTTTAAATTAACTAATGATTTAAATTTTAAACTTAAAATTTGACTTAAAACAAAAATATTTTCTTTTCTTTTCCTTTGAAAATATACACATACTTATAAAATATCTATATAGATTTAAACATCTGGTTATATATAAACTTCCAAACATTTAGAATTTTCCTTTCAAAATCCTATTTCTATATAAATATATATATTAAAAATCAAACCTTTATAAACTCTTCAAAATTTATGTTTACCTAAAAATTATCTCAGTAACTAAACTGTTTTTGCTTTCTATTTTCCTAGACACTTTTTTTTATCTGTATATATATATACGCATATATAAATGAATAAAAGAAACTATCTTACTGGATCCCACGAACCCAAATCATCTCGAGTTCGAAGACGCCATTCAGCCTTCACCGCACGATCGCATATCGAAATTGCTGCCGATGCTCGAACCATCACGAACTCGAGCACAAGGTTGTTTTGAGCCTGACATCGCGACTCCCTATCACCTCGCGTTCGCTCCCATCTTCGATCGAACGCCACGCGAACCCTAGCGCGATGCTGCCTTGCGCTTGAACCATGCCGCCGCGATGTTAATCTTCACGTCGACAGTCGCACGCGAACGAGAGTCGCGAGCCTCCCTGCCATCGTTGCTCGAACTGCTTCAGATATCTTCTAGCTCGAGATCGAGCTACCCCAAATCTCGCCCCCAATCGAACGTACGCGATTTCGATTTGTTTTGAAACGGCGGCCATTGTTTTGTAAACGAGAATGAAAGAGGGAATGAGTTCGAGCTTCGTTTCTTTGCAAATGAAGAGGAGATCGGCCATTTGTTTTATTTATTTTTTTCTGAACGAGATTGTTTTTGATTTCGTTTATTTTGATATGAGGAAGGATTTGAATTGAACGGGGCTTCGATATTTTTTTCTTCTTGTATTTGCTTTTGAACGAAGAGGACGCGTGTTAAAAATGAAGGACAAGTGTTGAAAATTTAGAGCAGACGCGGGTTATTTGGAAGGACACGTGTTGACGAGGTGACTAAGCAGAGAAAAAGTAGTTGTGGGGATTTGACCAGCTTTTTAGACCGACTATTTAAATTAAATTTCGATATAAATTCAGTGCGTTTATATATAGTACGCTCACACAACCATTCCAAATATTACGAAAATTGAAATCCGATAATAATAAAATATTACGGATCCAATGGAACTGGTTTCGTCAAATTCCGAGACTGTGCCCCGGACCGCTATTTTTAAATTCAATTTAAACAATATAAATTCAAAACTGAACAGAACAGTTCCAAATTCAATTCTGAAAGTTCCAGTACCTTCAGAATTATAAATATAAATTTTCTAAACCTTCAGATTATTTTTAATCAGCTTAAAACTGAAAATTCAAAATTTCACCCAATTTCATCGATTAAATTCAATAATTTAATCGCCAATTTCATTTTGATATTTAAATTTCAAATTAAATTATCATTCGAATATTTAAACTCATTTAAATATTCACTTTTTAAATATCAAAAATTCAGGGTCGTTACAATGAAGCTTTGAAACATTTGCAAGGGCAGGACAAAATTTCAGCTAGACACGCTTCATGGGTCGCGTATCTGCGTCAGTTTGGCAATGACGCAGCCTAGGAAGCGAATTCGACGATGTAAATCGAATCCATCTAGGATCTCACATGATTAGCAGAAATAATAGGTGAATCGATGATAAATCGGTGAATTTAAAAATACCCAATTCTCCAAATGATGCAAACTTCTTGCGATCCAGCTCTGATACCAAACTGACGCAACGGATATTCACAAAACTTCACAACCAACGGTGCAAAGCGATGGAACGATGAAAATGTAAATGAATCGATGGATTGATGATACCAAAATGCCCAAATCCGTTGATCTCGCGAGATACCGCACTCTAGCTATCTCAAACACGTTGATCGTGCACGATACAATGTTAAAAGATCTACGATTCTTCTACGTTGATCTTGCGCACAAGGTTCCATGAATCGGCTTCAAAATCGTTGATTCGAGCGCACTCGAATAACCGAAGATGGAGAAAGGAGATCACACTCAACTTCCAATTTCAAAGTGGCACAAAGCACACAAACAAAAGTTTATTCAAAATCAATCTTAAATGATACAACTCACGCGCTATTTATAGGATTTTACAATACCCAGAATTCACGACCTAACAATAGCGACCTAACAAACGCGACTTACGACTTAACAAATGTAAGCGACATAAGAAACAAACGACTCACGACCTAACATTCACGACTTAACAACATCGGACGACTTAACAACATCAGACGACTTAACAACATAACAGGCACAAATGACTTACAACATAAAAGGAACGACTTAAGAAACCAAACAGGTTACAACACACGACATAAGAAATGCGGTATAACATCTTCAAAGACTTAGCGACCTAAGCTTCCAGCGACATAAGGAAATTCTTCACGACATAGGAGACTTCAGCGACCAATCATCAACGACCTATCTTCAACGACTTACGACTTCGAAGTGCTCGCGACCTAGGCTGGAAACAATCAACGACCTAAGGCATCTGGACACTGGAGCTTCTCGCGACCTAGGCTGGAAATAATCGCGACCTAAGGGGATAAGCGACCCACGACTTAGGGTTTCGCCGCGACTTAGGGCTTCGCCAAGATTCACTTCGCGACCTTGATTCACTTCGCGACCTTGGTACTGTCGTTCGCGATTTGAGGGGGCGGAGGAGGAGCGACCTAGGCTGGAGCTTTGAACTGCTTTGTTCTTGCGATCTAGGATTTCGTGATTCCTATCAGGTTGGACTGCATCAATCTTCTAAAATGTCTTTTCGAAGATCACTAATATTTGGCATGATAAGTCTACCAAATTTTCGAATACCGCCACGAGCATCAATATCAAAGTCTTTCAAACCTTCAATATCAATTTTATCCCTACAACTTTGGCTATGAAGAACCAATTCGGGATCATGCTTTTGAGCTTCAAGAATGCGGTCTAAAAGAGAAGGATGAGCCTCAAGGCTACATAAAACAAGAGATGAACATGAATCAGATACGATCTCGAATCTCACAAGTGGACAAAGTCTCGAGATCATTCCATTCAGATATCATCATGAAAACAACCGCTTGTTGCTTACGACCAAGGGCATCGGCAACACGATTTCCCCTTCTTGGAGAATAGAGAATATCAAGATCATAAGATGCAAGGAACTCGAGCCAACATTTTTGATGCAAATTAAGTTCCTTTTGAGAAAATAAATACTTCAAAGATTTATGATCGGTGTAGAAAACAAATTTCTCTCCCAAAAGATAATGACGCCAAATTCTAAGAGCCAAAACAATGGCCGCGAGCTCTAGATCATGAGTGGCATATCTAGTCTCGACAAGCTTTAATTGTCTAGAATCATAGCGATAACACGTTCCTTTTTGCATGAGAATGACATTCAAACCAATACGACAAGCATCAGTATAGACAATCAAGTCTTGGTTCCCTTTCCCTTCGGAAATCACAAGAATAGGAGTATCGGAAAGGAGTTCTTTTAAATTATCCTCTTTTCCGAAAAGCTAAGACATTTAAAATTATAATTAACTTTATATAATCATCTTTTTAGAAAAATTTACTTTTTATAAGTCAATTTACTGTGTCTGACTGTCTCATCATAGTGTTTAGGGGATTCCTATCGATAACGTTGATCAAGCGCATCGACCAGAATTCTTAAAGCACTCAATGGGCAAAACAACACAAAATCATCTTCTATATGATAAACATGTCTCTTAAAAATTTCACGTATATTCTTTGCTCATTTTAAGAACAAAATCCAATTATATTTATAAATATCTTATTAAAAAGATTTGCAAATTTTAAATTGTTGTTTTAATCCATAATCAATAAATATAAGGATAGACTCATCGAGATATTCACAGAATACTCGATTCACAAAATGGATGAAATAAGCTGGACAAACCGAATGACATTTTGAGTCACTCATAAGAATCATAACGAGTGCAGAATGCGGTAAGTGGAATGCTACCCTCCGCAAATCATAGCTGATGAAAACCGGTGGCAAGGTCGAGTTGAAAAGACCTTAGCACCACTCAATAGATCGCTTAGGTGGTAATCCTAAGACAAGCTCAATAATACCGGAAAATTCACAAACTACTTGAGTGAGGGAAATAACATCTTCCTCATCAAGTGGGTTTAAAGAATAAAATGTTGCCACTGAATTGGAATCAAAATCATTAAGAACAATAGAAATCTGCTTAATAGATTAAGGATGTCGAAGATGGATAGTCCTCTTGGGACATAGGATGTGGGCTTCATAATGGTTAAGCCAATCCATTCCCAAAAATCAATTTTGAAGCCTAAGTAACGCATAACATGCAAATCGGCTCGAAAAGAATAATCACATAAAATAATCTCGACATCTTTACAAAGTAAACTGAGTGTTGCGGATCCACCAACTAGATTCGCAATTCCCAGTGAAGTCATCAAGCCCATAATATTTAAAGAAAAGAATCAACAAGTTCTTTCGATATAAAAGAGTGAGATGCACTCGAATCAAAAGAAATTCGAATAGGAAGATCATGAAATAAAATAGTGCCATCAAGGACTGAATGAGAAATACCTTGACCAAGAGAAGTGTTACTAGGGGCTTGAACAACATTCAACTCTCCCTCTCTCTTGCTTTGAAGTTTGGGACATGAAGATATATAATGATCCGAACTTTTGCAACAGCGGCAAGAAATAGGCCTTGGACACCTATTTATATAGTGGTCCTTAGAGCCATAATTGTAGCATTCTCCACGATTAGGGATTGGAGTCTTTGCTACCGAAGTTGCATGCTTCCCTTTCTTGTTGGGATTAGGGCTTTTGAACTTAATAGGCCTCTTCTTGTTGATATTGGGGCTCTTTTTGTAACCCCCAACATCACTATCACTTCCATTATCGACCTCTTCTAATCGAAGAGCGATATCTACAAGCTGATCGAAAGGAACTTTTAGTTTCAGAGGTAAAACCTTTTTGGGGTTCTTACTCAAAGCACATATAAGCCTTTGATTCTTTACAAGATCCAGAAGTTGTTGGGCAGACATGAATACGCCATCCAAAGAAGGACTACTGGATTGACAAGCGCTAGGACTACCAAGTCTAACCATTTTTTCTTCTTTAAGAAAGAAAGAAAGAAGAGGAAAAGGGTTATTCTCATAATAAATTCAAATAAACTAGATTGATAAACAAGGCATCATCAAAGAAAATAGGATAGAACGGGTCCTATGACTTGAATTAAATCATAAGGCACGATTCCTAAGAGAGACTTAGGACAATGATCCTTGCTAGATTATTCTACATTGTTCCGAAGTTTGACTCTGATACCAAGTTGTGACGCCCCACCTCTATACTCACACTAGCCAAGGACACTACTGGGTAATGCCATCAACTAGCATGAAGAATAAGGCTGTTGAGGAGCGACCATCTGTGTAATTGCTTTGTGCGAGTACCGATATGTTAGATAATATGACTTGCATTTCATATGAAGAGGAAATCCGACATATCAAATACAAACTCAAAGTTACTACACAGTGGCTATGTGGGCTTCAGAAACAAATATAGAAATAAGCATAACACAAATCAGTCACAGATATTCATACACAAAGGTGGAAACAGATATGAATATAACACATAGAAGTGTACATCAAAATAGTGGTCATACAAGGTCCCCTACATCACAAAAGAATAGGTACAAGAGCTAGAAAAAAGAATAATTATACATCATGGAGTCTCTATCTCGAATGTATAAAAGCAAAAACTACTAATCTAAAGTAGTTAGCCAAAAATCAGATGATGGTCCCAGATAAGAAGTCAAGTAGAAGCACATGAAATACCTCGGTCTAACCCGAGTATTATTTAAGAAGAAAATAATAAACGGACCAGTCTAGCTATAAATTTCATATAAAATGAGATTAGATAAAAGATATGATAAAAACGCATGATAACAATAATGTCATACTGTGACAAGTATACATCAGATAACAACAAAAATCATACCATATCTCAAATATTCTCAAACACTAAAAAGAATGTCATATTCTTTAAATTATTCACCAAAACACAAATATTGACAAAACATATCAATGCCAATCGCAAAAATCGGTGAAACACAAATTCTAGAAATCATCAACTAGAAATCCAGAAATCACAAAAAGGGGAAGGCCTATCACAAACGGGAGCATAAAAACTCACCAACACGTGTGTCACAAACAGAACGCTATTCCATGGTCGCTACCATAGAGCTGGTGCAACGGCGTAGTGCAATAATGGTACGCCCGAGGAACCTGAAACTCAAATGAGCCGGAACAACGACGCAGTGCAATAACGGTACGCCCGATGAACCTAAAACTCAAATATTTTGGAACAACGACGTAGTGCAATAACGGTACGCCCGATGATCCCGAAACTCAAATAATTCGGAACAACGACGTAGTGCAATAACGGTATGCCCGATGAATCGAACTCCACAAAGCCCGTAGATCGCTAGCCTATAAAAATGAGACGAAGCTCAATAGAACGGGGTACAGTCCCCCATGCGGACAAAGAGACATCGCACATCGCTAGTCCAAATCACAAAATGATCATCAATGATCGACAAGTGTAAATTATACTAAGCTAGTAAATAAATGAGTTAGGCTTCATGTCCCATAACCACTAGCTTAAATTAAATATTTACGAACAGATTGTAGACTTCCACTCGAAAATAAGTGTAAATTACACTAAGCTAGTAAATAAATGAGTTAGGCTTCATGTCCCATAACCACTAGCTTAACTTAAATATTTACGAACAGATTGTAGATTTCCACTCGAAAATTGTCACAAGAGTTCAATCGAACAAGTCCAAGAATTAACCGACGAAGTAAACGCAAGCGTTTCATACCACTTGTTTTGCTAAGCCGTTTAATTTGATTTCTCATACGAATGAGGTAAATGTTTGTATATACTAATAGATTGGAAAACGGTTTTAAAAGCGAGCTTTATATTAAAAATAACGTTGAAATCATTTTAATGAAAGAGTTTGAATATTAACTACTAGTATAAAAACCTTTGTATTTTAAAGTGACAAATCACAGAAATGATTGTAGAAACAATCAATCACCAAAAATTCACATTCAAAGACGTGAATCAAAACCATAGAAATCGATACCAAACCCATCAAATGGATATTCCCAAAAATCCAAAGAAAGAAGTCATCAAAGTCGATAATAAGTGATAACAACTAACCGGATCAACAAAAATCGATTAAGATTGGAAATCCACAAAAAACAGCCAAAATAGGCAAAATGAACAGTTCCAGACATCTGGTTGTAAATCCAGACGTCTGGATTTAGGTTCTGGAAATTCTCAGAAACCTTTCCAGACGTCTGGTAGACTTTCCCAAACGTCTGAAAACCAACCAGACTTCTGGTAGGTTTGGACTAGTCGTCTGTTCTGAGTTTCTGCCTTTGTTTTCTACGTTCTTATATTTTTTTCTCTAGAGACCATAACCAGACGTCTGGACTTGAGTAACCAGACATCTGGTCACCTGGTTTGGGCAACGATTTGCCTAGGCCATGATGGCCAAAATGATTCGGGAGCGATTGAATTTAATAAGATTTTAGGATTTAATATTGTATGAAATTAGAAATTTATGATTTATTAGTAAGAAAAAAATTAGAATGTAATTTAATAATGTGATTTAATGTAATTGATAACTATTTTAGTGCAATTTCAGTTTATTTTAATAATTGTTTGAATGTAAGTTCCATTGATTATAATAATAGATGTTAATATAAGAATGAAATAATTTAAGAAATAATTGTTGAAATATATGAAATGAACATAAAACAGTTGTGGTATAATGAGAATTCGTTTGAAATTTAATATTGAATATAAACTGCAATAAGAGTTGTTGGAATCCTTTAATTGAAAAGAAAACACAAGTGCATTGTAATTAATAAGTTCGACATAAGAACTTACGTTTTAAATTAAATTAAGATAAAAATTTTAATGAAATTTAAGCTTTGACTTGAAAATAATAAATTGTATGTTTGTCTCTAACCGGAATAACAAATGTTGAATTTGAATAAAGGATGGAGTGAATGTTTTAATAAAAGAATAACATAAGTTGTTATTTGGAATGCATCTTGGAGAAGTTGATTTTCAATAAGATAAAACATTTACTTTGTAAATAGTGTATAAATTTTGTTGTATATAAAATTTTATAAAACATGTTTGAATTGGTATAAATGAAAAGAAAAAGTGTTTTACAATTAGAATTTGTTTGAAATTAGTGATGAAATGAATTGTAATTAGACTAATTGAAATGTTTCAATTAAAAGGAAACATAAATGAAATTGTAATGAATGAGTTAATATAGGAACTTGCATTTTTGTGTCAATATGGAATGAACATTTTAATTAAGATAATTGCATGTTTTTAGACATAAAAATAAAATTTTCATTTTGAATAAGTATGATTTGGAAAAAAAATTGAATTTTAGAATAATATATTCAAACACACTTATTAGTATTCAAATTTTAAAATATATCGGAGGCTTTATGGTTGTATGAGTGTTGTTGAATCAATTAGAAATTGCCTTTTTTTAACAATTTTACATTAATTACATAGGTTCACATATATTTATTTTTTCCATTTTATATATGGTTAAAACTTGTAAATTGTTTGCATTAATGTGACTGTTACAGTAATTAAAAAGGCAAAGTAAATCATTTTTATAGTGCACAGATAGATATATATTCATTAATTAATAAAATTGGTTTGAGTAACATAAATAAACGAATAGATTGATTGGTTGATTAATTGATTGATTGATTGTTAATTGATTGATTGTGTTAATGGAGTGTGCACATATATTAACGTAAAACGAATAAAGAATTAGATGATAAATATGTGTATATTTGGGTTTATTGATATGAATTAATTGGAGAAGGTTTTGGAATTTGGACCCCAAAGGTTTGTTTATAGGATATAGGCGGTCCCTTCATTTTCTTCTCTTTTCGTTTTCAAGTTCTCAGCGCAGCCTTCACTTGAGCATCCATTTAATTATTAGACTACTCATTCGTTTCTTATTAATTAATAATAGCCTCATTTGATTTATTTCTAATTAATAATTGCCTCATTCTTTTCATTTGTTTCTCATTTGTTCGTTTGCTCCTTTCAAGTGCTTTACTTGAAGTTTTTTTTCCTTTTCTTTTTTCCACTTTTAATGTGAACATCCATGTTGGCGTGGTCTTACGAGATGCCTTTGTTTTTGAAGGATTTTGATAACAGTAATAATTAAAAATTGAGTGCGTTTCTCATGCTGGTTTTCCAGACTGACTCGGGTGTTATTTTATTATAATGCTCGGGTCAGACCGAGTATTGCAGATTCAGGTAAGGATGATATGAAGCTAAGGAGACTAGCTGGAGAATTCTCTGGCGTATTCCCCGTACTTGATTATATTCCACTATGAGTGTTATGCTGTATATTCAGTATTTGAGAGGACAAGTTATTATAACTGTCCAGATTGATTGTTGATTATTATACTCTGATGATTGTGTATATTAACAGCTACAGATTCTTTTATATAAAAATCTGTAATTATATATTATATTTTGTTCCACTGCGATTGTGAGATTCTGTGTTATTCTTTCTGTTTTTCTTCTATCCCTTTTCTTCTTCACCCCTTAAGATTCGTATTTCCATTCAATTTGAGTTGGACACGTGTGACATATTGTCGATTCAAAGGGCACGGAGATATGAGCCTTTACAAATACAAAATTTTATATGTTTTTTGTTGTATTTTATTTATTTATAATCAGTTAGAATATAGTTTTTTCTATTTGTATAAAATTAAAATTCTGCTTGTAACAAGTTTATATATGTGTCCAAGTTAGAACAATAGTTAACCGAGCTAGCCACTAGATGCAAAAGCCAACTAAACGCGCAACCTAAGTGGGTACATTAGAATACCAATATGTATCAAGTTAGAACAACTTTAAAACGAGCTAAGTAGTGGATGCAAAAGGCAACCGAATGCACAACCTAAGCTGGTAAATCAGAAAACTAATCTATCCCTAAGTTAGAATAACAATTAACCGAGCTAACCATCAGATGCAAAAGCCAACCAAGCGCACAACCTAAGCGGGTACATTAGAAAATAAATATGTATGCAAGTTAAAACAATGGTTTAGTGAGCTAACCATTGGATGCAAAAACCAACCGGATGCAAAACCTAAGGGGGTACATCAAAAAACCAATATGTAGCCGATTTAGAACAACAGTTAATCGAGCTAACCACTAAACGCAAAAACTAATCAGACGCACAACCTAAGTGGGTACAACTGAAAACTAATACGTACCTCAGATAGAACAACGGTTATTCATTGTTCAGTGAGCTAACTATTGGATGCAAAAACCAACTGGACGAAAACCAAAAAGGGTACATCAGAAAATCAATATGTACCCGATTTAGAACAACAATTAATCGAGCTAACCACTAAACGCAAAAACTAATTGGACGCACAATCTATGTGGGCAAAACAGAAAACAAATATGTACCTGTGTCAGAACAATGGTTAACTGAGCTAACCACCATGTGCAAAAGCAAAGCTAATGCACAACCTAAGTAGGTACATCGGAAAACCAATCTGTACTCGAGTTAGAAAAATAGTTAACTGAGCTAACCACCACATGCAAAGGCTAATCAGATGCACAACCTAAGCGGGTATATCCGAAAACCAATATGTACTTGAGTTAGAATCACATTAAACTGAGCTAAGCAGCGGATGCAAAAGCCAACCGTATGCACAACCTAAGCGGTAAATCAAAAAACCATATATGCCCAATTTAGAACAACTATTAACCGAGCTTACCATTGGATGAAAAAGCCAACCAGATGCACAACTTAAGCGGTACATCAGAAAACAAATCTGTACCTAAGTTAGAAGAACGGTTAACCGAGCAAACCATCGGATGCAAAAACCAACCGGACACACAACCTAAGTGGATACATCATAAAACCAATATGTATGTGAGTTAGAACTGGTTAACCGAGCTAACCACCGGATGTAAAAGCTAACTGGATGCAAAATCTATGACCAATATATATTGTTTAACTGAGCATAGCACCGAATGCAAAAGCTAACTAGATTGCAAACCTAATCGGGTACATGTGGATGCCAAAGCTAATCGACTTCCAAACCTAATTAGGTACACATGGATGCAAAATCTAATTTGATGCAAAACCTAATTGAGTACATATGGAAACCAATCTATAACTAAGAATATTGTTTAATCGAGCATAGTATCGAATGAAAAAGCTAATAGGATGCTAATCTGATCGGGTACATATGAATGCCAAAGCTAACCGGATCCCAATGTAGGTAAAAAATATGTTTTGTATTTGTAAGTTATAGGAGTTGTACACATATATTTAAGTATTGTTATACTCATGTAGCAGCTTAAAAATTACTGTTTTTTATCATTATTAATATGAAGGTTTATGAAAATATTGGTTTTTGTAGATTTTTTGTTCGTAACAAGGGTCTTTAAAAGAAGACACAGACAAAGTTATTGAAGATATGTAGACCGATAATATTTTGGATAAGAATGATACAATTATAGAAGTTGAGAAGAAGAGAAAAGAATTGGAAAAAAGAATGAAGAGGGTGAAAGGCATAAAACTATTTTCTAATAATCTATATATTTGGTTATATTATATTAATTAAATATGAACTGTTGGTTCAATTTATTTGTTAAGGTAGTTAAAACTGCACATGTTTTTAGATTTAAATCAATATTTGTGTATTGGATTGGTACGAATGTTAATATATTTTTAACTACTTTTGGGTTATGTAGTTAAAATTGTATCTGAGTTGTGCATCTAATTTGAGTTATAATGCATTTGAGTTCTGTATAATGTTTCATTTGAGTAGTGGATTTATGTCAAATGCAATTAAAATGCATGTAAAATTTTGTTAAAACCATATATGATATGTTGTTAATAACGTATTCAGTAGTGCATTTGGGTAGTCTTATGGAGTTAAAGTCTATTTGTAACATGCAATGGGATATGCATTTAAAATGCATCTTATTTATATGCATATTATGTTATAGTTTAACTTATTTTTAACTACATCCGAGTTATGCAGTTGAAAGTGCATTTATATATGCTTTTTGATATGATTTGATATAATTTTTTACTACATAGGTTATATGCAAGTTTAGATTAGTATTAACTTTAATAATTTAATTATTTAAAAATTAAGTGTTAAAATTACAATGTTAATTTAATTTGGAATTCTGTAGTTTATTTCTTCAGATGAAGGTTTTTCAAATAGCAATGATAAAGTCAATGAAATTGAAAATGAGAATGATTTTATGAACAATGTGATTTTGAATTTGAAGGAAAAGAACGAGGAGTTGAAAAATGTTTGAATAGTTAAATTTAATCTATAAATTTTTATTTGATTGATTCATATATTTTGTTAATATGTCATTTATATTTTTTTTTGAAATGGTACTTTATATACAACATGTCACTGGGACAACATATCACATGTCAATAAACGTTCGAATCATGCTACGCAAGTTTCGAACTTATGACCTCTCGCATCAAAGCCGAATCACTTAACCACTTGGACAATGGTGCTTGTTTGTTATTTATATTTTTTCCATAGAAAATTACTTCTAACTTTGAAAATTTTGAAAAAGAAAAGACAGAAACTGTTGAAAATTTTAGAGTTAAGGAAAGAAATGAATTTTTGAAAGAAAAAGAAGTTCTTAATCAAGAAATCCAAAGAAGTTTTTAATTGACAATGAAAATAAGGATTTAAGTCAAGATGTAGTTGCTTTGAAACAAAAGAAGGATGAATTTGAGAAAGAAATTTTGAGACTGAAAAATGTCATTGATGAACCTACAAAGCAAAACAAGAAGGAAGATAAATTAAAGGAAGTTTATGAAAGTAAACTTAAACTTGTTATAGAAGAAAGGAATAAAATAAAGAAGGAATTGGAGAGCAAGAGATACTCGATGATGGCGCCACCAAATTATAGCCTTGGTATATGTGATGTTGGTGGAAATGAAAATGAGACTTCTGATGTTGAAAACGTTAATAATCAGGATAAAAATAAAAAAAATTAATGTTGAAGAAAAATTTGGAAAAAAAAGAATTTTGGAAGACATTCTCTTGCAAAATTGGTTAAAGAAAAAAATAGGAAAAGGAACATCCGTGTAATTGGTTTATGAGTATGATGATAACAATAAAAAAAACAAAGTAGCAAAATGTGACGCCCCACCTCTATACCCACGCTAGCCAATAACACTACGGTGTAGTGCTGTCAACTAGCACGGAGAATAAGGCTGTTGAGGAGCGACCATCTGTGTAATTGCTTTGTGCGAGTACCGATATGCCAGATAGTATAACATGCATTTCTATTTCAGGAGGAAATCCGACATACCGATACAAACTCAAAGCTACTACACAGTGGCTATAGTAGTTTAGGACAATAGATACAAAGATAACACAGATAACATAAATGCGAAACACAGATGGAACAAAAAGTCTCATATGTATAATAACTGATGTCAGTTACAATACATTTGACACGATACATATGATACAACTCCAACTGTCGACTCTGAAAGTTATATATACAAGTACATTATCAACTAATATACATGAATACATATCATCCTATACAATGACACGACTTCTACAAAACGACGAAGACTACTTCAGAAGATATAAAAAAGTCTTCATATCCCGAACAGCAACTCAAAGCAGGAAATCTACAACCTAAAACAACTCGGGTCTGACCCGAGTATTAGATTCAAAAGAAAATAATACACGGGTCAGTCTAATTCAAACTCAGTTATTAATGCACAGAAGCAATAGTAATCAAATATCAAATAGACGACAGTCACAGAAATCTCGTATATCCATCTTCTCGATAAGAGAATCGGATAACGGCAAATATAACACTAAATAGTGTTAAACAACAAATCAGCAAATCCAAATCAGAATACAACTTCAAAATATTGAATTTACCAATGAAACAATTCAACAAATCGAAACATCAATTTAAAACTGTCAAATCTGATAGGGCTGCAGTACACGCACGCGTGTACTGCCTCGCCACTATCTCAGGAGATTCACAAAAGCTCAATGAAAGTCACAAATGATCACCAGGTCAAACCCCGAAATCGGGTTCAACTCAAGTGAATTTGAAAACAGATCCAAATGCATTAATGCACTGCAAAATGACAAGGACCAAAACTGCATGTAAGACGAAACTGTAGTCACAAATGATTACAAGGGCAATCTGCAACAAGACTGCAGTCACCACAAGATCACTAAGGCGAAACTGTACAAAAGGAAGCAAGAAACAACTGCACAATAAAACTGCAGTTGAAACAAGCGATTAACCAGGAAACTAAACAGTCAAACAACGACAACTCAAGTGTCAAACTCAACTGAATAGCACAACCTGGCCAAAATATACAAAACAAATACAAAGCAATCACCACAATGAAACAGCAGTGGCAAATATGAAGTGCACAACAGAGGCACAAAGCAACTGTGCCCAAAACCAATGCCACAGTAAAAAAAATAATTAGAAATGTTCAATTCAACATGCAAATGAAACTGACCAAGGAACATACACCTGCCAGATGAATGCACAGGGAAATCAAATGCAACTACAAAAGATCAAGCTACAAGTATCATGTACAAGTCTGGATAACAAGAATGCCCAGACTCAACAAATATCACAAGTGAATCAGTTCAAAACTGCAAATACAAGAACAGTGACGACATACAATGATGACCAGGGTGGTACAAGTTCGACATGGCCTGGGTCAGTGCAAATGACAACAGAGATGAACACAATGTCAAAGCACGGAGCAACCCAGTGTCAACAACAATACAACAACTTCAGAGACTAGGTGAATGTACAGGGAAATCGAAGCGATGCATCAAGACTACAACATCAATGTAAAACAAACAAGATCAATTAAAAACAAGCCAGAGGAAATTCAAGGTTGCAGACATATGAAATCAAGATACATGAATAATGAAGACCACATACTAGAAACAGTGGTAACTATACAAAGTGCATGCAACAAAAAGATCTAGACAACAATGATCAAAGTGCACTGGAACTAAATGCACAATATCAACATGGATGCAAAACAAATGCAAACAGGTCAAGCATATATGGATATGCAGTGACAAAGTGGATCAAAACAAATACAAAATGAAGTAGTGCAATGTAGACACTTCAGCAGCAGTGCAACAAGTAAGGCCTCACAAAATCGAGGCAGAGGTGCAGACTACAAATATGAGTCAAGCAAATGCATACAGTTCAGGCCAACAAGCCAGAGGTGGGCAACATGAACAAATGAACTCATATGGACAGTGCAATAAAAAGCACATATATGCAGCAACTACAAACAAGTAGAGATGAAACAATAATCAGACAACAGTGACATGCACATGGAACAATTCAAACAGAAATGCATATGCACTGAAAGCCCAGTCAACATCAAATTTTAAGAATAAAATGCTCAAGTGAAGTTCAGTTAAACCAACTAGAGAAGATGGCCAGAGACGAAGCTCACAGGGGCCGAAAAACTAAAGTCTTAATAGTGAAGTCAACGAGGAAGTTCACGAAAACAAAATTTGACCGAGATCAAAATGTTAAACAAATCTCAAAGCCCAGTGATGCAAACAGTGAAGAGCATGGCAGTGTCGAATGCATCAGTAAAGCAAATGCCAACAGGGAAGTATTGAAATCATGGAAGTATACAATGATTAAAATCAAGTGCGTATCTGTTATCTTTGAAATAGTCAAAGTAGAACAAAAGAGGAAAGTTCGTTGCCATGGGACTCAAGAGAAAATCGAATGATACAAAAATCAAAACCGTGTTGATCAAAGTAAACATGTCAAGGCAAATAGGGAAATCAGTAATCAAGGCCGAAATAATTTCCAGCATTGAAGCCAACCAACACAACCACGAAACCAAAAATAGTCGAAGGCAAAGCAGTAAGCAATAGACAGAGAACGAAATCATCAATATCGAAACGAGTGAACAAACCAGAAATCAACCCCAATATTCAAACGAAATCGAATAGCCAAAGAAATCAAACATCTGAAGTATGAAATATATGTGAGTAAACTCACCTTCATCCGGTCGAGAAGGCGAAGTCGCACTCGTTCAAACGAGAAGCAGCCAAAGCAAAGCTACACGAAGCAACCATCGACAGAGCGAAACGCGGATTCCTAACGATCGATCAAATAGGCGCAGCTTCGAGAGCCCTAATTTTGGAACGAAAAAAAGAGCGAGCAAGCCGCCATTATTTTGTTTATCTCGATTTTGGGCTTAGGGTTTACGAATGGAGGAAGGGGGGATTTAGGTGTTGAGTGATATCATGGCTTCAAACAATAGAACATGGGCCGAGATTATTATTTAAACCCAAACCACACTTAACAAATTTTTAAAGCTCGTTTAACATTTTTAACAAGATTGTAAAAGAGTCACAACTGATTAAAACACTCAACGTTTAACATATAGTTTTTAAAAAGAATTCCAACTGCTTTTAAAAATTCCAAATAGCGATTAACAAAATTTTATCCCTGAATTTCAATTCGATTAAAATGCCAATAGCTATTAGGAACCAGATTAAATCGTCAAGAGACGATAATTAAATGGGTACGAAATACTGGGTTGTTACAGACTCCCCTCCTTAAAAGAAATTGCGTCCTCGTAATCCTAAGGGATAGGTGGGAAAGAGGTAACAACCATAAGAACATAACAATGTCGAATGCATAAGCAAAGCAAAGGTCAACAAATATTTAATTATCAAAACGACAATTTGAATCTCAAATATCGAATTATCACAAGCGATAACCAGAAACATCACGATTATCAAAAATGATAATCAGAAATCACAAACATCTGATTATCAAAAACGATAATCAGAAACACAAATATTCGATTAATCAAATCGAAAAATATTTAATTATCTCAAACGATAATTAAATCGAAAAATATTTAATTATCACAATTGATAATCAAATTTTACAAATATCTGATTATCAAAAACGATAATCAGAAACACAAACATCCGATTATCAACAACGATAATCAGAAATCACAAATATTCGATTAATCAAATCGAAAAATATTTAATTATCTCAATCGATAATTAAATCGAAAAAATATTTAATTATCACAAATGATAATCAAATTTCACAAATATCTGATTATCAAAAACGATAATCAGAAATCACAAATATCCAATTATCAAAAACGATAATCAGAAATCACAAATATCCAATTATCAAAAACGATAATCAGAAATCACAAATATTCAATTATCACAAATGATAATCAAATCTCACAAATATCTGATTATCAAAAACGATAATCAGAAATCATAAATATCCGATTATCAAAAACGGTAATCAGAAATCACAAATATCCGATTATCAAAAACGATAATCAGAAATCACAAATATTTAATTAACGAGTCCGGAATTAACCAAAGTAGTAAAAGTATGGTTCCATACTCCGTACTTTTGCTAAATCGTTTAAATCTCTTTATCGTTTCCTTGAAAGTGCAAAATTGTGTGTTTTTAAAAAAATAACATTTCACATTCTCAAACGGACAAGTCCGGAATTAAGCGAATCAGTAAAAGAAAGGGGTCATAGTCCTCGATTTTTCTGAAACGTTTAAATCGCTTCCTCGTTCTTTTGAAAATGTAAACTGTAAAAATTTTGAAAACAATTTTAATTTATATTTTTGAAACAACTTTTAAAAATAAAGAATTTTGAAAACACGTGATTAAATTAGCAATATCAGTATTGCGGGAGAACCGCTTGTAAATCCATTTCAAAATTGACGGTTACTGAAGTTAACACGTCAAAATCTCATCAAAATAACTGGCATCAAAATATAATACCAATGAATTTTCATTCATAAAAATGTCACAAGAATCTTCTCAAAGATAGAAAGGGATATCATACCCTAAACTTGTATTCATAACAAGTCAATAACACATGAATTCACCAATGCACAAAAACGGATATCATATCACTGAAAATCATGAAAATTGGTGAAGCACAAAATTCCAGAAATCATCACAAGAAATCCAGAAAACACAAATTCTAGAAATCGACATACGAAAACCAGAAATCACAAAGAGGGGGAGGCCTATCACAAAACGGGAGTATGAAAACTCAAAACACTGGTATCACAAGAACGAGAAGCTATCTCATGGAAGTTATCCATTAAATTTTCACACAGGAATGGCCCGAAGACCGTAGGGTGCTACCCTACATATGTGATGGCGAAACATCACATAAACGGGGTATAGTCTCCCTCACAGACAAAGAGACATCGCTCAATCGCTAGTCTAAATCATAAAAAAGGGGGAAAGGCCTATCACAAAATGGGAGCATGAAAACTCACCAACCGGTATCACATGAATCTTTTCAAAGATAAAATAGGGTATCATACCCTAAACTTGTATTCATAACAAGTTAATAACACATGAATTCACCAATGCACAAAAACTAATATCATATCAATGAAAATCATGAAAATTGGTGAAGCACAAATTCCAGAAATCACACAAGAAATCCAAAAAACACATAAATAGGGGGGGGGAGGCCTAACACATGAATGGGAGCATGAAAACTCACCTACGCGTATAACACATGACGAGAAGCTATCTCATGGAAGCTATCCATTAAATTTTCACACAGAAATGGCCCGAAGACCATAGGGTGCTACCCTACATATGTGATGGCGAACATCACATAAACGGGGTATAGTCTCCCACGCAGACAAAGAGACATCGCACAATTGCTAGCCTAAATCAAATCACAAAAATGATCGTCATGATCATTAATAAGTGTCAATTACATTAAGTTAGTGAATATAAGAGTTTAGCTTCATGTCCCATAACCACTGGCTTAACTCAAATATTTACGAACAAACTGTAAATCTTCATTAGAAAATTGTCACAAAAGGTTCAATCGAACAAGTCCAGGAGTTAACCGACGAAGTATACGCAAGTGTTTCATACCACTTGTTTTACTAGGCCGTTTAATTCAATTTCTCATACGAGTGAAATGAAGGCTTGTATATACTAATAGATTGGAAAACGGTTTAAGAAAAAGAGCTTTGTAGTAAAATAGTTTTGAAATCGTTTGGGGAAAAAGGATTTTAATATTTACTACTAGTATAGAAAACCTTTATATTTTTAAATGACAAATCACAAGAATGATTGTAGAAACAATCAATCACAAGAATTCACATACAAAGATGTGAATAGAATCCAAGGAAATCGATACTGAATCCATTAAAAAGTATGTTCACAAAAATCCCGAAGAAAATGTCATTAAAGTTGCTAATAAACGATAGCAACAAATCAGGGGAAATGATCACGAATCGATTAAATTTTGGAAACCAAATCAATTCACTAAAACTCACATTCGAAGACATGAATAAAATCCAAAGAATTCGATTCCAAATTTATCAAAGTGGAAATACCCAAAAATTCCAGAAATAGAAGTTATCAAAATCGACAAAGGTGATAACAACTAATTGGAAAAGAAGAATCGATTATCAATTGGAAAAACAAAGCAAAACGAGCATAAATGCATAAATGACTTCAACAAAAATAAGAGTCAAGTCGATGTCGAAGTCAACAATTAATGGTCACTGTCAGTACAAAATGAATCAATATCATCAAAGAATCCAACGGCAAACAAAGTCAGAGTCTTGGAAATCAAGAAATCAGCAATTTCTCAAAAATAAAGTGACCGAAGTCGAATGGAAAACAAGCCGAGGAAAACACAAAATATCAAGTTCAAAATTGCTGAGATTCGAACAAAATCAACATCGGCTAAATCAATTCAAGCCGAAAACACAAGAACAATTTCCTCATCATCAAAAACCCAATTTGAGTTCGTAAAGCAAACGAAGGCAGAAGCCAAAATACTTTCACGAAATCAAAATCAAATACACATGAATAAGCGTTAGGAATTCATACCTAACAATCAAAGATAATCATATGTAAAGATGAGAGATAAAACATCGACAAATAGTTGTAACACATGTTCCATCTAAGTTATATTTTATAATTGTCCTAAACCCCAGGCTCTGATACCAAGCTGTGACGCCCCACCTCTATACCCACGCTAGCCAAGAACACTACGGTGTAGTGCAACTAGCACGGAGAATAAGGCTGTTGAGGAGCGACCATCTGTGTAATTGCTTTATGAGAGTACCGATATGTCAGATAGTATAACATGCATTTCTATTTCAGGAGGAAATCCGACATACCGATACAAACTCAAAGCTACTACACAGTGGCTATAGTAGTTTAGGACAATAGATATAAAGATAACACAGATAACATAAATGCGGAACATAGATGGAACAAAAAGTCTCATATATATAATAACTGATGTCAGTTACAATACATTTGACACGATACATATGATACAACTACAACTGTCGACTCTGGAAGTTATATATACAAGTACATTATCACCTAATATACCTGAATACATATCATCCTATACAATGACACGACTTCTACAAAACGACGAAGACTACTTCAGAAGATATAAAAAAGTCTTCATATCCCGAACAGCAACTCAAAGCAGGAAATCTACAACCTGAAACAACTCGGGTCTGACCCGAGTATTAGATTCAAAAGAAAATAATACACGGGTCAGTCTAATTCAAACTCAGTTATTAATGCACAGAAGCAATAGTAATCAAATATCAAATAGACGACAGTCACAGAAATCTCGTATATCCATCTTCTCGATAATCGGATAACGGTAAATATAACACTAAATAGTGTTAAACAACAAATCAGCAAATCCAAATCAGAATACAACTTCAAAATATTGAATTTACCAACGAAACAATTCAACAAATCGAAACATCAATTTAAAACTGTCAAATCTGATAGGGCTGCAGTACACGCACGCGTGTACTGCCTCGCCACTATCTCAGGAGATTCACAAAAGCTCAGTAAAAGTCACAAATGATCACCAGGTCAAACCCCGAAATCGGGTTCAACTCAAGTGAATTTGAAAACAGATCCAAATGCATTAATGCACTGCAAAACGACAAGGACCAAAACTGCATGTAAGACGAAATTGCAGTCACAAATGATTACAAGGGCAATCTGCAACAAGACTGCAGTCACCACAAGATCACTAAGGCGAAACTGTACAAAAGGAAGCAAGAAACAACTGCATAATAAAACTGCAGTTGAAACAAGCGATTAACCAGGAAACTAAACAGTCAAACAACGACAACTCAAGTGTCAAACTCAACTGAATAGCACAACCTGGCCAAAATATACAAAACAAATACAAAGCAATCACCACAATGAAACAGCAGTGGCAAATATGAAGTGCACAACAGAGGCACAAAGCAACTGTGCCCAAAACCAATGCCACAGTAAAAAAAAGAATACTCAGAAATGTTCAATTCAACATGCAAATGAAACTGACCAAGGAACATACACCTGCCAGATGAATGCACAGGGAAATCAAATGCAACTACAAAAGATCAAGCTACAAGTATCATGTACAAGTCTGGATAACAAGAATGCCCAGACTCAACAAATATCACAAGTGAATCAGTTCAAAATTGCAAATAAAAGAGCAGTGACGACATACAATAATGACCAGGGTGGTACAAGTTCGACATGGCCTGGGTCAGTGCAAATGACAACAGAGATGAACACAATGTCAAAGCACAGAGCAACCCAGTGTCAACAACAATACAACGACTTCAGAGACTAGGTGAATGTACAGGGAAATCGAAGCGTTGCATCAAGACTACAACATCAATGTAAAACAAACAAGATCAACTAAAAACAAGCCAGAGGAAATTCAAGGTTGTAGACATATGAAATCAAGATACATGAATAATGAAGACCACATACTAGAAACAGTGGTAACTATACAAAGTGCATGCAACAAAAAGATCTAGACAACAATGATCAAAGTGCACTGGAACTAAATGCACAATATCAACATGGATGCAAAACAAATGCAAACAGGTCAAGCATATATGGATATGCAGTGACAAAGTGGATCAAAACAAATACAAAATGAAGTAGTGCAATGCAGACACTTCAACAGCAGTGCAACAAGTAAGGCCTCACAAAATCAAGGCAGAGGTGCAGACTACAAATATTAGTCAAGCAAATGTATACAGTTCAGGCCAACAAGCCAGAGGTGGGCAACATGAACAAATGAACTCATATGGACAGTGCAATCAAAAGCACATATATGCAGTAGCTACAAACAAGTAGAGATGAAACAATAATCAGACAACAGTGACATGAAAATGGAACAATTCAAACAGAAATGCATATGCACTGAAAGCCCAGTCAACATCAAATTTTAAGAATAAACTGCTCAAGTGAAGTTCAGTTAAACCAACCAGAGAAGATGGCCAGAGACGAAGCTCACAGGGGCCGAAAAACTAAAGTCTTAATTTACAGTGAAGTCAACGAGGAAGTTCATGAAAACAAAATTTGACCGAGATCAAAATGTTAAACAAATCTCAAAGCCCAGTGATGCAAACAGTGAAGAGCATGGCAGTGTCGAATGCATCAGTAAAGCAAATGCTAACAGGGAAGTATTGAAATCATGGAAGTATACAAATGATTAAAATCAAGTGCGTATCTGTTATCTTTGAAATAGTCAAAGTAGAACAAAAGAGGAAAGTTCGTTGCCGTGGGACTCAAGAGAAAATCGAATGATACAAAAATCAAAACCGTGTTGATCAAAGTAAACATGTCAAGGCAAATAGGGAAATCAGTAATCAAGGCCGAAATAATTTCCAGCATTGAAGCCAACCAACACAACCACGAAACCAAAAATAGTCGAAGGCAAAGCAGTAAGCAATAGACAGAGAACAAAATCATCAATATCGAAACGAGTGAAAAAACCAGAAATCAACCCCAATATTCAAACGAAATCGAATAGCCAAAGAAATCAAACATCTGAAGTATGAAATAGATGTGAGTAAACTCACTTTCATCCGGTCGAGAAGGCGAAGTCGCACTCGTTCAAACGAGAAGCAGCCAAAGCAAAGCTACACGAAGCAACCATCGACAGAGCGAAACGCAGATTCCTAACGATCGATCAAATAGGCGCAGCTTCGAGAGCCCTAATTTTGGAACGAAAAAAGAGCGAGCAAGCCGCCATTATTTTGTTTATCTCGATTTTTGGCTTAGGGTTTACGAATGGAGGAAGGGGGGATTTGGGTGTTGAGTGATATCACGGCTTCAAACAATAGAACATGGGCCGAGATTATTATTTAAACCCAAACGACACTTAACAAATTTTTAAAGCTCGTTTAACATTTTTAACAAGATTGTAAAAGAGTCACAACTGATTAAAACACTCGACGTTTAACATATAGTTTTTAAAAAGAATTCCAACTGCTTTTAAAAATTCCAAATAGCGATAACAAAATTTTATCCCTGAATTTCAATTCGATTAAAATGCCAATAGCTATTAGCAATCAGATTAAATCGTCAAGAGACGATAATTAAATGGGTACGAAATACCGGGTTGTTACACAAAAGAGAAGAAGATAGTACACGAGAAGGAGATAAAACTTACTGAAAATTATATTCAGAGCATTGTAGAAAAATTATTATAAAGAACAAAGAATTCTATGGCTCATTTGTCAAAGAGTCCTTTACTTGAAATTCTACTTGATAATATGAAAAAACTGGCTGAGACTTATCTTCATTTGGCATGTTGGTCATAAGTTCATTTAATTTAATTTAATAATTATTATGTTAATTTTATTTTTCAATTTAGTTGAATGATCCTAGAAAATATGCAGTTGAATAATGTAGTTTTAACTACATTTTATTTATGCAATTATTTATATTCATCTTTGTGAAGTTTATTTATGCAGTATATGTAGTGACTTATATTCATTTTTGTATTTTGTAGGGAGCCTGTTTGGCATAATGATGATGTACCAAATGTATTGACGGAAATCAAGTAAAAGAATTTCTTGACTGTAATCAATATATAGATTCCGTGGTAAGTATTTTCTTCAGTGTTTAGTTATTTTACTTACATATTTGTAGCCGCATTTGAATTATATATTTTTTTAGTTGCATTTGGTTGATATATATAGTTGTATATTTAATTATTTGTTGCATTTGGAATATGCAGTTATTTTATGTTCTAATTTTATTTATGTAATTGAAGTCATCGATCCTTCAATTATAATTCATAGAATGGTTTTTCCAATACTGAATGTTGAGCATTTTACACTGTTAATTTTTGACAATGCTGTTGGAAAATGGATATTTTTTAATTTTTTTAAAAGGATCAACTCATGGAATTCATGAAGAGTCAACAATCAAGATTGTAAGTATATTGTGAATTGTTTTCATTTAATATGATTTTTCATATGAAGTTGTTAATTTACCGATTGTTTGAATGAAAGTACAAATATAATTGAATTAAGTTTAGCTTAAAATTTAATTGCATAAGTCTAATGGAATTAAATGTATACAACGAAATGTTTGGTTTTGGGGTGAAGTTTAACTATGTAAGTCTAATGCAGTTATATGTACATAGTGAGCCATATTGTAACGACCCGATATTTTCAACCATTCGCATCCGCACATGCCGGACTTGAATTGCTCAAAATACCGAATTGTAAATATAAATTTGGCAAAACTCAGAACATACAGTAAATAAATCACAGATCACAGACACATAGTAACATAACAATGCAGTAGAAACAAAGAAATAGTAGTTCATGAAGCTACTATATATATACACACACATCAGAGTTAACAAGATACAACAGAACCGTAATCTCCCCCGTACTGGGCGTCGTTAGAGGGCACTCCATAGGTATGGTACAAAACAAACTCGTAGTAAGGCTCGCTAGGGTAGGTGACACGGCACAACTAGGCAATGTCAGGGTAGATATACCAATTACGCATCCGGGCTGGTGGTAACGCATAGCAGCCACTACCGCCCACCTCGGAACACACTCCCAAATCAAATAAAAATCGAGAATGACCAACAAATCAATCACAAAGTAATAGAATGGTATACGAAGAAGTGTGTCGGATCAGAGGAGCTACCTCATTGGCCCGTCGATCGCTCCTGTTTTAGCCACCTTATGCTAACTCACGGGAGTCGGGTCCACGTATATACCTCAATAGGAATCGTGGCCACCATCCTACTTCATTCTGGAATCTCCACCGCGTACACGGTTGTCAAAGTGGTTTTCGGTATCAACCGAGAGTATGTCTGTGATATCCCGGGATTTTGGGCAATATAAATTTAATAATCTTTATTAATAATTTAATTGGATTAATAATTTTCCTTTCTAATTTTAATATAAATTGGTAAATTTAATCTTTTAAAAGCTAATAAAAATAGATTCTATTTATAATGTATATATTGATATATATATTGTGAATAGAGAATCTTTTGTTTAAATAAAAGATGTGCTTTCAGATTGTAATATATATAGTATGTATATGTTATAATTTGATATTGCTTGAAATTTATTTTAATCTATTGATAATTTATATATGTATGAATTGTAATTTAAAGCTTTGTTTTAAAATTAATCTTTTTCAAAGGTTAGTTTAGATTAATTCAATTATTTCAAAATATAAGATAATTGTTTATTTTAAATGGAATTGTTTAAAAAGGATTTAAACAAGCTTTGTTTTGTCTTCTTTTAAAATGCTCAAATCAAAATGGTTATAAATGTATAAAGTTAAATGTTTAAAATTTTAAAATACATGTATAAGAAATATATTTGTATTATAATTTGTTTTAGGATATTTTCTTTAAAAGGTAAATTTATATTTACATATGTAAGTATTAATTAATTTAGTAAATTTAAAGTTGTAAGTTTATATTTACATTTAATAAGTAAGTTATATTCACATCTAAATTAAGTAAAAATTAATTAAATATTTGCTAAGACACTTGTAAACATGTTAGGACATTTCATAAACACTTGTAAATCAATTAAACAATTTAATGACAAATGTTGGCAAAATGACCATGTGGCAATATATTTTATTTTTGATTTTTAATAACTATTTTGAAAAAGAAAACTAGTTTCACAAACATCTTTCATTTCCTTAGTCTTCTTTTACTCAAACCTGAGATTTAAAATCAAGAACAAATCAAAAATGAAATCTGCAACTTTAAGCTGAAATGCAATTATCAACTATAACCTTCAACCTGCATTTCGATTGAGGGCAACAGCAAGATTAAAACAAACAAATTCAATGATGAAGCTTCAGATCTTTTCAAATGTCAAGTACCAGAAATCTGAAATTCAAATCTTCAATCTGGGATCTAGTAACTAAATCAAACAACTTCATCAGTTTTTCAATCTTCAAAGCAAGAAGCAACTCAACAAGTAAATCAACAGCAATTTAAAAATCAGAGATCAAGCATGCAAAGAATTCAAAATGAAAACAAGCCTGGAACATGCTCTGCCTTGTTCTCTGCTTATAAAACAAGTGAGTAAATATTTCTTTTAAAAACAGTTATTTTTAAATCTGTGATTTGGCCTTAATGACTGTGATGAATCTTTATAAAATATGATTGCATGTGTTTATATGTGTAAGTGCATGTATATAGATATATGTATATGAATTGCATGTTCTCTGTTTATAACCTGTGAGTAAATTATTTTAAAAACAGTTTTAAAACTGTACTATGTTGTTATGTAATGCATGAATGAATGATTTAGTAGATTGAGTTTTTAGTTTATGGATATAAATGCATGTATATACTGTGAGCATGTCTGTGTGTTTATATATAGACTGGTCTCTGTAAAATCTCTGGTTCAAGAACCACCTTTAAAGATTCCTAACTTCCCAAAGAATCACTGTTAGGTTATGATGATTAAAAAGAAAATGATTATAACAATGTAAATTCATTTTTAAAAATAGTTTAAAGTAGAATTATTTAGTTAATATTTCGAAAATAGGATTTTACAGTAAAACTAAATATATGTCAAAAAATTCAAGTATCTTAATTACTTAATTCTTTTATATAGTATGTTTTGCTTCTAGAAATTATGATTTTTAAAAGTAAAATCATGAATTTTAGTTTAGAGAATAGTGAGAATTTTGGGGTTAATCGAATGGAACGTTTGGGTTGATTGCCGTCGATTGGAATGATGATTGTAGCTAGAATTTTGGTTGAAGCTCGTCTGCATGTTGAGGATGATGGGAAAAATGTCGTTGAATTTTTCCAATGGCCGTGATGATCGTAATCGATCTAACTAGGGTTTTAGGCTGCTTTGGGTTGGTTGAACTGTTGGGGAATTCGCGACTTGGATGATGATGCGGAGGCGATCGCGTGTTGATGGAGGGTGGCATGGTGATGCTGCGGTGCTATGGACGAGGAATCTGAGTTTCTGATGACCATGATCGGCGGCGAGGGGGTAGATTGTGGCTCGAGTTATGCTCGAGATTTCGAACGATGATCGAAATTTCGATTCACAGTGGAATTTTGATTTCTGGGTTGTGGGACAGGTTGTCGAGGTCGTATGGGGTTGGTTGGCGATCAGTTGGATGATCGGAGGGGAGAGGTTTGATCGTGCACGTGCACGTGTGCACGTTGGTGCTAACTGGAGTTCGATCGTGTTGGGGAGACGAGTTGATCTCGGGGCTGTCTCGTGTAATTTGCAGTATTTCTCGAAGTAGAGATGAGTGTGAGGGGTTTTGAGTTTTGCTCGGGAAAAGACTCAAGTTTACTCGAAGTAAACAGGGGTGGACTCGGAAAGATACTCGGGTTGTTTATTTAAAGTAATCTGGTTTGAAATTTTAAAGCAAAATCTTATCTGGGTTTTTTTTAAATTTAAATCATGAACAAGTTTAAGTATTTAAACAAGTTTTAAATAAATAAATGTTTAATTTGATTTAACATGTTTAACATGGTTTTCAAAGATATTGAAATTAAAAGTTGTATAGTTTTGTTTAAAGTAAATTTTATTTCAAAATTGATTTCTAAATTTGCTTTTAATGAAGTAATGTTTTGAGTGAATATTTAATCTAAGTGTAAAGTTTATTCTAAATTAGTTAAGTAGAGATTAATTAAGAACAATTAATTGATAAAATAAATTTAAGCTTAATTACTATTTGTAATTAAAAATAATTACTTAATGAAGTAATTAGTGAAAATGAATGTAATTAAGAAATAAATTAATTTAAGATTAAGTGATGATTAATTAAGTAATTAATTAATGTAATTAATTTTAGGTTAATTAATTAGTCTAATTAATTAAAGATAATCACTTGTGATTAATTTAGTATAATTACTTAGTGAAGTAATAAATGGGTAGTTATTGAATGTAACTAAATTAAGAAGAATTAGATATGGAAGTAATTAAATGTAATTGATTAAGGTAAATCACTTGATGTTATTAATTAAAAGATTAATTAATATAATTGATTTGAAGTTAATTAATTAAAGAGTAATTAATTAATTAAAGGATTAAGGTTAATTAATAATGTGATTAATTACTAGTTAAGGTAATTAATTAAAAGAGAGTAATTAATTAAGGGTTGATTAATTAATCAATAATAAGTGATTAAAGAATAATTAATTAAGAAGTTAATTAATTTAGATAAGTAATTACAAATTGTTAATTACTATTTATGATTAATGAGATAATTAATTACAAGTTAATTATTTAATCTAATTAAAAGGTTAATAAATTAATAAGGATTATTTAATTAATAAAAGTAATTAATTTAAGTATGATTAATTAATTGTAATTAATTGAAGATTAATATAATTAATTATAGTTAATTAATTAATAAAGGATCATTAATTATTGTAATTAAATGATAGTAATTAAAGGTTAATTACTGTATATGGTTAAGGATAATTACTTGAATGTAATTAAAGATAATTAATCAAAGGAGATTAATTAAGGAAGATCATTAAGAGATGATTAATTAATTAATTTGTAATTAATTAATGATAGAAAGCAGGATTTTGATAATCCAAGTAATTAAAGGATAATAATTAATTTAATTACAGGTTAATTAAATTGATATTGAGTTAATCAATTATGTTTAGATGATTGATTAATATTGGATGATTGATATTGGGTGATTGGTTGATATTGGATGATTTGGATATCTCTGATATATGTGATATGCTGCTTTGTGAAATGAATGTTGATATGAATTATCTATTGTGATAATGTGATTTATCTATCTGTGATATCATCCTGAATATAAGTTTAAATGTTTAAACCTTTAAACAACTTGGCCTTAAAAGATACGTTTTGGATTTCGATGAGACCGGGATCGGGTTTCCGTATACCGGTATTCCAGGTCTGGAGACCCGAATACCACATCGATCCAAATTAACGATAGGTCGTGAATCTCAAGTGAAGATGAAGATTTAGAGTGCAAGGGTTATTGTCGTTAACTCTGAGGGTGATTCCAAAACGAGTGTAACGAGATAATGCCTTCGGCTTCGTTCGAACCCGGAACGAACTTATATGGATTGAATGCTTTCAGCACATCGTCAGGCGGACGATGAGCATTCTAAGTGATATGTTCTGATTAAAGGTAATCGTAACCTCAAGCCTCATCAACCGGGAATGGTTAAAACAGGGGAGGTGCAGCAAGGCTTCGTGGGTAGCACCCACTGAGAGCAAGATAGATCCCTGTCTAGAGGTCCCTTTTCTTTTATTCGGCTTAGTGTGTGGTTGGTCGCGCCAACTACGGGATTATCTTGTTCGGAATTATCCAGTAAGGGATGGTTCCGGCTTTGTGTTGCAGGGGAGCGGGCGTACTCCTCGGTACGGTGATCTAGGCCACGTACTGTGACGGGCGGTACCCCAGTAGCCCTGCCATTGTATGGAATCCAAACTCCAATAAGTGCCGTACGTATTAGTTGTGCCCAACTATGTTGGAATGTGAGATGTAAGCATTTCAGCTATTTCTGTATTTTACTTGAAAACCCTAGACCCTATTATAATATAACTGGATTTCCTATCAAATGTTTTAGTTAGCGTAAGGTAAAAACTTACCCATGTTTATTTGTGGGGAGTCTTACGTGATACTTTTGTTTTCAAAGGTTTTCAAAGTTAAGCAATTTAACCGTTTACTCACACCAGACCCATGTCTGACCCAAGTGTTTATTTTCTGTTTTATTAAACTCTTGGGTACTCAATATTGTATTGAGTATTCGAGGGATTCAGGTTAGCTTTGACGAATTCTGGAGGAGATTTGGAGCAGGAGGCTTCACCGTGTAGATATATGATGATTCCGCTGTGTATATGTTGTGTCTGTATCTGTGATACTTGAGTTGTATGAATTAGACAGATGTTTATAACTGTCTAATATGTGTTGTATAAGTTGTGTAACTCTGATGTATATGATACTATGTAATATTTTATATGATATATTATATTTCATTCGTTCCGCTGTGAGTTTCTGATGTTGTTGTTCTTTCTTCTTTTCTTTCTTTTCTTCTTCTATCCCTTTCTTTCTTAATTCACGATACGTCTTTCTGGGCATAGAAAGTCGGGTCGTGACAGTTGGTATCAGAGCGAGGTTGAGTGAATACCTAGGCTCTGAAGTGGTGTCTATCTTGAGAGCGCGTAATTGTTAGTTATATAAAAATGGTTTTATATTGTGTTAATTGATCGGTTGAGTGGTATATGGATTCTGGTCAATACGAGTAGCTAACGTTATTGATAGGGATCTCTAAACACTTGAACCAGGCCAACGGACACAATATTGTTTTAAAGAGGTAAATGAAATAATTTTACCCAGAAATAATTTCTATATAAAAAAAAAATCATTTTAAATATATATATTTATGTATTTCTACCTATTTATTGGGTTACCTGTTCGGGTTTTCCAATATAAGCTATAAAGGTAGATAAGGTGGTAGTGTGTGTAACACAATTACCAATAGTTGGAGTTTGAATGTTTGAAGTTGGAAGTATATATCGAGACTGTAAACCCAATATCGTCTCGAGTAAGTTGGCAGTATGGAGTAAGGATGTCTCGGATCTCTGAAGAAAATCCTTTTCAAGATTCGGAGTCCATTATTGGAATGTAAGATTGGTTGAGCTCGGATGAGCAGATTTTCTAGAATTGGATCTGTCGGTTGTGCAGAAGTAAGTAATGGTATCTTGGCATCTTCAGGAAGGAGTAGCTATGTGATAAGACGCAGTATCTATGGATGTTCCCGAAGGAGATTTTCTTTTTGGAACAAGAATAAGAAAGTATTGGAGGAACAGTTGATGTCTACCGCAGGAAAGACTCGGCTGTATAGGAATTCTCTGATATCAAGTAAGAGAGTTTTGTCTATTTTGAAGTATGGGACTAAGGTCGATTAGTTGTTCTTCGGACATGGTCTCATTGTTCCCTTAAGAAGAGTAAGTTATTGGCGATTGGTTTGGAGCCCGAGTTTCTTTTGGATGTCTGCCATCTCGGAGATTCGTTGAGAGGTTTGTTGATGGTTTTAGTTTTGACAAGCCTTTGGATTAGAAGTTCTTGGTTAGCTGTGATAGCAGTGCAGCTCGGAGTGTTCGGTGTGCTGTCGAGATAGAGTTTGGAAGCAGCAGTGTGGTTCGTTTCTTCGATGGTACCGGAATCTTTGTGATTCTTCTATCAGCAGTCCGAGAAGATGGTGAATGTTTTCTTGAAGGGTTAACCTTGTTTGGAAAAGTTTAAGGCTGTTTTAATTAGTAAAGAGAGAACAGTTTCTTTGGAATCCGAACTAGGTAGGATTGCAAAAGTGAATTGCGATTATTTTGAGAGTTCATCTTGAGTAATCTTTTGTATGAAATTGAGACATCTCAAGAGGAAGTAAAAGTTATCGAAGAGGTCAAAGATTTAGTTTATATCGATTTGGTTCCTAGAGAAGGATTTGGTGAAGTATCTTAGAATTTTATGGAGTATCTTTATTTTCTCTTCTGCTTCTAGTTTCGAGTTTCCTCTAGCCAAGGATAGCTGAAGACAGTACCCTTGACCGAGGACTCGTCTATTCTTTGAGAAGTTGGTTATGTCTTTAAGATAACCAATGTTTCCGCTTGTTTGTGGATCTAGTTTGTGCTCGAGTTCATCGACATTCTCATCTATTTCAAAATCAGAGTTGTGCAGCGAAAGCAAAGGTAGTAGCTGTGCAAGAAAGGAAGTAACCTCAGATTTCTACAAGAAGTTTATGTGAATTTCTAAGTGTGTATAGAATTTTCTGGAATCTGGGAGAAGGAAGTTCAGTCTTCTATTTCTTGTGGAGTAGAGTTTGTGGATTTCAGCAGATTTGAAGATCATTTTGTGCTTGGTTCATATTTGTTTCAAGAAGCATCAGCGAAGGTTGAGCTGATCGGGAAGAGATGAGGTAGCTCGGGATCGTCTGATGAGTTAGGCAGATATAAGACGGAGTTTGGAATTCGGAGTTGGAAATTGGAAGTTGTTTAAGTTTTCTCCGATTAAAGAGCTAAGAGATTTGGTAATTTTGGAAAGCAAACTCTGAAGTATTTTGGGTTTTCTAGTGAACTTGTGAGGATTAGTTCTTTGATCTACAGGATCGAATGGCCAATTTGGATATATGGAATTCATTATATTTCACGTATCTCTGAGGAAGTACGTGTATGATTCATCGCTGGTTGTGGAATCTGCAGTTCAGATGGATTTGAAAGTTTGAGATGGATTTGGGTGTGATCTGATATTTTGTTCAGATTAGTGGATCTAGAGAAGAGAGGAGCTCTGGATCATAGTGGTATTGTTAGATTCTGTAAGAGCGAGTATCCCGGTGTTATACCTGGGAAACTCGAGATAGTGTTAATAGATCTATCCTGATTTGTATCAGAATAGTTAGTTAGGTTTGTTTGATTGGTTGTTAGTAACTGGATGATAGGAATGCTTTGTTGTTTGAAATTAAAATCTTTATTGGATTATTAAATTATCTTTGCTTTTAATTTCGAGGACGAAATTATTTTAAGGGGGAAGGAATGTGATATCCCGGGATTTTGGGCAATATAAATTTAATAATCTTTATTAATAATTTAATTGGATTAATAATTTTCCTTTCTAATTTTAATATAAATTGGTAAATTTAATCTTTTAAAAGCTAATAAAAATAGATTCTATTTATAATGTATATATTGATATATGTATTGTGAATAGAGAATCTTTTGTTTAAATAAAAGATGTGCTTTCAGATTGTAATATATATAGTATGTATATGTTATAATTTGATATTGCTTGAAATTTATTTTAATCTATTGATAATTTATATATGTATGAATTGTAATTTAAAGCTTTGTTTTAAAATTAATCTTTTTCAAAGGTTAGTTTAGATTAATTCAATTATTTCAAAATATAAGATAATTGTTTATTTTAAATGGAATTGTTTAAAAAGGATTTAAACAAGCTTTGTTTTGTCTTCTTTTAAAATGCTCAAATCAAAATGGTTATAAATGTATAAAGTTAAATGTTTAAAATTTTAAAATACATGTATAAGAAATATATTTGTATTATAATTTGTTTTAGGATATTTTCTTTAAAAGGTAAATTTATATTTACATATGTAAGTATTAATTAATTTAGTAAATTTAAAGTTGTAAGTTTATATTTACATTTAATAAGTAAGTTATATTCACATCTAAATTAAGTAAAAATTAATTAAATATTTGCTAAGACACTTGTAAACATGTTAGGACATTTCATAAACACTTGTAAATCAATTAAACAATTTAATGACAAATGTTGGCAAAATGACCATGTGGTAATATATTTTATTTTTGATTTTTAATAACTATTTTGAAAAAGAAAACTAGTTTCACAAACTTCTTTCATTTCCTTAGTCTTCTTTTACTCAAACCTGAGATTTAAAATCAAGAACAAATCAAAAATGAAATCTGCAACTTTAAGCTGAAATGCAATTATCAACTATAACCTTCAACCTGCATTTCGATTGAGGGCAACAGCAAGATTAAAACAAACAAATTCAATGATGAAGCTTCAGATCTTTTCAAATGTCAAGTACCAGAAATCTGAAATTCAAATCTTCAATCTGGGATCTAGTAACTAAATCAAACAACTTCATCAGTTTTTCAATCTTCAAAGCAAGAAGCAACTCAACAAGTAAATCAACAGCAATTTAAAAATCAGAGATCAAGCATGCAAAGAATTCAAAATGAAAACAAGCCTGGAACATGCTCTGCCTTGTTCTCTGCTTATAAAACAAGTGAGTAAATATTTCTTTTAAAAACAGTTATTTTTAAATCTGTGATTTGGCCTTAATGACTGTGATGAATCTTTATAAAATATGATTGCATGTGTTTATATGTGTAAGTGCATGTATATAGATATATGTATATGAATTGCATGTTCTATGTTTATAACCTGTGAGTAAATTATTTTAAAAACAGTTTTAAAACTGTACTATGTTGTTATGTAATGCATGAATGAATGATTTAGTAGATTGAGTTTTTAGTTTATGGATATAAATGCATGTATATACTGTGAGCATGTCTGTGTGTTTATATATAGACTGGTCTCTGTAAAATCTCTGGTTCAAGAACCACCTTTAAAGATTCCTAACTTCCCAAAGAATCACTGTTAGGTTATGATGATTAAAAAGAAAATGATTATAACAATGTAAATTCATTTTTAAAAATAGTTTAAAGTAGAATTATTTAGTTAATATTTCGAAAATAGGATTTTACAGTAAAACTAAATATATGTCAAAAAATTCAAGTATCTTAATTACTTAATTCTTTTATATAGTATGTTTTGCTTCTAGAAATTATGATTTTTAAAAGTAAAATCATGAATTTTAGTTTAGAGAATAGTGAGAATTTTGGGGTTAATCGAATGGAACGTTTGGGTTGATTGCCGTCGATTGGAATGATGATTGTAGCTAGAATTTTGGTTGAAGCTCGTCTGCATGTTGAGGATGATGGGAAAAATGTCGTTGAATTTTTCCAATGGCCGTGATGATCGTAATCGACCTAACTAGGGTTTTAGGCTGCTTTGGGTTGGTTGAACTGTTGGGGAATTCGCGACTTGGATGATGATGCGGAGGCGATCGCGTGTTGATGGAGGGTGGCATGGTGATGCTGCGGTGCTATGGACGAGGAATCTGAGTTTCTGATGACCATGATCGGCGGCGAGGGGGTAGATTGTGGCTCGAGTTATGCTCGAGATTTCGAACGATGATCGAAATTTCGATTCACAGTGGAATTTTGATTTCTGGGTTGTGGGACAGGTTGTCGAGGTCGTATGGGGTTGGTTGGCGATCAGTTGGATGATCGGAGGGGAGAGGTTTGATCGTGCACGTGCACGTGTGCACGTTGGTGCTAATTGGAGTTCGATCGTGTTGGGGAGACGAGTTGATCTCGGGGCTGTCTCGTGTAATTTGCAGTATTTCTCGAAGTAGAGATGAGTGTGAGGGGTTTTGAGTTTTGCTCGGGAAAAGACTCAAGTTTACTCGAAGTAAACAGGGGTGGACTCGGAAAGATACTCGGGTTGTTTATTTAAAGTAATCTGGTTTGAAATTTTAAAGCAAAATCTTATCTGGGTTTTTTTTAAATTTAAATCATGAACAAGTTTAAGTATTTAAACAAGTTTTAAATAAATAAATGTTTAATTTGATTTAACATGTTTAACATGGTTTTCAAAGATATTGAAATTAAAAGTTGTATAGTTTTGTTTAAAGTAAATTTTATTTCAAAATTGATTTCTAAATTTGCTTTTAATGAAGTAATGTTTTGAGTGAATATTTAATCTAAGTGTAAAGTTTATTCTAAATTAGTTAAGTAGAGATTAATTAAGAACAATTAATTGATAAAATAAATTTAATCTTAATTACTATTTGTAATTAAAAATAATTACTTAATGAAGTAATTAGTGAAAATGAATGTAATTAAGAAATAAATTAATTTAAGATTAAGTGATGATTAATTAAGTAATTAATTAATGTAATTAATTTTAGGTTAATTAATTAGTCTAATTAATTAAAGATAATCACTTGTGATTAATTTAGTATAATTACTTAGTGAAGTAATAAATGGGTAGTTATTGAATGTAACTAAATTAAGAAGAATTAGATATGGAAGTAATTAAATGTAATTGATTAAGGTAAATCACTTGATGTTATTAATTAAAAGATTAATTAATATAATTGATTTGAAGTTAATTAATTAAAGAGTAATTAATTAATTAAAGGATTAAGGTTAATTAATAATGTGATTAATTACTAGTTAAGGTAATTAATTAAAAGAGAGTAATTAATTAAGGGTTGATTAATTAATCAATAATAAGTGATTAAAGAATAATTAATTAAGAAGTTAATTAATTTAGATAAGTAATTACAAATTGTTAATTACTATTTATGATTAATGAGATAATTAATTACAAGTTAATTATTTAATCTAATTAAAAGGTTAATAAATTAATAAGGATTATTTAATTAATAAAAGTAATTAATTTAAGTATGATTAATTAATTGTAATTAATTGAAGATTAATATAATTAATTATAGTTAATTAATTAATAAAGGATCATTAATTATTGTAATTAAATGATAGTAATTAAAGGTTAATTACTGTATATGGTTAAGGATAATTACTTGAATGTAATTAAAGATAATTAATCAAAGGAGATTAATTAAGGAAGATCATTAAGAGATGATTAATTAATTAATTTGTAATTAATTAATGATAGAAAGCAGGATTTTGATAATCCAAGTAATTAAAGGATAATAATTAATTTAATTACAGGTTAATTAAATTGATATTGAGTTAATCAATTATGTTTAGATGATTGATTAATATTGGATGATTGATATTGGGTGATTGGTTGATATTGGATGATTTGGATATCTCTGATATATGTGATATGCTGCTTTGTGAAATGAATGTTGATATGAATTATCTATTGTGATAATGTGATTTATCTATCTGTGATATCATCCTGAATATAAGTTTAAATGTTTAAACCTTTAAACAACTTGGCCTTAAAAGATACGTTTTGGATTTCGATGAGACCGGGATCGGGTTTCCGTATACCGGTATTCCAGGTCTGGAGACCCGAATACCACATCGATCCAAATTAACGATAGGTCGTGAATCTCAAGTGAAGATGAAGATTTAGAGTGCAAGGGTTATTGTCGTTAACTCTGAGGGTGATTCCAAAACGAGTGTAACGAGATAATGCCTTCGGCTTCGTTCGAACCCGGAACGAACTTATATGGATTGAATGCTTTCAGCACATCGTCAGGCGGACGATGAGCATTCTAAGTGATATGTTCTGATTAAAGGTAATCGTAACCTCAAGCCTCATCAACCGGGAATCGCTAAAACAGGGGAGGTGCAGCAAGGCTTCGTGGGTAGCACCCACTGAGAGCAAGATAGATCCCTGTCTAGAGGTCCCTTTTCTTTTATTCGGCTTAGTGTGTGGTTGGTCGCGCCAACTACGGGATTATCTTGTTCGGAATTATCCAGTAAGGGATGGTTCCGGCTTTGTGTTGCAGGGGAGCGGGCGTACTCCTCGGTACGGTGATCTAGGCCACGTACTGTGACGGGCGGTACCCCAGTAGCCCTGCCATTGTATGGAATCCAAACTCCAATAAGTGCCGTACGTATTAGTTGTGCCCAACTATGTTGGAATGTGAGATGTAAGCATTTCAGCTATTTCTGTATTTTACTTGAAAACCCTAGACCCTATTATAATATAACTGGATTTCCTATCAAATGTTTTAGTTAGCGTAAGGTAAAAACTTACCCATGTTTATTTGTGGGGAGTCTTACGTGATACTTTTGTTTTCAAAGGTTTTCAAAGTTAAGCAATTTAACCGTTTACTCACACCAGACCCATGTCTGACCCAAGTGTTTATTTTCTGTTTTATTAAACTCTTGGGTACTCAATATTGTATTGAGTAGTCGAGGGATTCAGGTTAGCTTTGACGAATTCTGGAGGAGATTTGGAGCAGGAGGCTTCACCGTGTAGATATATGATGATTCCGCTGTGTATATGTTGTGTCTGTATCTGTGATACTTGAGTTGTATGAATTAGACAGATGTTTATAACTGTCTAATATGTGTTGTATAAGTTGTGTAACTCTGATGTATATGATACTATGTAATATTTTATATGATATATTATATTTCATTCGTTCCGCTGTGAGTTTCTGATGTTGTTGTTCTTTCTTCTTTTCTTTCTTTTCTTCTTCTATCCCTTTCTTTCTTAATTCACGATACGTCTTTCTGGGCATAGAAAGTTGGGTCGTGACAATGCCCATATCTGATCCCGGTCTCTTTGCCAACCCATCGTTATTATAACCCATGGATATTTATTCCAAAATCATTTAAACTTTAAAATCCACAATATCATATCCATTTCAAAACTAAATACTATATTATTTCATTTCATAGCCAAATCAATATATCATTTCCATTCCAAAAAACCATAGCCATAATATATCATTTAAATTCCAAAACCAAATCAATATATCATATAAATAAAACCCCCATTTCCAAATCACTGAATATTTCCTTCAAATTATTTAACTTGAAATATTCCTTTAAATCATCTTAAACCTCCACTTTATAAAGTCACATTCTTAAATCTTAAATTTCAACAAGTTCCAAGTTAATATATTTAAAGACAATTCTTAATTAAATAAAATTTCAAAAATCTCATTTTCAAACCATAGTACTTTTGAAAGTTATAACAACTCTGAAACCCAACACTTTGAAACCATAATTTTTTTGAAATCATAACAATTTAGAAATGTTATCATTTGGAAATCATAATATTTAGAAAAATCATAACACCCTTAAAAATAATATTCATTACCAAAGTTATAGCATTTTTAAGTTCACTCGTTCAATTATACCAATTTCGAAAACATTGTATTAACTTATAAATTTAAAAAATGGTTTTTATTTCACCTCAAAACATATTCACTTAACCCATTTAAATTCAATGTCAAAATCTTCCAAAATAATATTCATTTCCAAAGTTCATTGAAATTTCAGCCACAACAGCACTTATAAAGTGTTACGGTAAATATACTAACATTTCAAAACATTGTCAAATTCAAAACAGCAGCACTCATAAAATGCTATAGTAGGTATTAGAATTTCAAACAGTTCAGTTTAAGAAACAGCAGCACTTACCAAGTGCTACAGTAGATATTTAGTTATTATTTGAAAACAGTTTACTTTCAGCAGCAACAACACTTACAATGTGCTGCAGTAGCTCACTGGTAGTGCAAAACAGTTTACTTCCAACAACAACATCACTTACAAAGTGCTGCAGTAGTTGTTTAGTTATTTCAGAATTTAGTTAAATTTCAGAAATGGTAGCACTTACCAATTGCCATCTAAAACCACAGCATTTTGGAAATGCTACCAATAGAATTCCAGATTTTATTATAACTTTTCAGAAACATTAAAACTTCAATTTTAGCCATTTTTAACTTATAAAATCATATCTCATGCTTTAGAAAATATGCATTTGGATATCGTTTATCTTACGATTCAATAAATAATTTTTTATGAATAAAATAACCAATTAACTATAATTCATTTATTAAGTCAAATTTACACTATTTTACTTAACTTTTTGATTTAACAAATAACTTAACACTTCATTTTTAAAATACCCATTTCATAAATAAGATGTTCTTTTAACAAGTCAAACTTCAAATTTCCATTTGAAACCAAACTTTCAATTTTCAAGTCAAGTCATAATTTAAATACATTTTAACCATTTACTTATACATTTCAACTTATAGAGAATCACTATAACTTTATTATACAAGACATGTCCATTTCATGAAATAAAATTCATTACCATTACTAGGTTAGATTTTAAATTCCATATTAAGTCCAATTATATTATTAAGTTATTTATCATCAATAAATGTCTTTAAATTCTATTTAAAACCAACACATCTTTAAAATTTCCATTAAAGCCACTTATTGACTTATAAAATCTTAACTTATAGAAAACCAACATCTTCTTATATTTAAGTCGTTTAAATCAAATCTTTTAGCTCAAATTTCATATATTTAAACATTCAAAATACTTAATAATTTTTAGGAAAATATTATTTAAAAATATAACCATGGGCCTGTATAAGATTTCCTAACCTAGGTCAAGTGATACAGATATGTGTCATTTCAATCCGTAATTTAAAAAGAAAAATCCGGGTTCTATCATTTCAAACCCGCAATCCCTAGTAAATCAAATACAATAAATATCGTTCAAGCCTATCATTTCCGCTCATAACGAATTTTCCTTATTCTAATGTCCGTTCGGGTATGTATCATTTCAACCCATAGTGATAGGGAACTTGCAGTGTGAGAATCAGTAAATAAATGAACAGTAGAACATATAATCATATCAGATGATGTAACAAATATTTAAACAGAATTTAACATCATATAACCATATCACGGACATATATGAACATATTAACATAAAATATAAATTTTCTACAATTCACATGCCATTGTTTCACAATTATTAAAGTACGTATGTCGAGAGTGATATACTCACATTTTTAAGCTAGAATTGACAAACTAGAGATACACAACAAACTCCGAAAAGCACGACAAGGCACGATTATATTTTTGAGTGGATGAAGAGTCAGATCCAAATCTTGTATGTACACAAATATCACCAACATAAGAATATGATTCAATATAAACAACAAATGAATTAAACAATTGAAAAGTGATGAATCAAATGACATAACCTTGGTTTCAACCACCAAGTGGGCTCGGCCATGGTCTAATAGGCTAGACCACCACATGTGTCTCGACCACATCATGTTTGTTGCTCGGCCAAGATGATTCAAAGCAAGCTAATGCACGACCATGGTTTGTAAATTGAATAGGTGGAAGTTACAAGTGGAGGAGAGGAGATGAGGTCGGAAATATGGTGGAGAGGCCGAGCATAGGAGGAAGAAAAACAAAAGAAAAATAAAAATAGAAAAAGAAGAAGAAGGTGGAGGCTATGAAAACTTACTGTATATTTTTTTCCTCAGGAAGCAAATGAGAATTGAGATGGGATGAGATGTTTTTGTACGTGATTTGCAATAGTAAGAGGCGACTATGGTAAGAAATAAAGAGGCTACGCAATTAAGGCAAGAGTTTGAATGGTTTGGAAAATAAAAAGGCAACAAATAACTTGATGTATTTAATTCTTTTTATTTGGTAGGAAATGAGAAATGTTTGCACGTGAATAATGAAGGTTTTTCACGGCTAGAAGGAAATAAAAAGAAATGGCTAAGGAGGAGTGAATGCTAGGAAAATAATAAAGAGGCTAGGTAAATAAAAAGACAAGAATTTAAACAATGTAACGTGTGTTCCCTTGATTTTATCCAGCCATTTATTAAAAGATATAAACAAATAAATTCCAATAAATACAATATAAGTCTAGACAAATAAATAGAGAAATAAACAAAGAGATGGATATAGGAAAATATATAAAATAAGAATACAGAAATTTATTGCGTGTAAAACGCTGTAATTTATCCAATTTAAAGGTATAAATCAGAATTTAACGAAACAAAAAGCAGAACGGATGTCAGCATTATATTCTGCTCCAAAGAAAAAGATTAAAAATTCAAATTTAAAAATTTAAACTGAAAAATTTGATCAAATTTGACAAAAATATAAAATTTACAGAAAATATTTATTTTATTGTATTTGGAAAATAAATTGCAAACAAATCCCAAACTTACATTGGAAATTCCAGAAATTCAATATTAAATGATTTAAAAATCAAAGTTTTCAAACAAAAATTTAATTAAAACTATTTACAAAATTATGGGTTGTTACACTCTCCCCCACTCAAAACTTTTCATCCCTGAAAAGGAAGAAGGTAGGAGAATAGAATCAATCTGAAAGAAAACTAAATTGAAACTCAAAATAGAATCATTAATTTAAACCATATAAATTCAATTTAAATTAATTAATACCCAAAACAAGATAGAATGAGATATGATTAAGACAAGATGAAAAAGAAGATTGAAACTATACCTAATAACTGTTGTTATAGGTAAGTTCAACAAGATGGAGATGGCCTTCCCAAGATCTCCATAATCAAAACACAAGCATGAAGAAGATCCTTTAGAATCTGATTTACTCTTTCCGTTTGACCGTTGGTCTGTGGGTGGTAAACAGTGCTCAGGTTCAAAGGGGTACCAAAGATTTTTGGAAAGCTTTCCAAAACTAACAGGTAAAGATAAGTCCTTCTGGGAGGAAGAACAACAAGTCGAGCTTCAGGAATAAGATCAATTTGGAATTTGATTTCCTACTTAGGAGGTAGGAGAATAGGGACAACCCTGAAAGTCTATATGGATCGATAATATAGTTAAACTACGACTAGCAAGTGCGGAATTATAAATAATAGTAAATGGCAATAATAAAAATGACACCAGGGATTTTTATACTGGTTCGAACATCTCGTTCTACGTCCAGTCCCAGACTGCTTCTGGAATTTCTCGAATAACCCTCACTTAACCCGGAGGAACAGGTATTACACCGCCTGAGCAACCGAACAGGACTTTTACGCCTAAGCAACCGAATAGGACTTTTCCGCCTAAGCAACCGAATAGGACTTCAATTACAATTTGGTAAATTGTTTCTTGACTTGTGTGTTCTTTGAATAACACGAATATAGTCAATGTAGTACACCCTTCCTATAATCTTCTTGATATGATGATTTGAATGTGCAAAAGATAGGAAGTAGAGAATTGAAAATCACTTGATATTATAACAATATAAGATCAGAATAGATAGAAAGAATTAGTTATTGAAATAGTGGATTTTCATCTCTATTTATAGTATTGAATAGTTTTAATTCAATAGTTGCAACTATTTGAAGAAGTGCAACTCTTGGTGAAGAAGACAACTCTTCAGATTTTGATATTTTATGAAGAGATGCTTCAGTTCGTCAAGTTCAGATGTCTGAGATAAAAGTGACAGATGTCTGAATAATTTTGAATTTCAAAAAAGTAAAAGGAAAACAAAAACAGTTAATTTAGACGTCTGTCTTTTAATTCAGACGTCTGTCTAGGGTGACAGACATCTGTTATTAAATGACAGACGTCTATTTCATATAGAAATAGAGGCATTAACAACATAGTGTTCAGACGTCTGTTATCTTAATTTAGACGTCTGATATTGATGTCAGACGTCTGAATTAATATACAGACGTCTATTTCTGTGCTGTTCTGTTCCTTTGTCCTTTTTAGTATTTTTGAACTTGAGAAAATATATAATTTTGAAAATACCTTTTTATATTTATTTTAAAGCAAGATTTTCAAAAGTATATTTGTGTGTGTGTGTGTTTCATCACCATATAAGAACTTTAATCTTGTTGATGATAATAGCTTCTTTTGACGATTCCTGCAAGAATATTTGACATAATAGTATATAGATTGAAATATATAGTTGTCGCATTAAAATCGAAGAAGGCAGGTTTCAACATTCTCCCCCTTTTTGATGATGACAACTATATAATTCTTCGATTAGTATAATCATACCTTTTGCTCCCCCTGTCAATATGACCATATTATATATCAGAAATATAATTATTTCTCCCCCTTTGTCATTAACAAAAAGAATTGTTGGGGTTGATTTGGATAAAAAGAAGTAACAAAACTGTGAATAACACACTAATTAAGAGATGTAAACAGACCAAGCAAGATAATAACAAATAAATGTTTAGGATACATCATTTGTTTACCTAACATAGTTGATTTAAGAAAGACAGATAAAATTATACAATCTTATCATTCACCATTGTTTGAACCAAAAATTTTTTTATGAGAGAAGACATTGATTGAACCAAAAGAGAAACCAAAAGAAAAAACCATCTTCATTCACCATTCTCCCCAAGTTGGAGAAGAAGGAGGAGAGGATCCATGAGACTTTTTCCATAATTGACGAAGAATTGTCTTGATATTTTTCAATTCTCGTGCATTCTCTTCGACTTTGGCATCTAAGTAATCGAATCTAGAATTAATGGAAGAATAGCCTTGTGCTATTTGTTGAGAAATTTTCTTTTGATTTTTAGAAATAATGATGTCGGATTTGAGCTTTTCATTTTTAGTATACGAGCGAGAAGTACCAGAAATTAGTTCTATCTCGAAATTTTCCGAATTTGGGCTTTGGAAAAAAGCTTGCTCAAAAGCTTCATCTTCATCTTCTTCTTCATCTTCCCTGTCTTCATCATCCTTTTCTTTTTCACTATCGCCTTCATCTCCATTATGTCCGGAACTACTTACTTTTGCTTTTCCTTTTTCTTTTTGTAAAGCAAGTTGTTCCGCTTTATAATCATTAAATGTTGGAAATGTCGGAGGAGATTCTGGTAATCCCATTAAACTGAAGAAGCGAATGTTGGATACCTTGATTTTTTCAAATTCAATTGATGGACTTTGAATAGAGAAGGCAGTTAGAATTCGAGTAATATAGGGAGCATAGATAATTGAGCGTTTCTTGGAGTCATGATAAGTGCGAAAAGCATCATAAAAGTATTGAGCCCAATTGATTTGAGTATTGGATAGAATTGATTGAAGTGCCTTATCTTCATCATCGTAAATGACCTCATGGCTTCCTTGTCGGGGAAAAATTGTTTTTATTAGCATTCTAAGCAATAGTCGAGGTCGAGGATGAAGATGATTTGATCTATCTGTGGATTTTTCAGGTTCGAAAAGATAATATTATATTTGTTTAAGTTCCTCTCCTTCTAACTTAAAGTCATCTATGTCGACACCTTCCGAACTACATTTTAAAATTCGTCCAATGTCAGAAGGAGTTATTTGCAGAATGTTTCCAAAAACGCTTGTCCAAAGCGTTCCTTTTTCTCGATGAAGTCTAATTTTTGGATTGTTAACATTTGCTAGAAATAATAAAACACTAAGTCTACAAATGTTGACTTGATTATCTTTGAAATCAATAAGGCTTGTAATCTGAGATCTATCAGTATAGAGCCTAAGTTTGTAGAAAGGAAAATGATCAAGATTATGAAAAATACCATGAAATGATTGAAGAGAACATAAATGCTTGTAACGAGCCATGCTTCGAGGTTTGTGGTATAACCACGCTTCAATTTGATCTTCCGAAGGAAGAATGTGAGGAGGTTGATGAGATGAATCTCCTTTTTGTTTCTTAGATTTGGGCGCCATATGATTAATTGAAAAAGCTAGGGTTTTGAGTTTGAGAGACAAAAAGAACGGGACGAAGAAAATAAACCGTTGGAATAATTTTTATAGATTTCTTCTTAACAGTGTTTCGGACGTCTGAATAATAAACAGACGTCTGAGATTCTGTAGAATAAAATCAAAGACTAGAAGACCAGACGTCTAAATACTTATGACAGACGTCTAAGACGTATGACAGAGGTCTAAAAATAATTGACAGATGGCTCAGAAGGTTTAAAATGAAACAGAGAGTAAAAAACATTTCGCACTAAATTCAGACGTCTGATAGTTTTATGTTTAGACGTCTATTATGAATAACAGACGTCTGTTATTTTTAAACAGACGGCTAATTGTTGGCTGCAAAAGTATAGTCAGATTTAGACGTCTGTGAAAAATGACTCAGACGTCTGTGTGTCTGAAAATAGTAAAAGTAGTTGTTTTTACAGACGTCTGTTGAAAAATATAGACGTCTGTCTGTCTGATAAAAGATTTTCTTTAGCTTAGGCTTAAAAAAATTAATAGTTTATTTATTTCTATTGATAAGAACATAAAACAAGTATAAATCTACAAATCAAACATACAGACATATATATATTATCTATTTAGGAGTCTTTGGAGTTTTTGGAGACTTCGGAGACTTCCCTTTGGATGATTCGTGTTGATCTTGTTCAGCAGACTGATAAATAGGAGACCATTGAGGTTGACGTTCCCATGAATTTGGGGATACATGAGGACGTTGAGGTGAGAGAATATGTGCATTTGTGTTGATCGGAGATGAACCACATATTTTTGCAGCACATCGTTCAAGAAAACTGAGTCGTCTTCCATGACTCTTTTGTTCAAAATACATTTCTCGCTGAAGATCAAGTGTTTCCCTCTGATAGTGATGTAAATCATCTATCTTTTCCTTAGTAGATGGAGATGGAAATAAATTTCTTCGCGTACGTTTATTTTCCGGCGTATATCCCGTATGATGACTTTGTGGTGGACATATCGGAATATAAGCTGGAGTTGGAGTCGGAAGTTCGGAAGACCCAGAACTAGGAGTTTCAAAATTAATTGAAGAAAATTCAGATGTATAGGAGGGCTCATCTGAAGATGAACCAGCCATGGTATATAAGAATAATGCAAAGTTAAAAAACATATTTTAATAAATTTTTCCTTTCACCTTTGTAAAAAGAATAGATAAGCTGAATGATAATTTTCTTTGGTAAGAAGAAATTTATAAACAACTAAAAGCTAAAAAATAAATGGTTAAGATTAAAAGAAGAGAAAATTTAATGTTAACCAGAAACAATATGTGTGGGTAAAAAATAATTTAAATAAAGATAGAATAGCTGAAGTATACTTCATAAATTGTTGAGAGAGATAATACCAAGTTCTCGTCTCAATTTTACAAAAATGTTTTCATTTAAAGGTTTGGTAAAAATATCTGCTAATTGATTTTCCGAAGATATAAATTCTAGATTGATTATATCTTTTTCAATATTATCACGAAGAAAATGATGACGAATATCAATATGTTTTGTCCGTGAATGATTTACTGGATTTTTAGATAAATTAATAGCACTAGAGTTATCACAGAAGATTGTAGATTTAGATAAGTTAAAACCAAAATCTTGAAGAGTTTGTTGCATATAAATTACTTGAGCACATGCCAAGGCTGCAGATATATATTCTGCTTCACAAGTAGAAAGTGATACGCAATTTTGTTTCTTACTGAACCAAGATACTAGAGACCGTCCAATGAAGTGACAAGTCCCACTTGTACTTTTTCTATCCGTCCGACTTCCTCCAAAATCAGCATCACTATATGATACTAATTCAAAAGGACATTCTTTCGGATAAAATAGTCCAAAATCTTTGGTTTTGTTGAGATAACGTAAAATACGTTTCACTGCTCTAATATGTGATTCTTTAGGATCGGCTTGAAATCGTGCACACAAACAGACACTCATCATTATATCGGGTCTACTAGCAGTTAAATATAATAACGATCCAATCATACTTCGATATAACTTTTGGTCTACACTCTTGCCATTTTCATGTTTTTCAAGATGTATGGTTGTACTCATAGGAGTTGGTTTGGCAGAGGTATTTTCCATACCAAAGCGTTTGATTAAATTATTACAATATTTTTCTTGATTTATAAAAATACCATTATTAATTTGTTTAATTTGAAGTCCAAGAAAATATGTTAATTCTCCCATATGAGACATTTCAAATTCATTTGTCATTATTTTAGAAAATTCTTGACATAATTTATCATTAGTTGATCCAAAAATAATATCATCTACATAAATTTGAACAATTAAAATATCATGTTTCTTTTTCTTAATAAAAAGAGTTTGATCAACCTTTCCAATTTCAAAACCAGAATTGATAAAATAAGTTTTTAAACGATCATACCAAGCACGAGGTGCTTGTTTCAAACCATATAAAGCCTTTTTAAGTTTATAAACATGTTCTGGAAATTGTTCGTGTATAAACAAGGGAGGTTGTTCAACATAAACATTTTCTTTAATAAATCCATTTAAAAAAGCACTTTTAACATCCATTTGATATAATTTGAAATCATGAAAGCAAGCATAGGCTAATAGAATTCGTATTGCTTCTAATCTTGCGACAGGAGCAAATGTTTCTTCATAGTCAATTCCTTCTTCCTGATTATATCCTTGAGCAACTAATCTAGCTTTATTTCTAGTGATATTACCATTTTCATCAGCTTTATTTTTAAAAACCCATTTAGTGCCAATAACTGTTTGATCAGTTGGTCGTGGAACTAAATCCCAAACGTCATTTCTTTCGAATTGGTTTAGTTCTTCTTGCATCGCAATAATCCAATAATCATCAGTTGAGGCTTCCTTAATATTTTTAGGTTCTATATTAGAAAGAAACGCTATATGACCCATTTGATTTAGCTGATTTCTAGTTTTAACTCTTTCATCAATTTCTCCTATAATATTTTGAATTGGATGATCTTTTAAAATTCTTGGTGGAGATTTTAATTCAGTTTCAAATTAATTTATAGAAGTGATATTGTCAGGTGTATTGTTGTCAAAAGTAGAATTTGAATTTGTTACAATGTCTTCATCATCATTTGTTTTAATTTTGAAATTTTCATCAAATGATACATGAAGTGTTTCTTCAATAGATTTAGTTCTTATATTATAGATTCTATATGCTTTGCTTCGTTCGGAATATCCGATGAATATACATTCATCCGATTTTGGATCAAACTTACCTAATTGATCTTTTGTATTTAAAGCAAAACATTTAGAACCAAAAACTTTAAAGTAAGATATATTAGGTTTTCTACCGATGAAGAGTTCATATGGAGTATGTTTAGTTAAAGGTCGAATAGATACACGATTTAGGACATAACAAGCAGTAGCAACGGCTTCTGCCCAAAATTGTTTTGGAAGAGTGGTTCCATTCAATAAAGTCCTAGCACATTCTTGAAGTGTTCTATTTTTACGTTCAACAACTCCATTTTGTTGAGGCGTTCTTGGAAATGAAAAGTTATGAATATTCCTTTTTTATTACAGAACTTCTCAAACATTTCATTTTCAAATTCTCCTCCATGATCACTTCTAATATTTTTAATTTTTAGATTTTTAATATTTTGAATACGTTTAGCAAAGATTTTGAAATTTTCAAAAGTATCACTTTTGTTTTTCATAAATAAAGTCCAAGTATATCTAGAGAAGTCATCAACTATTACAAAGACATATCTATTGTGATTAATAGATTGAGTCTGAGTTGGTCCAAATAAGTCTAGATGCAACAATTCAAGAGGTTGCAAAGTTGAGATGATCTTCTTGGATTTAAAAGAAGATTTAGTTAGCTTTCCTAGTTGACAAGCATCACAAATGCTATTTACCTTAAAATTCATTTTAGGTAATCCTTTTACCAAATTATTTTTGGATAATTTATTAATAGCTTTGAAATTTATATGACAAAATCTTTTATGCCATAGCCAAGGATCATTTTCTTTGACTAATAAGCACATATTTGTATTATGATTTATTTTCATATTTAAAATATAAATATTATGATCTCTTACTCCTTCGAAAATGATATTTTTGTTATGATAAAAAATATTGCATTTATTTTCAGAAAATACTATGTTAAAACCTTTATCACATAATTGACTAATACTTAGTAAGTTATGTTTTAAATTTTTAACTAATAAGACATTTGTAATAAGAGGTAAATTAAATGTACCGTCATTGCTCACATCGCCTTTGCCGATGATGTAACCTTTTGAATTATCTCCAAAAGTGACAGATCCTCCATCTGAGTAGATAATGTTAGTTAACATATTTTTGTCGCCTGTCATATGTTTTGAGCAACCACTGTCTAGAATCCATTTTCCTCTTTTCTTAATCGGTACCTGCAAAAAATATTGAAATTCTATTGGTACCCACTTCCTCTATAGGGTCCTAAGGGTTAAATCTTAGGAAGCCAAACCCAGTTGGGTTTAGAGTTCCCTTTAAAAATAAAATTCTCATTCTTATGTACAGACATAATAAAAGATTTAATGTAGTTTTTCCTAATCAAATTATTATTAGTTTTTGGAACCCAAATCATAATTGATTTTGGATGAATAATTTTTGAAGAAGATTTTTGAACAGATATAGATTCCTTTTTCTTAAAATTTGTATATAAAGAACCATTATTTTTAGAATGCTTTTGTATTGGTTTATATCCTAATCCCTTTTTATTTGAACAAGTTTGAGAATTCTCAATTATTTTAGAGAGACTCTCTCTTCCACTGTTAAATTTAGAAACATTTTTAGAAATATTTTCCAGTTTTGTTTTAAGATTTGATACTTCTATATCAAGTGTTTTAATATTAGAGTTTAAATCATAATTCTCTTTTGCTAATTTAACATTTTCATATTTCTGTTTTTCTATTTCACTGCTTAAATCAGTCAATTGAGATGTTATATTAACATAAGATTCTTGAGATTTTACTAACTCTTCCTCTAATATTTTCTTTTCATCTTTTAACATGTCAGTTTCTATTTCAGTTCTATTTAATTTTCCTAAAGCATCTTTATATTTACTCTTTAGAATTCTAAGTTTATCTAACAATTCAGAGTTTATTTCTATTAAATCATCAAAAGTTAGATCACTTACATCATCATTTGTTGCCATAAAACAAACGTTGGCTTGTTCTGAATCACTGTCATTATCACTGTCTGATGAAGAAGATTCTGTATCATCCCATGTAACTGAGAAGGCTTGTTTCTTTTTATATTTGTCCTTTTTGAGATTATTTTCTTTCTTCCGATCAGGACAATCTTTCTTTATGTGGCCCTTCTTGTGACATTCGTAGCATTCAAGAGATGAGCTTGATGGCTTATTAAAACCCTTGTTATTTCCAAATTTATTACTCTTTTTGAATTTTAAAAACTTTTTGAAATTCTTAGCTATAAATGCCATATCATCTTCTGATTTAGAGTCTTCTTTTTCTGCTTGAAAAGCGATAGTTTTCTTGTCCTGTGCTTGCGCTCGTCTTGCCTGCAAATTTACTTCATAAGACATTAGATTTCCTATTAACTCTTCTGTTTTTATGGTTGAAATATCATTAGCTTCCTCGATAGCTAAGACTTTTCGTTCGCATTCATCAGTTAAAGAGTTAAGGATTTTTGATACAACATCAGATTCAGTAAAAGTGACTTCTAAAGCTAAAAGTGAGTGATAAATATCCTGGAATCTAGAGTACATTTCACTAATACTTTCTCCTTGTTTCATCCTAAAGTTTTGAAATTGGTTTTTAAGCATAGAAATCTTGCTTTGTTTTACTTTATTTGTTCCTTCGTGTGTAACCTTAAGAGTATTCCAAATTTTATATCCAGTTTTACAAATACTAACTCGATTAAATTCATTTTTGTCTAATGCGCAAAATAACATGTTCATTGCTTTTGCGTTTGCTGTAGCATCTAGTTTTTGTGTATTAGACCAAGCAGCATATCCTGTAGTAGGAATATGATATTCAGTTTGAATGATATTCCAAGTTTCAAATCCACTTGCTTGCATAAAAATTCTCATTCTAGTTGACCAATAACTATAATTTAATCCGTTAAACAATGGTGGTCGTGTAGTGGCTTGTCCCTCAGTAAAACTGTTGCTAGTGTTATTGTCCATATTTTAAAAAATATATCAGATAACTATGTTATAGTTATGTGATGACCTTGCTCTGATACCAAATGAAAGTCTATATGGATCGATAATATAGTTAAACTACGACTAGCAAGTGTGGAATTATAAATAATAGTAAATGGTAATAATAAAAATGACACCAGGGATTTTTATACTGGTTCAAACTTCTCGTTCTACGTCCAGTCCCAGACTGCTTCTGGAATTTCTCGAATAACCCTCACTTAACCCGGAGGAACAGGTATTACACCGCCTGAGCAACCAAACAGGACTTTTACGCCTAAGCAACCGAATAGGACTTTTCCGCCTAAGCAACCGAATAGGACTTCAATTACAATTTGGTAAATTGTTTCTTGACTTGTGTGTTCTTTGAATAACATGAATATAGTCAATGTAGTACACCCTTCCTATAATCTTCTTGATATGATGATTTGAATGTGCAAAAGATAGGAAGTAGAGAATTGAAAATCACTTGATATTATAACAATATAAGATCAGAATAGATAGAAAGAATTAGTTATTGAAATAGTGGATTTTCATCTCTATTTATAGTATTGAATAGTTTTAATTCAATAGTTGCAACTATTTGAAGAAGTGCAACTCTTGGTGAAGAAGACAACTCTTCAGATTTTGATATTTTATGAAGAGATGCTTCAGTTCGTCAAGTTCAGATGTCTGAGATAAAAGTGACAGATGTCTGAATAATTTTGAATTTCGAAAAAGTAAAAGGAAAACAAAAACAGTTAATTTAGACGTCTGTCTTTTAATTCAGACGTCTGTCTAGGGTGACAGACGTTTGTTATTAAATGACAGACGTCTATTTCATATAGAAATAGAGGCATTAACAACATAGTGTTCAGACGTCTGTTATCTTAATTTAGACGTCTGATATTGATGTCAAACGTCTGAATTAATATACAGACGTCTATTTCTGTGCTGTTCTGTTCCTTTGTCCTTTTTAGTATTTTTGAACTTGAGAAAATATATAATTTTGAAAATACCTTTTTATATTTATTTTAAAGCAAGATTTTCAAAAGTATATTTGTGTGTGTGTGTGTTTCATCACCATATAAGAACTTTAATCTTGTTGATGATAATAGCTTCTTTTGACGATTCCTGCAAGAATATTTGACATAATAGTATATAGATTGAAATATATAGTTGTCGCATTAAAATCGAAGAAGGCAGGTTTCAACAAACCCGAAAGAAAATAGATTGGAAAATAGAATAAGATGACGAATTTAAAACCATGAAAAATTCAACTTAAATTAATAATTGATTTCATCCATTTGATTTCACCTAAGTTAAATAAATTTTAACTATTTCAATTTCATTATCTTATCATCCAATTATGTTAAACTAACAATTTTCCAAAGTCATGAATTTGAAAATCATTTATTATACTCAAAATTTATTCACTAAATTTAATTCTTCTTTATTCCAAATTATTATTAAATTTATTCCACTTAATATATCTAATCATATATATTAAGTATATTTACACTTATTATAACTACTCAAATTTATTTATAATTCCTTTAACACCATTTTATATTGTAAATTATTTAATTAACTTTTTATTCTATTTACATCTATAAATCTCTTTATAACTAAAATTTAAGCGTATAACATTTATTATAACCACTCAAATTTATTTATAAAATCCTTTTATATTGTACATTATCCAATTACATAGTTAACTTCTGAATGATTAAGGTAAGTTATATTGGAATGCCATTGAGTATTATACAAATATAACTTTCTAATTCAATTATTCAGCTTAAATATTTATTCAGAATTTAGCTTCATTTTAGAATTGAAATCATCTTTTAAGATAAAATTTAAGAATTAAATTTCCGATTAACTTCAAACAATTTAGAGATAAATAAACATACATATACTTAATATATATCAAATCAAATTTGAAATCATATATCAATATATATATTATGAATCAAGTCAATTTTTAGAAATTCAAATCAATTTAATTCTTCAAAGCAAAACTGTAGCAAAGCTACAGAATGGTCTCTTCACTTCAAAACTCGAAAATGAATGTTAATGATGTTGCAGTCATCACCGAAACTATTTCCCAGCGACAAAGAGAAGAGCACTGATTTAAAACTTTTAAAATTCTTTGAAAACTATTTCTATTCGAAAATACTTTAAATAATATATCCTTTTAAAACTTTAAAACCAAAGTTCGAAATCATCGGAAATTAAATTCTCAAATTCTTGATTTTAAATTCATTTAAGTTTCCAAATTGATTTATAACCATATTTTATAGTTCAATTATTTATATATGAAACAAAAGCCAATGATTATAAGATATATACAAATTCAAATATTATTTCTTAACATCCAATTCAATTAACTATCAAAATTCAGAAAATTAGACATATATAAAATATAATTATACAAAATTTATCCATTTACCAAGTTTGAAAACAATATGGTGTCAGTTTGCTCTGTTCAAGTGTTTTGGAGATCCTATCGATAGTGTTGATCAGACGAATCGATCGGAAACCCAAATCAACATCAACAACTCAAACAACACCATATATATTAAAACATTTTAAATATTAGTTTACCAAAAATACACTTCAAGAATGATTTGACGATAAGTTGAAAACAAAAGACAAGATGATTAAATAACAGAATAAGGGAATGAATAAGCTTATATAAATCTCGGGCAACCTTAATCGGGTCGACCATGACTTCAAGAATAAGATCGATGTAGAGTTCTGGGACAAACGTACATCCGATCTCAAGAGATAGAATTCTGGAAACAAGAGATTGATAGCATTTTAAACCGAGGATGCAGAAATCTTCGGTGAATCAATGCTTCTTGTAACGACCCAGAATTTTGAACAAATTAAATTGAGAATATTTAATTAATTTTAAATATTTGAACGATGATTTAATTTGAATTCCCAATGTAACTTTGAATTTGGCGATTAAATTATAAAATTTAATCTATTGAATCCTAAATAAAAAAAATTTTGAATCTTTATTTTTAAGCTGAAGAAAAATATTTCGAAAGCTTTTTTAATTCGTATTGATATTACTGAAATAACAGAAGCTTCAGAATCTAATTTCAAACTGTTTCGTTCAGTTTTGAAATTTATATCGTTCGTATCGATATTTAAAAATAGCCGTCCGAGGCACAGTCTCGGAATTCGACGAAACCAGTTCCATTGGGTTCGTAATATTGTATTATTACCGGATTTTCAATTTCGTATTTTTCAGAGTCGTTATGTGTGCACACGATAGATAAACGCATTGAAGTTTAAAACGAATTCGATTTAAATTTGAATTTGTATTTGGTCAACATCAGCACTTTTGGCCTCAACTCAAAACACTGTAGCCTGTTAACTTCAGCACGCAAATGTCTCCTCTCGTACAATACACCATCATCTCGTTCCCTGGAATCACGTCTTCTTCTGTTTCGATTCAGAGAAAAATTTCAAACAAATTATTTTCGTTCGTTCGTTCGAGAATTAAAAATGGCGAACGATACTCCCCTTTCCAGTTTTAAAAATCAAACGAAAATGGCCAAGAAAAAATTCTTCTAGTTTAAATCGATATTCCCCTCGTTTTAATTTTCAATTTCAAAATTGATTCGCAGAGAAGAAAAAAAAATCAAATCAATGGCGACATCCTTTCTTCTTCCCGGCATCAATTCGTTCGAATCGCTCGCGACATCAAAGGGAAACTCGCGACTCAATATTATCGCGATGGGCAGGAAGCTCGAGCTCTCCCTAGGGTTCGCGGAGATGAGTATCGCGGTGACTTGGGAGGCGTGGAAGGAGGCGGTGTGGATGGTCGATGGCCGCGTGTGCGTTCGCGTGGAACTGGAGACGTTCGCGGTGAAGCTCGCGACTGGGTTTGGTGGATGGTCGACAAGTGGCAACTTCGGCGATGGCAAGAGCTCGCGGTGGAGCAATTCGTCGAGCTCGAGTATGATGTCGAGGCCGCGCAGGGGGATTAGGATTCAACGTCGTTCTTGATGTCGTGTTCTGGTGACAGATACTGGCGATGTGGTGTTTGTTCGATCGAAAGTGGCAGTAAGGTATTCTTTAGTTTCTGCAATTTAATGTTGAAGTTTAATGAATTACTGTTGAGTTTTAAATTATGTACAGAGAGATATATGTTTACAGTAGCATATATACAGTCAAACTGTTTTAAATCTAATATACATAAGTTTTTGAAGAAAATAAATAAAATAGATAGACAGTAACAGAAAATAAATATATAAAAGATGATGATATTTATATGGATATATATATATATAAGGTTTTAAGTGAAAAAGGAATTTATTTTCTTTATAAAAAGGAAATTTTTAAGTGAAATGATTTATTTATGGAAATTTGGTTTTAAAATTTTTAGTTAAATAAAATTTATTAAAGAGGATTAGTTTTGAATTTAAATTTTGTTAAATCAAATTGTTAAAAAGAATTTGTTAGTCAAGATAAAATCACAAGTAATTAAATTATCAAGTGGAATTTAATAGTTCGATTTTATCTGAATATTTATCGATTGTATAAAATTGTCTATACAAGGTTTATAAATCAAGAAAACAAACTGGAATGGAAATGGATGGCAAAATAAAAAGCTAAGGTGAGATTTTCTCACTCGAAGAAAAATTTAAATTTTGCAGTTATTGATTGATGATTGACTGTTTGGATGTGATATTAGATATAGTAGGATATATCTATTGTAATAACCCGAGTTTTTCTAACACGAAAAACCGGACCATTTGGGTAAAAAGAAGAGGTAGAAGAAGAAAAATAGATAGAAGAAGAAAGAACTAAACAAATCAGAACCTCACAGTCGCAGCGGATAAAATATAATATATAGAACAGATCTTTACACAAAATGAAACTATATCCGTTTATATACAATACATCATCATCAGAGTATATCAATACAATCATCAATATCCAGTCAATCAGTAAATACAACAATCACAGCAGCGGAATAATACAAGTACGAGAAATACGTCTCGAACTCCAGCTCCTCTCCTGAGCTCCATAGCAACCTATCCTGTAAAATACTCGGTCTGACCCGAGCATTATAATAAAATAACACCCGAGTCAGTCTGGAATACCAGCGCATCATAAATACATCCAAACTGATTTTTAAAGTTTCAAAAATCCTTTGAAACAAAAGCATCTCGTAAGACCACGCCACAAATAAACATGTCGGGTTTTTACCTTACGATAGCTAAAACACTTTTATATTAAAATCCTCTAATATTATAATAGTGTCTATAGAAAGTAAAATAAAATCTAGCTGAAATGCTTGCATCTCACATTTCAACAATAGTTGGGCACAATCAAAACCGTACAGGCACGTAGGGAGAATGGATTTCCAACGAATGACTAGGCACTGGGGTACCACCTGTCACAGTACGTGGCCTAGATCACAGTACCGAGGAGTACGCCCGCTCCCCTGCAACACAAGGCCGGAACCATCCCTTACTGGATGATCCCGAATAAAATCACCCCACGGTTGGGATCAGCAACCGCACCACTAAGCCGAAATAAAAAGGGACATCTAGACAGGGATGACCTTACCCTCCAGTGGGAGCTACCCACGAAGCCTTGCTGCATAACCCCTGATTTTCAGTCATTCCCGGTTGATGAGGTTCGAGGCTAAACGATACCTTTTAGAGAACATATCCCTTAGAATGCCCATCGCCCACCTGACGATGTCACGAAAGCATTCGTCCATATAAGTCCGTCCCGGGTCCGAACGGAACCGAAGGCACTATTCCTACTACATCCATTTTGGAAATATCCTCAGGATTAGTAGCGACTAGCCCTTGCTCTTCACTGCTTCATCTTCGACTCCAAACACGTTACACGAAACGTACAAACCGGATCGAAGTGGTTTTCGAGTCTCCAGACCTAGAATCCCGGTATACGGAAACCCGATCCCGGTCTCTTCGAAACGATCAGCGCATTGTCCAATATTGATAGTCGGTGATTTAACTATCAATTAATGTTCACAAACATCCATACACATCCATCACACAATAAATAATATCACACATTATTTATTCTTTCTCTTTAATATCTTGAAAAGATATATTTTCACATTTCAAAACTCATTTGAAATCAATTTTCCAAACTCTTCCTTTACAAGGTAAATCCTTTACCCTTTATTCCCACCGGGAATAACCAAGTATAAAACAATTTGCATTTAAAACAGTTAAAAATACTTATACTGAAATATACTTTAAAATATGAAAATTACTTCTATTTATTTACTCAAAATATAAATTTTTAAGCCTTTACATAGAAAAGTTAAATTCCAAACTAGTTTAAATAATATATTTAATAAGATCTAAACTCGATTTAAATAAAGGTTTGATTTACTAAATATATAGGTAGAGTTTAAAAGATAATACTAACTTCCCAATAACTTAAACAAATAATTTTAAAAGCAAATTTACTAACTTCTCCTTTTAAAATAATAATTTCTTAAAAATACTCTTTGAACAATTTAAACTTTAACTTTTAATTAAATAGAAACCTTTAAAACTTTAACTTGGTTTTCCTAGAGAAACACTATCCCGTTCAACATTCCAAAGTATCCTTTATATAAATCCGAACGATTTATTTCAAATTCGATTTATGCTTACAACATAAATTCCCAATTCCATACTTATCTATAACTTCATCCGAAGTTCAAACTAAATTCCCATATCCGGAAATTCAATTTAAAAATACAGATTAAAACATTTTTAAGTAAGGTAAACTTAGAGAATTCTTAATTGAAAACCATATTTTCAATCTACTTAAAAAAAATCCTAATGGAGAAAACGGCTTCCCAAAATATTGTATTACAATTAAAACGATTAATTTATATTCGGAAGCTTCATTTTAACATATTTTACTTTTCCGGATATCACTATTCATCATTAAAATAAACCACTGTTATTTTACTCAATTTATAATTTCATAGAATTCATTTCCAGAAAATTTATATTTCACATTTAACGATTTATAAATTTTCCCCAATATTTAAAATCCCAATTTACAAATTTACATTTTCCATTCCAAAACAGATTCTAATTTTATTATCCCTTAAATTCTTTATTTATCAATTTCTTTGATTTCTTTTTAAATTCCCAATCTATTCATTTATAATTTAATTCTGGAATTATAATTTATACAACAATTTCACAGAACAATTTAAAATTCCAGATTTTATCAATCACAACATATAAACAGGTATCACTATCAATTATAAAATAATTGCTACATTGTGAGGAATCCAGTTGGATCCCTCCAACCTGTTTTTTTTTCTGCATCCACAGATATTAGCACATCACAAAATAAATATCAATCCAGACTGATAATCACTGATATAATCAACCATCCACACAGATATTTAAATATCAATTATTTATAATGTCTAGCATCCAGATGTGAGTGAGAAAAACTCACTTTGAGTTTCGGCGAGCGTTCGAAATTTAAATTAAACCGGACGGTGTCCGATTTAACCCAAATTTCTACTTGCCCGGAATGACTCCAGATCTGCACCATCACGTAGCATGCGTTCCTGCGATTCCAACGCATCCAAAATCGTCCGAATCTGAGATCGTATGAACTCGTTACGATTTTATAACTTTCAAACTATAATTATATAAACAATTATCTTTTCTTTTATTTTTAATCTCTACCTAAGCAAACGAATCTGGCCACACATCACGTAAATGAAATCAGGCCGTTAATCCCATCTCCCTCCTTCACGTTCGCATGCTCCAGAGAAAAGCTTGAACCCATCAACGTGAGCTAGGGCTCGAACTCGCCATCACCATCCTCGACGAGCTGACGATCAGCGGTTCCCAAACGACTCGCCTATCCCGCCTCCTTGCTCGACCCAGGTGCGGCGCACCCAAAGGCTACGACGAGCACGCTATTTGAGCACGAAGTGATGCTCTTCCTCGCCGCTTTCTGACCAATTCGACGATCCTTACTTCAACCCACCGTACGGATGTATAGATCTCGATGAGCACTTCAACTTTGTAGTTAAAAGTTTTTGAAATTAACTTGTGGATTGATCGGAAATTAAAGGGAAAGGTTGATGGATTTTCGGCCATTGAATGATAAGGGTGGCGGCTGGTGATAAATAACTAGGGTTTAGAGATTAAATGAATATATATAATAGTTTAATATTATTTAATTAATAAAATATCTCAACCTAACAATTTTCGCTAACGAACTACAAACTACGTGTTCCGACAGGCTACCCTGGGGTTTTTCCGCGTTCCGGACACAATGGAATAGGTTTCGTAAGCTAATTTGATCGTATGCGCGAGATACGGAATTAAACGATCAATTTAAAATTAAATCGATTAAATCGATTTCTATGCGTTTCGAGCTGCCACGGTCAAACAACAACTCCAATTGCTACGAAAATTGAAATCCGATAATAACTAACTATTACGGATCCAATGAAACTGGTTTCGTCGAATTCCGAGACTGTGCCCTGGAAGGCTATTTTCACTCGTCTATTAAATCAGGCGATTTTCAAAATTGACGAAAACGCGTAAAATTTCACTTTTAAAATTTTATTAACTTAACAATAAATCATATAAGATGTATAACCACATTTAAAATCATTCTGGTTCAATCCAGATCAAAATCTGATTGTATTGCATTTTAATAATATTAAATTCATTTTTAAATTAATATAAAATTCCAAATATTAATTTATTCACTTTTAAATTCATCTAAAATTCCAACAATATTATTTATAACCAATTGAACTTAAAATACATTTAAACACCATTTTTATCACTATTTACATTCAGATTTACCCTTATCTCAATTCCGAATATTTAATTTATTATTTCCCCACTATTCAAATTCAACCAGGATTGCTATAATTAAAAATTATAGCTTATTTTATTGAATGAACCCGAATCCATTCATTCCAACATCAATTAAGAATCCACATTAAACATTTCAAACGAATTAAATGTTCAAATTCAATAGCTTAAAAATGCGGGATGTTACATTCCTCCCCCCTTATAAAAATTTCGTCCCCGAAATTTGCTAAGGTAGAAAATATACTTCAACTCAACTCACTTATCCCATTTGCTTAGTTAAAAGCTATATTCACTTTCCCAAAAAGTTTCAGCTCCATTTCAAAACCCTTTTCTTTATTTACCTTAAAGCTTTTATCTTTTAACTTTTCCAAAAGAACTTTACTAGTTAATAAAAATTTTCCAAAACCCCAAAAATTTTCTAACTCCCAAAATTTCTGGAAAATTTTGACGGAGTCTCCTTTGTACGGAGGAGCTTCTGCGATATCGCAGGATACACAAATATATATACATCGGCTCACATGGCCGGAAACCAAAATATATCACAATATATATATCAAATTCCCAATTATCTTGGCGTAGGCGTACCTTTTAGCAAATTTTAATAGCGAGCGGCTAATATAACGCATATACGCGCTCCAACTCTCTCGAACGCCTCCCGTACCTGTACTTACTCAACAAACTCATCAGTTTTCAAAGATATGAGCATTTTCATAACATTTCCAATATAAATGCAAGCCAAACATATCCATTTCATAACCAAACCAAGCAAACTTTATCATTAACAATGTCAACCATACTTTATCAACAATTCAAAGATTTCAATCATCTTTTAATTTCTTATTCAAGTCCAAACTTCATTCTATTTCTCTTGAATGACTTGCATTCAAGTTTAATATTCTCAATTCATATTTACATCAATTTGATTACATGCGTATCACTTGCATCAATTTATTCACAATTCAATTCCAATTGCTTTTAAACACTCAATTGCAAATACATGCAAATTTCCATGTCATTCAAGCAAAACAATTGCCACTTAAGCTTATAACCATTTAAAATTATTTCCAACTTGGATTCATATAAATTTTATTCCATTACAAGGTTCACAAACCAAATATTTTCTCTTTCCAATGTAATTGTTAAATTACATTTTTCTTACATCTTTATTTCCATTAACCAAATTCAAGTTTATATTAATATCATTCGATCCTGGGTTATATTCAACTCATTCATTCTTAATTTACCACAATAATTAATGAATATCATTTCACTTTCAATTCAATTTTATTATCCAACCAATTCCATTCAAATTTCTTAATAAAGCTCATCCACGATCATTTGTTTCTTTTAATCTGCTTAAGTAGTTTCACAATATTACCATTATCTATTTAATTTTATTTCCATCTGATTCTCATTCAACCAATTTCAATTCATTTACAAAGTTTAATGCTCTTCGTTTATTTATCCAATCCATTTTAGATTTATTTTATCAACAAAGAGACCATTTAAATTATTTTTCTCATTTGAATTTACTTACAATTCAAACCATCACTATTATAAGTTAATTACATTATTCATTCTCACTTCCAACATTTATTGCCAAACTTAAATTTCATTCAACCATTGGATTTTTCCCTTACTTTCTAAATTTTGACCAAACTATCAAAATTCTATTTATTGCAATACAAATTCCATTTAATTTAGCTTACACAAGATTTATTTCCAAACAATCATTTTGGATTTAATTGAGTAAGCATTTACTTCATTCAACATCACTTCAACTAATTTAAATTTCCATTTAATTAAATTCTTATCCAAATTTAATTCAAGGTTAACTAAATTATATATGCATTTCAACTTTAATTCCTTTCCAGAATTAATTCAAGTTCATCTAAATTTTATTTAGCCCACCTGAATTTAAACCATTTCCTTTACTACTTTAAATAAGAATTTAATTACATTCATTCTTATTCATAACACAACAGAAATTTTAATATTCAGCTTAATTCCATCTTTTATATCTCACCTTACCTTATCTTACTTTACATTTCATTTCAGATTAAGTTTGAATTCACCATACCATTTATTATTTCCATTTGTGATTATAATTCCATTTTACTTGAGTTAAAATCAGATTGCTCATTCTCAAGTTCTTCAACTTATTTACTTAAAAGTTTATATTGCTCACTTGGATTATTTCCACCTTATAATCACAAATTTCAATTTCTATACACATGTATCTCTGAATTCCTAAGGATTCAATTTTTATTCCACATAATCCTTTGCAAATTTTAAATCTACAGTTTCAGGTTATAAGTATAACACTTAATAGTTTATGGGTACAATTTGTTACACAACGACCCATAATTTCAAAGTTATTTTCTTTTCAACTTAACCCAAATCAATTTAATTCCAATTCCCAATTTTACTTAACTTATTCCAAGTTAGATTCAAATTTCTATTCACTTCAATAACTTCATTTACTTCCATTTTCCCGAATTAAATTTTAATTTCTGGATTAAAATTTCCATTCTTCCTTTCTCACTTAATCAACTTTACTTTCAAGGTTATAGTTGATTTATTTCAAATTTTACCTTTTTATTTAACAGAATTCCCAGAATTCAATTTCCCCGGATTTATTTCAAAACCAATTCGAAATAAAAATCAACACATTTCTCTTTGATATTCAAATCAAATACCAAATTCCAAAACAAACTGCTTTTACCAAACAATTTTCCTTTGAAAATTCCAAAATTACTTGTTTCCTAACAAGTCCAAAAATGTCATAACCAACTATTTTGGTAGCAATCCATCACTTTAGAAACTCGAAAATGAATTCTGATGATGTGGCCAGCATCATCAGGATTATTTTCCAGCGACTGAAGTGAGTTCAGTGCTTTCCACTTCCAAAATCCACCTCAAAACAATTTCTATTAAAAAAAATATTTTTCCCAAAATATACTCCATTTTTACAAATGCTTTTGAAAACATTTCTAACATTTCCACAAAGTCAAACTCCCAAAACTTTGTTTAATTCCATTTGAAATCCCTTTCAAAATTTCCGGGGTTAAAGTTCTAGTTTAAAAAAAAAAATTACTTTTCTTATTTAAAACATATTCAGTCAATTCCATTTGGTTATAAACCATTTTAATATTTTAACTTCTTATTGGCTTATAAATCATTTCGAATTTTAGCTCATATTTTAATTTCTTACTTGTTTACTGTATCAACAACCAAACATCCAATACATAATAATAATTCAGAATATTATTTCTTTATATCAAAATATAATTTTGGGTAAAATTATTTCATTTACCCACTTTAAAAATAATACTATGTCGGTTTATCTTGTTTAAGAGTTTAGAAACCCCTATCGATACGGTTGTACTTCCCGCACCGACCAGAATTCATAAACACTCAACCGATAAGTCAACACAGTACAAAAACAATTTTATATCCACTAACAAATACGCTCTCATAGCTATTATTACACTCAGCTCATTATAGAGTACTTCCGACTCTATTTAAAATGAGTAATTTTCCCACCAAAGCCTAGGTTGTCGCCAATCTAAGCTCTGATACCACTGTAATAACCCGAGTTTTTCTAACACGAAAAACCGGACCATTTGGGTAAAAAGAAGAGGTAGAAGAAGAAAAATAGATAGAAGAAGAAAGAACTAAACAAATCAGAACCTCACAGTCGCAGCGGATAAAATATAATATATAGAACAGATCTTTACACAAAATGAAACTATATCCGTTTATATACAATACATCATCATCAGAGTATATCAATACAATCATCAATATCCAGTCAATCAGTAAATACAACAATCACAGCAGCGGAATAATACAAGTACGAGAAATACGTCTCGAACTCCAGCTCCTCTCCTGAGCTCCATAGCAACCTATCCTGTAAAATACTCGGTCTGACCCGAGCATTATAATAAAATAACACCCGAGTCAGTCTGGAATACCAGCGCATCATAAATACATCCAAACTGATTTTTAAAGTTTCAAAAATCCTTTGAAACAAAAGCATCTCGTAAGACCACGCCACAAATAAACATGTCGGGTTTTTACCTTACGATAGCTAAAACACTTTTATATTAAAATCCTCTAATATTATAATAGTGTCTATAGAAAGTAAAATAAAATCTAGCTGAAATGCTTGCATCTCACATTTCAACAATAGTTGGGCACAATCAAAACCGTACAGGCACGTAGGGAGAATGGATTTCCAACGAATGACTAGGCACTGGGGTACCACCTGTCACAGTACGTGGCCTAGATCACAGTACCGAGGAGTACGCCCGCTCCCCTGCAACACAAGGCCGGAACCATCCCTTACTGGATGATCCCGAATAAAATCACCCCACGGTTGGGATCAGCAACCGCACCACTAAGCCGAAATAAAAAGGGACATCTAGACAGGGATGACCTTACCCTCCAGTGGGAGCTACCCACGAAGCCTTGCTGCATAACCCCTGATTTTCAGTCATTCCCGGTTGATGAGGTTCGAGGCTAAACGATACCTTTTAGAGAACATATCCCTTAGAATGCCCATCGCCCACCTGACGATGTCACGAAAGCATTCGTCCATATAAGTCCGTCCCGGGTCCGAACGGAACCGAAGGCACTATTCCTACTACATCCATTTTGGAAATATCCTCAGGATTAGTAGCGACTAGCCCTTGCTCTTCACTGCTTCATCTTCGACTCCAAACACGTTACACGAAACGTACAAACCGGATCGAAGTGGTTTTCGAGTCTCCAGACCTAGAATCCCGGTATACGGAAACCCGATCCCGGTCTCTTCGAAACGATCAGCGCATTGTCCAATATTGATAGTCGGTGATTTAACTATCAATTAATGTTCACAAACATCCATACACATCCATCACACAATAAATAATATCACACATTATTTATTCTTTCTCTTTAATATCTTGAAAAGATATATTTTCACATTTCAAAACTCATTTGAAATCAATTTTCCAAACTCTTCCTTTACAAGGTAAATCCTTTACCCTTTATTCCCACCGGGAATAACCAAGTATAAAACAATTTGCATTTAAAACAGTTAAAAATACTTATACTGAAATATACTTTAAAATATGAAAATTACTTCTATTTATTTACTCAAAATATAAATTTTTAAGCCTTTACATAGAAAAGTTAAATTCCAAACTAGTTTAAATAATATATTTAATAAGATCTAAACTCGATTTAAATAAAGGTTTGATTTACTAAATATATAGGTAGAGTTTAAAAGATAATACTAACTTCCCAATAACTTAAACAAATAATTTTAAAAGCAAATTTACTAACTTCTCCTTTTAAAATAATAATTTCTTAAAAATACTCTTTGAACAATTTAAACTTTAACTTTTAATTAAATAGAAACCTTTAAAACTTTAACTTGGTTTTCCTAGAGAAACACTATCCCGTTCAACATTCCAAAGTATCCTTTATATAAATCCGAACGATTTATTTCAAATTCGATTTATGCTTACAACATAAATTCCCAATTCCATACTTATCTATAACTTCATCCGAAGTTCAAACTAAATTCCCATATCCGGAAATTCAATTTAAAAATACAGATTAAAACATTTTTAAGTAAGGTAAACTTAGAGAATTCTTAATTGAAAACCATATTTTCAATCTACTTAAAAAAAATCCTAATGGAGAAAACGGCTTCCCAAAATATTGTATTACAATTAAAACGATTAATTTATATTCGGAAGCTTCATTTTAACATATTTTACTTTTCCGGATATCACTATTCATCATTAAAATAAACCACTGTTATTTTACTCAATTTATAATTTCATAGAATTCATTTCCAGAAAATTTATATTTCACATTTAACGATTTATAAATTTTCCCCAATATTTAAAATCCCAATTTACAAATTTACATTTTCCATTCCAAAACAGATTCTAATTTTATTATCCCTTAAATTCTTTATTTATCAATTTCTTTGATTTCTTTTTAAATTCCCAATCTATTCATTTATAATTTAATTCTGGAATTATAATTTATACAACAATTTCACAGAACAATTTAAAATTCCAGATTTTATCAATCACAACATATAAACAGGTATCACTATCAATTATAAAATAATTGCTACATTGTGAGGAATCCAGTTGGATCCCTCCAACCTGTTTTTTTTTCTGCATCCACAGATATTAGCACATCACAAAATAAATATCAATCCAGACTGATAATCACTGATATAATCAACCATCCACACAGATATTTAAATATCAATTATTTATAATGTCTAGCATCCAGATGTGAGTGAGAAAAACTCACTTTGAGTTTCGGCGAGCGTTCGAAATTTAAATTAAACCGGACGGTGTCCGATTTAACCCAAATTTCTACTTGCCCGGAATGACTCCAGATCTGCACCATCACGTAGCATGCGTTCCTGCGATTCCAACGCATCCAAAATCGTCCGAATCTGAGATCGTATGAACTCGTTACGATTTTATAACTTTCAAACTATAATTATATAAACAATTATCTTTTCTTTTATTTTTAATCTCTACCTAAGCAAACGAATCTGGCCACACATCACGTAAATGAAATCAGGCCGTTAATCCCATCTCCCTCCTTCACGTTCGCATGCTCCAGAGAAAAGCTTGAACCCATCAACGTGAGCTAGGGCTCGAACTCGCCATCACCATCCTCGACGAGCTGACGATCAGCGGTTCCCAAACGACTCGCCTATCCCGCCTCCTTGCTCGACCCAGGTGCGGCGCACCCAAAGGCTACGACGAGCACGCTATTTGAGCACGAAGTGATGCTCTTCCTCGCCGCTTTCTGACCAATTCGACGATCCTTACTTCAACCCACCGTACGGATGTATAGATCTCGATGAGCACTTCAACTTTGTAGTTAAAAGTTTTTGAAATTAACTTGTGGATTGATCGGAAATTAAAGGGAAAGGTTGATGGATTTTCGGCCATTGAATGATAAGGGTGGCGGCTGGTGATAAATAACTAGGGTTTAGAGATTAAATGAATATATATAATAGTTTAATATTATTTAATTAATAAAATATCTCAACCTAACAATTTTCGCTAACGAACTACAAACTACGTGTTCCGACAGGCTACCCTGGGGTTTTTCCGCGTTCCGGACACAATGGAATAGGTTTCGTAAGCTAATTTGATCGTATGCGCGAGATACGGAATTAAACGATCAATTTAAAATTAAATCGATTAAATCGATTTCTATGCGTTTCGAGCTGCCACGGTCAAACAACAACTCCAATTGCTACGAAAATTGAAATCCGATAATAACTAACTATTACGGATCCAATGAAACTGGTTTCGTCGAATTCCGAGACTGTGCCCTGGAAGGCTATTTTCACTCGTCTATTAAATCAGGCGATTTTCAAAATTGACGAAAACGCGTAAAATTTCACTTTTAAAATTTTATTAACTTAACAATAAATCATATAAGATGTATAACCACATTTAAAATCATTCTGGTTCAATCCAGATCAAAATCTGATTGTATTGCATTTTAATAATATTAAATTCATTTTTAAATTAATATAAAATTCCAAATATTAATTTATTCACTTTTAAATTCATCTAAAATTCCAACAATATTATTTATAACCAATTGAACTTAAAATACATTTAAACACCATTTTTATCACTATTTACATTCAGATTTACCCTTATCTCAATTCCGAATATTTAATTTATTATTTCCCCACTATTCAAATTCAACCAGGATTGCTATAATTAAAAATTATAGCTTATTTTATTGAATGAACCCGAATCCATTCATTCCAACATCAATTAAGAATCCACATTAAACATTTCAAACGAATTAAATGTTCAAATTCAATAGCTTAAAAATGCGGGATGTTACATCTATTATATATAGCAATATATACATATTGGCATATGTATATATATTGGATTGATTGATTTCCCACCTCGTATAGCGGATGAGACCCTATTGCGCCGTTAGTAAGCGGATTATTTTTATAAAACCCATATACCGCGATATTCCACCTCGAAGTGGAATTGGTATTGTGCTAACATCTGTGGATGCAGGGAAACAGGTTGGAGGGATCCAACTGGATTCCTCACCAGTATTTATTTATTTACAGATATTGATGTATATTCTGTTATCATATTGATATATGATGTTTGTTGTTGTGATTGACTAATTGGTGCTGTTGCATCATCGGATTCAGTTTTGAAGTTTAAAAATAACGACTTTTACTTTAAAAGGATTTTAAAGTGATTTTTGGAAGTAGACGTTTTATTTAATTTTTGAATTAATAAATAAACGTTCAAACTTTAAAGTTATAAAAGTTAAGATTTGTGAATTATAACCAAAAGGTTATTTCTTTTGAAATAAATAGTTAAGAAATTTATAAAATGGTTTTAATTGGAATTTTTGAATTATTAAAACGATGTATGTAAAAGATGTACAAGATTGATATTTATAACTTTAAAATGTTGGTATTATAAAACGAGTTTTTATAAGCGTTAAAATGAATTTTTAAGAATTTATAAATAAATGAAATTTATAAATTATGAACTTATAAATGAAAATGATTTTGTAAAATAAAGGAATTATAAGTATTTAACTTATAATTATGAATTGTTGGTATAAGATTTGAGTTATGAATCGAATTGTTAATAAAGGAGATTTATTAAATCAAAGATGTTACAAAATAGAAATATAATTTATAAACGTTGTTTTATAAATTCGAAATCAATTGAATTTGATAAATTAAATATAGGAGATTATTAAAGAAGATATATTCACGATTTTGGACAGTGAATATATTATGGAATAAAATGGATATGTTTGGGAAAAAGGAATATTTGAAATGAAGTTAATTGTTTTAAACGATGTTTTAAAATATATTGAATATCGAAATCATAGATTTCAACATTTATTGTTGAAATAGGCGTTTTCGAGAAATAAGGAAATGATGGACTATAACACTGTTGTTATAGTAAATGATTTCCGAAAGGAAATGTTTTATGTAGTATTGGGATTTATATATCTATCTTAAAATCCGAATCCCTATACTAGTGATTTTGAGTCGTCGTAACGATGTTTTACGTAACATTCGTTTTGACTCAAATGATTTCCTTAAAGAATGAAATATATACTTAATATTGATTTAAGTATATCGAATATTTTCCAAGTGTTGAAAATAAATAGATTTGTGAAATACTTATTACTAAATAAGTATGGGAATGTTTTCCAAAATGAAATGAAACGTTTTTGAGATTTTATCTTCTTAAAGATAAAATGAAATTGAATATTTGAAATCGATTTGAAAATCGTATATTAGTAGATATTTTGAAAACATAAATTCACTATGGAATTTATAAAGGAAAGGGAAACTGTTTAGAAAAATAAACGTTGATTTATTTTTGAAGTGGAAATTTTATATCTGGTAAAGATATTTTTGAAGATGAAATAATTGGGAAAATTATTTGGAATCTGATGATGTTGCGCATCTTTATTGATAGTTAAATAACCGACTATCAATAATTACCTTGAATGGTATTTGTTGTGAATTGGATGAATTTGAATGCCACACTTATTTTTGAATAAACGCTCACTATTCGGGTTAGCCGGGAAAGGACCATGGGGTCGTATAACCCATTCCGAATATGTGATACGTCGTTATGAATTGCATTTGATGACCGGTGTTGAAGACCGGATATTTTTGAAAACGGAAGGATTACCGTCGAGTTACTCTACATCGACTGATTTTCGATTTAGAGGTTTTATCACCCTTAGTGACGGGAAGTCCAGACGTGATTGAAAATTATCCGGAATTGCAAGGGCTTCGTGAGAAGTGCCTTCGGTTCTGTTCGATCCCGGAACAGACTTGTATGGATTGTATGTCTGACGTTACAAATTGAGATATAAAGTTGATTTCTTTCAAATACATATCTGTTGGTGGCAGAGAATTTATTCTCTTAGCTTAACACCCTTCTCTGAGACGTACGAGCTCAGAGGTTATGTAGTTGAAATTTATCAGCGATATATTCCCAATTTGGTATCGTGGCATACTGAGTGTTGCTGTGAAATGATCAGTGTTTGATCATTTGCGATATGATCATTTGTTTGATCTTATATCTTTGTGATCATAGGTTGATCATTGGTTTGACCCGAAGCATGGCTTTGTAGAAAGCGTAGCTTTGTGGACGAGACTTCGTCGAGCCTCACACCCCGGAAATGGTCAAAACAGGAAGGATGCGGCAAGTTTCTAGGGAGTAGCGCCCCTTAGTGTATGTCATTCCTTCTGGATAAAGGTGGTATCATGGTATGGAGCCCAGATACTTAACCTATGTGGTTGCTGCATTATTTTTATGTGGTTTGTTGCGAATCGGGGATCCTCGGGAAGATCGGTTACGATCGGGGGATGGCATACGCGTGTCAGTAGTTACCTATTTCTGTAGAGGTAACCCGACCTTGTGTTGGCAGAGATCCGGTTAGGTTCTCGGGACGTCATTCCAGAGGCGTTCTATTCGTGGAATAGGAAGTTCCTTAGCCTGACCATTTGTTGGAAATCCAAAGAAACAATACGAGCCTTTACGATTTCAATTGTATAACCTGTCTCCTCAGGAGGCAGCTATAGCAGGCATAATATAATGGTACCTATGCTGGCTAAGATTTATATTCTACTTTCGAAATGATTTTCCACTATGCACTAATAATAATATCAAAAATGATTTGATTTTGCGTAGTAAGCATCTTTGACTAACATAAGAAGAAATCTCCTCCAAGTCTGCGTTTGCATTGTGTGTGTGGTGGGAGGTCTTATGGTAGTTTCATTTTTTTCAAAAGCATTTCGAATTGACTTTAAAATTATCCCGTTTTTTTTTAAAGATAAACTGTTTTACGATCTCACACCAGTCACCATGACTGACTCGGAGTTTATTGTTTCCCTTCTAAACTCTGGGTGCCCACCAATTTCCACACGGGCTGTCTAGAGTTATGTTATCAGGATATTCTGGAGCTTAGGAAGCAAGCTGGATGGCGAGACGTAGTACTTGTATCTGATATTATTTATTCCGCTGTGTATTTTGTATGAGGACAAGTTTATATAACTGTCCATTGTTGTATATTGACTCTGATGATTGATGTATGTATAAAATGATATAGTTCTTTGTTTTAAAAGACTAGTGATTATCTATTATATGTTGTTCCGCTGCAATGTGTAAGATTCTGATATTGGTTCTGCTTCTGATGTTGTTCTGTTGTTTTTCTCTATTTTCTTCTTCTCTTCTTCTTTCTTCTTCCTTCTTCTTCTGTTTTCTTCTTCTTCTGCCTTTTTCTTCTTTCTTAAACCATCAATATTGGAGTTTCCGGCACTCGATTGCTCGACAGTCGATAAAGGGAGTATCGATGTCGAATTTTCGAAAGTCGAAAATTTCGGTATGTGACACATCAAATCAAATTCTTTACATTTCAAGTCTTACATTAATTTCAGTAAAACACATTTGATTTCTTATTAGAGAAATTCAGTTTCACTTATTAATTTACTTAGTTACAATTTCATAACTCAATTAATAAAGAAACTTAGTTTCCCTTATTCAAGAATTTCAATTTCACTTAATAAAGAATTGAATTTTATTTAACTATTAAATAATTCAATCTTATTTAATTATTAAATAATTTCAAAACTTAATTATTAACTAATTTCAAAACTTAATTATTAATAATTTCAAACTTAATTATTAAAATTCAAAACTTAATTCAATCGTTTCTCAAATTTAACAACGTTCTTTCATCAATTACATTGTTAATATTTTGTTTCATATTATTAAATATTAACATTTTCCTTTCATAAAAATTCAAATTCCAACTTCATTTCAAAACCTTATCTTTTATTCAAATAAAATCTTCATTTTATTTTTAAGTCAAATTATTGACCAATCGGGTTTTATTTAATTCTCTATCCTAAGTTAAAGTTAATTTGGGTATTTATCATTTCAACCCGATTCCAATTCAATTCAAAATCAAAGCATAGCAAAGGGAACTTGCAGTGTGATAACTGAGATGGTGTCAAAGTAAATAAACAAGCAATAACAACAATCAATATCAATCCAATAATCAATTCAAATAATCCCGAAATAAACGTATTAATTCACATTTGTTGTTTGTGCAAATTAATATAATTATTTCTAGAATCTACACTATCGTTTCATGTAGACTAAAGATTATTACACTAATTATGTATACGGTTCTTCACTTGTCTTTCATTATTAAATTTTCTACTACATAAATTATTCAACATACATTCAATGGTTCAAAGTGTAGTTAACACTATTCTACTTGTCAATTTATTTTACATTTAAAAGGGGTCATATTTAACTAATCAAATTCAACATATAAATCCATTTTAATTGTTAACTATCTTATAACAAATTCAATTGCATACTATTTATCACTTTAACATTTTCAATTAACGTCCAATTTCAACATCGTACAATAATCATTTATCAACCAAACTTGTATAATCATCGCATAAGTAACAAATAATGGTGTCCGATGTCACAGTTGAACTGATACAGGTAATAGCATATATAACAGTGTAATTAACTAACAGCAGCATATTTCAATTGTCGTTTCAATTGAAATCAAATTTAATAAATAAAAGAACATTAATCGTGAGTGATTGCTCACCTTTCAAGGCTAGAGATATTAGACAATGAAATGAGATACGAATTTCAAAGCAACGCTGGATAGACACAATTTGATGAAGAAGACAAGCACGACGGACGAAGCTGATAACAGGAAATTGATAAATGAATCAGAACTGGATTGGTGAAGGTAGATGGTATAAATGAACTTATATGTCTAACTATATATAATTATTTATAAAAAAAAATCATATTTTAAATTTCAAACACCAATTAAATTTAATATATATATTTCAGAAATCATAGTTTTAAATTAAAACCCACATATAAAAATCAAACATATATACATTATATATTTTGAAATAAGTATATATATATATTTATTAAAAATACAAAACACTTACATAGATAGTGTATGCTCACCACAACATCTCAAATACCGTTTATATAAACTTTATAATGCAACTCAACATGTCATATAACTAACATAACCAAAAATTTAAATATATAAGTTTGACTGTAAAACAAACTATAATGCTTAAACAATATACAAGCCAGCATCTAACATTTATATATATATTCCACCCTTTCCTTTTCTAAACACATTAAGTAAAAATCAAAACTTCTACAACATAAAAATCTGTATGTACAATATTCTACAAAACTAGCATAAACTTATACTATTACTTTAACATACATACCTACTAGCTATAACAAGAGATCTATAGAAAACTATATAAATTTAAACATGCTGATAAGTATAGACTATATGTACACTAATACACATATAAAGCCAAAATCAAAGGTATTTCAAAATTAAAAATGCATATAGTATATATATATAGGTAAACACGTTAAAACTCTTATATTCTTTTTGAAAAATTGAATAAGAACTTATATGGTATAAATTTAAACCGATTATTTATATAAGTAAACTTATATGAGGTAAGAAGCAGTTGTATCCTAACTTGTAAACAGGGAGGGTTACCAAATATACAGCTCACTAAAGGTAAACACCATTTATACTATAAAATATATAAGCCTTTATATATCCCTACCTCAAAAGCAAGGTCTCAGACGCGCATGCATGCCACTATATTGCCTTTGTTATATTTTTTTCGTTTTCATAAGTTTTACAAATATGAAAATGCATCATACTACATCTATGGTTAGCAGCTCATATATATACAAAAAATCTATTATATATATATATATATAAACTACAACCGAGACCATACATATATTTATAGTACTCTATAACTGCAACCCAGTGTATACTTACAAATATAATTAATAAAGAAATCATAATGTAGAGAAATGAGTGCAGGTCATATGTATAACCAAATATATATAGAATCGTATTGTAAAATTTGTAAAACATACGTATACTTTACAGCATCATATATATAATGCATATATAAATATACATATACTCACCTATATCAATACAGCAGAAGAAAAATCTGGTTGTGCGCATGGAAGACCAAAAGGACGACTAGCAACGCCAACGCGGAGCGAAGGGAAGAGGAGCACTTGCTGGTTGCTCAGTGGAGGTGAGCATGATGGCTTTAGCCAGAGAAGATCGGCAATTTAGTGGAAGGGAGGTCTAACAAGGGACGAACTGACACGGAGGCTAGGCCGTGAAATGGTGACGCAGCTCAGAGGTTGGTAGAAGGGAAAGGAGTCGCGTGTTGTTGTACGGTTGGTGGCGGTTGCTGGAGATGCGGAGCACAGTGCTTTGGTGGAGGAGCAGAGGCCTTGGGTTCGAGGCGTGTAGGGAAGATTTTTTTTCTTTTCGATGAGGCCGATGGGTAGAGGGATTGGGAAAAAGAAAAGAAGAAGATGAGAGGAAAGTAAGGGCAGAAGAGAAGATAGTAAAAGTTATATTATTATATTTCGAAATGGAACTAAAACCCAAAACGAATACGAACCATCAAATTTTATTGAATATAATAGGCAAATGAAAAGTCGAAATATTTATTCCCGAGAATACAAATAATTATGATAGTTTGATTCTTTCTGGAAAGCAACCGAATAGACAATTAACCCAAAAGGTTGAAAGCGAGAACCGGTACGATTACCGGTTTCACGGATTCCGCTGACTGCCGGACTTCAAAATACAACATTGAATATACCGCAGAGATCAGCACGACGAGATGATCAAAATGGTATACAGATATCAATGTTACAATTGAATTATAAAAATTCGAATTTTTCTACTAGCGGAAAATGCAGCAAAAACGCAAAAAAATAAGATCGATAGAGCTAAAGAAGTCCGAATTTGGAAAAACGAAAAATGGCGTCTTGCTCAGAAGATGATTTAGAATTTTTCTATGTAAAAATATTTAGGTTTCGAAAACGTTTTATTTTCATTAATTCCTAACTGATTAAATTGAATAAATTTAGGCATGAAAATAAACTTCATATTTTTGGATGAAAATTTACCAGTTGCTATGTTTAATTAGACGCATTCCAAATATCAAATTTTTATTTCAAAATTTTATCTTTTAAAATTTCACAAAATTTCAACTAATTACGTTATTAAAACAGTTAAAATTTCCGGGTCGTTACACCGAAATCAAATAAAATCGAGGATAGCCATCAAATCAATCACAAAGTAATAGAATGGTATACAAAGAAGTGTGTCCGATCAGAGGAGCTACCTCATTGGCCCGTCGATCGCTCCTGTTTTAGCAAACTTATGCCAACTCATGGGAGTCGGGTCCACGTATATACCTCAATAGGAATCGTCGCCACCATCCAACTTCATTATGGAATCTTCATCGCGTACACGGTTGTCAAAGTGGTTTTCGGTATCGACAGAGAGTATGCCCGTATCTGATCCCGGTCTCTTTGCCAACCCATCGTTATTATAACCCATGGATATTTATTCCAAAATCATTTATACTTTAAAATCCAAAATATCATATCCATTTCAAAACTAAATACTATATTATTTCATTTCATAGCCAAATCAATATATCATTTCCATTTCAAAAAACCAAAGCCATAATATATCATTTAAATTCCAAAACCATATCAATATATCATTTAAATAAAACCCCCATTTCCAAATCACTGAATATTTCCTTCAGTTTATTAAACTTGAAATATTCCTTCAAATCATCTTAAACCACCACTTTATAAAGTCACATTCTTAAATGTTAAATTTCAATAAGTTCCAAGTTAATATATTTAAAGACAATTCTTAATTAAATACAATTTCAAAATTCTCATTTTCAAACCATAGTACTTTTCAAAGTTATAACAACTCTGAAACCCAACACTTTGAAACCATAACAATTTAGAAATTTTATCATTTGGAAATCATAATATTTAGAAAAATCATAACACCCTTAAAAATAATATTCATTACCAAAGTTATAGCATTTTTAAGTTCATTCGTTCGATTATACCAATTTCGAAAACATTGTATTAACTTATAAATTTCAAAAATGGCTTATATTTCACCTCAAAACATATTCATTTAACCCATTTAAATTCAATGTCAAAATCTTCCAAAATAATATTCATTTCCAAAGTTCATTGAAATTTCAGCCACAACAGCACTTATAAAGAGTTACGGTAAATATATTAACATTTCAAAACGTTGTCAAATTCAAAACAGTAGCACTCATAAAGTGCTACAGTAGGTAATAGAATTTCAAACAGTCCAGTTTAAGAAACAACAGCACTTACCAAGTGCTACAGTAGATATTTAGTTATTATTTCAAAACAGTTTACTTTCAGCAGCAACATCACTTACAAAGTGCTGCAGTAGCTCACTGGTATTGCAAAACAGTTTACTTCCAGCAACAACAACACTTACAAAGTGTTGCAGTAGTTGTTTAGTTATTTCAGAACTTAGTTAAATTTCAGAAATGGTAGCACTTAACAATTGCCATCTAAAACCACAACATTTTGGAAATGCTACCAATAAAATTCCAGATTTTATTAGAACTTTTCAAAAACATTAAAACTTCAATTTTAGCCATTTTTAACTTATAAAATCATATCTCATGCTTCAGAATATATGCATTTGGATATCATTTATCTTACGATTCAATAAATAAATTTTTATGAATAAAATATCCAATTAACTATAATTCATTTATTAAGTCAAATTTACACTATTTTACTTAACTTTTTGATTTAACAAATAACTTAACACTTCATTTTTAAAATACCCATTTCATAAATAAGATGTTCTTTTAACAAGTCAAACTTCAAATTTCCATTTGAAACCAAACTTTCAATTTTCAAGTCAAGTCATAATTTAAATACATTTTAACTATTTACTTATACATTTTAACTTATAGAGAATCACTATAACTTTATTATACAAGACATGTCCATTTCATAAAATAAAATTCATTACCATTACTAGGTTAGATTTAAAATTCCATATTAAATCCAATTAAATTATTAAGTTATTTATCATCAATAAATGTCTTTAAATTCTATTTAAAACCAACACATCTTTAAAATTTCCATTAAAGCCACTTATTGACTTATAAAATCTTAACTTATAGAAAACCAACATCTTCTTATATTTAAGTCGTTTAAATCAAATCTTTTAGCTCAAATTTCATATATTTAAACATTTAAAATACTTAATAATTTTTAGGAAAATATTATTTAAAAATATAACCATGGGCCTGTATAATATTTCCTAACCTAGGTCAAGTGATACGGATATGTGTCATTTCAATCTGTAATTTAAAAAGAAAAATCCGGGTTCTATCATTTCAAACCCGCAATCCCAAGTAAATCAAATACAATAAAAATCGTTCAAGCCTATCATTACAGCTCATAACGATTTTTCCTTATTCTAATGTCCGTTCGGGTATGTATCATTTCAACCCATAGTGATAGGGAACTTGCAGTGTGAGAATCAGTAAATAAATGAATAGTAGAACATATAATCATATCAGATGATGTAACAAATATATAAACAGAATTTAACATCATATAATCATATCACATGCATATATGAACATATTAACATAACATATAAATTTTCTATAATTCACATGTCATTGTTTCACAATTATAAAAGTACGTATGTCGAGAGTGATAAACTCACCCTTTTTAAGCTAGAATTGACAAACTAGAGATACACAACAAATTCCTAAAAGAACGACAAGGCACGATTATATTTTTGAGTGGATGAAGAGTCAGATCCAAATCTTGTATGTACACAAATATCACCAACATAAGAATATGATTCAATACAAACAACAAATGAATTAAACAATTGAAAAGTGATGAATCAAATGACATAACCTTGGTTTCAACCACCAAGTGGGCTCGGCCATGGTCTAATAGGCTAGACCACCTCACGTGGCTCGGCCACATCATGTTTGTTGCTCGGCCAAGATGATTCAAAACAAGCTAATGCACGACCATGGTTTGTAAATTGAAGAGGTGGAAGTTACAAGTGGAGGAGAGGAGATGAGGTCGGAAATATGGTGGAGAGGCCGAGCATAGGAGGAAGAAAAAAAAAAGAGGAAGAAGGTGGAGGCCATGAAAAATTACGGTATATTTTTTTTCCTCAGGAAGAAAATGAGAATTGAGATGGGATGAGATGTTTTTGTACGTGATTTTCAAAAGTAAGAGGCGGCTATGGTAAGAAATAAAGAGGCTAGGGAATTAAGGCAAGAGTTTGAATGGTTTGGAAAATAAAAAGGCAACAAATAACTTGATGTATTTAATTCTTTTTATTTGTTAGGAAATGAGAAATGTTTGCACGTGAATAATGAAGGTTTCACACGGCTAGAAGGAAATAAAAAGAAACGGCTAAGGAGGAGTAAATGCTAGGAAAATAAAAAAGAGGCTAGGTAAATAAAAAGGCAAGAATTTAAACAATGTAACGTGTGTTCCCTTGATTTTCTCCAGCCAGTTATAAAAAAATATAAACAAATAAATTCCAATAAATACAATAAAAGTCTAGACAAATAAATAGAGAAATAAACAAAGAGATGGATCTAGGAAAATATATAAAATAAGAATACAGAAATTTATTGCGTGTAAAACGCTGTAATTTATCCAATTTTAAAGGTATAAATCAGAATTTAACGAAACAAAAAGCAGAACGGATGTCAGCATTATATTCTGCTCCAAAGAAAAAGATTAAAAATTTAAATTTAAAAATTTAAACTGAAATTCAAAATTTGACCAAAATATAAAATTTACAGAAAAAATTTATTTTATTTATTTGGAAATTAAATTGCAAACAAATCCCAAACTTACATTGGAAAATTCCAGAAATTCAATATTAAATGATTTAAAAATCAAAGTTTTCACCCACCGTTCGTAGCTCGGTTGGTTTGGGAGCTGGGAGATGGGAACCAAAGGACTGTGTCCGGGCAGGTTCGAATCCCAGCGTCAAACCATCAGTGGGAGTTTCAACGTTAATCATCCGTGTGCGACGACTAAATAAAAGCGGGGTAGACACACGGCGTGGTTTACTTAAGTGAGTATCAATGAATACCATGATCTTAAGGTTTCCCATGATCTCAAAAAAAAAATCAAAGTTTCCAACCAAAAGTTTAATTAAAAATATTTACAAAATTATGGGTTGTTACACATATGGTCTTATGACTAAAATTCAACCGCTTTAGTGTAATGCAGTTAAATATAAATAGTGAACATTATAGTTTTTACTTGAGTTTTAACTGTGTAAATCTAATGCGGGTAAATTTAAACAGTGACCTGTATTGTTTATAGATGAAATTTAACTTCTTGAATGTAATGTTGTTAAATATAGTGGTGAACTATATGGTTTTAGGTAAGTTTAATGCGGTTACATTTACATGGTGAAATATATGGTTTTACGAGTGCAATTTAACTGCATGTGTGTAATGGAGTTACATATAAATAATGAAATGTATAGTTTTTAGGTGAATTCTAGCTGGGTAAGTCTAATGTAGTTAAATGTGAACAATAATTTGTGTTGTTTTATAGGTGAAATTAACCGCTTATATTAATTCTGTTAAATATTAACAGTGGATCTAATAGTTTTATATTGTTGTATAAGTTAATGCAATTAAATTTAGATGTATTTATTTAGGACGTACTGGATTAATTATTAATATTATTACTAATTTTGCGTTTTTAATTTATAGAATTTTTTTATTGAACCTGTTGTAAAAAGAAAGGCAAAGGTGGGAAGAATTGTGCAGCTTAAATGATGCAACATGTCTTGAATTTGCACAATGTCTTCAGTAGAAAAATAGGCAATACTCTTGTTCTGATTGTAGTTATGATTGTGCACTGTATGTTATGAGGTTCATGTTATAGGAAGTTAAATTTAATGAAATTCAGAAGGAAATGTCATCAGAAGATGTTACATTATATAGAAGTAGGTTGTTGTATCGTATGCTTATTGACTACCCAAGAAGTTGGTGCATTTCTAAGATAAGTAATGAGTTGAAGCAATGAAACTTAGTGAACTTTTTGATGTATGAAATATTAACGATTGTTTTGTTAGATAGAAGTTGGACCATAGATAGAAAATATTTCTTAGGAGGAAATCTTTTTGATAAAAATATTCTATGCTCTAGAAATAGATCAAGGAAGACCAAGGACTAGAGCTAAGGGCTACAGGTGAGTGTTTAGTAATTATTTTAGATTTTAAAGCAATTTAAAATAATAGTGTTCTCAATAGTTGTAGTTTTTCTGCAATTTCGAGACAGTTTTTATATAAGTTATTTACAGTTAATTTTTAAAGTTCTTCTCAGTCTATTTTATTCAGCTATTTTTATTTGGTTATTTTATTCAGTTATTTACCATATTTTTATTTTATTTGCATCTGTTTAAATTAGAATTTAGCCTGTAAATGTTAGTTTCTTTTTATTCCTTTTTATGCGAATAGAACATTAAAAGGAGAATAATTCGCAAACATGGATTAAATAGAACTAAACACTAAATTTACAGAAATTAGATGTAAAATAAGAAGGACTCTAAAAAAGAAGATAGACTGAAATAGGCAAATTTGAGACATTTTCAAGCATGTTTATAACTAGTGGTTATAACTAAAAAGATAGAAAAGAAGAATTACAATTATAACGTATGTTATAATTAAGCAGAAAGAACAGTAAAGGCTTATTTTAAAACTTATAATTAAGTTAATAAGCAAATATAGCAGAGATAATAAAAAGGCTTATTTTAAGACTTAGATTAAGTTAATAAGCAAACAGAGCAGAAATAACAAAAGAGGCTTATTTTAAAACTTACACTAAGTTAATAAGCAAAGATAGAAGCAGGGCCCATACCAACAGCATTCCCTTTCAGACTAGGACTGATGGTCTCACAACAGATTAGGTGAGGCTGGGAAGGACCCTTTAAGACTAGGACTGAAGGTCTCACAATAGTTAAGTGAGGCTGGGACACATGGTAAATAAGTGGCCAATAGATAGAAGCTCAAAATCAGGGGATTTGGGCAAGGGGCGCAACTAGATTTTGTTTGTTAGGACCAGTACCGGCAGCATTCCCTTTTCAGACTAGGACTGATGGTCTCACAAAACACTTAGGCGAGGCTGGGCAGGACCCTTTCAGACTAGCACTAGTGGTCTCACAACAGATTAGGTGAGGTTGGGCACGCTTATGCTGATTATGGTAAATAAGAGGTCGCAATAGGAGGGCGATAGTTAGCAAGTACCGGTGATGACCGAGCGTGCGACATTGATTAGGGTAGATAAGTCGCTATTGCATTCCAAGCACTAAACAGGTGTCTTTTGCTGTGAGACCCACATGATGGAACTAGCTCACAGTGGCACAACAAAGATAGAAGGCCGATCAACGGATAGAATTAGGATTTCAGCCTAATTAAAATAGGATTAGGGTTTCAGCCTAATCAAAGCAGCAATATAAGACAAGTATAAACAATCCAAAGAATCAAAACAACCAAAGCAAACAATTAAACGGTATTTTATCCCAGTTTTATCTTTCCTTTATTTCCTTTTATACTAGAACTGTTGCTAAGACTATTATCTTTATCTTGCTTACAAATGCTAGTAATTACTTTCACTCACTAGACTTATAGTTTGACCCACTCCTCTATTTACCCTTTTCCTCCCATAGGCCAGCAAAGGCAAAGACGGTAGATTCAGATTTCTTGGAGATTCAGTTGCGGAGTTTTTCTTCATGTATTCTTCTTCTTTTCAGTTTTATTTTCATTTGGCTTTGGATGTACCGTTACTTTATGAGAGGGCTGATTTTTATTATTGTACTCTGATTTTATGAAACTAAGATGTATTTTTCTTAAGACATGTGTTTTTGGTATTTGAGACTTGTGAGGTTTTTCAGAATTATTTATAAAGTTTTATTTTGAATAATAAGTTACCATTTAAATGTTTCCGCTGTTTATATTTATTTGTCTTCTGAATCTTAGTCTCTGTGATGCTTTAGCTATACCTATAACGCATCATATCCTTTAGTGTGTCCTTTTTGGGTATACTAAGGGGTGTCGTGTGTTTCAGAATTGAACTGAAATTAATTCAAATTGGAATAGAATTGAAATTAATTGGAATTGAAAGTGAAATTGAATTAATTTGAAATTGAAATGGATTTGAATTGAAATGGAAATTGAATCGAAATGGAAATTGAAATGGATTTGGATTGGAAAATTTGGAATTGAACTAGTTTGAATTTGAAACTATTTTCAAATAAATTATTTTAAAATAAACTATATAAAATCTATCTTTTTAATATTCAAATTATTTTGATTTTCCAAACTATTTTATTTTATAAAACATTTTAAATACTTAAATCATTTTATATCAAACTACTTTAACTATTTTAAAAAAATTTAAACTTTTTACAAACTGTTTTCAAATAAATTCAAACTGGTCAAAGGCTGGAATGTTTATATTTAAATCGTTGATTTAAACACAAATTAGGTTAAATGAAGTTATAACCTAAACTGAATTCGAAATAGTTTTGGAAGCGAAATCGAGATATTAAGGCGAAAATGATTTTTAAGTGAAATGGTATATTTTGAGTAAATATGATGATTTCGAAATGGATTTGATTTTGAAGTGAATATGATATTTTGGTACCAAGTATGAATTGTTTTCGAAATATAAAAGTACCACCGGTGTGTAAAATGACGTTTGGTTGTTAAAGAGACTGGGACTCTTATTGGCATACTCTCTGTCAATATTGGAACCATTTTAATAACTGTGTACGTGGAGGAGACTCCAGAACGAAGTGGTTGGATTTGGCGTCGTTTGCTGGGTTTGACGAAAGAGAACGATGATGGATAGAACCCTGCACTTGCGCCAATTTGAAATGACTAAAACAGGACGGCTTGATAGGGCCAAGTGGGCTAATTACTCCTAGCGGACATCCGTTCTTCGATTTTCTTGGACTCAGTCCATATTATTACTCTTGTTTTTGGTTTTGATTGGTGCACCTTGATTTGGGATAGCCTCCCTTTGACTCGATATAGGATGGATGTACGCGGTGGGCGCTCATGGCTACGATGTGTTACCACCAGCCCTACGACCCGAACTGGTAGTATCCTACCTTGGGCATTGCCACACGTGCCTTGTCATACTTTTATCCCTATACAAGACCCCTATGATTTTGGTTTAGTGTTGTCGTATCATGGCATATCACTGACTACCGACGTGCTACTGGTTGTGTCAAAAGCAAACTGTACGCCAATGCTTAAAAATGCGTTAAGGGGGATCAACGTAAAGCCTTAACGCTAAGAAAAATATTTATTTTACCGATTAGACATTATATATGTAGCGTATTCTACTACATATAAGTATTTTGATGGATCCTTAAGAGATGATAAATCCTGTAACATCACTTGAGTTATTGCATGTACGTTATACACTGGATAGGAGATGTGAAAACCCGTTAATATCTCTGACGCCATGGCACTCATGTTATATGCGATATCGATTTGACGCACATAAGAATATTTTAGTCCTGACTCGAGTGTTTCGTTTTTCATTACGCTCGGGTCAGCCTTGAGTTTTTCAACGCATTGAAGATCACTTTTTCGGAGGACGAAGACGAAGATTTGGTATATTACTACTATTATTATTTCTACATCATGTTGTATGCTGCATTATTTTATTTTTCCCTATAGTATATATATACCTGATAAATGTTGTATAAATATAATCAAATGTATAGTATAAATAGCTTCACGAACTGTTTGTTTGATTATTATATTTTATCATTCCGTTGTAAGATTCTGTGTTCGCCTTCTTGTAAATTTAGTTGAAATAATAACGAATCTTTAATAGAAAGATTTGTTTTGATAAAATTAGATAAAATTATTGGATTGTGAAAATAGTAGAGAAGTTAAGGACTTTTTCTTCCTAACTTGTAATTTTGGGGCGAAATTCTTTTAAGGAGGGAAGTTTGTAACGACCCTGAATTTTTAACAAATTAAATTGAGAATATTTAATTAATTTTAAATATTTGAACGGTGATTTAATTTGAATCCCCGATATAACTTTGAATTTGGCGATTAAATTATAAAATTTAATCTATTGAATGCTGAATAAAAATTTAAATCTTCAGTTTTAAGCCGAAGAAAAATATTTCAAAGGCTTGTAAAATTCATATTGATAATACTGAAAACAATAGAAGCTTCAGAAATTGATTTGGAAACAATTTGTTCAGTTTTGAAATTATATCGTTCGAATCAATATTTAAAAATAGCCGTCCGAGGCACAGTCTCGGAATTCGACGAAACCAGTTCCATTGGATCCGTAATATTGTATTATTATCGGATTTCAAATTTCGAAATATTTGAAGTTGTCGTGTGATCGTACGACAAGCAAACGCACTGAAATTTAAATTGAAATTTGTTTGATTTAAAATGCTATTATTTCCATACGATCAAATTTGAACTCGAAAAATTTTCCAACGCATTCGGAATAGGGGATAAACATTAGGGACGCCTGGTAGCACGCTGGAATTGGGGTTTGAGATTTTTAGTTATACGATATGGGATATTTTGAAAATTTTAAAATAAAATAATAAATAAAAGAAGATTCCCTCACGTTCTTCCATACCCCCACGATAACCACCATACCTCCCGTACCCTCTCCCATTCCCTCCTATTCTTTTAAATCCCTTCCCTCTTTTCACAAATCAAATGGCCGAAGCCTTTTCTTCCCAGAATAAAAAAAAACTCGCGTCTCTCTCTCTCGTACAAATCAATGGCCGCGACATCGAAAAGGGAGGGAGGGGATCGCGAATCCATAAATTGCAAGGCGATATTTGGGGATGGGCTAGGTCAGGCTCGCGCGTGCGCAGGGAAGCGCACGAGGCAGTGTCGCGATGGGTTGGTGGCTCGAGTGGATTTCGAGCATGGCGGCGACGACAATAGCGGCATTACCTGGAATCTCGCGAGCACGATGAGGCATCACGATTTTGGGAGGTGCGAGTCTTGGCGATGCGGAGCAGTGGTCAGGAGGTGAATTCGCGAAGGTTAGTGATGGTGGCTACGAAATGGATCGACACTAACTAGGGTTTGGATGGAGGCCGCGATCGAAGTCGAACAGCGACCTGGGTTCGTGAATTTCTGTAAGGTGAAATTTATTTTCTTTTTCAAATTCAATGAATATATGAATGCAAATATATATGTGTAAATATAGATTAGGAAGAATAATTTACAGTAAAGTCAAATTTTAGTTTCATATAAATCTCTATGTTTATAGAAGAAAAATATATGAATGAACTGTTCGATTTTAAAGTAGGTTATAAATTAGATATTTTCACATGCCTATTTTAAATTAAGAATTCAACTGTTAAAAGAGTTTTAAAAAGGAAACTACTTTACTGTGAAATAAATTACTAAGTTATACATTTATTTTCTAACCTATATAAATTTAAAATAATGAATTCAGGGAGATTAATTTGTTAAATTAACTTATTAAATTTATTTTAGTTACTGAAAGATATTAAAAAAAAGAAACTAGATAATTAAAAAAATTACCAAACGAAAATTGATTTATTCGATTGTTCGAATATTAATAAGTTGTATAAAATTGTTTATACAAGGTTAAAATTGCAAAGGAATCGAGCCGAAAATGATAATGGATTGCAAAATAAAAGCTAAGGTGAGATTTTCTCACTCGAATGAAAATTGGGTTTTGCAGTTATTGATTGATTTGTTTGCTGTTTGAATTTGTGATACTAGATATAGTAGGATATATCTATATATATAGCAATATATACATATTGGCATATGTATATATTGGATTGATTGATTTCCCGCCTCGTATAGCGGATGAGACCCTATTGCGCCGTTAGTAAGCGGATGATTTTTATAAAACCCATATACCGCGATATTCCACCTCGCAGTGGAATTGGTATTGTGCTAACGTCTGTTAATGCAGGGAAATAGGTTGGAGGGATCCAACTGGATTCCTCACCAGTATTTATTTGATTACAGATATTGTGATTTTTGTTGATTATCATATTGATATATGATATTGAATGTTGTGATGGACTAATTGGTGCGTTGCATTATCGGACCCAATTTTGAAAGTTTAAAAATAACGATGTTGATTTTAAAAAAGATTTTTAAGTGATTTTTGGAAAGTATACGTTTTATTAAATTTTTGAATTTATTTATCTTAAATAAATAAATGTTAAAAATTTAAAGTTATGAAAATTATAATGTTTGTGAAATATAACCGAAGGGTGATTTTTGAAATAAATAGTTTAAGCAATTTATAAAATGGTTTGAAATGAGATTTTTGAATTTTTGTAAACGGGTTATTTAAAAGATTTAAAAAGTTGATATTTATAAATTTAAAATATTGAAATTATAAAACGAGTTTTATAAGTGTTAAAAATGAAATTTATAGAATTGTAAATCGTGAAGATATGAAATTTATAGATTTATAAATTGTGAAGTTTTAAAATGAATGAAAGTGTAGAATAAAAGATTTATAAGAAATTTATTTATAAATTGGATTTTTTTCCTTTAAATGGAATATTGATCGAATTGTTAATAAAGAAATTTATAAATCGAAGTTGTTATAAAATAGAAGTAGAATTTATGAACGTTGTTTTTATAAATTCGAAATCAATTGAATTTGATAAATTAAATATAGAAGGTTATTAAAGGAAATATATTCGCGATTTTGGATAGCGAATAATTCTTGAAATAAATGTGTAGAAAATATTGAAATTTGGTTAGTGAAGTATATTCACGATTTTGGACAGTGAATATATTTATTAAGTAAAATGGTTATGTTTTTGGAAAAGTGACATTGAAAATGAAGTTAATTGTTTTAAACAATGTTTTAAAATGTGGTAAATATCGAAACCATAGATTTCAACATTTTATTGTTGAAATAGACGTTTTCGAGAAATAAGGAAATGGTGGACTATAACACTGTTGTTATAGTAAATGATTTCCAAAAGGAAATGTTTTTTTATGTAGTATTGGGATTTATACATCTATTTTAAAATCTGAATCCCTATACTAGTGATTTTGAGTCGTCGTAACGATGTTTTACGTAACATTCGTTTTGACTCAAATGATTTCCTTGAAGAATGAAATATATACTTAATCTTGATTTAAGTATATCGAATATTTTCAAATGTTGAAAATTTATGAGATTTGTGAATTACTTATTATTAAATAAGTATGAAAATGCTTTTCCAAAATGAAATGAAACGTTTTGAGAATTTATCTTCTTAAAGATAAATTGAAATTGAATATTGAAATCGATTTGAAAATCGTATATCAGTAGATATTTTGAAAATATAAATTCACTATGGAATTATAAAAGAAATGGAAATTTGTTTTAGAAAAATAAACGTTGATTTATTTTTGAAGTGTGGAAATTATATATCTAGTAAAGATATTTTGGAAAATAAAATAATTGGAAAAATTATTTGGAATCTGATGATGTTGCGCATCTTTATTGATAGTTAAATAACCGACTATCAATAATTACCTTGAATGGGTATTTGTTGTGAATTGGATGAATTTGAATGCCACACTTATTTTTGAATAAGCGCTCACTATTCGGGTTAGCCGGGAAAGGACCATGGGGTCATATAACCCATTCCGAATATGTGATACGTCGTTATGAATTGCATTTGATGACCGGTGTTGAAGATCAGATATTTTTGAAAACGGAAGGATTACCGTCGAGTTACTCTACATCGGCTGATCTCCGATTTAGAGGTTTTATCACCCTTAGTGACGGGAAGTCCGGACGTGGTTAGAAAATTATCCGGATTTGCAAGGGCTTCGTGAGAAGTGCCTTCGGTTCTGTTCGATCCCGGAACAGACTTGTATGGATTGTGTGTCTGACGTTACAAATTGAGATATAAAGCTGATTTCTTTCAAATACATTTCTGTTGGTGGCGGAGAATTTATTCTCTTAGCTTAACACCCTTCTCTGAGACGTACGAGCTCAGAGGTTATGTAGTTGAAATTTATCAGTGATAAATTCCCAATTTGGTAACATGGCATACTGAGTGTTGCTGTGAAATGATCGTTGTTTGATCATTTATGATATGATCGTTTGTTTGATCATTTATCTTTGTGATCAATGCTTTGATCATTTGTTTGACCCGAAGCATGGCTTTTGAAAAGCGTAGCTTTGTGGACGAGACTTCGTCGAGCCTCACACCCCGGAAATGGTCAAAACATGAAGGATGCAACAAGGTTCTAGGGAGTAGCGCCCCTTAGTGTATGTCATTCCTTCTGGATAGAGGTGGTATCATGGTATGGAGCCCAGATATTTAACCTATGTTGATACTGCTTATTATGTGGTTTGTTGCGAATCGGGGATCCTCGGGAATATCGGTTACAATCGGGGCATGGCATACGCGTGTCAGTAGTTACCTATTTTTGCAGAGGTAACCCGGCCTTGTGTTGGCAGAGATCCAGTTAGGTTCTCGGGACGTCATTCCAGAGGCGTTCCTTCATGGAATAGGAAGTTCCTTAGCCTGACCATTTGTTGGAAATCCAAACTCCAATACGTGACTTGTACGGTTTTAGTTGTAGAACCTACCATTCACTTATGGTGGTGCCCCACCGTTTGGATGGTAGCTATAGTAGGCATAAGTGCGAAATGCCTATGCTGGCTAAGATTTATATTATACTTTCGAAAAGTTTTCTACACTATGCACTAATAATAATATAAAAAATGATTTATTTTGCGTAGTAAGCATCTTTGACTATCATAAGAAGAAATCTCCTCCAATTCTGCGTTTGCATTGTGTGTGTGGTGGGAGGTCTTATGGTAGTCTCATTTTCCAAAAGCATTGCGAATTGACTTTAAAATATTCCTTTGTTGTCTTTTAAAGATAAATAACTGTTTTACGATCTCACACCAGTCACCATGACTGATCCGGAGTTTATCGTTTCTTTCCTAAACTCTGGGTGCTCAAAATTTTCTACACGAGCAGTCTAGTGTTTGGTTTTTCAGATAGTCAGATTAGTAGATTTTCTGGAGCTAGCTCAGTCTTTGGATATGGACTGCACTTGCTTATCCTTGTGTATCGTTATTGGGAGTTCAAGCTATTTCTGGATTGGTGCTTTGAAGATGGAGATTATCCGCTGCTGATGTTATCGTTTTCTTTTCCGCTGCTATTCCTTGTATCATATCTCTGATGTATATTGATATTCATTGTATCACTCTGTTGTATCAGATATTGTATATCAACGTATTATTTAATTATTCCGCTGTGTTATTTACTTAATTGTTGTTATAAGCTCCGGCGACTCGGATTTGAACGGTCGAATCTACGGCATTCGAGTACGATGTAAAGTATGGATGTCGATTTTCGAGCGCGAAAATCCGCTGATCGTTACATTCTTCTTCTTTCCTTATTTTTCTTAATTAACCCCATTGATTATTTATATTCTGGATTGTTTGAGTTGGACATGTGTGGATTATTGTCAATTTAAACATTCCAAACGTGGGTCGCCACAATTTTGGATGGAGCATTAAGCATTTTGGGTCCTTTGTAGAAGTCATCTATTAATTCCACTTTATTTTGTTATGTATCTACCAGCACTTTTGAGGATAGGCAGTTATAACTGTCCTGGCTAGATTAGTACTTATTAGTACTCTGATGGAGCAATGTGGAGTAATTACATGTACTACTCATATGTGTAATTAAATGTTGAATGCGATGTGAGATTCTATTTTGTTCTGTCTTTTATCTTTATTTTCTTTACCCCATGATAATCCGCCTCTCCGGCACTTGGATTTGTGGCACATGAATACCAAGGATGTATTAGTGTCGATTTCTGATGGTCGAGGAGGTGGGTCATCACATAACCAATATGGTTTTATTGCCTTTGGGTTATAGTAGTTGCTATTTTTACTATGATAACTAATTAGTTGTTTTTAATAGTAGTTGCTATTGAAAAGAATTTTTTTAATATGTTACTGCATTTGGGTTATGCAGTTGTATTATTTTAAGTTATACGTCAGTGTACTTGCATTTACTTACAACATTCTAAAAAAATTATATGATTATCATTACTTCTTTGTTAAGTGTAGTGAAAAATAGTTAATTTTAGTTAATTGGTAATTTTTTATTGCCTTTTTAATAATTGTATACGTGTTGATTTCTAAGGGTCGAGGAGGTGGGTGATCACATAACCAGTATGGTTTTATTGTTTTGGGTTATAATGGTTGCTATTTTTTACTATGATAACTGATTAGTTGTTGTTAATAGTAGTTGCTATCGAATTTTTTTTGTTTTTAATATTTTATTGCATTTCGGTAATGCAGTTGTATTTTTTTGAAGTTATACATTAGTGTAATTGCATTTACTTACAATATTCTAAAAGAATTATATGATTATCGTTACTGCTTTGTTAAGTGTAGTGAAAAATAGTTATTTTTGGTTAATTGGTAATTTTTTATTGCCTTTTTAATAATTGTTATTGGTGCATGTATTATATGTGGTTACAACTTTTATTTATAATATTAAGGAAAGTAGAATTTGATAATTATATTCAAAAAATGCAGTTAGATTTTAAATTATAAAGTAACTGCACTAGCATTATGTAGTTATTTTTCAATTCACTGGTGTTATTCTAATCAATATGGTTTTACTGCATTTAGGTTATGCCTTTTTGTAATATGATAACTAAATAACTATTATTTATGATATTTTCTATTGAAAAGTTTTAGTTTTTAAAATGTTACTGCACTTGGATTATGTAGTTGTATTTTTTTTTACTTTATACATTCATGTAATTGCATTTACTTACAATATTCTAAAAAAATTAGATACTTATAATTACTGCTTTATTAAGTGTAGTCAAAAATAATTATTTTTAGTTAATTGATGATTTTTTACTATCTTTTTAATAACTATTATTAGTGCATTTATTATATGTAGTAATAAAATGTAGTTGTAATATTTTGAAAACTAGAATCTGATGGTTACTTTCAAATTCACTTAAATTTTAAATTATAATGTAACAGCATTAGGGTTATGCAGTTATCTTCAGTTCATTAGTGTAATGCTAATCAATATAGTTTTACTGCTTTTGGGCTATGCGTTTTTTTATTATGCTAAACTTATTAATTATTCTTAATAATATTTGATGCTGAAAAGGTTACTGCATTTTGGTTATGCAATGTAGTCTTAAAGTTCATTTTAGTAACTTCAATTAGTAACTATTACTTTATTTCCATTTTACCTATATTTTTTCAGTTAAAATGCTTTTTTTAATTGCATTTATAATAAGCAATTATATCTTGGCTAACAGTGTAATCTAACTCAAAAAATTTATATACTTTTTATTATTGTATTTTTGAGATGCAGTTGAAATTTAATTTGTTCTTTTTTTAAGTTTAGAATAACTGCATTTCAAAATAGAATTTTTTAATTTTGGTTATAATTACTACATTTACTATATGTTGAAAATTAAATAAATATATGATTTTTTAGATTGATTGATTGAATTTAATTTTTGTTTTATAGAAATCAATTGAGAAAACATTTCAAAAAGTAGCTGTTGTTGAAAAATCCAATAATTCTGAAGAGACCGTATCCTTATGTTTTAGTTCAGAATTTGGAATTCAGTTTAGCAAAAAAGAAGAATCTGCTCATGGTGATAAAGCATATGATTTTGATGAAAGTGAAATAAATCAAGATTGACAAGTTACCAGATGTACCTAAAAGATCTTCTTTTTGGAAATTTTTGGAGGGCTTCTTTAATGATTATTGTGATTTCGGTGTAAGGAAATATAATGATGATATTGATCAAATCATATCTTATTATGATAGTGGAAATGTTTTTGTTTTTGGAGAAGAACAAATTGCTATTTTGTCGAATGATATTGCTGATATTTTTGGACTGGATAAAAAGATTTTTTTGTTTATGAAATACGTGTAGATAATTTTTTATGTTAGATTAAATAATTATGCCTAACTTGTTTTTTAAGGCTTGTTGGTGTTTCCTTTGAAAGAAAAAGTTAGAGTTGTTTCATTTTCGAAAGCTACACAAAGTTTTATTGGTCGTTATTTGGTATTAAAGTAAGAGTTTATTGGGAAAGATGTATATTCAAGACTTTTGAAAATTATTGATAAAAAAGGACTAATGAAAATAATGCTCAATATTTCTATAGACTAATGATTATGTACTTATTTGGCACATTTTTCTTAGCAAATAGTACTTACTGTGTATATAATCAATTAGTTCCTTTTATTATGGATGTCAAAATGTTCAATACTAGATATTGGGCTCAAGCTATACATTATAAACTGATTGAGCAATTGAAGAAATATAAGCATAATCCAAGAAAGATGCAAGATTTTACAATTGCTTTATTTATAGTAATTTTATTTTATTTATAGTTTAGTCTTGTACAATAGTATTTTTTTGAACTTTTTTCTAGTACTGGTTTTGCAACAAACTTAATACTATTGAACCAAGGTTAGGATATGAAGAAGGTCATCCAGAAGTTGAAAAATGGGATTAATGGAAACCCACAATAAAGAGTTTGGGAAAATGAAGTATCGAGTTTTAACTAAGTGAGTTTTGATAAGTTAACGGGTTTGTTGCATTTTTCCTACCTTAGCAATTTCGGGGACGAAATTCTTTTAAGAGGGAAGGAATGTAACGACCTGGATCTTTTCGACATTTAATTTTGAATATTTAAATGGTTTTAAATATTGGATTTGGAATGTAAATTGATTTTTGAATATGAAGATTTTGGTTGAAATTATAGATTGAATTTAAATTTCAAATATAGCGATTTATCGAAAACACGGAAATGGTGAATAATTGAAATTTGAGTTGAATGTAAATCAAAATGATTTCTAATGTGAGTATAAATTCTATTTGAATTAGAATTGAGTTAGTTTTTAAAACTAGAATTTCAATTGATTTCTACAATTTTTGAAATCGTCGATTTTATCGACATGTTAAAATAGCGATCTGAGGCATAGTCTTGGAATTCGACAAAACTAGTTCCATGCGATTCGTAATAGTGTATTATTATCGGATTTTAATTTTTGTAGCGATTGGAATTACCATTTGGTCGTACGGGATAGGAACTGCAATGACCCGTATTTTTTCCGATAATTAAAATATTGAATTTAATAATATTTTAGGATTTAATATTGTATGAAATAAGAAATATATGATTTGTTAGTAAGAAAACAATTAGAATGTAATTTAATAATGTGATTTAATGTAATTGATAACTATTTTAGTGCAATTTCAATTTATTTTAATAATTGTTTGAATGTAAGTTCCACTGATTGTAATAATAGATGTTAATATAAGAATGGAATAATTTAAGAAATAAATGTTGGAATATATGAAATGAACAGAAAATAGTTTTGGTATAATGAGAATTCGTTTGAAATCTAATATTGAATATAAACTGCAATAAGAGTTGTTGGAATCCTTTAATTGAAAAGAAAAGACAAGTGCATTATAATTAATATGTTCAACATAAGAACTTACATTTTAAATTAAATTAAGATAAACATTTTAATGAAATTTAAGCTTTGACTTGAAAAGAATAAATTGTATGTTTGTCTCTAACTGGAATAACAAATGTTGAATTTGAATAAAAGATGGAGTGAACGTTTTAATGAAAAAATAACTTAAGTTGTTATTTGGAATGCATCCTGGAGAAGTTGATTTTCAATAAGATAAAACATTTACTTTATAAATAGTGTATAAATTTTGTTGTATATAAAATTTTATAAAACATGTTTGAATTGGTATAAATGAAAAGAAAACAGTGTTTTATAATTAGAATATTTTTAAAATTAGTAATGAAATGAATTGGAATTAGATTAATTGAAATGTTTCAATTAAAAGGAAACATAAATGAAATCGTAATGAACGAGTTAATATAGGAACTTGCATTTTTGTGTCAATATGGAATGAACATTTTAATTAAGATAATTGCATGTTTTGAGACATAAAAATAAAATTTTCATTTTGAATAAGTATGATTTTGGAAAAAAATTTGAATTTTAGAATAATATGTATAAACAAACTTATTAGTAATCAAATTTTAAAATACATCAGAGGCTTTATGGTTGACGCAGCGGATATTACAAAAACAATGTAGATCGTTGAATGTAGCAATCGGTGGATTGGAAGAATACTGGAATGCCCAAATTCGTTGATCCGAAGATACCGAACTCTAGCTATCTCGAACTCGTTGATCGCGCATGATACCGGGTTCAAAGATCTTCAATTCTTCAAGCGTTGATCAAGCGCACTTGATTCCGCGAATCGGCTTCTACAATCGTTGAATCGAGCGCACTCGATTATCCGAAAGAGGAGATAGGAGATTACACTCAACTACCAATTTGAATGAAAGCACACAGCAATCAAAAGAGAATTTTATTCAAAAATCAACAACCTTTACAAATGAAACAACTTGCCTATTTATAGGCTACAACACATATCCAGAAAAATTCCTAAGTCTTAAGTCGTTTCCGACTCATCATCTACGACCTACGACTCATCATAAGTCGTATACGACTTATCAGCTTACAATACAAATGTCACAACTTACGATTTATACAAAACATGCGACATAACTATTCAGCGACTTACGACTTAAAGATTACAACACATAGTCTTCGACATACGACTTAAAAACAAAGTACACGACTCAAAAGTAACAACATACAACGACTTACACACTGACGACATACGGAATAGATGACATACGACTTATCAATACTTCACGAGTTAACACTGCCGACTTATCCCTTCAACGATTTATGCTTGGACGACTTAGTGAATAGTGACTTCAACGAGTTAGCCCAGTTCACGACTTAAGGATCTCAGACGATTTAACTAAGTCGTAACCCGCTTCTTCTTCTTCTTGCTTTGTGTTAAGTCGTGGACGACTTATACCTCCAGTTTCATTAAGTCGTGGACGACTTATATCAGCCTCTCCCTTGAGTCGTGGATGACTTATCTCCTTACCTTCCTTAAGTCGTAGACGCCTCATACGACTCATGCCTGTTTCTATAAGTCGGTTACGACTTATATTTCCCTCGTTATCTTTAGCTCGTGGGCTACATACGACATCGCCCTTAAGTCGTAGACGACTTAAACCTTCTACCCTCACAGCTATTTTGTTATCTCGTGCTTCTTCTATAAGTCGTGGACGACTTATCTCTGATTCCTTGAGTCGTGTACGACTTATGCCTTTGAAGGTTGTAGGTTGCGCTGCATCATCCTCCCCAAGTAGAAAGAAATTCGTCCTCGAATTTGCACACTCTTCATCCCCAACAAACTCATCCCCATGATAAGGTACGAGATGCTTAACATTGAATACGTCAGACGTATACACATCATCCGGTAGTCTCAATTTATAAGCATTTTCATTAATTCGTTTTACAACTTCCACGGGACCAATTTTCCTGGCTTTCAACTTGTTATAAGCGCCCACTGGAAAACGATCTTTTGTTAAAACTGCATAAACCAAATCACCTTCTTGAAATTCAACACTTCTTTGTTTCAAATCTGCTGATTGTTTATATTTCTCATTTGCCTTCTCCAATCGTTCCTGAACGATTTTATGACATTCCGACAACCCTTCAACAAAATCAGCAGCTTTCTTAACTGTCTTCTTTGATTGTGGCACTACCGTTAGATCCAACGGTCCCTTTGGTAAACTTGAATATACTATCTGAAATGGACTGAACCCAGTACTTCGATTCACAGCATGATTATGAGCAAATTTTGCCTGGCATAACTTCACTTCCCAACTCTTCAGATTATCTTGTACAAGACACCTCAACAAGTTTCCCAAAGATCAACTAACCACCTCCGTTTGTCCATCAGTTTGTGGATGATAAGCACTACTAAATTTCAGCTTCGTTCCCACCATTTTCCACAAACTCAACCAAAAATGACTCAGAAATCGAGTATCTCTATCCGACACAATAGATTCTGGCAATCCATGAAGTCGATAGATCTCCTTGAAAAACAACTGAGCAACATGAACAGCATCCGCCGTCTTCTTACAAGCAATAAAATGTGCCATCTTCGAAAATCGATCCACTACCACATAAATGGAATCATTACCACGCTGTGTCCTTGGTAATCCCAACACGAAGTCCATACTCACATCAACCCACGGTTTAATTGGTACAGGTAACGGCATATATAAACCAGCATTAGTCGCAGTTCCTTTCGAAACCTGACAAATATGACAACGCTCCACAAACCTTTCCACCTCTTTCCTCATTGATGGCCAAAAGTAGGACTGTGAAATCAACTGTAAAGTTCGATCTCTCCCAACATGTCCCTCTTTGTGTAACTCCTTAATAATCTTCATTCTCAGACTACCCTCCGGTATGCACAATCGATTACCTTTAAAAAGAAAACCATCAACCATCACGAACTCATCCGACTCTCCATTCTTGACTTTATCAACAAACTTCATAAAGTAAGGATCTTCCACGAATAGTTCCGGTAAAATGTCAAACCCCGTCACCTCAATCTTCATTGTTGTCAACAAATGACTCCTCCTACTCAAAGCATCAGCCACTCGATTTGTCACCCCTGACTTGTGTTTAACAACAAAAGTAAACTGTTGCAGATATGCAATCCACGATGCATGTCTCGCTGAAATCTTATCTTGCCCTTGCAAATGCTTCAATGCTTCATGATCAGTATACAGAACAAACTCCTTCTGAAATAGATAGTGTCTCCAGTGTTTAATAGATTGTACAACAGCATAGAATTCCACATCGTATGTACTGTATCTTATCTTCGCTCCTGATAACTTCTCACTGAAATATGCAATTGGACGTCCCTTCTGACTCAACACCCCTCCAATCCCAACCTTGGATGCATCAGTATGTAGTTCAAACACTAACTGAAAATCAGGTAGCACTAGAATTGGTGCAGACGTCAGCAATTCCTTGATCTTCCCAAAAGCATTCCCTGCTTCCTCTGTCCATGCAAACTGTTTACCTTTCATGCAATCTGTAACAGGTGCCATTACACTACTAAAGTGTGGAATAAACCTCCGATAAAATGAAGCCAACCCATGAAAACTACGAACTTCCGTTATCGTCTTGGGCTGCGACCAATCTCTAATTGCTTCAACTTTACTTTGGTCAACCTGTATTCCTTTCTCTGAAACAACATACCCCAGAAATAAAACACTGTGCGTCATGAACACGCATTTCTTCATAGCAGCATAAAATTGTTCTTGTCTCAGTACCATCAGCACTTCTCTAAGATGATTCAGATGTTCCTCTGGACTCCCACTGTAAATCAGAATATCATCAAAATACACCACCACAAATTTCCCAATGAATGGTCGAAAAATCTGATTCATCACCCTCATGAAAGTACTTGGTGCATTTGATAAGCCAAACGGCATGATCAACCACTCGTATAGACCCTCCCTGGTTTTAAAAGCAGTTTTCCACTCATCTCCTGGTCTGATACGAATTTGATGATATCCGCTCTTCAAATCAATCTTCGAAAAGATAGTAGCTCCGCTTATTTGATCTAACAAGTCATCCAACCTCGGCATTGGAAATCTATATCTCACAGTAATCTTATTCAATGCTCGACTGTCAGTGCACATCCTCCACGTTCCATCCCTTTTGGGTACCAATAAAGCTGGTACAGCACAAGGACTTAAACTCTCCTGCACACGCCCCTGCTCAAGCAATTCCTCTACCTGCCTCCGCAACTCTTCATGTTCCTTCGGACTCATTCGATAATGTGGTCTGTGTGGCAACACAGCACCTGGAACAAGATCTATCTGATGTTGTATATCCCTCAACGGTGGCAACTCCGTTGGTAATTCTTCCGGAAATTCATCGTCAAATTCTTTCAAAACTGGTTTAACTTCTTCTGGTATTTCAACCTCTTCACTGCTTTCTCGTCCAATTAACAAGAATACTTCCGGCTCTTCCTCAACCTCCTTAACAAACTCTTTCAAAGATAATAAAGTTTTCAGTTCTTCAATCTCTTCAGACTTACTTTCTCCTTGTGATCTCTTCTTCGGAACTAGGATAATTTTCGTGCCTTCAAACATAAAACTGTAGCTATTGGTCCGACCGTCATGTTGTACTGCTCGATCATACTGCCATGGTCTTCCCAATAATAAGTGGCAAACATCCATCTCTACTACATCACACCAGATCTCGTCTTTGTATTTCTTCCCAATAGAGAATGGAACTCGAACTCGTCTATCCACTTTCACTTCTCCTCCTTTTCTCAACCATGCTAACTTGTATGGACTCGGATGTTTCTCTGTCTTCAATTTCAACTTCGTCACAGCTTCGGTTGAAACAATATTATCACAGCTTCCTGCGTCGATCACAAACTTACACACCTTCCCCAGAATAGTACATGTTGACTGAAAGATATTACTCCTCAACCAACTGGCTTCTTCCTGCTTTGGTGTTAAACACGATCTCCTCAGCATTAGGTTACAACCTTCATCTCCTGACGCAATATCCTGCTCATCTTCCTCAACTGGACTAGAACAATCCCCATCACCATCCTCATCCTCAACTTCTGCAATCATGGTTCTCTTCTTTGGCTTTGGACACTCACTGCTTTTATGACCCAATTCCTGACAATTGTAACATTTGAAACCATTGTTAACTTTCGTCTTCTCAGCCTCCTTCACTACTGGTCTACTGATAGGTTTAGAAACATTAGAACTTCCACCAACACCCTTCGCTTGATTGCTAGAATTAGTAAACACACCACTTCCTTGTCGTCCCTGTTTCTCCCAAGCCAACGCTTTCTGATGTGCTTCCGCTACAGATCTTGGATCAAACATATTAACCATATCCTGGATCTGCATTCGTAGTCCTCCAACAAATCTAGCTGTCAGTTGTTCTTCCTTCTCCATAATATCATTTCGAGCAATCAGTTGGTAAAATTCATCAGCATAGTCATTAACTGTCTTCGTGCCCTGCCTCAAGTTCTGCAAACGTTGATACATCAAAGATTGATAATTGTATGGTAAGAACGTTGCTTTCATCAATTTCTTCATCTTCTCCCAAGATTCAACTTTTGACTTCCCCATTCATTCACGTGTAAGCTTGGTTTGCTGCCACCATGCCAAAGCTCTACCCCTCAGCCTCGTAGCAACCAACTTCACTCTACGATGTTCTGGAACTTCTTTAAAGTCAAAAATCTCCTCAACATTAGCTACCCAATCTAGAAACTCCTCTGCTTGCATACCACCTTTGAATTCAGGAATTTCAGTCTTCATCCCCGACTCCCGTTTGTGATCATACTCAGAGTAATTTCTTCCTTGTCCTCGTCCTTTTCCTTGAACACTACCACCATCATACTCCTCTTCAAAATCAGATGTATATCGTTGTCTATCTCGTCCACCCACATCTCTACTACCATTACGCCTTCCACCTTCATCCCTTCTATCGACATTCCTCCTTTCACGATCATTCACGTTCCTCCCACGCCCTTGATCATTTTCAACACTTCGGTCTCGATTGGAATGTGGCGAGACTCTACTACCCCCATGGTTAGATTCAGGTGAAACCCTTCTCCGATTTTGATTCATTTCTGTCATAAGCTTCTCTAACCGGCCAATTCCTTCGTTAAGCTTTTCAGTAAAGTTTTCATTGATTCTTTGCTCCATCTCATCAGCCTCTTCTCTTCGATACAAAGCTTCTACGTTTTGGTGGCGATTAGCTCTTCTTGGTGGCATACTTGAAAATTTCACAAACTTCAAAATTCAAACACTTTCCGGATTTTTATCCAAAATGAAACGGATCGAAAACTTCCACTTTGTAGCAAATCGCGATGAACACGATGGACAAAGTTTCGGCCTCCAATTCAAATCCGATCAAACAACTTCGAACAATGATGAACAACTTCACTTGCTCACGGCTCAACTTCAAACTTCTCGATCAAACAACTTCAAACTTCAAAACTCTTCAAAATGATTAGGCTCCAAGTCTCGATCTAGCTATGATTGGCTAGAACAAGCTCTGATACCAAAAATGACGCAGCGGATATTACAAAAACAATGTAGATCGTTGAATGTAGCAATCGGTGGATTGGAAGAATACTGGAATGCCTGAATTCGTTGATCCGAAGATACCGAACTCTAGCTATCTCGAACTCGTTGATCGCGCACGATACCGGGTTCAAAGATCTTCAATTCTTCAAGCGTTGATCAAGCGCACTTGATTCCGCGAATCGGCTTCTACAAACGTTGAATCGAGCGCACTCGATTATCCGAAAGAGGAGATAGGAGATTACACTCAACTACCAATTTGAATGAAAGCACACAGCAATCAAAAGAGAATTTTATTCAAAAATCAACAACCTTTACAAATGAAACAACTTGCCTATTTATAGGCTACAACACATATCTAGAAAAATTCCTAAGTCTTTAGTCGTTTCCGACTCATCATCTACGACCTACGACTCATCATAAGTCGTATACGACTTATCAGCTTACAATACAAATGTCACAACTTACGATTTATACAAAACATGCGACATAACTATTCAGCGACTTACGACTTAAAGATTACAACACATAGTCTTCGACATACGACTTAAAAACAAAGTACACGACTCAAAAGTAACAACATACAACGACTTACACACTGATGACATACGGAATAGATGACATACGACTTATCAATACTTCACGAGTTAACACTGCCGACTTATCCCTTCAACGATTTATGCTTGGACGACTTAGTGAATAGTGACTTCAACGAGTTAGCCCAGTTCACGACTTAAGGATCTCAGACGATTTAACTAAGTCGTAACCCGCTTCTTCTTCTTCTTGCTTTGTGTTAAGTCGTGGACGACTTATACCTCCAGTTTCATTAAGTCGTGGACGACTTATATCAGCCTCTCCCTTGAGTCATGGATGACTTATCTCCTTACCTTCCTTAAGTCGTAGACGCCTCATACGACTCATGCCTGTTTCTATAAGTCGGTTATGACTTATATTTCCCTCGTTATCTTTAGCTCGTGGGCTACATACGACATCGCCCTTAAGTCGTAGACGACTTAAACCTTCTACCCTCACAGCTATTTTGTTATCTCGTGCTTCTTCTATAAGTCGTGGATGACTTATCTCTGATTCCTTGAGTCGTGTACGACTTATGCCTTTGAAGGTTGTAGGTTGCGCTGCATCAATGGTTGTATAAGTGTTGTTGAATAAATTAGAAATTACTTTTTTAACAATTTTACACTAATTACATAGGTTCACATATATTTATTTTTTCCATTTTATATATGGTTAAAGCTTGTAAATTATTTGCATTAATGTGACTGTTACAATAATTAAAAAGGTAAAGTAAGTCATTTTTATAGTGCATAGATAGATATATATTCATTAAGTAATAAATTTGGTTTGAGTAACATAAATAAACGAATAGATTGATTGGTTGATTAATTGAGTGATTGATTGTTAATTGATTGATTGTGTTAATGGAGTGTGAATATATATTAACGTAAAACGAATAAAGAATTAAATGATAATATGTGTATATTTGGGTTTATTGATATGAATTATTTGGAGTAAGTTTTGGAATTTGGACCCCAAAGGTTTGTTTATAGGATATAGGTGGTCCTTTCATTTGCTTTACATTTATTATCACCTCGCATTCTCTCTCTTTTCGTTTTCAAGTTCTCAGCGTAGCCTCCACTTGAGCATCCATTTAATTATTAGACTACTCATTCGTCTCTTATTAATTAATAATAGCCTCATTTGATTTATTTTTGATTAATAATTGCCTCATTCTTTTCATTTGTTTCTCATTTTTTTCGTTTGCTCCTTTCAAGTGCTTTACTTGAAGTTTTTTTCTTTTATTTTTTCCATTTTTAATGTGAACATCCAAATTAATATTCATGCCATCTAATTAGCATTTACTATTCTCCATTTCTAAAGTTTATTTTGTTTATGCGTTATTAGTTCATGTAGCTTCCTTTCATTAACACCTCTTTCTTCTGAAGTTTCATATTAAAGAACGGAAGATTTATTTTTATCTTTATTCATATATTTATTTCTCTACTTCACCTCTTTCAATATTACCATTTTAGGCTATTCATATTTTTACTTTATTTCAATTCCTAGTTTGTTTATATATACCTTATTAGCTTTTCATTTGTTTCCATCTTCATTCCTGTAGCCTCATTTCTTTTTTCAAATCTCATGTTCTATAGCTTCATTTCTCCATACAAACTTCCATCTCATTTTTTTTCTCTCTCTCTCTCTCTCTCTCTCTTCATTTTCCTCCATCTTCATTTTTTTTCTTCTTGAAATCTCCTTCTTCTCTTTTTCTTCAAAGCTTTCTTTTTCTTATTCTTATTCTTCAAATCTTCTTCTTCTTTTTCGTTTTCAATTCTTCGTCTTCTTTAAAAAATATTCTTCTTTTTCAAACATTCTTCTTTTTCCAAATCATTTTCTTCAAATCCAGATCTATACAAACATCTCCGTCTCTTCCAAAACTTTCTAAAAAAAGGGAAGATTAAGATAGCAAGGAAACAAATCAAAAGGAGAAAGTAGTAGTGGATCCAAATCCGACTAGAAAAGGGAAATCCATAAGGTGAGTGTTTAAACTCACTCACGAAATACTAAAATTTTATTGCAAGTTAAACCAGATCATTTAGTGATAAATTTTTGATTGTTGGTTTGGAATTTTAATTGATATTTAAATTTGAATACCTAAACTCCAATATGTGATAACTAATAATTATTATGACATGTTGTTGAATTGGTTGATTTGAGTGATGATTGTATGTTATGATGGATGCTATTGTGATTGAATGTGTATTTGTTCATTTATTTTGATATATCCTTGTTATCACCTTATAGTTTATTGTAATCATATAAATGTTCATATTGATTATTTGAACACTGAATAAAGATATAAAACCCATGAATTTCATATATTTACATGAGAAAAAAATTAGTATGTTTAGACTTACTATTTGAACCATAAAAATGATTTTTGAGAAATAAACCGTCGTTACCTTATTTGAAAGTTTTCAAAATTAAATTTTGAAACATTGGGAAGTTTCCATAGAATCGAATGTTAAAACTTTGGAACATTTTTATAAATCAAATCTCTTAAACTATGAAATTTAGTTGGGAATTTTTCTGTAAATTTGTAAGTTACTAGAATGGATCTATTGTGAAATCTATATTATTTTGAATATGGAAACAATAACTTTTTCGAAAAATTTGAACCTTCAAAAATGTAGTTATCTGCATCATCTAATTTTGATTTAATTTGCATAAGATCGTTTAGTTCTGCCTCGAGTGTTTTGTCTTTTCATTATGCTCGGGTCAATCTGAGCTTTTCAGTGAATTGAAGACTATTTTCTGAATGATGAAGACGAAGTTAAGTATATTATTGCTATTTATTATAATTATTTCGCTGCATTATTTGTTTATTCCTGCTGTATAACTTTGATTTGTATTGTAAAGTGTAATCAAATGTTATTTGTAAAACAGCTTCATGAACTGTTTATTTGATTATTATATTTTGTCAATCTGTTGTAAGATTCTATGTTTTGTTTTTCTTTCTTTTCTTTTATTTTCTTATTTATCCCATTAACAATCCTCCCTTTTGAATGGTTTGAATTAGACATGTATGGTTTATTGTCGATTTAAACCGTCCAAAAAGGTGGGTCGTTACAGTTGGTATCAGAGCTTTGGTTTAGACATACCTTAGCATGTTGGGGTTAACTCATTAGAGATAGGGTAGTAATATCCTAGAATGAGTTTGTTCGAGTGTGTGTATATATATATATATACGAGAGCGTGTATTTGTTAGTGTTAGAAAAATGTTTTATATAAGTTTTGAAATGAAATAATTTTCCTAATATTATATGTTATATATAATGGAAAATTTTCATAACTATTATAGTTATTTGCAATGCATTTGTTTTATGAAATGGTAATATTTAATTGTTATCATTTATTTTTGACTTGTTATGTTTAGTCAAATTATAAGCATTGACTATTATTGTTGATTGAATTTATGGACTGAACAGTACTTTAATAATGGTGTATTAAAGAGAATAAAGTGAATAATTATAATATTTGTTTATGAAATTGAAATGTTTTGTTGTGAATTTTGTCGTTTGTTGATTGGTAGTTTCAACTGTTGAAATAAAATGGAATATCTGGATATTTTGGATAGTTGATACTTTTGAATTAATATATGAGTTCAAATGTAGAAATTTTGTTGAATTATGCAGTTGAATTTGATAACCTTAATTTGAAAGCAAGAGAAACAAGGTTTAATTTCTTATATCTATGTTTAATAAATGAATGAATTGTTGTATGCATTCTAAATTAATAAACATTTATGAAATGTGTCATAAATAAATTTGAAAGTAAACCTGAATACTAATTGGATAAACAAATATGAACTAAGTGAAATGATTATAAATAAAGTCATGACTTGTAAATTGTTTATGAAATAAATGGATGTTGCAATAAATGGTTATAATTAAGCTGTGCTAACTTTAAACTCGAGTAATGTCTTAAAAAGGGTGTTAAGCCTTTATAAATTGATTATAAACTTAAGGAAATTTCTTATGAAATGATTCGCAAATAAATGTAGTATTAAATGAGGAATATTACATGTGAAAATGAATGTAATTTAAAATGAAGAGAAATATAAGCAATTTCATGAGAATGAATATAATGTTTTATATTAAATGAAGAAATTCTGTGAAACAAATATTGAAGTATGAAGTGATATTTGTGTTAATAAATGAGATTAATAATGAATTTAAATTAAAATGTAATTGTGATGAAACAAATTGGAATAAATACGTAAGTTGTATGTATATTGTTTTATTCGCATAATTAATTTGATCTGGATTTGAGTACACAAGTTCGAGGTGAATTACACCATTTCGTGTCAGGATTTTTCATTCGATTCTTGATGGCGAATATTTGATATGGATTTTTGGTTTGATTCTAAAATTCTCTATCATAGTATATGGCTATGCAAGGAGAATGATGGTTTCTAGTCAAAAAACCTTATCGAAGTCCGCATTAGGGAAGTCGATTGAACAATACTAGACCGAAAGCGAACTTGTGTGATCGATCAAGCGATCAAATGTGATATTGCATGATGATGACATATGTACATCTTATGTTCTAATATGATTGATATGTTTTGATGCTGAAATTGAAAGTTGTTGGGTTGGATATCCTTTGTAATTTAAACTGAAATTTTTTTATATGCAAAACCACTATTAATTTAAAACATTTTACAAAACTATTTTTCTTTTATTTTATCTTATTCGAAACTATTTTTATTTTATTTTATGTACAAAATTATTTTATTTTATTTTATCTTATTCAAAACTATTTTTATTCTATTTTTTATACAAAACTATTTTATATACAAACTATTTTACAAACTATATTATATACAAAACTATTCTAAATTCAAACCTTTTATAAAGCAAAGATGTTCAATCCCATATGGCTCTTCATGCAGCGAAATTGATTTTGAAGAAATTTTTTGTTTCTTGTATAAGACGGACTTTATACAAGTATAAGGTGATTTTGAAAACTGTTGATTTTGGAGGTATTTGATCTGAAGAAATAAATCTTATATATAACGGAATGTATATAAGAATAATTTGATATATTCGAGACTATTGATTTTGGAAAGTACTCTATCTGAAAATGAAATCTTATATATAATGTAATTTATATAAGTGCGATATTTGAAGCTATGATTTTGAAAGGGTACTATTTATGGTATGATATATTTTGAAGTAAATGATATGGAAGTACCTTCCATCGGACCCTTTTGGTGGGTCATTTATCGGATCCCTTTGGTGGGTGGTTTATTGGATCCCTTTTGTGGGTCAATTTTTATATTCATTTGATATTGTTGGATAGCATAAATCGAGGGGCGGGATGCCTACAGCTACAAGTGATTCCGCTGGGAGAGCGGCGTAACCATTGTGTAGCTGCGATCAATCAACCATGGCGTAAGTCGAGGGACGGGATGCCTACTGTAACGACCCCGGATTTTATATAAATTTAAAATGATAATTAATTAATTTTTGAATAAAAAAATTGTGAAATAAATGGTTAAATGGATGCGAGTTTCCCCGAACTCAAATAAATTTGGTATAAATCATTTAAACTTTAAATATTGTATATGTATGTATGTGTGAATGTGTATATATTTGGGCATATATGAGTAAAATTGAATATATATGTATATATTTGATTTGAATTTAAATCTTAAATAAATGGGTTAGAAATAAATGGTTTAATAATAAATGATAATAATAAATATTAGAATTGATGGTTAATAATGGTTTGAATTTATAAAATAAATATAAGACAATAAATATGAAGTAAAATAATAATAATTAATATTTAAACTAGAAATAGAAATTAATATTAGATAAATTTTAATAAAAATAGAAAGTAGAACATTTGCTAAATTCTAACAACATAATAAAATAGAAATTTATTTATATTACAAAATAAATATAAAATTACATAAGATAAATTATATATATTTAAACAAATTAGTTGAATTAAACAATATATTAAATAGATAAATTCATTTTAAATTATAAAATAATAAAAAGATATAGTAACATTAGATAAATTATAACAACATATTTAAATATGAAAATAAATATAGAAATGTATTCAAAAATAATAAAAGAAAAAGAAAGAAACAAAACAAATACATATGGAACCAAACAAACAAAAGAAATACAAAAATACATGTATAACAAAACTTGTAAAAGAAGCCACATCACTATCTCAAACATTTTGTACAGCCGAACTACAGAGGAAAAAAATAAACATGGTACAAGGCAAAAAATGCATATACTCATCAGCCTCTAAACCAAGAAAATATCCCTATTTTCTTTGTACAAAATATTATATTACTTGTACAATATGAATCATCACACTGTTAATCTCATTTCAGCCTATACGTTTCAACACATTACAAAACTCCTCATTCCAGTTTTCGTTCATCCATTTTAAACTGAGCAAAAGAAAGAAAAAACTGAAGTAAAATCATTTTTTTAACAAACAAACATCTACTTAAAACATTGAGCAATCAAAGAGAGTCTGAGAAGAAGAAGTTCCAGTATCAAACTTCAACCCAGTTTTCAATTCAAAATTCAAAAGGCTTCAACTTTCAACTTCAAAACTTTTGGAAACTAAAGATGTTTAAGGTGAGTAACTTATAGTTTCTTTTAAAAAAACTTGAATATATATGTGCATTTGCTCTGTGTATCTATGTATTTATATCAGAGTTTCTCTTCTTCTCTGTTTGTTTACAGAGTAACATTATAACCAAAAAAATTCCATTTTCTTGTTTCCTAATAAACATCAGGCTTCGATTTTAAAACAAATTAGCCGTGCTTAAGTATGGTTTATAATTTAAAAATAGTTTCATGAAGTATAAATGTTTATATATTGAAAGATCAAGTTTTTACAGTAAAAACATAAGTCTCTGGAAATTTCGAATATCTTAAATTATTGATTCGATTGTATAACTTGAATTAACAGCCAAAGATAGGATTTTTTAAAACTAATATGGTAATTTTTAGTTGTGTATGTCACGAGCAGTTCACAGTAGAACAAAATATGCTTTTTAATCATTTTCTAGTGATCCAATGATTCGAGTTGGTTGGGGTTGTTGGTGGAGATAGAGGAGCCTACGGAGTGGCGAGGAAAAATGGTGGAAGGTGGTGCAATTGGTCGTGGTGGTGGCGGTGTTGGTTTGAAGTTTGTAAACCTAATTTTGTCACGGCTAAGAAAATTGTTTCGTTCGTCACCATCGTTTGATCGAGTGATGCGTGATTGTGGGTGATGGTAGAGGGAGTGTGGACGAAGGCTTGGCCGGAGGTCCAGATTTTCTGGTGGTCGGAATGAGGAGAACGAGGTGATTCCCAGGTTTGGGTGATGTTTTATGTTGGTATTTCCAGGTTCGACATTGAGCTCGAATTGAATTTCGAGGCGATGGCGGGGATTCTGATGGTCGGAGATTCACGCGATGGTGATTGTCGATGTGTTCGACAACGTAGCGATGCCGGAAGTTCGCCAGAGGCGATGTGCACGTGCACAAGTTCAAGTCTGGTACCCAAGTGTTGTATTGCCTGGGTATTCGCCTGTAAGTAACGAGAATTTTCTCGCGTGTGACTCGAGTAATTCGAGCTGGTTACTCGAAGTAAACGCATGTAGACTCGGGTCAGAGTTTTGTTCCAGGCTTTGATGTCTGAACTGATCTCTGTTTTGAAAAATTTAAGACTAAATTTAAATTTTAAATCAAAGTTTTTAAAACTGAGTTTAAATCAAAATGTAAATATAATTCAAGTTGAATTGAAATTTAGTTTGAAGATAAATAAAAGTTTTAAATTCCATTTGTTTTAATAATTTAAAGTAATTAAAGGTAGTGGAGAAATTGGAATTTAAAATAGAATTGAATTTGAAAATAAAGTTTAAACAAGTTAAATTTTAAACATGGAACTAATTTTAAATCAGATTTTAAAATTTTGAGATTTAATTAAGTTTTATCACTTAAGTGTGGCAATAAATTAAATATGTTAGAGTTAAGGAAAAAGAATTGATTTTTAAACTCTTTAAAAATTTCTTTGGTAATCAATGATTATTCTACTACGTAAATTTAAAATGTTAAGGAAATTTGTTTTAAACTTTATTAAAATTAAATAAGGATTTATTTCAAATTTTAAATCTAAATTAGGAATAAAAAAAGAAAATTTGAAACAATATTTCAACATATGGTAATAATCATTTAAATCATAAATATGAATGTGTTACTTAAAAAAAATGAAGATTTATGATTTAGAATTCATTAATGAATGAATTCCTAATGGGTAATTAATTTATAATCAAAAATGGTTAATATAAGAATTTTCTTTAAAAAGGTGATTAAAGAAATTTAATAGTTAATGAAATCATTAGCTAAGATTATTTGAATAATTAATTCAAGTTAAAATTTCTTAAGTATAATTCAGAATAAACTTGATAATTTTGGAAATAAAATTACTTAGAGAAGTAATGAATGGATAATTACTGAATGTAATTAATTGAAGGATGATTTGAAATTGGAGTAAATTATTTGTTAATAAATTAAAGGATTAATTAATAATGGTGATTAATTAAGATTAATTTGATAATTAAAGATTAATTGATTCATTAATTAAGAATGATTAGTTAATAATTAAGGGTTAACTAATAAATTTGAAAGGGGGATTTATTTCAAATAATTTGTGATTAACTTATGATAATTAACCCGAATTAATAATTGACACATCTGATTTAAATGAATCAGTTGATTAATCAATTTACTTGTGAATGTTTGGACTAGAATGAATGATTGAATTGTTTGATATTCTGATCTATGATGTTGTGTGATATATATTCTGATTTGTGTGTGATCTATACTGTAGTTATTTATCTGGGATGAATGTAAATTATTATTTGTAACTTATATATCTGTGATCTATGATCTGTGATCTGTGATCTGTGAATGAAAGATAAGCGTTATAATTTATACCACTTATCAACTATATTTCTGTATTCTGATCTGTGATGATTGAATGATGTTGCACTACTGTGTAAAACCCCTGGACTACACCATACACACACAAATATGGATTTCATGTGGAAATCAGTTAAGTCGCAGATTTTTGACAATTTTAAAGATTGAATTCTTGAATCCACATTGTTTTGGAAATTGTAATTTAAGAGCTTTGCAAATGAGTTTCAAATGTAAAAGTTATTTTAAATAACTTAATAAAATTTGAAACTTAAATAATTTGATTTAAATTTGAATTCAATACTTGAAATTGAATTCAGTGATTTGGAAAACTAATTGTTTTCACCTGATAAAAGCTCTTATATAAGAAATGGATTTCCAATTTGAATTAAAGGAATTTAAAGTTTGAATTGAAGATGGTTTTCCAAATTATGAATAAATCTTTGAAAACGTGTTTTTGAAAACTATCAGTTAAATCTTTGTTTTCAAGATTTAATGAGTTAATCCAATTGAAATGGAAATTGGTTTGGAAAATCTGTGAATGAATCTTTGTGAAACTGGGTGAACTTTGTGAATTAAATCTTTTGTTTAAAAGATTAAAGTGTGGAAATTATTTAAACCGTTGAAGGTTGTTAAAATGAATCTTTTTGTTTAAAGATTTGAAAATGGTAATTTGTTAAACCATTTGGAAAAGAAAAGTTTGGATAATAGGTTGTGACTTAATTGAAATTCCATTATCCATATGTTTTTAAATATCGCGCTCATTATTCGGTTTAGCCGGGAGAGGACCTTTGTGTCACATAACCCATTCCGAATAATGATACATCGTATATGGATTGCAATTGAAGATCGGTGTTGAAGACCGGGTATTTGCGAGAATGATAGGATAACCTATCGATTGTCTCTGCACTGAGTCGCGCCGGTATAGAGATTTCCTAAGTGATGGGAAATCCGATCGGGATTGTGAATACCCGGATTGCAAGGGCTTCTTCGGAAGTGCCTTCGGTTCTGTTCGAACCTGGAACAGACTTGTATGGTTACATGTCTGACATTACATTTTGAGATAAAGCTAATTTCTTTCAAATACATTTCTGTTTGGTGGCGGAGAATTTATTCTCTTAGCTTAACACCCTTCTCTGAGACGTACGAGCTCAGAGGTTATGTAGTTGAAGGTTATCAGCGATATACTCCCAATTTGGTAATGTGGCATGCTGAGTGTTGCTGTGTGTTGATCATTTGCTGATCATTTGTTGATCAAAGCATGGCTTTGTGAAAAAGCGTAGCTTTGTGGATGAGACCTCTTCGGACCTCACAAGCCGAAAATGGTCGAAACAGGAATGATGCAGCAAGGTTATGAGGGTCGCTCCCTTTAGGGTATGTCATTTCCTTCTGGAAAAGGGTGGTATCAGGTATGGAGCCCTAGTATTTAACTTATGTGGATACTCCAATCTCATTTACTGTGTGATTGTTGTTTGATCGAGGCGCCTCGGATAAAGGTCCCAAAGGACCGGGGGGTGGCATATTCGTGTAGTAGTTACCTGGTGTCAGAGGTAACCCGGCCTTGTGTTGGCAGAGAGCTAGTTCGGTTTTGGAGATCATGACTGACATTGTGGTTCGAGCTTGATGTTGGAGTTATTGGACTTATTCTCTTTCGAGGATATTTGGAGTTATCACTTCTGTTATTTCCGCTGTAGCATTATTTATCTTTGATATTGTTGTATCATATTGATATCATTGTTGTATATCATACTGGATATTGTATTCATTGGAATTGTATATGATATAATCTATTTCTTTATTCCGCTGTGTTGTTATACTTAATGGTGTTATAAGCTCCGGTGAACCAGATTCGACGTTTGAATCTGCCGCATTTTGAGTACAAGTGAAGTACGGGTGCCCATTTTCGAAGGCCGAGTTCAGGATCGCTACAATTGGTATCAGAGCTAAGGTTGAACTTTAGCTATAGAGTATAACACATTAAGTGACTCATTAGAGATAGGGTGAAGTATACCCTAGAATGAGTATCTCTAAGATATCTGTCTGTATGCCTCAGTAAATTCTCTTACTATCCACTGATAGTAAGTATGAGTGCAAGAAGAGGATGAGATAGGGGACATGGTAATACGACTATAAATGGTCAATACCCTGCAACAGTGGAAACAAATTTTCTCTATCAGTCTCTTTCGTTCGTCGTCTTTCCTTAATTCTTCGATGGTTCCTGGTAGATCCAGGAAGAAATTTGATATATTAATATGGGACATAAACTCCGGATGGACCAAAAAAAAATTGTTTGTTTGGATGTATTGGTTGTTTTGATTGTTGTGGTTGATAGGTATATTTTGTTTTTTTTAACTAAAAGTTTTGAGATTATATCTATATATCTATTCTTTGGGATTCCGAATATATTCTACGAATGGTTAGTTATCCCTTCGAACTAATCGATGTCTCTCCATATTTCGTAGATCTGGATGACCCGAGTATAGTGTGAAAAACTTAATAGATTCTTTCTTGTATCTGTTATTGATATTCTGATTTGGTAAGCCAAAAGCAGAATAAATATTCAGTTTGTGTTGTTGAAATATTTTTCATCTATCTTTGAGTCTCCCTGGCAATTTCGAGGACAAAATTCTTTTAAGGGGGGAAGTCTGTAACGACCCCGGATTTTATATACATTTTAAATGATAATTAATTAATTTTTGAATAAAAAATTGTGAAATAAATGGTTAAATGGATGCGAGTTTCCCCGAACTCAAATAAATTTGGTATAAACCATTTAAACTTTAAATATTGTATGTATATGGTTAAATGGATGCGAGTTTCCCCGAGATCATGACTGACATTGTGGTTCGAGCTTGATGTTGGAGTTATTGGACTTATTCTCTTTCGAGGATCATTTGGAGTTATCACTTCTGTTATTTCCGCTGTAGCATTATTTATCTCTGATATTGTTGTATCATATTGATATCATTGTTTTATATCATACTGTATATTGTATTAATTGGAATTGTATATGATATCATCTATTTCTTTATTCCACTGTGTTGTTATACTTAATGGTGTTATAAGCTCCGGTGAACCAGATTCGACATTTGAATCTACGGCATTTTGAGTACAAGTGAAGTACGGGTGCCGATTTTCGAAGGCCGAGTTCAGGATCGCTACACCTACAGTTACAAGTGATTCCGCTGGGATAGCGGCATAACCATTTTGTAACTGCGATCCATGGGGGAATGGGCTTTCCATATCTGTTTTAATGTTTTAAATTATTTTCACTGGGTGTTGAAATAGGTCTACTAAGTACTTGGAGAATTCTAGCCTTGTGCCTGATCAACGCATGGCTAGAGTATGCAAGAATGAGGATAAACTTATTAAGACACCGAGTTATAAAAGTATTTTGATAAAGTATTATATAAATATAAAGGATATTTTGGTCATTTTTCTTTTTCTTTCCTAAATGCCTTTAAAATGTTTAAAATATTGTTTATTTTTGTACAACTTGGTTTAATAGTTAATTATCAATGTTGTAAATATTGTGAGAAGTTATTAATTCAATAAAACATATTTAAAGTTAATGGTTATTGATTTATAAATAATGTTTGAAAAGTATTTTAGATTTAAAACTAATAAAATTTGTAAATAATGGATTTAAGGTTTTCAATAACCCCTTTTAAAAATAAGTATGATGTAAATAATTATTTTCAAATAGTTACATATATTTATAAAGATGTTATTTAAGATTTTAAATGGTGTTTATAAATGAAGTAAGAAATTTTACAGATGAATTTTGTAAAGTGTTAAAGATAATTGATTTGCAAATGAAGTTTTCAAATGAATATTTCAAGTAATATTTATGTAAGTTTCTTTGAATGTATAATTTTAAAGGTATTAAATGATTCGGGAATTTATTATAGTAATATGCTTGAAAAGATAAAGTGGAATTGCTATTTTGAAGTATGGTTTGAAACAATTACTTGATTTTGAAGTACTAATAGTTGTATGTGATATATTTGTTTGATAGTAAGTTAAATTTTATAAATATTGATTTCAAAATAGGATTTATAAATAAAATGAATTTAATTGAAAATTTGAGAACTTAAATTTCGGGATTTTTACATTGTTTTCAAAGGATTTTGGAATATAATGCTGTAATATCCCGGAAATTTTGACAATATCAATTTAATAATCTGTTTAATAATTAAATTGATATGGATAATCTTTGATAATAAGATTTGAATTTAATTTAATAATCTGATTAAATTAGTATTAATTGATGATTTTATCTTTTAAAAGTTAATAAGATATTTCTATTTGAATATATATATTTATTTATATATATTGTAAATAGAAGCTTTGATAAATTGGGAATTTATATTTAATTTAATCTGGACTTTCAAAGATATTTAAATAAGTAATTTTATAGTTTTAAAATACTTTAAGAAAATATTTTAATTGGTTTAAGATATTTTTAACTTAAGTTTAAATAAATAAGATTTACAAAATTGGTTTGTTTTATTTCTTTTTAAATATTTCTTAATAAAGAGATAATTTCTTTTATAAATTATTTAAAATTGGTAAATGTGTTATTTTCAAACAATATTAATAATGTATTGTTTTATATATAAAAATAAATAGATTTTAAAGGAAATAGAATTTGTTATTTTCAAAAATTTAATGTGTAGTTATATATGTATATATATAAGTTGATTGATTTTCTTTGATTTAAATTTGAATAAGTATATAGTTATTAGAAATTTGTTAATTAAAGCTTTATCCATTTATAAAATTCATTTTTGCATGTAAAATTATATGTGTAAATTAGTAAAACCATCTAAGCACATGTGTCAACATGTTAATATAGGAAGATGACAAATGTCATTTTGTATTTTATTTTTCTTTGATTTTTGATAATTCATAAATTAAGTTATATAAGCACACATCTTCATTTTTCTTTTTCTTTCTCTCATTTAATTTCTAAACAAAGAAAATTCAGCTGAAAACTTATTTCTCAAAATCAAATCTGTAATCAATACTCCTCAAACAAGCAAGCAACTCTGTCATTTAAACCTGAAATTCGTTTCTCAAACTCAAATGCAAAACCAGTAGTTCATTTTCAAAACATGATTGCAAAGTTTATCTTCAACCTGGAAATCAAAAACCTGCCTGGAGTCATTTCCTTTCAACCTGAGTTTTGAAGCAGCATTCAAAATCTAAAGTTCAAATGCAAATTCTTTAATCTGGAATCAAACTTCAGTAGCATGCAAGGTTCTTGGGGTTAAAGTATTCCAGTTTTAAAGTTTTCAAAAGAAGTTTTCAAATTAAAGCTCTGTTCATCAATTATCTGGTGAGTAAACATCTCAACTTAAAAACAGTTTTTAAAAATACGTTGTTATATAAATGCATGTGATGAATTGCTGTGAATATGGTTGAATATGTTATGATGTGAATGAATGCATATATATGAATATCTGTGCATATGAATATGAATGTATATGTCTATCCTGTTCTCTGTTTTTAAAAAGTGAGTAAACCTATTTTATTTTAAAAACAGTTCAAATCTGAGATATAATTTGGATGCATGTGAATGTGTGAGATAAATGTTGGATTGCATGGATGTTTTAGCATGAATATAAACTTGAATTGATATGTATAGTGTGGATATGTCTGTATATATAATTTTGGTCTCTGTAGTTTTCACAGTTTCTTGAATTTCTTCTAAAAATCCATATCTCCAAATATAAGCAATCTTAAACTTGGATCTTTAATGAAATATGATTATAACAACATGATATCAACTCTAAAAATAGTTTTAGGGTGTTAAATTTAACAAACAATTTTTAAAATGGGTATAACAGTGAAAATATATATATGTAAGAAAAATGAACCAATTCAATTTCTGTTTTGAATTTCATGGATGAATTCGTGGTTGTAAATCACGATTTTTAAAATACATTTAGTGATTTTTAGTTCGATAATCACTGGGAATTTCTGGGATGATCGAGATTTGGGAATATGCAAAATTCCGGTGATCGGCGTGATGTTGTTGGATGACGTTTGGTCTAGAGGTGACCAATGTGGTGAGGTTCTCTGGAAAAATGGAGATGGATTTTTCTGATGATCGAAATGTGGGGTCGTAGCTAAACTAGGGTTCTTCTCTGTGTTTTAGTCGAGGATGTTTGCGAAGGGATTTCGTTGGCTATGGCATATCGGAATCAATCGCATGAGGGTAAGTCGTTGCGTCATGTCGTGGAGCAACTCTGGAAGGATGGGCGAGTTTTCTGGTGATGGAGTTCGTCGTTGGCGAGGAGTTTGGGGGATTGGGTTTGGTTACAGTTTTGGCTCGTTCGAGTTCGAATTTATTTTTGTAATCGATTTGGGAATCTGGGCGATCGAGGTAGATATCGAAGTCGATGTCGACTTGGTGAAGATCAGCAAGATGGTCGGAGGGGACTGGAGCTTGCGTGCACGTGCACGTGTGCACGTATGGGTCTGGTGATAATAGATTGGGGAAGAAGAAGAATGCTCGGGAGTGGTCTCGGGGAAACGTGAGTGCGACTCGAAGTAAATGGTGATCGCGAGGGACTCGGGGCAGGCTCGTGTGATTTTGGGGTTTGCTCGGTTTTAATTGTAGTGTTAACCTGGTTTTAATTGAGAAGAAATTTTAGTTGCCAGGTTTTAATTTTTAGGAGAAAATCTAAGTTCTCGTTTTAAAAAGTAAAGGTAAGTTAAATTAATCAAGGTTTCAAAAAGAATGTTTAGCCAAATTTAAAAGTATATTTAAATAATATGTTTTCAAGATTTAAAATGTTTTAAATTGTTTGTTTAAAAGTAATTATATATTGGATTATTATATAATTAATTTCTAAATATTTTAAAAATGAAATTTGATGATGAAATTAGGAAGTGTATTTAACTTTAATCAATCAATAAGTTTTCAAATGTTTATAAATTTATTTCAAGCTTTTAAATTAAATAAGATTTAAATGATGAAATTAAGTAAATTAATTAAAGGATATTTAATTAGAGTGTTTAATTAAGGTAAATAGTTTATCTTAATTAATTAAGGTACTATTAAGTAATTAAAGTATAATTACTTAATTAATTGAAGATAGGTAATTAATTAATTAAGATAATTACTTTGGTTTAATTAAGGATAATTATTTTGGAAAATTAATTGAGTATAATTATTGAATATTTAGTCAATGGAAGTAATTAAGGATTAATTACTTATTGTAATTAATTGAAGTTAATTTGATTTAGTTTAAGTTAATTAATTAAGTTTAATTAATTTAGAATAATCAAGAGATGATTTGATAATAATTACTTAAAGTAATTATTAAGGTATGATTATTTAGGGAAGTAAATAGTAAGATAATTACTGGAAGTAATTAGTTGAATAATGATTTTATAGAAGTAATTTGAGTTAATTACTTTGAATAATTAATCGAGAGATTAATTAAGGAATTAATTAAGGAGTAATTAATTTAGTTAATGGAAGTAATTAAGGGGAGTTAATTACTAGATGAGATTAATCAAGGGTGATTAATAAATGTTGTTTAATTAAAGGTTAATTACTTAATGTAATTAATTTAATTAAGTAATTAATAATTAAGTTGTAATTAAGGATCATTAATTAATATAATTAATGATGTAATTAAGATTGGTTAATTAAGTAATAATTAATAAATGAAGTAATTAATCAATGTAATTAATTAAGGATTAATGTAACTAATTATAGTTGATTAAGTTAATTAATTTTAGTTAATTAATTAATGAAGTAATTAAAGGTTAATTACTATAAGTGGTTAAGGATAATTAATTTGAGAAATTAATTGAGGATATATTACTTGGATGTAATTAAAAGATAATTAATCAAAGATGATTAATTGAAAAAGGTAATTAGAGGATAATTAATTAATTTGTAATTAATTAATGGTTAAGTAAGAAGGATTTATAAAATGAAGTAATTAATTTAATTCACTTTAAATTAAAGATGATATAAATCATTACTTATGAATGGGTGATAGTATTGAATACATGGCATTGATTGATATCTCTGATGAGATATATGCTGTATGATATGGATGTTAGTTGAATTGTATGGATTATCTGATAATGTTGATTATCTGTTATAAATTATCTTTCTTTGTGAATAAAGATAATAAATTAAATTGTTTTAACCTTTAAAACAACTTGGCCTTAAAAGATACGGTTTGGATTTCGATGAGACCGGGATCGGGTTTCCGTATACCGGATTTCCAGGTCTGGAGACCCGAATACCACATCGATCCAAATTAACGATAGGTCGTGAATCAAGTGAAGATGAAGATTCAGAGTGCAAGGGTTATTGTCGTTAACTCTGAGGGTGATTCCAAAACGAGTGTAACGAGATAATGCCTTCGGTTTCGTTCGAACCCGGAACGAACTTGTATGGATTGAATGCTTTCAGAACATCGTCAGGTGGACGATGAGCATTCTAAGATAGATGTGTTCTATTTAAAGGTAATCGTGACCTCAAGCCTCACAAACCGGGAATGGCTAAAACAGGGGAGGTGCAGCAAGGTTAGTGGGTAGCACCCAAGTAGGACAAGGTTACCTCTGTCTAGATGTCCCTTTCTATTTTCGACTTAGTGGTGCGGTTGCTGATCCCAACCGTGAGGTATCTTGTACGGGAATTATACAGTAAGGGATGTTCCGACCTTGTGTTGCAGGGGATTGGGAGTGATCCTCGGTACGGTGATCTAGGCCACGTACTGTGACGGGCGGTACCCCGGTAGCCCTGCCATTGTATGGAATCCAATTTCCAATAAGTGACAACGGATTTGATTGTATAACCCACTTTGTTGGCTAGTATGCTGGAATTTAATAATGTAACAATTTCAGCTATTTCATATTTATTTGAAAACCCTAGACCTATTATAATACAATCGGATTTCCTATCAAATGTTTTGGTTAGCGTAAGGTAAAAACTTACCCATGTTTATTTGTGGGGAGTCTTACGTGATACCTTTTTCTTTCAAAAGGTTTTAAAGTTAAACAAGTTTAACCTGTTACTCACACCAGACCCATGTCTGACCCAAGTTGTTTATTTCTGTTTTATAAACTCTTGGGTACTCAAATTTTTACGAGTAGTCAAGGGATTCAGGTTAGCTTTGACGAGTTATCTGGAGGAGCAATGGAGCAGGAGGCTTCAGCGTTCGTAGATATAGTATTCCGTTGTGTTAATCTCTGTGATAGAGTTTTGTATTGTATCTGAGTTGTAATGTCTAGACAGATGTTTATAACTGTCTAGTATGTGGTGTGTATATGCTGTGTAACTCTGATAAGCTTTGTATACTATGTAATAGTTATGTGATATATTATATTTTGTTCCGTTTCCGCTGTGAGTATCTGTTGTTGTTTCTTTCTCTTTTCTCTTATTTTCTCTTTTCTATCCCTTTCTTTCTTATTAATGATGCGTCATTCTGTGGAATGAGTGGCGGGTCATTACAAATGCTAAGTATTATTTGGAAGTATTTTGGGATAAATGTTCTCAAACGTGATTTGAAAGAAATGTTTTAAAGGAACCTTTAAAAGGAAATAAGTTCTATACTCCCCTCTTTGTCGCTGAAAAATATTTCGAGGATGAGTGCATGCATCATCGACGTTCATTTTCGAGTTTCAAAGTGGGAAAGCTATTGTAGTAGTTTTATTGCATATTGGTTTTGATAAACAAATCCTAATTTTTGCATTTCTAAATATGATTTGATATATAATAGATATGAGTGTGTGTGTGTGTGTGTGTTATTTCATATGATTTGAAACGAACCCGACATTTAGTTCTTTAAGTTTCTATAAATTAGAGATTTCAATTATTATAATGAAGGAAATCTTGACTATATTAATAATTGGAAACTTCTAAATTGAAATTAAGGAATTGGATACTACACTACACCAAATACTGAGATTTGCAACTAACCATCTGCACATTTGGCAACGGTTAATAACCGTTGCCATTTAGCAACGGTTAATAACCATCTTGGTTCAGTTCGCAACGGGTTTTTCTTGTTGCTAATTGGGAACGGTTATTAACCGTAGCTTCTTTGGAGAAAAATGATGGCGGTGAATTTCATCCTTTCGCGCCATAATTTTTGGCGCGCTTCGTTCCAATTAGCAACGGTTTTAAACCGTGGCTAATTAGCAACGGTTATTAACCATCCCAATCTTTTAGCCGGCCCAGTGGCAAGCCCACCAAGCCCTTGGGATGGGGCAACCAACTAAGCCGGGCAACACCCAAAATCTGTTTTACTTCACAGTTACAGCTCAATAGCAATCTCCATGTTGGCGATCTGCTCGAACCCAAAAATACTAGGGTTTCAAAAATCAACGCTTTCTAAATAATCATCGCTGCATACTCGGCTATTCCATCAGCCATCGTCGGCTCAAGCTTGCCTCCTACGCGATATTTTCTACTGCTGATTTGAAGTCCTGCTACAGTCTCTATACTGCCACTGCTAATTAAGTATGCGAATTTCTTGTTTTGAGTTGTCTAATTTTCTAAAATTGAGTCGCCCTTATCTGTTTTACTTCACAGTTACAGCTCAATATCAATCTGGCGATCTACTCGAACCCAAAGAAACTAGGGTTTCAAAAATCAACGCTTTCTAAATAATCATCGCTGCATACTCGGCTATTCCATCAGCCATCGTCGGCTCAAGCTTGCCTCCTACGCGATATTTTCTACTGCTGATTTGAAGTCCTGCTACAGTCTCTATACTGCCACTGCTAATTAAGTATGCGAATTTCTTGTTTTGAGTTGTCTAATTTTCTAAAATTGAGTCGCCCTTTTACTGCTTTAGATTTCATTAACCTTGAAAACGCCCGAAGCTAATAACTTATTAGTATTTAGTTATAAACAAGTAGTTTTCTGTAAATAATCGTTTAGGAATTGAAATTTGAAAGCTGAAGCTAAAAAACTAATAATTATTTAGGAACTGATACTTACATGCTAGTTAGACATAGTTGCTTATAGTGACTGCTAGGGTATAAGTTGATGCAATGAATTTTGTTTTACTAAATATGAGACCATATTTAGTAAGTGGATAAAATTGTTGTTAATGGCGCAAACCAAGTATCAGGAGAGGGGTAATGCATAGACATTACTCTGGTGCTACAAAATGGCGCTGTTGTAATGGCAAATTTTTTGGAAACAGTTTGATGCTAATGTTAAATTTCAAGTGAAATCAAAAGAATATTCATCTGTTTAGTTAATATCAGAGTTGAATTTGGTGGAAAGCCATAAGATATTGTTACCCATGATTTATTATTAGCTCTTGTTATTTTCTTTCAGTATGTCTTTTAGTATAGACAAACAATGGATGAATCAATCTAATCGAAGAAATACAGAATATGTGGAAGGTGTGAGAAATTTCATTAAATTTGTTGCTGAAAACGGTGGCAATAAGGAAAAGTATTCATGCCCTTGCACGCGGTGCAAAAATGAAGATACATTCAAATTAAATGACATTCATTTTCATTTGCTTAGATATGGTATTGTTCAATCATATACCGTGTGGTGTTTTCACGGAGAAAGAATACCAGAGAAGCCAAAACAACAACCGGTTAGTCATGCCACAAATACTGATGAGTCCGAACATATTAGGATGGAGGATTTGATCAATGATGCAGATAGATTCCATCATTTTCAACCTACAAGTCAGTTTCATGATAATGCTAATATTGGTGAGCAGTTTACAGATAAATCATTTTTTGATAGTGCACCTGCAACAGAGCCATTGTATCCTTCTTGTCCAAAAGAGATTACAAAGTTGTATGCCATTGTGAAACTGAATAGCTTGAAGACCCAATACGGCTTTTCAGACAATGGTGTGACTGCAGTACTCGAATTCATAAAGGAGTTACTCCCCGAAGGTAACACGCTACCTTCAAAGTACCCCGACGTAAAGAAGATCATTAAGCAAGTTGGGATGAATTACATAACTTATGATGCATGCATTAATGACTGCATCTTGTACTGGAAAGATAATGCGAACAAAGTTTCATGTACAAATTGCAACGCACCAAGATACAAGACATCATTCGACGAAGAGAGAAAAGCTACCACAGTACCTCAAAAGACCTTAAGACATTTTCCTTTAATTTCTAGATTGAGAAGACTGTATACTGTACCATGGATAGCAGAAGCGATGACCTGGCATGGTCGTGCCAAGTCCGGTACAACCGTAATGCGTCATCCACGTGATACTTCTCAATGGAAAACTACAGGTTCTTTTGATTCTTCGTTTGCTGTTGAACCACGAAATATCACGCTTGGAATAGCAACAGATGGTTTCTGTCCGAATGCTTCTTTAACTAACCCTTACAGCTGTTGGCCAGTAATTGTAGTACCATATAACCTTCCTCCGTCTTTGTGCATGAAAAGAGAGTTCTCAATGTTAACACTGTTGATTTCTGGGCCAAAACAACCGGGGAAGGATATTGATGTTTATTTAGAACCTTTGATAGACGAGTTAAAGCAGTTATGGGAAGGAGTCGTTACATTTGATTCATTTATGAAATCTGAGTTCACAATGAGAGCTAGAGTGTTGTGGGCAATCCATGATCATCCTGCTCTTTGGACTTTATCGGGATGTACAACTCACGGCTACTTTGCATGTCCTCTTTGTGGAGAAGAAACTACATCTGTTTATCTCCCTGAAAGTAAGAAGATTTGTTACATGGGACATCGTAGATTTCTTCCGTCCGGACACAAGTTTCGATACGATAAGACAAATTTCAACAACGAGCAAGAACTTAAGCGTCCTCCAAAACCACTGACTGGTTATCAAGTTGAAAAAAAGGTAGCGAATATAAAAATGAAAGTTGGTAAAAACATACCGGAAATTGGTCGAAAACGGAAAAAGACAATCGATGAAGAAGTTCCTGCATGGTATAGGAGGTCGAAGTTCTTTGATTTGCCATATTGGAAAACAAATTTGACCCGACATAATATTGATGTTATGCATACGGAGATGAATGTCACGAAACATTTGATCAACACAATTATGAACCATAAAGACATGTCAAAAGATGGGATCAATGCACGGAAGGATTTGAAAATCATGGGTATAAAACAAAAGTTGTGGGTGATAGAAGATCCTGAAACAAGTAAAGTAACCATACCAAATGCGACTTTCACTTTGAGCAAAGAAGAAAAGATACGGTTTTGCACCGTTTTGAAAAATTTGAAAGTGCCGAGCAAATTCTCTTCGAACTTCCATAACAATGTGAGCATCAACCCTCCTGAACTAAAAAATATGAAGTCATATGATTACCACGTCATAATGCAACATTTACTTCCGGTATTGCTTCAGCATTGTTTTCCGCAACATAAGGATCTACGGAATGCTATTCACCGCATTAGTCTCTTTTATAACATTTTGTGCTCAAAGGTGATCAACAGGGAACATCTTCTAAAAGCAAAGGCTAGTTTGGTAGAAGCAATGTGTGTTATTGAAAAACATTTTCCGCCTGCATTTTTTGATATCAGCATTCACCATATGGTTCATTTAGCCGATGAAGCATTGATTTCTGGTCCTGTTAGATATAGGTGGATGTACCCATTTGAACGGTAAATTACTAATTTTAGTTATGTACATAATTATTCGATTTAAATAGCTATTGATGTCTACATTTTACAATTATTCATCTTCATAGGTTGATGAAAACATATAAAGGATATGTGCGCAACAAAAGATATATTGAAGGGTGTATTGCAGAAGGATATATTGTACAAGAAGCTAGTCTTTACTGCATGGAGTATATGCCAAAAGGAGGTGCTGGCACTCATAAACATACCCGTGAAGCGTTTTTAGACGAGGATGATGAGTTTGCTGATGAAATAGCACTAGATAATGGTAAAGATATAACGTTAACTCAAGTGCAATTTCAACAAGTGCGTAAATGGGTCCTTGATAAATACGACGGATTGGATGAATGGAAGAAGTAAATTCATGAATTTGTTCTGAATTCTTATTATTGTAAATCAATTCATATATATAGTATTTATTGTGTGTTTTTCGTAGGAGGTATAACTCCTATGTTCAAAGCACCAAATCTCAAACTCGAGGCGGGGGTACATCTGGGGAAGCTATTAAAAATTTCACTTTTTGGTTACGTGAGGAGGTATATGTATTAAATATTTAACGTATTTTCGAGTTGACCATACACCTCCTTGACAATGTTTTTTTACTTATTGTGTTTGTTGTAGTTGTTGAAGACCGTCGATCTTGACTCAACTCTTTGGCGGTTAGTTAACGGGCCGAAGTTTGATGCCCGTAGTTATATGAAGTACCAAGTGAATGGGTTTTTATTTTCTCCGAAGAGTTATGAAGAGCGAAAGCTAACACAGGATAGTGGTGTATGCATGAGAGCAATTACACAATTTAGAGCGAGTGGGAAGGATAAAAATTTTAAGGAAGCAGAAACAACTTATTACGGAGTCATTCAACAGATAATTGAGTTGGATTACATTGACTTCAAACAAACAGTTTTTTATTGTGATTGGGTAAAGGTCGAAGATAAGATCAATGGTTGTAAAATAGATTCTGTTTCAAGCTTGATCACAGTTAACTTGGGAAAATTGAAGAATAAAGATAGCATGAATGATGAGCCATTTATTCTTGCATCGGAAGCGAGTCAAGTGTTCTACTCAAAAGATTTAAAAAATAACGGATGGTTTGTGGTTTTGCATACACCAAAACGGTTGACCATAAATGTGGATGACACTGAGTTTCCCACCGTTTATCAATCAGCTTTTGAAGACAATGAAAAATTAGAAGATCTTATCAAATGCATATGTTAACTTTGTATTACAGAGCAGTTATTGTACCTTAACAAAATATTTATTTAAAATGGTGTAAAATGTAAAATATAGCGTGAATGATAGTAATAGATGCATTATATTTTTTATTAGTGTCATTATAATATTCTGATGGATCCATAAGGATGGATATATTGCAAGAGTTCATTTTGTGTTTGTAGTTGTAGGTACTTACATATGATCACATACATACACACATGTACACATACATACATATGATCAGCTTGACTATTCTTTCTTTCTTTCTTTGTGTTTGTAGGTAGACAGGCAGTTCAAGATATTGTATTTGCACCCTTTAGTTCAAGAGTGCTAAGGTAATATATTTTTGTATTTGCATCCTTTATTTCAGTCAGTATTTTAGATATTGTTTTGAATCCGCTTAAGTTTAAAATTCTGGTGATGCAGGAAGACTTTATCACTGCCGCATTAAAGTGAATGTTCCCCTTCCCGTCCATCCCTATGATCCCCGATTGATGTTAGCCACATTATTGCATGGACTTCCCTCCATAACAAGGTCAAACGCATTATATGACTTAATAAAATTGCTCCAAGCGATTACTGGTAAGCTGCTGTACAGCTGATATAGTAAACAACGTGCCCTTCTGATTTGTCTGATCCCATCAGTTTCTCATCACATTACGATTATTGTCAGTCGGACTGATAAAAATCGTAATGTGGTGAGAAGTTGGTGGGATCAGACAAATCAATAAGGGGACGTTGGTTCATATATCAGATGTACAGCAGCTTAACTGTGATCGCTTGGAGCAAATTTTATTAAGACATATAAGGCGTTTGATCTTGTTATGGAGGGGACTCCATGCAATAAGGTGGCCAACATAAATCGGGCATCACAGGGATGGGCTGGAAGAGGAAGAACTGTACGTCATAATGTTGTTCGGATTATTTTAGGATTTGAGACTTTGCAGGACATAATGTCACAAGATGCCACACCACCGTCAACTGATACAACTTCCCAATCATCCACTTTAAAACGGGAGAAAATTGATATAGACAACTATGGTTCTCCAGTCGGAAAAAATGGTTCAAAGGTCGCTACGAAGATTGGTAAACTAGTAAGAAATCATGTGCCAATCTCATATCCAAGTTGGAAAAAAGTTCCGCCAAATTACAAGGAAGACGTGTGGAATCAATTGGAGGTAATAATGAGCTCCGTTCATTTATAATGCTTTCAATACAGAAATTAAAAATGGTTTACATGCATTTTTTGTTATGTAGAAATATTATGAGCTCGATCCTTTATCAAAGGACCTTATTATGAAAAAATGTCCGAGGCTTTTAGGAGACACAAGAATGATTTGCGCAAGAATCATTATGACCTTTTCATCACTGACGAAGAAAGAATGAGAAATTGTCCACCGAAAATTGCTCAAGATGATTGGGATGAGTTCATAAGAAACGAATCAAAACCCGAGGCAAAAGAAAAAAGGAAGCGAGGCAAACAAAATAGATCAATGCTCGAATATGGTCATCATTCGGGACGTAAGAGTCACGCTATGATTACTCAAGAAATGGTATGTGTCATTGAATTGGTGCATCACATTGCATATACCGTTAGTTCCAAATATAATTTTAGGTCATTATATGCAGGTCGATTCAAGTAGTCCGGGAACAGAAGTATCACGTCTTCAAGTATGGGAGAAAACGCATAAGAAAAAAGATGGCAGCACGTCAGATGCGACATCTTCCTACTTTGTAAGTTAAACAAATAACAACGCCTCTAAATTAAATTTTCATTATTAATATATATGTATTTACTTTTTAGGACAAAATTGAAAAAGAAAAGGAAACGACGAGTGGTGGTGATGAAGCCGTCTTTATATCAGTGTTTGGTAAAGATGTAAAGGGCAGGAGTCGAAGTATTGGGACCAATATAGCTCCTAGCCAAGTTAAGAGTGCTGCCATTCCATGCAAACGGCTCAAACAGGCCCAAGGAATATATGAGCAACGACTGCAAAATGTGGAGCAAAAATTGATGAAGCTGGACAATATGGATGATAAACTGGAGCGTCTTCTCAGCATAGCCCAAGATAATCGTCAAGTAGGCAGTGAAATCGCATCTTCTCAGTTTGCCACTCCGAACAATCAGTTAATCGACCAAAGATGTGAAATCCTGAACTTCGAGGACGAAGTAATTGCAACAGGTACTATTTTATTAAAATTTAAAGAAAATAATATGTTGCAAAGTCAGTGAATGCTTAACTTCGTGAACGGAAGAGTGTATCAGGAAACATACAGGTCAATTTCACGTCAGGGTTTAGCGATCGAGAAAAAAAAAACGCACATCTTTTCTTTTGTAAAAAGTTCACAGTGAACGTAAGAACCAATGCACCCATTTTTCCATTGTTGATTCTCAATTACCAACAAAAATTGTCATCTGTTGGTTTCATAATTTATTACTAATTTTTGCCCATGATTCATCTACTTCTAACTGACAGTCAGTACAATAACTCTTCATCAGGTTATCTTGGTTGCCTGAAACTAGTTATGTATTTGATTCCTTGTAATCAGCGATTAGCGTTGAGCCTTTGTGATGATAAGCAGTGACTACTGTTTCTACCATTTATATTCTACGACAGCAATTTTTATGCCACGAACAGTTACTTTGCTTAATACAAGTTTCCAGTAGTGATAATACCCCCTGTAACAGTTTCCAGTAGAATGACTTATGCTTCGATTTGCACGCATTTAATATATATGTTGCTTGGTTGCCAAAAAAATTCTCTGTAATTCACTTCTGGCATTAAACCCAAGTCATTATTAGGCAAATTTGGGTCTAGTTCATATGCTATGAAACTTGGGCCATCGCTGCATGTTTGTGAAATGGTTTTGGGTAGCATGAGTTTTGTTTTTTGTTAGTTCTGTAAATGTGAATCCATATATTCACTCCAAAAATGCTTATATAACAGGTACTATATGTCGAGATTCCACAGCATTAGTAATTCATGGAAAAGCAGTACCACCCACATATGAAAAAGTGTTGTTGGATAAAATTTTATTGCCGAATGAGCTAACCGCCAAAATATGTCGACAATTTACCGAGACCTTTGGGGATGTTGGAGTCGGAGGTTATGTGAGCCATCAAAAGGGTTTGATACGATATCTTTAGTCGAAGGTATTGATATTTCTGACTTGTTCTTTGCATATATTGCTGATTTTCTTTTGTTTTCCTGTACACAATAGTACACACGGTCATGCATACATAAATACAAGCATGCAAGCACCTTTCACAATTTACATTCAAGACTTATCACATGCAAAATAGATATATCAAGTTTTAAGAATTTATAAGGGTGGTTTGCTCACCTGGATAGTTTGACAGAGAGGAAAGAGAACCTGAAAAAGATTTCAAAATCTGGAAATTGAGGCTTGATCAAATTTTCTTTATCCTAACCGTTGTTTGCTTTGAATTGCTTTGTACTAGTAGTCTTGGCTTTAGTTAGATGTATATATATATGCCTTGTACTTGTAGTCTTGGCTCTAGTTAGATGTGTAGTTTGCTTTATTACTGCCTGGTCTGTCGTAGATGTATACTTGTAGTTTCTTTTACTGGTCTGCCTTTGATCTTGTTTACAGTCTGGCATAGTATCCATACGCATTTGGTCCAACCAGTTTGTTCTTGTATATCATGTGATGGTTAGTTTGCATCAGTTATTTATGCATTTCAGTATAGTTGCATTCTTGTGCTTTGTCTCTGCATTCACTTCAGATATACTGACTTTTGTTTTCATCCCCTGGTTGCTTGGTACATTTCTGTAGCTCCATTGATGGTCTATATTGTGTTGAGCTTCAAGTCTGCACTGCAAATCATTTTGCCTCGAGTTTGTAGCTGCACTGCAAATCATTTCTGTAGCTCCACTGATGGTCTATATTGTGTTGAACTTCAAGTCTGCACTGCAAACATTGAAGTCTGAAAACTGGAATGCTTTGCCCTGTAATGAACCATGTAGACTTCACTGCTTGCAAAACAATGTAGTGTAATTAATGAAATCTTTGTACTGTAGTGTAATAAACAATGCAGTGTAATAAGTATGATATTCCGGCACGGTAGTATTCTGTTTGCAAAACAATGAGTGTAATTATAAGTTTGATAATAATATTATATGTATGGAATATGTGCGATATGTTTATAGTGCTTGTGTACCAATATTTTGATATATATTGATATTCTGGTATATATACTGAGATATACGCAGTAGTGAGTTACAGATGTGATTTTGTAGGGGCAGGAGCAAACACTATGTGCAACGGTTGTTAACCGTTGCTTTATGTGTGACTTGGGCATAAAGCAACGGTTTTAAACCGTTTTTTACTGGACATAAAGCAACGGTTTATACCCGTTGCTTATTGTCCATAAAGCAACGTTTTATACCCGTTGCATATTTCCCAATTTGCAACGGTTAATACCCGTTGCGTTTGATCCAATTTGCAACGGTTTATACCCGTTGCCTTTGACACAATTTGCAACGGTTTATACCCGTTGCCTTTTGGACATAAAACAACGGTTTTTTCCCGTCGCTAAATTCAACCACTCCTGTAATGAAGACGGTTTTTACCCGTTGCTTTTAGACTTAACAACGGTTTACACCCGTTGTTAATATCTTATAATGGTGTAGTGCTAAGTGATTAAAGAAATATATAAGAAATTGAAAATAACTTGTAAATATGAAAATTTTAGAAGATATAATTATCGAACATTTTGTTAACTGAAGTGAATAATATAAACTTGTGTAACATTCAAATTCATTCTATAAAACATATATATAGCTTACCAAAATGTTAAAAGTTGAAAATATTAAATAGGAATATGTAATAGAATATTATACAAGTAAAACTTAAGTAATGGAAGTGTTCAATGGAATTATTTCTATAAATAAATTTTTTGATGTATAACAAATATTTTAAACGTAAGTTAACATTGTGAAATGCTTGTAATTAAATTAAATAGTAAAAAGGTAAATACAGTTTAGGTAATTAATGATTATAAACTCAAGAAAATGACTGAAATGATTTACTGATGAATATTAATGTTGAATGGATACCAAACATTATAAGTAAATAAATGTGAATTAAACTGCAATGAAAAGTATGTAATACTTAAATAATGAATTCATTGATTATTTTAGATATTGAATGTGAAATAATTTATGTAAGTACATGAAGAAGACGTTGTATGAATGAATTAAAATAAATAAAAGATAAGTGAGGTAAATTCAAACCAATTGAATAAACATAAATAATGTGTTGAAATTATTAGTTGTTTTGGCTTATGGGATGTTTAGAAAGGATACTTCTAATTATTTAAGATTGTATGGATAATCTATTGAGTAATTATACAAGGCTGTTGAGCATAGGTGTGACGCCCCACCTCTATACCCACACTAGCCAAGGAAACTATAGGGTAATGCCGTCAACTAGCATGAAGAATAAGGCTGTTAAGGAGTGACCATCTGTGTAATTGCTTTGTGCGAGTACCGATATGTCAGATAATATGACTTGCATTTCATTTCAAGAGGAAATCCGACATATCAAATACAAACTCAAAGCTACTACACAGTGGGGCTTTGGAAACAAATATAGAAATAAGCATAACACAAATCAGTCATAGATATTCATATCACAGAGGCGGAAACAGATATGAATATAACACATAGAAGTGTACATCAAAGTAGTGGTCATACAAGGTCCACTACATCACAAAAGAATAGGTACAAGTGCTAGACAAAAGAATAATTATTGATGTAGCTCAAGCTGGAGACGAAGGCATAAGTCGTAGGCGACTTATGGAAGGAGCTATGAGTCATCTACGAGTCAAGTGCATGAGTCGTGACCGACTCAACTGGGGTGAAGGCATAAGTCGTAACCGACTTAAGAAAGCAATGATGAGTCGTCAAAACGTAAGTCGTACGCGACTCAAGGAGGCGGTGATGAGTCGTCCACGACTCAACTGGAAAAACAAAGGGGAAGTTGCTTCGAGGTTGCGACTTAACGATGCGGATATAAGTCGTCTTCGACTTAAGGAAGATGCTATAAGTCGTCCACGACTTAACAAGAAAGATACAGAAGGACCAGTTCAAAGGAAGAATGCACAAGTGTTAAGTCGGCCACGACTTAAGGAAGGTAATGAGTCGGCACCGAGCTACGACTTAGTTAAGTCGAACTATCTTAAGGCGCTGGAACCTAAAACCGTGGAATCTCCTGCCGTTTTAATCTGACCCGTTGATGTCTTGAGTCGTCTGTACATATGTATGAGTCGTATGTCGTTAAACTGTGTTGTAAGTTGATAAGTCGGCAACGACTCAAGTGGTTGTCTGTTTGTAATAAGTCATCTGTCTTCTGTTTCGTTGTAAGTCGTGTACGACTTATGTTGAGTCGGAGGCTTTGATAAGTCGGAACCGACTTAGTACTTGTAATAATTTTTAGTTTTCTGAACTGTGTTGTAAATAGTACGACTTAGGTTAAGTCGGAGATGTTGATAAGTCGGTTGCCGACTTATGACTTGTACTTTTTCTGTTTTGGTGTGTTGTAGCCTATAAATAGGCAAGTGAAGTCATTTGTAAAGGTTGTTGATTTTTGAATAAAATTCTCTTTTGATTGCTTTGTGCTTTCATTCCAAATTGGTAGTTGAGTGTAATCTCCTATCTCCTCTTTCGGATAATCGAGTGCGCTCGATTCAACGATTGTAGAAGCCGATTCGCGGAATCAAGTGCGCTTGATCAACGCTTGAAGAATTGAAGATCTTTGAACCCGGTATCGTGCGCGACCAACGAGTTCGAGATAGCTAGAGTTCGGTATCTTCGGATCAACGAATTCGGGCAATTCAGCATTCATCAATCCATCGACTGCTACTTTCACCGATCTACATTGTTTTGATTAATCCGCTGCGTCAGTTTGGTATCAGAGCCTGTTCTAGCCAATCATAGCTAGATCGAGACTTGGAGCCTAATCATTTTGAAGTTGGGCCGTGGTAAGCAAGTGAGGCCGAGAGTAAGAGGAAGAAGAGTCATCATTGTTCGAAGATTGTTTGATCGGATTTGCATTGGAGGCCGAAACTTTGTCCATCGTGTTCATCGCGATTTGCTACAAAGTGGAAGTTTTCGATCCGTTTCATTTTGGATCAAAATCCGGAAAGTGTTTGAATTTGAAGTGTTGAAGAATTTGTGAAGTTTCAAGTATGCCGCCAAGAAGAGCTAATCGCCACCAAAACGTAGAAGCTTTGTATCGAAGAGAAGAAGCTGATGAGATGGAGCAAAGAATCAATGAGAATTTTAGTGAGAAGCTTAATGAAGGAATTGGCCGGTTAGAGAGGCTTATGACAGAGATGAATCAAAATCGGAGAAGGGTTTCACCTGAATCTAATCATGGAGGTAGTAGAGTCTCGCCACATTCCAATCGAGACCGAAGTATTGAAAATGATCAAGGGCGTGGGAGAAACGTGAATGATCATGCACGGAGGAATGTCGATAGAAGGGATGAAGGTGGTAGGCGCAATGGTAGTAGAGATGTTGGTGGTCAGAATCGACATCGTGATGCATCTGATTTTGAAGAGGAGTATGATGGTGGTAGTGTTCAGGGAAGAGGTCAAGGAAGAAACTATTCTGAATATGATCACAAGTGGGAGTCGGGGATGAAGACAGAAATTCCTGAATTCAAAGGTGGTATGCAAGCGGAGGAGTTTCTAGATTGGGTAGCTAATGTCGAGGAGATTTTTGACTTCAAAGAGGTGCCAGGACATCGTAGAGTGAAGTTAGTTGCTACGAGGCTGAGGGGTAGAGCTTTGGCATGGTGGCAGCAGACCAAACTTACACGTGATCGGATGGGAAAGTCAAAAGTTGAATCTTGGGAGAAGATGAAGAAATTGATGAAAGCAACGTTCTTACCATACAATTATCAATCTTTGATGTATCAACGTTTGCAGAAATTGAGGCAGGGCACAAAGACAGTTAATGACTATGCTGATGAATTCTATCAACTTATTGCCAGGAACGATATTATGGAAACAGAAGAGCAGTTGACATCTAGATTCATTGGGGGATTGAGAATGCAGATTCAGGATATGGTTAATATGTTCGATCCAAGATCTGTGGCGGAAGCACATCAGAAAGCGTTGGCTTGGGAGAAGCAGGGACGACGAGGAGGTGGTGTGTTTACGAATTCCAATAATCAAGTGAAGGGTGTTGGTGGAAGTTCTAATGTTTCTAAACTTGTCAGTAAACCAGTGGTGAAGGAGGTTGAGAAGGCAAAGGTTAACAATGGTTTCAAATGTTACAATTGTCAGGAATTGGGTCATAAAAGTAGTGAGTGTCCAAAACCAAAGAAGAGAACCATGATTGTAGAGGTTGAAGATGAGGATGTTGATGAGGATTGTTCTAGTCCAGTTGAGGAGGACGAGCAGGATATTGCGTCAGGAGACGAAGGTTGTAATCTAATGCTGAGGAGATCGTGTTTAACACCGAAGCAGGAGGAAGCTAGTTGGTTGAGGAGTAATATCTTTCAGTCAACATGTACTATTCTGGGGAAGGTGTGTAAGTTTGTGATTGACGCAGGAAGCTGTGATAATATTATTTCAACCGAGGCTGTGACGAAGTTGAAATTGAAGACAGAGAAACATCCGAGTCCATACAAGTTAGCATGGTTGAGAAAAGGAGGAGAAGTGAAAGTGGATAGACGAGTTCGTGTTCCATTCTCTATTGGGAAGAAATACAAAGATGAAATATGGTGTGATGTAGTAGAGATGGACGTTTGCCACTTATTATTGGGAAGACCATGGCAATATGATCGAGCAGTACAGCATGACGGTCGGACCAATAGCTACAGTTTTATGTTTAAAGGCACGAAGATTATCTTAGTTCCGAAGAAGAGATCACAAGAAGAAAGTAAGTCAGAAGAAATCGAAGAGCTGAAAACTTTATTATCTTTGAAGGAGTTTGTTAAGGAGGTTGAGGAAGAACCAGAAGTATTCTTGTTGATTGGGCGTGAGAGCAGTGAAGAAGTTGAAATTCCTGAAGAAGTTAAACCAGTTTTGAAAGAATTTGACGATGTATTTCCAGAGGAATTACCAACGGAGTTGCCACCGTTGAGGGATATACAACATCAGATAGATCTTGTTCCAGGTGCTGTGTTGCCACACAGACCACATTATCGAATGAGTCCGAAGGAACATGAAGAATTGCGGAGGCAGGTAGAGGAATTGCTTGAGCAGGGGTGTGTGCAGGAGAGTCTGAGTCCTTGTGCTGTACCAGCTTTATTGGTACCCAAGATGGATGGGACGTGGAGGATGTGCACTGACAGTCGAGCATTGAATAAGATCACTGTGAGATATAGATTTCCAATGCCGAGGTTGGATGACTTGTTAGATCAAATAAGTGGAGCTACTATCTTTTCGAAGATTGATTTGAAGAGTGGATATCATCAAATTCGTATCAGACCAGGAGATGAGTGGAAGACTGCTTTTAAAACCAGGGAGGGTCTATACGAGTGGTTGGTCATGCCGTTTGGCTTATCAAATGCACCAAGTACTTTCATGAGGGTGATGAATCAGATTTTTCGACCGTTCATTGGGAAATTCGTGGTGGTGTATTTCGACGATATTCTTATTTACAGTGAGAGTCCAGAGGAACATTTGAATCATCTTAGAGAAGTGCTGATGGTATTGCGACAAGAACAATTCTATGCTGCAACAAAGAAATGCGTGTTCATGACGCATAGTGTTTTATTTCTGGGGTATGTTGTTTCAGAGAAAGGAATACAAGTTGACCAAAGTAAAGTTGAGGCAATCAGAAATTGGCCGCAACCCAAGACGATAACGGAAGTTCGTAGTTTTCATGGGTTGGCTTCATTCTATCGAAGGTTTATACCACACTTTAGTAGTGTGATGGCGCCTGTTACAGATTGCATGAAAGGTAAACAGTTTGCTTGGACAGAGGAAGCAGGGAGTGCTTTTGGGAAGATCAAGGAATTGCTGACGTCTGCACCAATTCTAGTGCTACCTGATTTTCAGTTGGTGTTTGAACTACATACTGATGCATCCAAGGTTGGGATTGGAGGGGTGTTGAGTCAGAAGGGACGTCCAATTGCATATTTCAGTGAGAAGTTGTCAGGAGCGAAGATGCGATACAGTACATATGATGTGGAGTTTTATGTTGTTGTACAATCTATCAGACACTGGAGACACTATCTATTTCAGAAGGAGTTTGTTCTTTACACTGATCATGAAGCATTGAAGCATTTGCAAGGGCAAGACAAGATTTCAGCGAGACATGCATCGTGGATTGCATATCTGCAACAGTTTACTTTTGTTGTGAAACACAAGTCAGGGGTGACAAATCGTGTGGCTGATGCTTTGAGTAGGAGGAGTCATTTGTTGACTACGCTGAAAGTTGAAGTGACGGGGTTTGAAATGTTGCCAGAATTATTTGTTGAAGATCCTTACTTCATGAAATTTGTTGATAAAATTAAGGAGGGAAAGACGGATGAGTTTTTGATGGTAGATGGTTAAAGGAAGTCGATTGTGCATTCCGGAGGGTAGTCTGAGAATGAAGATTATCAAAGAATTACACGAAGAGGGACATGTTGGAAGAGACCGTACCTTACAATTGATTTCACAATCCTACTTTTGGCCATCAATGAGGAAAGAGGTGGAAAGGTTTGTGGAGCGTTGTCATATTTGTCAGGTTTCGAAAGGAACTGCGACTAATGCTGGTTTATATATGCCATTACCTGTACCAAATAAACCATGGGTTGATGTGAGTATGGACTTCGTGTTGGGATTACCGAGGACTCAGCGTGGTAACGATTCCATATATGTGGTGGTGGACAGATTTTCGAAAATGGCGCATTTTATTGCTTGTAAGAAGACGGCAGATGCGGTTCATGTTGCTCAGTTGTTTTTCAGGGAGATCTATCGACTTCATGGATTGCCAGAATCTATTGTGTCGGATAGAGATACTCGATTTCTGAGTCACTTTTGGTTAAGTTTGTGGAAAATGGTGGGAACGAAACTGAAATTTAGTAGTGCTTATCACCCGCAAACGGACGGACAGACTGAGGTGGTTAACAGATCATTGGGAAACTTGTTGAGATGTCTTGTTCAAGATAATCTGAAGAGTTGGGATGTGAAGTTATGCCAGGCAGAATTTGCTCATAATCATGCTGTGAATCGAAGTACTGGGTTCAGTCCATTCCAGATTGTCTATTCGAGCTTACCGAAAGGACCGTTAGATTTAACGATGATACCACACTCAAAGGGGACAATTAAGAAAGCTGTTGACTTTGTTGAAGGGCTGACGGAGTGTCATAAAATCGTTCAAGAACGATTAGAGAAAGCAAATGAAAAGTATAAACAATCTGCAGATTTGAAACGACGAAATGTTGAATTTCATGAAGGCGATTTGGTTTATGCAGTATTAACGAAAGATCGTTTTCCAGTGGGTGCTTACAACAAGTTGAAAGCCAGGAAAATTGGTCCGGTGGAAGTTGTGAAACGAATCAATGAAAATGCTTATAAACTAAAGCTGCCAGATGATGTGTATACGTCTGACGTATTCAATGTTAAGCATCTCGTACCATATCATGGGGATAAGTTTGTTGGGGATGGAGAGTGTGCCAATTCGAGGTCGAATTTCTCTCAACATGGGGAGGATGATGTAGCTCAAGCTGGAGACGAAGGCATAAGTCGTAGGCGACTTATGGAAGGAGCTATGAGTCATCTACGAGTCAAGTGCATGAGTCGTGACCGACTCAACTGGGGTGAAGGCATAAGTCGTAACCGACTTAAGAAAGCAACGATGAGTCGTCAAAACGTAAGTCGTACGCGACTCAAGGAGGCGGTGATGAGTCGTCCACGACTCAACTGGAAAAACAAAGGGGAAGTTGCTTCGAGGTTGCGACTTAACGATGCGGATATAAGTCGTCTTCGACTTAAAGAAGATGCTATAAGTCGTCCACGACTTAACAAGAAAGATACAGAAGGAGCAGTTCAAAGGAAGAATGCACAAGTGTTAAGTCGGCCACGACTTAAGGAAGGTAATGAGTCGGCACCGAGCTACGACTTAGTTAAGTCGAACTATCTTAAGGCGCTGGAACCTAAAACCGTGGAATATCCTGCCGTTTTAATCTGACCCGTTGATGTCTTGAGTCGTCTGTACATATGTATGAGTCGTATGTCGTTAAACTGTGTTGTAAGTTGATAAGTCGGCAACGACTCAAGTGGTTGTCTGTTTGTAATAAGTCATCTGTCTTCTGTTTCGTTGTAAGTCGTGTACGACTTATGTTGAGTCGGAGGCTTTGATAAGTCGGAACCGACTTAGTACTTGTAATATTTTTAAGTTTTCTGAACTGTGTTGTAAATAGTACGACTTAGGTTAAGTCGGAGATGTTGATAAGTCGGTTGCCGACTTATGACTTGTACTTTTTCTGTTTTGGTGCGTTGTAGCCTATAAATAGGCAAGTGAAGTCATTTGTAAAGGTTGTTGATTTTTGAATAAAATTCTCTTTTGATTGCTTTGTGCTTTCATTCCAAATTGGTAGTTGAGTGTAATCTCCTATCTCCTCTTTCGGATAATCGAGTGCGCTCGATTCAACGATTGTAGAAGCCGATTCGCGGAATCAAGTGCGCTTGATCAACGCTTGAAGAATTGAAGATCTTTGAACCCGGTATCGTGCGCGACCAACGAGTTCGAGATAGCTAGAGTTCGGTATCTTCGGATCAACGAATTCGGGCAATTCAGCATTCATCAATCCATCGACTGCTACTTTCACCGATCTACATTGTTTTGATTAATCCGCTGCGTCAATTATACATCAAGGAGTCTCTATCTCGAATATATAAAAGCCAAAACAACTAATAATTTCAACACATTATTTATGTTTATTCAATTGGTTTTAAGTGTCAACTTTGTTTATCTTTACTTTATTATAACTTTTTTTGCTTGGTGGGAAATAATAAGCAATACTTGTTCCTCTTTTTAACGTAGAATGTTCATCATTCCTCTTTTAAAAGTCGTTCGCTATATCTTGCTATATCCCCGATATATCTCCGCTATAACTTTTCGCACCTCAAACGCTATAGAGCGGCAAGGCGCTTTAACTGCACAACTAGAAGCACCTGAAATACCTCGGTCTGACCCGAGTATTATTTAAGAAGAAAATAATAAACAGATCAGTCTAGCTATAAATATCATATAAAACGAGATAGGATAAGAGATATGATAAAAACGTATGATAACAATAATGTCATACTGTGGCAAGTATACATTAGATAACAACAAAAATCATACAATATCTCAAATATTCTCAAACACAAAAAAGAATGTCATATTATTTAAATTATTCACCAAAACACAAATATTGACAAAACATATCCATGCCAATCGCAAAAATCGGTGAAACACAAATTCTAGAAATCATCAACTAGAAATCTAGAAATCACAAAAAGGGGAAGGCTTGTCACAAACGAGAGCATGAAAACTCACCAACACGTGTGTCACAAACGGATTGCTATTCCATGGTCGCTAACCATAGAGCCGGTGCAACAGCGTAGTGCAATAACAGTACGCCCGAGGAACCTAAAACTTAAATGAGCCGGAACAACGACGCAGTGCAATAACGGTACGCCCGATGAACCTAAAACTCAAATATTTCGGAACAACGACGTAGTGCAATAACGGTACGCCCGATGATCCCGAAACTCAAATAATTCGGAACAATGACGTAGTGCAATAACGGTACACCCGATGAACTGAACTCCATAAAGCCCGTAGGTCGCTAGCCTATAAAAATGAGACGAAGCTCAATAGAACGGGGTACAGTCCCCCACGCGAACAAAGAGACATCGCACATCGCTAGTCTAAATCACAAAATGATCATCAATGATCGACAAGTGTAAATTACACTAAGCTAGTAAATAAATGAGTTAGGCTTCATGTCCCATAACCACTAGCTTAACTTAATTATTTACGAACAGATTGTAGACTTCCACTCGAAAATAAGTGTAAATTACACTAAGCTAGTAAATAAATGAGTTAGGCTTCATGTCCCATAACCACTAGCTTAACTTAAATATTTACGAACAGATTGTAGATTTCCACTCGAAAATTGTCACAAGAGTTCAATCGAACAAGTCCAAGAATTAACCGACGAAGTAAACGCAAGCGTTTCATACCACTTGTTTTGCTAAGCCGTTTAATTAGATTTCTCATACGAATGAGGTAAAGGTTTGTATATACTAATAGATTGGAAAACGGTTTTAAAAGCGAGCTTTATATTAAAAATAACGTTGAAATCATTTTAATGAAAGAGTGAGTATTTACTACTAGTATAAAAAAATTCGTATTTTAAAGTGACAAATCACAGAAAAGATTGTAGAAACAATGAATCACCAAAAATTCACATTCGAAGACGTGAATCAAAACCATAGAAATCGATACCAAACCCATCAAATGGGTATTCCCAAAAATCCAAAGAAGGAAGTCATCAAAGTCGATAATAAGTGATAACAACTAAGCGGATTAACAAAACTCAATTAAAATTGGAAATCCACTAAAAACAGCCAAAATAGGCAAATTGAACAGTTCTAGACGTCTGGTTGTAAATCCAGACGTCTGGATTTAGGTTCTGGAAATTCTCAGAAACCTTTCCAAATGTATGGTAGACTTTCCCAGACGTCTAAAAACTAACCAGACGTCTGGTAGGTTTGGACCAGATGTAACATTCCCCCTTCTGACCACCCCTAGTCGGTAATTAAACCAACTCGAAACGTTCAAAAAGACGAATTGTTATTTAGTTTATAGAGTTTAAACAGAATCAGCCACAGAAACACAGAATAATAATATTTTATTACTATGAATTTCTTTTACATACATCAGAGTTTATACAATGTATTAAATTGATAGAGCGGAATATCTTTTTAAATACAAAATTTCTTGAACTAAAATGATTCTTTTACTCTCTCTCTCAAACTTCGCTGCTCGAAAATCTTCAAGCTGTAAAAATACTCGGTCTGACCCGAGTATTACATTCAAAAGAAAATAATACACAGGTCAGTCTAATTCAAACCGGTTATTAGTGCATAGAAGCAATAATAATCAAATAGACGACAATCAACAATAATTCACGTCTATCCAATCCTTTTAACAAAAGAATCGAATAACGAAAATTTTAACACTTAACAGTGTTAAACAATAAATCAGCAGATTTAAAACATCAACCGAGATAGATATTTTTTTTTATCAAATCGACTAAATCAATTTACAACAATCGAAATTGTCCCTTTAAAACATCAAAGTTTGATTGGCTGCCGTACACGCACGCGTGTACGGCCTCGCCACTAGTATAAAATTGCATAAAAGATCAATGCCTCAAAAGCAAAAGAAATACCAATAAAATCAAGGCGGTGTGGCTGCAGTACACACGTACATACATGTGCACTGCCTCGCCAACTCGAGTGCACAAGGTCAAATCAAAATCAGATCCAACACAAGTGCAAATGGCCTTGATCAAAATTCAAAGTATCACTGCAACAATGAACGGTGCATGTACACAGTGTAGTCAACAAAAGGCCAAGCAAGTGTAAAGCAATGAACTCGATCAAAACACATGCATATGAACAAGTGAAACAATGACAGTTTAAGTATGCAGAGAGCAACATGAAGCAATGCAATACAAGTATATGACCAAACTCAAGACCAGGTCAAGGAAGCAAAATCATCAATGCAGACAAGAAGCAACTACAGGTTCAAGGTGAATTGAAGACTACAAGGACAACACATATATACATATATAGATCTACAGTGCAGACATCAATCTACCTGGCAACAATGATGAATAAACAAGTCCAGAAACTCAAGTTACTACAGCAAGCATGCACACATATGAAGTGTTTCAAGTCCAAATGAACCAGTAATGAACCAGACTGGAATGATGGTAACTGCAAATGACCAGTGGATAATACATGATCAAGTGAACACATGCATATGACCCTAGTGAAACAGTGAATGCACCAACCATCTACAGACAATCAAACAACAAAAGTACAGTGGTCAACACTTATGAATATAGACAGTTCAAAACCCCGACCAGTGTACATGAATACAACTACAGGTATGGAAGCAAGGCTACAAGATATCATAGTGCAGACAGCATCTTAAATGGAACAACGACTAACTCAAATGAATACAGAACCGTAAACATATATGCAAATTCGAACATACATATATACATATCAAATGATGTATATACATACATGACTGCATACATATATATGAAGATTAAAAATGCAACTATAACTTCATGCTAAGAGAACTGGGCCAATGTCAATAGTGTAACAAAACAAACACACTATCAAAATAGCACTGCTAGCAATAGTGAACACTAAGCATGTTAATGACAAAGCAATGCAAACTGCAGACAGTGCCGAAGCAAAAAGATAAAAGATATTGCTTCATCAAAACCAAATACTGGACAATGCAAACTCGAGTATGTTGCAGTTAAATGAACAATGGACAAATGCTACAACTTCAAGTGAACTAATGCACAGTGATGTATAACATCAAGACCAATTTCAAATGACTAATGTAATGTATCAGTTTCAACTATATCCCCAAGTGCACATGCAATATAGACCTGACAGTATGCAGTGATACTGTCTCGAAGACCAGTGAGCAACAGGGGAAAACAAAGTTCGACAGATCGCGCGTGTGAACAAGTACATATATGAATGCAGTGAAACTCGAGGCAAGTCAAAACAACAAGCTTCAGACATGTATGCAGCAGGAATCCCACAAACAAGGTCAAATTGAATGCAAGTATTTCAAAAATGTACATATGGTCAGTCCAGTTCTAAACATGCAACAGAAGTGACTTTAAAATGAAGACTGCTTCAAATTAGACTCCAAATAATGCAAAGGCAACATGGCAGCAGTTCAGATGCCAAACAAACAAATGCCAAAACTCGGTGAAACGTGATACCAATATCATGAATATGAGGACAAGCATACATGAAGTAGTGCAATGCAGACAAGTACAAGTGAAGTCATGAAGGCTACACGGCAGTAGACAAAAAAAAATGCCAGCAGTGGACCTCAATATGAAATTGTTCATATACAATGGAGTCAGCAAATTGAAGCTGAGAAAGTTCATATATACAAGATGGACTAGACAGTATCAATATCAAGTAGAGATGATGCAAGTATACAAAATGCAGACAACATCAAGTACAGTGTCCCTCGAAGATGAATTCGAGCTAGAGTCCAATGAACATGCAACCAACTCAAGTACATTAACTATAAGACTAATAGAGAAGATGGCCAGAGACGAAGCTCACAGGGGCCGTTAAACCAAAGCAATAAATCACAGTAAAGTCAACAAGGAAAATTCACAAAAACAAAATTCCAAAAATCAAAATCGTGAGCATCAATTAATAAACCAAGAAAATCACAAGCTCGAACAAGTCGAGCCCTAATCGAAACCCACATCAATAAAATCAAGTTTTGGTCGATAACAATTGCAGGCCTACATCAATGCCGAAGTCACAGAAAATTCACTAACCAAAACTGTGAAACTTAAAATCGCACGTATATGAATTCGAGTAAAGTCCAAGTCAACAAAAATCGAAACCGTGATGGTCACGAGATACATCAGTGCCGAGATAAAACATCGATACTAAAACCACGAATTTGAACAGTTCAAAATCTTCAAAGCCAAATAAATCAAGGGATCCCAAAATCCAAAATCAAGTAAAGACCCAAGTCACGAAAATCGAACAGCATAATCGAAGTCAAGATAGCCACAAAATAGAAACAACGAAAATCACAGAGCTTCGAACTCTGAATAACCCAAAGCATGAATTAGATGTGAGCGGTTATCCACTCACCTTTTTCGAAGAGGTCGCGAGCGAGAGGAAGGAAGCAAATCGATCGAACAAATCGGAGCCGGCGCCTTTGAATTGAACAAGCCCTAGCTATTTGGAGACGAGCGAAAGAAGATAACAAGCCGCCATTTATTTTCGTCTTTCGATTTTTTTGTTTAGGGTTATACGAATGAGAAGAGAGGGGGGTTTTCGTGTTTTTAACAGAGAAGGGGGAAAGGAGATCGTGGTTTTGCAGAAGAACATCGTGTCTAGGCATGGGTTAAGGTGCTTGCATCGTGGGCTGATATGATTTACTAGTGTACTAGAGATATGTTAGTATTTATTTTATTTTTCATTTTCCTTTCAATTTGTTTTGTAGATATCTTCTCTAGTAAGCTTCATAGATTACATTTGTTTTGAAAATCAACCATCAAACATAAATTTACATAAGTAATAATCCTTATATCAAACTATTTTTCTAAATCATTAGTTCGAATTTTAAATGCAAATATAAATTCAATTTCAAACTCCTAGCTCAATTTTTAAATCAAAATATATTCCTCATATTAAACTTGAAAAATTCAAACACATTCACAATTTAAATCAAAATTTAATTCAATTATTAATTTAAAATAGTTTAAAATTTTGGGATCGTTACACCAGATGTCTGGTCCGTATTTCTGCCTTTATTTTCTACGTTCTTATATTTTTTTCTCCAGAGACCTTAACCAGACGTTTGGACTTGAGCAACCAGACGTCTAGTCACCTGGTCTGGGCAACAATTTGCCAAGGCCATGATGGCCATAACAATTCGGGAGCGATCGGGCGAGCAACGAAGACTAGGGATTTATGCCAAGCGACAACCCAGCCTTATAGGCTCTTCGATACACCCCAAATATCATGTCCAAACATCCATAGTAGGATTTTCATAAAATTGGACTTCAAAACCAAAAATTGGAAAATCCACCAAATCAATTCAAATCAAAAGCAAATGAACATGAATAGATGTTAGGAATTCATACCTAACAACAATGAAAGTTATAGACGTAGATGTGAGTTCAAAAACTCACCTTTAAACCCAAAGACAACGAATGAGAAGCTTAAAAACAAAGGAAAGATCAATTACTCTTCAACTTCAACTCTAGAAGCTCCAATCTAAGATCATAAGAAAATATTTCCTAAGTTAGGTTATAGGAAATTTCTGAAATTGGAGAGAGATTGAGAAGGAGAAGATGAAGATGATGCTTACCTAAGCTTCTCTTTGATTTTAGAGCAAGAACTTGAATTTCCTAATCAAACTAAGGTTTAGGAATTTCTATTTCCCATTCTTTCCCCCATTTTTCTTTTGAGCTTGAGTGTTATGAAATGGAATGAATGAAGAGGAGTGGGGTGGAGTTAGTGTATTATGTTGGGTTAGCGGGCTGAAATCCAAACCCAAAGCCCAAAATAGAAAAATAGCAAAATTCCACTCAACTCCAAACATATCGATGTTTATACTCAAAACAGTTGTAAACGCTACTTTGGACTCAATGGAAGTGGTCTCGAGTCCTAATTCGACTGTTTACAAAAAGTAACATTTTGGACTTTAATCCGATTAACGATGCTATATTTAAATAAAACATTTAAATATACAATCATAAAATATGCTGGTTATTACAGACTCCCCTCCTTAAAGAAATTGCGTCCTCGCAATACTTAAGAAGAAAATAAAAAGTAACAACCATACTAAGGCATAACAACACAAAAGAAGAAATTTTGAAATGAGAAGTTCACCTTAAGGAGCACGAGAGAGTAAGTCCGGATGTGTTCGCTCAATGAATTCTCTGGATTCCCAAGAGCAATCCTTAGGATTTGAGGACCGTTGAACTTTCACAAGCGGAACATCCTTATTTCGAAGGCGTTTAACCTCCGAAGCAATGATACGAGTAAGATGTTGCTCATATGTCAAATTCGGTGAAACTTCAATTTCTTCAATTACACCGGGCTCAAGAATAGAATCGGAATCCCAAAGGCATTTCCGTAGTTGAAAGACGTGGAATACGTCATGAATAGCAGAAAACTGAGCCGGTACTAAAAAAGGCGATAAGCCATGGAACCAATACGTTCGGTGATGGGAAATGGACCAATATATTGAGGTGCTAATTTTCCCGATCGACTGAAACGCATAACACCCTTCATAGGTGAAACACGAATAAAATCTGGACCTAAAACCAGCTTCTCACCGGCTTCAAGCCAACACGAAGGAGATCGGCACGGCCTTCCGTAGAGTGCCTCGAAAGGAGCCATACCAATACTAGATTGGAAGCTATTATTATATGAAAACTCAACAAGTGAAATATGATCTTCCCAACTTCCACCAAAATCAAGAACACATGCATGAAGAAGATCTTCAAGAGTTTGATTCACACGCTCGGTTTGTCCATCGGACTGAGGATGATAAGCGGTGCTAAAATTAAGCTTTGTTCCCAAAGCTTTTTGAAGACCTTTCCAAAATCCACTAGTAAATAATGGATCACGATCGCTAACAATAGAAGTAGGAACTCCATGCAATTTAACAATTTGTTTAACATAGAGTTTAGCCAAAAGAGGTACGGTCCGATTAGACCAAACGGGAAGAAAATGGGCAGATTTTGTAAGTCTATCTACTATCACCCATAGGCTATCATGACTCAAACGAGAACGGGGAAGACCGTCAATAAAGTCCATGGAAATTTGATCCCACTTCCAAATTGGAATGTCCAAAGGTTGCAATAACCCACCGGGCCTTCGATGCTCGGCCTTTACGAGTTGGAAAGTCATGCAACTCGTAATAAAGTTAGCAATATCAGATTTCATTCCATCCTAATAATAAAGTCGCTACTACTACCGGGATGAATGGTAAATTTAGAATGATGAGAATCTTCTAAAATGTCTTTTCGAAGATCACTAATATTTGGCACGATAAGTCTACCAAATTTTCGAATACCGCCACGAGCATCAATATCAAAGTCTTTCAAACCTTCAATATCAATTTTATCCCTACAACTTTGGCTATGAAGAACCAATTCGGGATCATGCTTTTGAGCTTCAAGAATGCGGTCTAAAAGAGAAGGATGAGCCTTAAGGCTACATAAAACAAGAGATGAACATGAATCAGATACGGTCTCAAATCTCACAAGTGGACAAAGTCTCGAGATCATTCCATTCGGATATCATCATGAAAACAACCGCTTGTTGCTTACGACTAAGGGCATCGGCAACACGATTTCCCCTTCTGGTTGAATAGAGAATATCAAGATCATAAGATGCAAGGAACTCGAGCCAACGTTTTTGATGCAAATTAAGTTCCTTTTGAGAAAATAAATACTTCAAAGATTTATGATCGGTGTAGAAAACAAATTTCTCTCCCAAAAGACAATGACGCCAAATTCTAAGAGCCAAAACAATGGTCGCGAGCTCTAGATCATGAGTGGCATATCTAGTCTCGACAAGCTTTAATTGTCTAGAATCATAAGCGATAACACGTTCCTTGTTGCATGAGAACGACATTCAAACCAATACGACAAGCATCAGTATAGACAATAAAGTCTTGGTTCCCTTTCCCTTCGAGAATCACAAGAATAGGAGTATCAGAAAGGAGTTCTTTTAAATGATCCTCTTTCCCAAAAAGCTAAGACATTTAAAATTATAATTAACTTTATATAATCATCTTTTTAGAAAAATTTACTTTTCATATTTCAATTTACTGTGTCTCACTGTCTTATCATAGCGTTTAGGAGATTCCTATCGATAACGTTGATCAAGCGCATCGACCAGAATTCTTAAAGCACTTAATGGGCAAAACAACACAAAATCATCTTCTATATGATAAACATGTCTCTTAAAAATTTCACGAATATTCTTTGCTCGTTTTAAGAACAAAATCCAATTATATTTATAAATATCTTATTAAAAAGATTTGCAAATTTTAAATTGTTGTTTTAATCCATAATCAATAAATATAAGGATAGACTCGTCGAGATATTCGCAGAATACTCGATTCACAAAATGGATGAAATAAGCCGGACAAACCGAATGACATTTTGAGTCACTCATAAGAATCATAACGAGTGCGGAATCCGGTAAGTGGAATGCTACCCTCCGCAACTCGTAGCTGATGAAAACCGGTGGCAAGGTCGAGCTGAAAAGACCTTAGCACCACTCAATAGATCGCTTAGGTGGTAATCCTAAAACAAGCTCAATAATACCGGAAAATTCACAAACTACTTGAGTGAGGGAAATAACATCTTCCTCATCAAGTGGGTTTAAAGAATAAAATGTTTCCACCGAATTGGAATCAAAATCATTAAGAACAATAGAAATCTGCTTAACAGATTGAGGATGTCGAAGATGGATAGTCCTCTTGGGACATTGGATGTGGGCTTCATAATGGTTAAGCCAATCCATTCCCAAAAATCAATTTTGAAGCCTAAGTAACGCATAACATGCAAATCGGCTCGAAAAGAATAATCACATAAAATAATCTCGACATCTTTACAAAGTAAACTGAGTGTTGCGGATCCACCAACCAGATTCGCAATTCCCAGTGAAGTCATCAAGCCCATAATATTTAAAGAAAAGAATCAACAAGTTCTTTTGATATAAAAGAGTGAGATGCACCCGAATCAAAAGAAATTCGAATAGGAAGATCATGAAATAAAATAGTGCCATCAAGGACTGAATGAGAAATACCTTGACCAAGAGAAGTGTTACTAGGGGCTTGCACAACATTCAACTCTCCCTCTCTCTTGCTTTGAAGTTTGGGACATGAAGATATATAATGATCCAAACTTTTGCAACAGCGACAAGAAATAGGCCTTGGACACCTATTTATATAGTGGTCCTTAGAGCCACAATTGTAGCATTCTCCACGATTAGGGATTGGAGTCTTTGCTACCGAAGTTGCCTGCTTCCCTTTCTTGTTGGGATTAGGGCTTTTGAACTTAATATGCCTCTTCTTGTTGATATTGGGGCTCTTTTTGTAACCCCCAACATCACTATCACTTCCTTTATCGGCCTCTTCTAGTCGAAGAAGGATATCTACAAGCTGATCGAATGGAACTTTTAGTTTCAGAGGTAAAACCTTTTTGGGGTTCTTACTCAAAGCACAGATAAGCCTTTGATTCTTTACAAGATCCAGAAGTTGTTGGGCAGACATGAATACGCCATCCAGAGAAGGACTACTGGATTGACAAGCGCTAGGACTACCAGATCTAACCATTTCTCTTCTTTAAGAAAGAAAGAAAGAAGAGGAAAAGGGTTATTCTCATAATAAATTCAAATAAACTAGATTGATAAATAAGACATCATCAAAGAAAATAGGATAGAACGGGTCCTATAACTTGAATTAAATCATAAGGCACGATTCCTAAGAGAGACTTAGGACAATGATCCTTGCTAGATTATTCTACATTGTTCCAAAGTTTGGCTCTGATACCAAGTTGTGACGCCCCACCTCTATACTCACACTAGCCAAGGACACTACTGGGTAATGCCGTCAACTAGCACGAAGAATAAGGCTGTTGAGGAGCGACCATCTGTGTAATTGCTTTGTGCGAGTACCGATATGTCAGATAATATGACTTGCATTTCATATGAAGAGGAAATCCGACATATCAAATACAAACTCAAAGCTACTACACAGTGGCTATGTGGGCTTCAGAAACAAATATAGAAATAAGCATAACACAAATCAGTCACAGATATTCATATCACAAAGGCAGAAACAGATATGAATATAACACATAGAAGTGTACATTAAAGTAGTGGTCATACAAGGTCCACTACATCACAAAAGAATAGGTACAAGTGCTAGAAAAAAGAATAATTATACATCAAGGAGTCTCTATCTCGAATGTATAAAAGCAAAAACTACTAATCTAAAGTAGTCAGCCAAAAATCAGATGATGGTCCCAGATAAGAAGTCAAGTAGAAGCACTGAAATACCTCGGTCTAACCCGAGTATTATTTAAGAAGAAAATAATAAACGGATCAGTCTAGCTATAAATATCATATAAAATGAGATTAGATAAGAGATATGACAAAATCATATGATACTAATAATGTCATACTGTGACAAGTATACATCAGATAACAACAAAAATCATACCATATCTCAAATATTCTCAAACACTAAAAAGAATTTCATATTCTTTAAATTATTCACCAAAACACAAATATTGACAAAACATATCAATGCCAATCGCAAAAATTGGTGAAACACAAATTCTAGAAATCATCAACTAGAAATCCAGAAATCACAAAAAGGGGAAGGCCTATCACAAATGGGAGCATAAAAACCCACCAACACGTGTGTCACAAACGGAACGCTATTCCATGGTCGCTACCATAGAGCCGGTGCAACGGCGTGTGCAATAACGGTACGCCCGAGGAACTTGAAACTCAAATGAGCCGGAACAACGACGCAGTGCAATAACGGTACGCCCGATGAACCTAAAACTCAAATATTTCGGAACAACAACATAGTGCAATAACGGTACGCCCGATGATCCCGAAACTCAAATAATTCGGAACAAAGACGTAGTGCAATAACGGTACGCCCGATGAACTGAACTCCATAAAGCCCGTAGGTCACTAGCCTATAAAAATGAGACGAAGCTCAATAGAACGGGGTACAGTCCCTCACGCGAACAAAGAGACATCGCACATTGCTAGTCTAAATCACAAAATGATCATCAATGATCGACAAGTGTAAATTACACTAAGCTAGTAAATAAATGAGTTAGGCTTCATGTCCCATAACCACTAGCTTAACTTAAATATTTACGAACAGATTGTAGACTTCCACTCGAAAATAAGTGTAAATTACACTAAGCTAGTAAATAAATGAGTTAGGCTTCATGTCCCATAACCACTAGCTTAACTTAAATATTTACGAACAGATTGTAGATTTCCACTCGAAAATTGTCACAAGAGTTCAATCGAACAAGTCCAAGAATTAACCGACGAAGTAAACGCAAGCGTTTCATACCACTTGTTTTGCTAAGCCGTTTAATTATATTTCTCATACGAATGAGGTAAAGGTTTGTATATACTAATAGATTGGAAAAAGGTTTTAAAAGCGAGCTTTATATTAAAAATAACGTTGAAATCATTTTAATGAAAGAGTTTGAGTATTAATTACTAGTATAAAAACCTTTGTATTTTAAAGTGACAAATCACAGAAATGATTGTAGAAACAATGAATCACCAAAAATTCACATTCGAAGACGTGAATCAAAACCATAGAAATCGATACCAAACCCATCAAATGGATATTCCAAAAAATCCAAAGAAAGAAGTCATCAAAGCCGATAATAAGTGATAACAACTAACCGGATCAATAAAAATCGATTAAAATTGGAAATCCACTAAAAACAGCCAAAATAGGCAAAATGAATAGTTCCAGACGTTTGGTTGTAAATCCAGACGTCTGGATTTAGGTTTTGGAAATTCTCAGAAACCTTTCCAAACGTTTGGTAGACTTTCCCAAACGTTTGAAAACCAACCAGACGTCTGTTAGGTTTGGACTAGTCGTCTGTTCTGAGTTTCTGCCTTTGTTTTCTACGTTCTTATATTTTTTTCTCTAGAGAACATAACCAGACGTCTGGACTTGATCAACCAGACGTCTGGTCACCTGGTCTGGGCAACGATTTGCCTAGGCCATGATGGCCAAAATGATTCAGGAGCGATTGAATTTAATAAGATTTTAGGATTTAATATTGTATGAAATTAGAAATTTATGATTTGTTAGTAAGAAAACAATTAGAATGTAATTTAATAATGTGATTTAATGTAATTGATAACTATTTTAGTGCAATTTCAATTTATTTTAATAATTGTTTGAATGTAAGTTCCATTGATTATAATAATAGATGTTAATATAAGAATGAAATAATTTAAGAAATAATTGTTGAAATATATGAAATGAACATAAAATAGTTGTGGTATAATGAGAATTCATTTGAAATTTAATATTGAATATAAACTGCAATAAAAGTTGTTGGAATCCTTTAGTTGAAAAGAAAACACAAGTGCATTGTAATTAATAAGTTCAACATAAGAACTTACGTTTTAAATTAAATTAAGATAAACATTTTAATGAAATTTAAGCTTTGACTTGAAAATAATAAATTGTATGTTTGTCTCTAACCGGAATAACAAATGTTGAATTTGAATAAAGGATGGAGTGAATGTTTTAATGAAAGAATAACATAAGTTGTTATTTGGAATGCATCTTGGAGAAGTTGATTTTCAATAAGATAAAACATTTACTTTGTAAATAGTGTATAAATTTTGTTGTATATAAAATTTTATAAAACATGTTTGAATTGGTATAAATGAAAAGAAAACAGTGTTTTACAATTAGAATTTGTTTGAAATTAGTAATGAAATGAATTGTAATTAGACTAATTGAAATGTTTCAATTAAAAGGAAACATAAATGAAATTGTAATGAATGAGTTAATATAGGAACTTGAATTTTTGTGTCAATATGGAATGAACATTTTAATTAAGATAATTGCATCTTTTTAGACATAAAAATAAAATTTTCATTTTGAATAAGTATGATTTGGAAAAAAAAATTGAATTTTAGAATAATATATACAAACACACTTATTAGTATTCAAATTTTAAAATATATCGGAGGCTTTATGGTTGTATGAGTGTTGTTGAATCAATTAGAAATTACCTTTTTTTTAACAATTTTACATTAATTACATAGGTTCACATATATTTATTTTTTCCATCTTATATATGGTTAAAACTTGTAAATTGTTTGCATTAATGTGACTGTTACAGTAATTAAAAAGGCAAAGTAAATCATTTTTATAGTGCACAGATAGATATATATTCATTAATTAATAAAATTGGTTTGAGTAACATAAATAAACGAATAGATTGATTGGTTGATTAATTGATTGATTGATTGTTAATTGATTGATTGTGTTAATGGAGTGTGCACATATATTAACGTAAAACGAATAAAGAATTAGATGATAAATATGTGTATATTTGGGTTTATTGATATGAATTAATTGGAGAAGGTTTTGGAATTTGGACCCCAAAGGTTTGTTTATAGGATATAGGCGGTCCCTTCATTTGCTTCTCTTTTCGTTTTCAAGTTCTCAGCGCAGCCTTCACTTGAGCATCCATTTAATTATTAGACTACTCATTCATTTCTTATTAATTAATAATAGCCTCATTTGATTTATTTCTAATTAATAATTGCCTCATTCTTTTCATTTGTTTCTCATTTGTTCGTTTGCTCCTTTCAAGTGCTTTACTTAAGTTTTTTCCTTTTCTTTTTTCCACTTTTAATGTGAACATCCATGTTGGCGTGGTCTTACGAGATGCCTTTGTTTTTGAAGGATTTTGATAAAAGTAATAATTAAAAATTGAGTGTGTTTTCTCACGCTGGTTTTCCAGACTGACTCGGGTGTTATTTTATTATAATGCTTGGGTCAGACCGAGTATTGCAGATTCAGGTAAGGATGATATGAAGCTCAGGAGACTAGCTGGAGAATTCTTTGGCGTATTCCCCGTACTTGATTATATTCCACTATGAGTGTTATGCTGTATATTCAGTATTTGAGAGGACAAGTTATTATAACTGTCCAGATTGATTGTTGATTATTGTACTCTGATGATTTTGTATATTAACAGCTACAGATTCTTTTATATAAAAATCTGTAATTATATATTATATTTTGTTCCGCTGCGATTGTGAGATTCTGTGTTATTCTTTCTGTTTTTCTTCTATCCCTTTTCTTCTTCACCCCTTAAGATTCGTATTTCCGTTCAATTTGAGTTGGACATGTGTGACATATTGTCGATTCAAAGGGCACGGTGATATGAGCCTTTACAAATACAATTTTTTATATGTTTTTTGTTGTATTTTTATTTATTTATAATCAGTTAGAATATAGTTTTTTTTATTTGTATAAAATTAAAATTCTGCTTGTAACAAGTTTATATATGTGTCCAAGTTAGAATAGTTAACCGAGCTAGCCACTAGATGCAAAAGCCAACTAAACGCGCAACCTAAGTGGGTACATTAGAAAACCAATATGTATCGAGTTAGAACAACTTTAAAACGATCTAAGTAGTGGATGCAAAAGGCAACTGGATGCACAACCTAAGCGGGTAAATCAGAAAACTAATCTATCCCCAAGTTAGAATAACAGTTAACCAAGCTAACCATCAGATGCAAAAGCCAACCAAGCGCACAACCTAAGCGGGTACATTAGAAAATAAATATGTATGCAAGTTAAAACAATGGTTTAGTGAGCTAACCATCAGATGCAAAAACCAACTGGACGCAAAACCTAAGGGGGTACATCAAAAAACCAATCTGTAGCCGATTTAGAACAACAGTTAATTGAGCTAACCACTAAACGCAAAAACTAATCGGATGCACAACCTAAGTGGGTACAACTGAAAACTAATATGTACCCCAGATAGAACAACGGTTATTCATTGTTCAGTGAGCTAACTATCGGATGCAAAAACCAACTGGACGAAAACCTAAAAGGGTACATAAGAAAATCAATATGTACCCGATTTAGAACAACAGTTAATCGAGCTAACCACTAAACGCAAAAACTAATTGGACGCACAATCTAAGTTGGCAAAACAGAAAACAAATATGTACCTGAGTCAGAACAATGGTTAACTAAGCTAACCACCAGGTGCAAAAGCAAAGCTAATGCACAACCTAAGTAGGTACATCGGAAAACCAATCTGTACTCGAGTTAGAAAAATAGTTAACTGAGCTAACGACCAGATGCAAAGGCTAATCAGATGCACAACCTAAGCGGGTATATCCGAAAACCAATATGTACTTGAGTTAGAATCACATTAAACCGAGCTAAGCAGCGGATGCAAAAGCCAACCGTATGCACAACCTAAGCGGTAAATCAAAAAACCATATATGCCCAATTTAGAACAACTATTAACCGAGCTTACCATTGGATGAAAAAGCCAACCAGATGCACAACTTAAGCGGTACATCAGAAAAAAAATCTGTACCTAAGTTAGAAGAATGGTTAACTGAGCAAACCATCGGATGCAAAAACCAACCGGACACACAACCTAAGCGGATACATCATAAAACCAATATGTATGCGAGTTAGAACTGGTTAACCGAGGTAACCACCGGATGTAAAAGCTAACTAGATGCAAAATCTATCACCAATATATATTGTTTAACCGAGCATAGCACCGAATGAAAAAGCTAACTAGATTGCAAACCTAATCGGGTACATGTGGATGCCAAAGCTAATCGACTTCCAAACCTAATTAGGTACACATGGATGAAAAATCTAACTTGATGCAAAACCTAATTGAGTACATATGGAAACCAATCTATAACTAAGAATATTGTTTAATCGAGCATAGTATCGAATGAAAAAGCTAATAGGATGCTAATCTGATCGGGTACATATGAATGCCAAAGCTAACCGGATCCCAATGTAGGTAAAAAATATGTTTTGTATTTGTAAGTTATAGGAGTTGTATACATATATTTAAGTATTGTTATACTCATGTAGCAGCTTAAAAATTACTGTTTTTTATCATTATTAATATGAAGGTTTATGAAAATATTGGTTTTTTGTAGATTATTTGTTTGTAACAAGGGTCTTTAAAAGAAGACACAGACAAAGTTATTGAAGATATGTAGACCGGTAATATTTTGGATAAGAATGATACAATTATAGAAGTTGAGAAGAAGAGAAAAGAATTGGAAAAAAAGAATGAAGAGGGTGAAAGGCATAAAACTATTTTCTAATAATCTATATATTTGGTTATATTATATTAATTAAATATGAACTGTTGGTTCAATTTATTTGTTAAGGTAGTTAAAACTGCACATGTTTTTAGATTTAAATCAATATTTGTGTATTGGATTGGTACGAATGTTAAATATATTTTTAACTACTTTTGGGTTATGTAGTTAAAATTGTATCTGAGTTGTGCATCTAATTTGAGTTATAATGCATTTGAGTTCTGTATAATGTTTCATTTGAGTAGTGGATTTATGTCAAATGTAACTAAAATGCATGTAAAATTTTATTAAAACCATATATGATATGTTGTTAAAAACGTATTCAATAGTGCATTTGGGTAGTCTTATGGAGTTAAAGTCTATTTGTAACATGCAATGGGATATGCATTTAAAATGCATCTTATTTATATGCATATTATGTTATAGTTTAACTTATTTTTAACTACATCCGAGTTATGTAGTTGAAAGTGCATTTATATATGCTTTTTTATATGATTTGATATAATTTTTTACTACATAGGTTATATGCAAGTTTAGATTAGTATTAACTTTAATAATTTAATTATTTAAAAATTAAGTGTTAAAATTACAATGTTAATTTAATTTGGAATTATGTAGATTATTTCTTCAGATGAAGGTTTTTCAAATAGCAATGATAAAGTCAATGAAATTGAAAATGAGAATGATTTTATGAACAATGTGATTTTGAATTTGAAGGAAAAGAATGAGGAGTTGAAAAAGGTTTGAATAGTTAAATTTAGTGTGATATCCCGGAATTTCGAGCAATATCAATTTAATAATCTATATTAAATATTAAATTGATTTGATATATAATTGATAATAAGATATGAATTGATTTAATAATTTTCTTTTAAATGAATATTTAACTGATAAACTATCTTTTAAAGGCTAATAAATTGTTTTCTATTTATTTATATATATATTTGTATATATTGTAAATAGTCAATGTCTGTTTTAAATTTGATTTAAATTCTATATTTAATAAATAATCATTTGGCTTTAAAATATACTCAAGATTTAAGTTAAAATTGTCTAAATGATTTTAGCTTAGGTTTAGATTCAACAAAAGGGTTGTTGTTCTTTTTAAAGTATAGCTTGATAGAAAATTAGTAATAAGGTGATAATCTCTTTTATGAATTATTTTTAATGTAATAATGAACTTTATTTATAATGTAATGTCTATACAAGTAGATTTTTATTTTAAATAAAAATTGTTATATATGTATTTTAAAAGAAATTATGGTTTTTAAATTTATATAAATCTCTAAAATAAATATAATATATAGATAATAAAATATACCTTATGAACATTTAAAGTAAGTATAAAGTATAATAATAATAGGTAATTAATTATTTGATAGTTTATGTTTTAAAATAAAATAAATGCATTTATGTTAGGAGATAGAAATAAATAACAAGTTAACATAATACCATAACCATAACCATATCAAAACTTAAGTAAAATCTTAAGTAAAATATATGTACACTATAGCAAAGTATACATGTTGCAGGCAAGTAAAATTCATCTCTGTACATACGAATGAAGATAGGAAGTATGCTAAGCTAAGTAAACAAAAATAAACATAGGTAAGATTTCTAAGTACATAAAAGAATAAAGAATTGGCTGTGTAGACTTGATATGGAGCAAGGCATTGAATGCCATCACCAAGTACACGAGATATTTAATTCTCAGCTTATTTTTAAAATAAAATCCCTGAATTTTCGTGTACTGGTCAATAAACAATTGGGTATACTTGTTTATTTATCAAACTATCTCATTTCATCTCGTATACAAAAGCCTAGCAATCCCAGTTTCTAAAAGTCTTAAACAAATACAACCTAAGAAAAAGAAAGAGTAGAAGGAATATACAAACCTGAAACCTGAAATCAACTAAGCAATGTAAAGATTCAAGCTAGTTCAAGTTTTCTGGAATCAACAACAAGAATGTATGCAAATTTCAAGTTTCCAGTTCAAGCTTTCCTCTTTTCAACTAAAAAGAACAAGCTTTCTGTTTTAAATGACTGGTGAGTAAACTTTAAAACTAAACCTTAAATAATCTGAAATGTCTGTGTTAATGTTTGTTTATATGTATGTGTATGTGCAATGCTTTGTGAACTTATGTATGTGTGCATATCTGTTGATACTAAAACTTCTCTGATCTTAGATAAGTCTCTGCCTTTAAACTGTTAACATGAGACATCCTTTTGTTTTGATGCATATGACTTATGTTTAAGTAAACTTGTGATGTATTTTGAAATGTGTTGGTAGGATGGTTTTTTAAAACTCTGGAACATGTGAGAAGGTCTAAATAGTTACATTGTTCATCTCTGTTTTAAAGTCCCAGAGATTTAAACTTAGATTCACCTTCAAATTTCTTCCCACTCAAATTTTCTTTAGGCTTAAGTAGTTAAAACAAAGTTAGTTGTCAGAAGCTAAACTAAGCTTTAAAATATTTGCAAGAAGTATAGGTAGAAAACACTATCTGGAAAAAGAAAACACAGAGCAACTTGTAATAAGTTAAAAATCAAACATTAAAATTGGTTGATTTAATAACATATCTGGAATCGTCACTAAAAGATAGGATTTTTAAAATCAAATTTACAAATTTTAATGTAACATTGAATGTGTGGTTTGGTAATGTCTGGAAATTGAGTTATCGAGTTTCTCTGGTGATCTAGTCGATCTGGGAAGTTGTAATTCTTTCTGGAGATGGAAGAACGATCGGGGGCTTCGGCAAAATTGTTTGATGATGGATCAGGACAGTGGGGAAGTGGTGGTTGTTAGTTGAAGTTTAGAACCCTAATTATACTAAGTTAGACAAAATTGATAACCACGGCTCCTATTGTTGATCGAGTTCGACAAGGGTTTGGGAGATGGAAGTTGTCGTGTAGAGGAAGTCGAGGCTGGAGGGGTTGACTGTCAGGTGGTCGGAGCGGCGAGCACGGCGAGTTGCCAGGTTTGGGGCGAGTGCGTGTTGATGGGTTCCAGGCTCAAGTTGAACTCGAATTTCAAATTCGAGTTGAGGTAGTAGGATCTGGTGGTAAGGATGGAGTTCGGGGATGATCGTCGACGAGGGTACGTTGTCGAACTTGATCGGAGACGATCGAACTCGCTGTGCACGTGCACGGCGTTTCTTGGGTGAATGCAGAGAAGTTTGGGTGTAGCAGGAAGGGTCACGCGAGTTTCTCGAGTAAATTGAAGAATGGCCCGAGTTTTTCGTGTTTGCCTCGAAGTAAAATATGGTAGACTCGGGTTATTTTGGTTGTTTCCAGTTTTGAAAGCCTGTAAGGTTTTAAAGTTTGAAGTTTAAAAGCAGGGTTTTAAAAACAAGTTTAAAACCAAAATGTAAGAGATGGATTCAAATTTACTTTGTCTCCTAGTTTTAAGTAAAACAAGTTTTATAAAAAAATAAAATGTTTTAACAACATTAAAAATGTTTAAATATATTTTAAAGTGTGTTAAATTTTGCTAAGTTAAATTTTGTATTTATTTTGAATCTAAATTTGAAATAAGAATTTGATCATTTATAAGAGGAATGTTTTATCCCTAAATAAATGTAGGTTTAAGGATTTGTAACTTTTAAGTTAATTAAAATAAATAATTAACTAATTTAATTAATTAATGACTGGATTAATTAATTTAATAATTCAGAGTTAAATTAGTTAATTAAGGTTTAAGATAATTAATTTAGGAGAAATAAATGGATAATTAAGAATCATTAAATGAGATTTGAATTTTAATTAATGATTAGTAATTAATTAATTAAATAATTATGGATTAATTAATGAGTTATTAAAGATAAAATTTAATTGTAAGTAATAATAAATCTTAATTAATTACTTTAGAAAAGTAATTTAAGAAGTGTTAATAGTTAATGAAGGTTATTAACTAGAATTATTAAATAATGGATTAATATGATTAATTTGATAATTAATTAGATTTATTTAATTTAAGATAAACAATTGTGAATTAGTTAAGTATAATTACTTATGAAAGTAATTAAGGAATTAATTTCTCATTATAATTAATTAGGTTTAATGTGGATTGTTTAAATTAATTAATTAAGTTTAATTAATTTAAATAACCATTTGATGATGTGATAAGTATAATTACTTAAGGAAGTAATTAATTATGGATGATTTAATAATGAAAGTAATTTAAGTATAATTACTTTGTATAAATTAATCAAGGGATTAATTAGAGATAATTAATTATGGAGTAATTAAATTATTTGATGAAGTAATTAAGGGTAGTTAATTACTGAATGGAGTTAATCGAGGTGATTAACAATTTGGTTTAATTGAAGATAAATTACTTAATGTAATAAATGTAATTAGAGATCATTAATTTTTATAATCAATGATGTAATTTAGAATGGATTTATTTGGAAATAATTAATAAATGAAGGAATTCATAAATGTAATTAATTAAGAAGTAATGTAATTAATTTTAGTAATTTAAAGGTTACTTTCTATATTTGGTATAAGATAATTAAATTGTGGAAAATAATTAAAGGATAATCAATTAAATGTAATTAAAGGTAATTAATCTAGAATGATTAATTAAGATGGAAGTAGGAAATGATTAATTAATTTACTTGTAATTAATTAATGGTTATGTAAGAAAGATTAATATAGATGAAGTAATTAATTTAATTTACTTTAAATTAATTAGAAATTTGTAATTAATTTAATTCATTTTAAATTAATTATAAATGATGTGATTATTAATCCTTGTTTATATATGATGGATGATATTGATTTCCTTGATTGATTGTGATCTCAGATATGAGATAATAATATCTATTGTGATATGGATGTTTGTTTTAGGTATGATAACGTTGATTATCTGTTTGAGTTGATGATATGGATTATCTGTTTATGATGATGATGTGATTATCCATTGTTATATTGTGATTTATATATCTGTGTGTGTATAGGTAATTGAATTAAATTGTTTTAACTTTAAAACAACTTGGCCTTAAAAGATACGGTTTGGATTTCGATGAGACCAGGATCGGGTTTCCAAATTTGGATATCCGAAAACCACATCGATCCAAATTAACGATAGGTCGTGAATCTCAAGTGAAGATGAAGATTCAGAGTGCAAGGGTTATTGTCGTTAACTCTGAGGATGTTTCCAAAATGAGTGTAACGAGATAATGCCTTCGGTTTCGTTCGAACCCGGAACGAACTTGTATGGATTGAATGCTTTCAGAACATCGTCAGGTGGACGATGAGCATTCTAAGAGATGTGTTCTCTAAAGGTAATCGTAGCCTCAAGCCTCATCAACCGGGAATGGCTAAAACAGGGGAGGTGCAGCAAGGCTTCGTGGGTCGCACCCACTTGAGAGTGAGATATACCCCTGTCTAGAGTCCCTTTATATTTCGGCTGTGTGGCGGTTGCTAGCTACAACCGCGGGGTTGTCTTGTTTGGAACTATCCAGTAAGGGATGATTCCGGCCTTGTGTTGCAGGGGACTTAGGGTGGGTCCTCGGTACGCTGATCTAGGCCAGGTACTGTGACGGGCGGTACCCCAGTAGCCCTGCCATTGTATGGAATCCAATCTCCAATAAGTGTCGTACGTATTAGTTGTGCCCAACTATGTTGGAACGTGAGATGTAAGCATTCCAGCTATTTCTGTATTTTACTTGAAAACCCTAGACACTATTATAATATAACTGGATTTCCTATCAAATGTTTGGTTAGCGTAAGGTAAAAACTTTTCCATGTTTATGTGTGGGGAGTCTTACGTGATACCTTTGTTTTCAAAGGATTTTAAAAGTTAAGCAGCTTTAACCGTTTACTCATACTAGACCCATGTCTGACCCGGAGTTTATTTCTGTTTTTCTTAAACTCTCGGGTACTCAAATTTTTACGAGTAGCCAAGGGTTTCAGGTTAGCTTTGACGAATTGTGGAGGAGCAATGGAGCAGGAGGCTTCAGCGTATAGATATATATTGGTTCCGCTGTGTTAGTGTTTATGTGTATTTCCGCTGTATTGTATTGAGTTGTATCAAGTTGTATTCACTAGACAGGTGATTATAACTGTCTAGTATGTGTTGTATTATCTGTGTAACTCCGATGTATATGATACTATGTATTCTCTTATGTGATATATTATATTTTATTCGTTCCGCTGTTGAGATTCTGTTGTTGTTTCTTCTTCTTCTCTATCTTTTCTATTTCTCACCCCTTTCTTTCTTTAAGATGATGCGCCTTCCCGGGCATAGGAAGGCGGGTCGTCACATTTAGTCTATAAAATTTTGTTTTATTGATTCATATATTTTGTTAATATGTCATTTATATTTTTTTTGAAATGGTACTTTATATAGAACATGTCACTGGAACAACATATCACATGTCAATAAACGTTCGAATCATGCTACGCACGTTTCGAACTTATGACCTCTCGCATCAAAGCCGAATCACTTAACCACTTGGACAATGGTGCTTGTTTTTATTTATATTTTTTCTATAGAAAATTACTTCTAACTTTGAAAATTTTGAAAAAGAAAAGACAAAAACTATTGAAAATTTTGGAGTTAAGGAAAGAAATGAATTTTTGAAAGAAAAAGAAGTTCTTAATCAAGAAATCCAAAGAAGTTTTTGATTGACAATGAAAATAAGGATTTAAGTCAAGATGCAGTTGCTTTGAAACAAAAGAAGGATGAATTTGAGAAAGAAATTTTGAGACTGAAAAATGTCATTGATGAACCTACAAAGCAAAACAAGAAGGAAGATAAATTAAAGGAAGATTATGAAAGTAAACTTAAACTTGTTATAGAAGAAAGGAATAAAATAAAGAAGGAATTGGAGAGCAAGAGATACTCGATGATGGCGCCACCAAATTATAGCCTTGGTATATGTGATGTTGGTGGAAATGAAAATGAGACTTCTGATGTTGAAAACGTTAATAATCAGGATAAAAATAAAAAAAAATTATGTTGAAGAAAAATTTGGAAAAAAAGAATTTTGGAAGACATTCTCTTACAAAATTGGTTAAAGAAAAAAATAGGAAAAGGAAAATTGATCCTGTTTATGAGTATGATGATAACAATAAAAAAACAAAGTAGCAAAAGAGAAGAAGATAGTACATGAGAAGGAGATAAAACTTATTGAAAATTATATTCCGAGCATTGTAGAAAAATTATCATAAAGAACAAAGAATTATATGGCTCATTTGTCAAAGAGTCCTTTACTTGAAATTCTACTTGATAATATGAAAAAACTAGCTGAGACTTATCTTCATTTGGCATGTTGGTCATAAGTTCATTTAATTTAATTTAATAATCATTATATTAATTTTATTTTTTAATTTAGTTGAATGATCCTATAAAATATGCAGTTGAATAATGTAGTTTTAACTACATTTTATTTATGCAATTATTTATATTCATCTTTGTGAAGTTTATTTATGCAGTATATGTAGTGACTTATATTCATTTTTGTATTTTGTAGGGAGCCTGTTTGGCATAATGATGATGTACCAAATGTATTGATGGAAATCAAGTAAAAGAATTGCTTGACTGTAATCAATATATAGATTCCGTGGTAAGTATTTTCTTCAGTGTTTAGTTATTTTACTTACATATTTGTAGCCGCATTTGAATTTTATATTTTTATAGTTGCATTTGGTTGATATATATAGTTGTATATTTAATTATTTGTCGCATTTGGAATATGCAGTTATTTTATGTTCTAATTTTATTTATGTTATATATATAGAGTTTAATCTTTTTATAACTAAATAAATGCATTTGTATAATATAATTATATTTACTTATATTTTTGTCTGAAATATTTTTTTGTTTTTTTGCATATTATTGATTAGTATGGTAAATACCCTGTTAAAAGATTTGATGGATAATTTTTTTTTCATATATATGCAACGGTATGGTTATTTATATTTAACCAGTTACTTTTTATTATTTGTTATAAATTGTAACAACCCGGTATTTCGTACCGATTAATTATCGTCTTTGCACAATTTCTTTTCCTAGCTAATTGCTATTTGAAATTTTTTTAATCAGTTTGAAATTCCTTTGATAAAAATCTGTTAATTGTTAGTGGACTTTAAAAATCATATTGGCCCACGTTTCCTTTGTTGATGCCGTGATAATCCAAAGCCCGTTCCCTTTTTTTTAATTCTTTCGTTCATTCGAAACCTAATTCACGAACAACATCGATCGAGAGAAACGAAAATGGCGGCTTCGTCCTCCTTCCTCTTCGTTCAATAATTAGGGCTTTATAAAAATCGAAAAGGGTCGACTTCAACTGCTCGGGTTAACTCGATTCATTGCTCTATCGGTTGCGTGTCTCTGGGATGCTTCGACACTGGGTTCGAGTTCGTCTTCATTGCGATTTGGGGTTCTTCGAATAAGGTGAGTGATCTGCTCACATCTAGTTCGAATTCGTATATTCTTGATTTCGTGATTTTCACGGCTTTGAATTTTTGAGATATTTGTTTACCACTGGCTTTTGATTTTGAATTGGTCACACACGGCTATGAATTCTTTGATTCTCTCGGTATTGAATATCCTGATTTTCTGTGGGCTTTGACTTCGAGTAGATTAATACGTATATTTTGAACTTGGTCATTCACCATTTTTCTTGTTTCATGAATTTCATGGTTGGCATTTGCTTTGCTGATGCATTTGCATCACTGGACTTTGAAACATTTGTTTAACACTTTATTTCACGTTTAATTTTATTTTCGTACCGATTAATTATCGTCTTCGCACGATTTCTTTTCCTAGCTAATTGCTGTTTGAAATTTTTTTAATCAGTTTGAAATTCCTTTGATAAAAATCTGTTAATTATTAGTGGGCTTTAAAAATCATATTGGCCCACGTTTCCTTTGTTGATGTCGTGATAATCCAAATCCCGTTCCCTTTTTTTCAATTCTTTCGTTCATTCGAAACCTAATTCACGAACAACATCGATCGAGAGAAACGAAAACGGCGGCTTCGTCCTCCTTCCTCTTCGTTCAATAATTAGGGCTTTATAAAAATCGAAAAGGGTCGACTTCAACTGCTCGAGTTAACTCGATTCATTGCTCTATCGGTTGCGTGTCTTTGGGATGCTTCGACACTGGGTTCGAGCTCGTCTTCGTTGCGATTTGGGGTTCTTCAAATAAGGTGAGTGATCTGCTCACATCTAGTTCGAATTCGTATATTCTTGATTTCGTGATTTTCATGGCTTTGAATTTTCGAGATATTTGTTTACCACTAGCTTTTGATTTTGAATTGGTCACACACGGCTATGAATTCTTTGATTCTCTCGGTATTGAATATCCTGATTTTCTGTGGGCTTTGACTTCGAGTAGATTAATACGTATATTTTGAACTTGGTCATTCACCATTTTTCTTGTTTCATGAATTTCATGGTTGGCATTTGCTTTGCTGATGCATTTGCATCACTGGACTTTGAAACATTTGTTTAACACTTTATTTCACGGTTAATTTTATTTTCGTACCGATTAATTATCGTCTTCGCACGATTTCTTTTCCTAGCTAATTGCTGTTTGAAATTTTTTTAATCAGTTTGAAATTCCTTTGATAAAAATCTGTTAATTGTTAGTGGGCTTTAAAAATCATATTGGCCCACGTTTCCTTTGTTGATGCCGTGATAATCCAAAGCCCGTTCCCTTTTTTTTCAATTCTTTCGTTCATTCGAAACCTAATTCACGAACAACATCGATCGAGAGAAACGAAAACGGCGGCTTCATCCTCCTTCCTCTTCGTTCAATAATTAGGGCTTTATAAAAATCGAAAAGGGTCGACTTCAACTGCTCGAGTTAACTCGATTCATTGCTCTATCGGTTGCGTGTCTTTGGGATGCTTCTACACTGGGTTCGAGCTCGTCTTCGTTGCGATTTGGGGTTCTTCGAATAAGGTGAGTGATCTGCTCACATCTAGTTCGAATTCGTATATTCTTGATTTCGTGATTTTCACGGCTTTGAATTTTTGAGATATTTGTTTACCACTGGCTTTTGATTTTGAATTGGTCACACACGGCTATGAATTCTTTGATTCTCTCGGTATTGAATATCCTGATTTTCTGTGGGCTTTGACTTCGAGTAGATTAATACGTATATTTTGAACTTGGTCATTCACCATTTTTCTTGTTTCATGAATTTCATGGTTGGCATTTGCTTTGCTGATGCATTTGCATCACTGGACTTTGAAACATTTGTTTAACACTTTATTTCACGGTTAATTTTATTTTCGTACCGATTAATTATCGTCTTCGCACGATTTCTTTTCCTAGCTAATTGCTGTTTGAAATTTTTTTAATCAGTTTGAAATTCCTTTGATAAAAATCTGTTAATTGTTAGTGGGCTTTAAAAATCATATTGGCCCACGTTTCCTTTGTTGATGCCGTGATAATCCAAAGCCCGTTCCCTTTTTTTCAATTCTTTCGTTCATTCGAAACCTAATTCACGAACAACATCGATCGAGAGAAACGAAAACGGCGGCTTCGTCCTCCTTCCTCTTCGTTCAATAATTAGGGCTTTATAAAAATCGAAAAGGGTCGACTTCAACTGCTCGAGTTAACTCGATTCATTGCTCTATCGGTTGCGTGTCTCTGGGATGCTTCTACACTGGGTTCGAGCTCGTCTTCGTTGCGATTTGGGGTTCTTCGAATAAGGTGAGTGATCTGCTCACATCTAGTTCGAATTCGTATATTCTTGATTTCGTGATTTTCACGGCTTTGAATTTTTGAGATATTTGTTTACCACTGGCTTTTGATTTTGAATTGGTCACACACGGCTATGAATTCTTTGATTCTCTCGGTATTGAATATCCTGATTTTCTGTGGGCTTTGACTTCGAGTAGATTAATACGTATATTTTGAACTTGGTCATTCACCATTTTTCTTGTTTCATGAATTTCATGGTTGGCATTTGGTTTGCTGATGCATTTGCATCACTGGACTTTGAAACATTTGTTTAACACTTTATTTCACAGTTAATTTTATTTTCGTGTGTTTTGACTTCACTGTGAATTAAGTTTTGATCTTCTGGCCCCTGTGAGCTTTGTCTCGGCCCATCTTCTCTGTTGCTCTTTGATCATTCGAGTTTGCTGTCACATTGGACTTGTAGTTGTTGCCGTGAGCTCTCTTGCACTTTGATGTTGTTTAGGAGTAGTGTTAACCCCCTTTTTCGACTCACGACCTAGCAGGAGTTAAGACCGACTTAAGAAGTATGCCGACTTAGGATATTGGCTGACTTAAGGTGCTTGCCGACTTAAAGAAGCCTGCCGACCTAAGAAAGTATGCCGAGTTAAGGTGCTTGCCGACCTAAGAAAGTATGCCGAGTTAAGGTGCTTGCCGACTTAAGAAAGAAGACGACCTAACAATTTGAAGGCGTAACCGACTTAAGGAAAGCTCCGAGTTAACAAGATCTCCGACTTAATAGGCTACGACCTAAGGAGAGATCTGACCTAACAGTTGCCGATCTAACTACTGAGAAGAGCTGCCGACTTAAGAGGTGTGTCGAGTTAGGAACCTGCCGACTTAAGGTAGTCTGTGACTCAAGGGCTACGACCTAAGGTAGATTCCGAGTTATGAAAGGCTCCGACTTAAGAAGGTTCCGACCTAAGCCTATTCCTTAACTCGCCACCGACCTAAGCCTATTCCTTAACTCATCACCGATCTACCATAGGTCGGCAGACGACTTAAATACTTAGAGAAAATTCCTGAGGCCAGATCAGCTCCTATAAATACCCCACCACTTCCAACATGAAAAGGACTTTTGGCAATTCATTTCTAAAGCGCCGTTACTCTGTCGAACTCTCCAATCATTCAGAAAACAAGGATCCTTCAAGCATTCAAGACACTACAACAAACTTCGAGAGAAATTCTTAACATCCGACATGGATTCATCGAGTTTCATCGCCGAAGATTGAGCTAGTAGTCAAGATTGCTTCTTGTGATTGAGTTGTATTGTTTTCATAGAAGATTTGTATCAATTTGTAACCAGATTCAATAATAAAGAGATTCAAAGTGGACGTAGGCTAAATCTCAAGCCGAACCACTATAAATTGCTGTCTTTTACTGCATTTCTGCTATTTTTCTACTTGATTTCTGTTCCCGTTACACGGGTGGTGCTTTCACGATCTTACTACACACACCGGGTGTTGGCGTTCACATTTTTGACGTTAACATTTTGGTGCTTTCACCGAGAACTCCAACTCAGGTTACCATTCCATCATTGCTTCACACAAGTTTGTTGAAAAGGTTTCCTACAGAACTAGAAGTCTATCAGACATAATGGCTCCTAGAAGGAAACGAAAGGTTGTCAGATCTGAAAATGTTCATGATGATACCGCCACCTCTGCTTCACCAAGTCAAGCAGCTCCAAGCGTCGGAGTGACGCGAGAGGAGCTAGACGCTGCTGTATCCGGACTATACCATCAGATTGAGACCCAAAACAATCTGATGATGGAAAAACTGAACGCTCTGCTTGGTGCCAACCAGAGACCAGTGGGTAATGAAGAAAACACCACTGATGCTCTTCGCAACTCCGGATGGAGGAATATTCCTCAGGGGGGATCAGGTGCTGCCGAAGGGGCACCCCTCCGGGCTGAAGGATCTAGGCCATCGCCCATTTTCCACGAAAATCTGCCCGGGCAAACATCTGAGAAAATGGCAGAAGTCTACTCCGCAAAATCTTTGAACAATGAGGAATATCTTTCTGGCATGATCAAGCAAATAATGAAAGAGAGCATGCAGAGAGGTGAAGATGAAAGCGAATGGGGATTCGCGCCAAGCAAGACTCCATTTACCGAGAAGATCCTAAAGGCTGAATTTCCTAGAAAATTTGTTCCCCCCACCATTCCTGCTTATCGGGGAACAAGTGATCCAAACCAATTCTTGTATAAGTATGATTGGCACATGACCGGTGCGAGAGCAACTGATGAAATCAAATGCCGGTATTTCCCAGTATATTTGGAAGGAGTGGCACTTCTCTGGTTCACTAAACTCCCTGTCCGATCAGTAGATCAGTTTTCCGATCTGACTAGAAAGTTTAAAGAGCAATTCAGGCTATATGCTTCAAAGGCAAAGGACATAATGTCATTATCCAGTCTTGAACAGAATCCGGGAGAACCTATTAAATCATTCCTGAACCGTTTCAATATAGCTCTGGCGGAAGTTGATAACGCAGAGCCACGGATGATCTTGACCTATTTGATGCGTGCTATCGACAAATCGAGCGAATTTGGAAAATGGCTGAAGATGAAAGAGCCAAATTCTCTCGAGAAATTCTACAAGAAAGCCGATGAATTCATACGCTTGGAAAATCTTCCAGCATCAACAAAGGTGGAAAATAATACTGCTGCTTCGGAAAAGAAAGATTCTGGAGGTCAGAAAAGGGAAAATCACGAGGGGAAGAAACAAAAGGATTTAAAGAAGCCTCGCTTCTTCAAACCCTCAGATTTTACTCCATTGACCGACACTCTGGAAAATATCTTCTTCGCCACCAAAGATGATGTGGATTATCCCAAACCGGCCGAGATAAAACCAGGAAAGGGCGCTATGAGAAATGGAAAGTTCTGTCGTTTTCACAACCAACCTGGTCATGATACCAATGACTGTCGTCACTTAAAGAGCTTAATTGAAGAATTATTGAGAGAAAACAAGCTGCAACAATATGTCAAGAAAAACAGAAGTGATCCATCTTCATCTACTCAGAAACAACAACCCTCTAATCAGCCGTCAGGCTCAGGCAAAGGTGCTGCGGCACAAGAATCTGAGAGGCCCGTTATCAACGTCATTTCAGGGGGCCCACACCCAGCAGGCAAAAGCTGGGGTGAGATGGAACGATATGCTCACGCTTTGAAGTATGTCCCGGCAGAAGAAGATGTTTTTGCTGTAGAAAACACAGTACCCCTAAAACAGCAAAAGATTTCAGATAATGATATTTTGTTCAAGGCTAGGGATTCTATTGGTATTGAAGCTCCAACCATAGACCCCTTGGTTATATCTGCAGGAATTGGGCCAGCAATAGTAAGACGAGTACTCATCGATTGCGGTGCATCCTGCAATATACTTTTCAAGAAAACATTTGACCAGATGAAGATCCCAATGACCGATGTTCAGGCTTCCTCACAAAAGATCGTTGGTTTCACTGGGGAACCACAGCAACCAATCGGAACTGTCGATTTGTTCGTGGAACTTGGTGAAGGGCAGAAAAGGGTAACTCGAAAACAAACCTTTGTGATTGTCGATGGATTTTCTGCCTACAATGCTTTCTTAGGCAGGCCTGCCTTAGCTGCATTCAAGGCCATTTTGGCCCCATGGTGCCTAACTATGAAGTTTCCTACGGAAAATGGTGTTGGTGTCATCAAGGGAGATCAAAATGCTGGACGTGAATGTTATCTTATAGAGCTTCGAGAAGCCAGAAAGAGAGAGATGGGTAAAGATGCGGCAGCTCCCGTCCGCATCAAGACCCCAACCTTATAGCAAATACAGGGTGGCCCCTGCACTGGTGAGCATAGTGGTGCAAGGCGGGAAATGGACCCCAGAAAATTCAGTGCAGAGGAAAATAGAGTGGTACCTGTGGAAGTTACGGTACCAATACCTGTCGACTCCAAAGACCCAAATAAAGTGCTTAATGTGGGCTCGCAACTAAGTGCCACAGTTCAAAATACACTGATATCATTCCTAAAAGCAAATCTGGACGTGTTCGCTTGGTGTCATGCTGATATGTGCGGAATCTCTCCAACAATTGCTGTTCATACTCTGAATGTCGATCCGAAATTCACACCAATAAAACAGAAAAGAAGAACTCAAGGTCCAGAAAGATCAGCAGCTTTAAAGGAAGAAGTAGACCGCCTCTTAGAGAATAATTTCATCAAAGAATCCACATATCCAAATTGGGTTTCGAATCCAGTACTGGTTAAGAAGGCAAATGGAAAGTGGAGAGTATGCATTGATTTCTCAAATCTGAACAAAGCTTGCCCCAAAGACTGCTTCCCGCTGCCCAGAATCGATCAACTAGTAGATGGGACGGCTGGACATGAGTTGCTATCTTTTATGGATGCCTATTCCGGATACAATCAGATTATGATGAACGAACCAGATCAGGAGGACACAAGCTTTATTACAGATGTGGGACTCTACTGTTACAAAGTCATGCCATTCGGGTTAAAGAATGCAGGGGCAACATACCAAAGACTTGTCAACGCTATGTTCAAGCCACAGATCGGCAAAACAATGGAGGTCTACGTTGATGATATGTTAGTAAAGTCAAAGAAAGCAGTAGACCACATGGACCACTTGGCAGAGATGTTCTCAGTTCTTCGGAAGTACGGAATGAAGCTCAATCCATTGAAATGTTCATTCGGAGTAGAGTCTGGGAAATTCCTGGGTTTCATTGTGAGCGCTAGGGGTATCGAGGCCAATCCTGCTCAAATCACAGCTCTAAGAGAAGTTAAAGCTCCTAGAACAAAGAAAGAACTGCAAAGTCTCAATGGAAAGGTTGCCGCTCTTAGTCGCTTCATTTCCAAGGCCACAGACAAATGCATTCCCTTCTTTGATGCTCTAAAGAAAGGAAAGAAAAATTTCGAATGGACTCCTGACTGTCAGAATGCTTTCGATCAACTGATTCATCATATGAGAACTCCTCCAGTCCTCTCCAAGCCTAGTAATGGTGAAGACCTCTTCATCTACTTAGCAATTTCGTCCCATGCTTTAAGTGCAGCACTTGTACGAGAAGATATGAAAATACAACGTCCAGTCTACTACATCAGCAAATGGTTCGCTGGAGCTGAAATGAATTATTCAAAGATAGAAAAACTTGCTTATTGTCTGCTAATCGCTTCCAGGAAGTTGAGACCTTACTTTCAATCTCATCCTATCAAGGTCCTGACTGATCAACCTTTAAAGCAAGTCCTGTATCGTCCTGAAACTTCGGGTCGTCTCTTGAAGTGGAACATAGAGCTCAGCCAATATGACATCACTTATCATCCCCGAAGAGCGATTAACGGACAAGCTTTAGCAGAATTCATTGCAGAATCCACTGACAAAGGTGACAGTAAGGAAGAGACAACTGATTGCATTCCGATACAGTGGAAGTTGTATGTTGATGGCTCGAGAAATGACTATTGTTCTGGGGCAGGAGTTGTGCTCGAAACTCCCGAAGGACGATCACTATGTTATGCACTGAGACTGGAATTCCCTTCGACAAACAATGAAGCAGAATATGAAGCCCTTATTGCTGGATTGAAAATTGCCAAGGAGTTGAATATCAAAGTGATACAGATTTTCAGTGATTCTCAGCTTATTGTCTGCCAGGTGAAGAAGGAATTCCAAGCCAAAGGAGGGAATTTGCCTGCATATTTGACTAAAACTTCCGAACTCCTCAATGATTTAGATCACTACTCAATAAGCCACATACCCCGAGAGGAAAATATGAAGGCGGATTCTTTAGCAAAGTACTCAAGCTCCGGAGAAGCTCAATTGCTGGGATTGGTTCCCGTAGAAGTTCTGTCAGCTCCAAGCATTGATGAAATGGATATTGATTGGATCATGAATACGTCCCAAGAGTATGAATCGTGGATGAGTCCAATCAAAGAATACTTACTCAGAGGTTCTCTGCCAGAAGATTCAAAGGAACGTCGAAAATTATTGAGAAAAGCGTCAAGATATGTAATTCAAGACGGCCGATTATACAGGCGAGGATTTTCAATCCCACTACTCCGATGTGTAACTAAAGAAGAAGCCAAGACAATCTTAGCAGAGGTGCACGGAGGAGAATGTGGAGACCATTCAGGCGGTCAAACACTTGCAAAGAAAATTCTCCGATATGGGTATTTCTGGCCGGATATTAATCGAGATGCTGCAGCTTACTCCAGGAAGTGTGACAAATGCCAAAGATTTGCGAAAATCCCAAGAGCACCTTCCACTGAACTCACACAAATGGTCAGTCCATGGCCATTTGCCATCTGGGGGATAGACCTAATTGGACCATTACCTGTCGCCAAATCAGGGATTAAATATGCTATTGTCGCCGTTGACTATTTCACCAAATGGGCTGAAGCTGAACCTTTGGCCACCATCACTTCTAAAAAGATGATAAATTTTGTAACAAAGAATATCATTTGCAGATATGGTGTGCCACAGAAGATAATCACCGACAATGGCACTCAATTTGAAAGTGAAGAATTCCAGGATTTTTGCAAACGATTCAGAATTCGAAAAAGCTTCTCAGCAGTGGCTCATCCGCAGGCAAATGGGCAAGTGGAAGCAGTTAACAAGATCATCAAGTCAACTATCAAAAAGCAACTTGAAAAAGCAAAAGGTGGTTGGGTTGATAAGCTTCCATTAGCACTATGGGCGTACAGAACTACTCACAAAACTGCGACTGGGCACACTCCATTTTCACTGGCATACGGATCTGAGGCAATGATTCCGGTAGAAGTAGAAGTTCCTTCACATAGAAGAGTTCATTTCAATGAGACTGAAAATGAAAAACTGCAACTTGAAGCGCTTGATTTTCTTGATGAGAAAAGAGAGGAAGCTAGGCTCAGAGTTTCAGCTCATCAGCAGAGAATAGCCAGGCATTTCAATTCCAAAGTTCGCCAACGCAGCTTTGAAATCGGAGACTTGGTTTTGAAAAGGATCATGACAGCAACTGGTGTGTTTGGGCCAAGCTGGGAAGGACCATATGTCATAGGCACTAAACTTCTTGATGGCACTTTCAAACTCATAACTGTTGAAGGAGATCCAATTCCAAGGGCCTGGAACAGCAACCATTTGCGTCCTTACTTTACTTGAAAAAGAGCTATGCTCAAAATTGTAAAATGATGATGAATGTATCAGTTGTATTTTGAAGCATTGTAAATCAGTATAAATGAATGAAAAGCTATAAAGTGGACGTAGGCCCGATTCTTGGCCGAACCACTATAAATCTTGTGTTCTTTACTACTTCATAATGCCTGATTTATTTCGATATATAAATACTTTAAATGTATCACTAAAATATCGATTCAAAATTGCAGGACATGATAACAGGGCCTGCTCATCACAGAAATAAGCGACCTTTATAAATCAGCTATTGCACAAAAAATTCCAAACTCAAATCCTACGCAGAGAAAACTTCACATAAAGAATTGGCAACTTCACTGGGACAAACCTTTGTTCACTAGTTGAGATTATCATTATGAACGGGCATCCAACTAGATAACTCGCGCTTGTCTCGTAAAGTCATTCAACAGTGAAGTTTACTTTTTCAGATAAAGCAATGTACTTGCAAAAGAAAGGAACACGCGCTTGGAAACAATGATAAAGGATCGCGGATTGGCGGATGATGATACAACATGAGCGGGCAAACAAAGAAGCAGATAAAGGGAGGTATGCCTCTCAACAGGAAGGCCGAGAGATCCACTAAAGGGACGCCTTCCCAACCGGAAGGAACAAGACCCTCGCTAACTGGTCGTGATGCATCCGACCAGATAGCATAGGTCCGTCCCGTGGATCCACTCGCCCCTGAGACGCAACCTACCTGGCACACCAACCAACCGAAGCCCTCTAACGAGGCACGCCAATAAATGGGAGTGCTTTACTCAATCAAAAAGATCGGTGGGACTACCAAAGGGGCACCTTGTTAGTTAATTGCGATCGTTTGTGCAAACAAACATCCAATCAAGCAACTTGGCCTCACCCGTAGACCTCTGACCATGAGAAAGTAACTTCCAGGCAAGCACAAGCCCTCTTCGGAGGCACAAGCCCTCTTCGGAGGCACAAGCCCTCTTCGGAGGCACAAGCCCTCTTCGGAGGCACAAGCCATCTTCGGAGGCACAAGCCCTCTTCGGAGGCACAAGCCCTCTTCGGAGGCACAAGCCCTCTTCGGAGGTAAAAGCCCTTTTCGGAGGCACATTTCACCAGGGTAAAAGTGCAAAATGCTTCTCTTCGGAGACCCACTTCACCCGAGTAGAAATACAAAAATTGCTTCTCTTCGGAGACCAAAATCAAGACTTCTTTGGAAGCACAAGACCTCTCCGGGGGCACAACAATAATCCACAAAGCATAATACTACTCTTCGGAGTCCACATGCTACTCCTCAGAAAATACCGAGACAAAGCCCTCCTTGGAGGCACACTTCGATTCTTTCGCTTCACCGCGTAGGAGAATTCACTTCTCAAAAGCATGAAATGAACATTTCCGAAGGTTGAAGCGTAAAAGTTTATCCGAAAATGAGACACACTCCGTTTAAATAGAACAATTATTCCCTCAAGAACGGAATAGCTATTCTATGAAAAATAAGAGTACAGGTCTCGCTAAAAGCGAAGGATATTGTTATGCACTTGTGGTATAGGGGCAATATCGTATGATACGGTTGCAGCAATAAAAAGCAGTATTCAAGCAACATACCACAAGCACATAACAATATCACGCGAAACAGATGTGGAATAAATGCATTCTCAAACGCAGACAAAAAGTTTGCACAAGTAAGAAGAATCGTTTGTTCTACACTTAAAATAAAAAGATAGATCATTCTCACATACACAAGAGTTTGTACAAGTAAAATAATTGTTTTATTTAGTACTATAAAAATTCTTTACATACGCAGATGTCTCAAAAAGCAAAAGCGGGGACCGGTGCCCGCACAAACCCCGGTCAATACATGCAAAGAGCAGAAATAATAAGTAGAAAATTCAGCTTGATTATTCCTTCTTCTAACCACCCTTGGAGCTCTTTCCCGGCCTAATGATTAGCTTTTGAAGCCGTTGAGAGCGGGCAGGGACAGAAGGAGAAAGTGGTATAGCCGGATCAACTACTGCTTCCTCTTCAGTGGAAGTCTTCTTTTTTTTCCTTACAGCACGTTTCCCCTTCCTTTTTGAAGAAGACTCGCTCCCCGGAGTAGTCAGCAATGTCGAAAGCTTCGTATCGTCGTCAAGAGACCGCTCCGGGGTCTTCTCGATGTCTTCAAAATCCTCCGCCTTCTGTTCCTGAGAAGCAACCGGATCATCCAAGCCTTGAAGAGCTTCGATTTTCTCTGCTTGTGATCCAGGTTGGGAAGCAGAGGGAGGAGTAATTTGGGAAGACAAAGGAACGGCAATCGAAGGAGTGGAAGCTTGTGTTGTGCTTGGTGCCTCCGCTGTAGAAGAAAAGAAGTTAAAATCAGCATCCCTCGAAAATAAAGAAGGCATCGATTCATCAAAGTTTAAGTAACATGTAAGAAGATCGTCGAATTCGGCTAAGTCAAATGACTGGTTCATTAGACCCGAGAAGACGCCAAGAGTACCTGGAGGAGTTGGCTTTACAAGATCCACCTCGAACTTCTCGGCTTCAATATCATCCAGCGCCTCATCTTCAGTAGGAGTGGTTGCAGTCTCCTGGGCAACTTTGGCTAAATGTAGAGAATGAGGGCTGGAATCTATAATATTAACGTCAGCTGAAGTGGAAGTTTGGACGGGGGCAGTCAAAGGAGCTTCTTCTTTTGGAGGCTCTTCTCCCACTGTTTCAGCTCGTGCTTTGGCAAGTAGCTCTTTCCCCTTAACAAGAGCGGCGCGATCCTCATCATTGAGATAGCGCTCCTCAAGTTCCAGTTCATTATAGCCAGCCCCGCCAAGCATATCCATCGCGACTTCCCACACTTCAGCCAATGTAATTTCATATTCGGGACCAAGAAAAGAGAGGCTCCCACGACCCAGAACACTATGTAAATAAAAGTCAAATAAGGTAGAGCTGACGTCTGCTTTCGTCGCCTCATGTGATTGCTCAGCCGCTTCCTTTTCAACAACGGCAGCGATCCGGCCGGCGGCAGCCTCATCACGCTCTGCCTCAACTTTAGCAAGTCGGGACTTTAGTAACTCAATCTCCATGTTCTGGGAGGTGACCTTTTCCCGCAGTTCGGCGTTTTCTGTGCGGTACTTCTCTTTAACGTGCTGTTCGGCGGCAAGCTTCATTTCTACATCTCTTTGTGCAGCATGTGCGTCCCGCACTTGCTTCTGGAAGACTTCTTCTTTTTGAGTAAATGATGCAGAAGAAGAAGCGAGATTTTCCTTAAGCTGCTTAACTTCAGACGCAAGCTTTACATTGTCATCTGCAATACTCGTCATTTCCGCGTCATGCTGCTTGCGCCATTTGTCCCATTCTGCCTTATCATTCTCCATCGTCATCATCGCCTCAAGGTTAAGATGGTTGACCCTTTGGAGTTCATCGACCAGCTTCTGCCACTGTGACATCCTCTCGATGTTAAGTCTGACCGCATCAAGACTGCTAAGCATGTCTGATTTATCAATCGGAACAATGTCCAGGTCAAAGCGTACCCCTTTTAGGCACCAATTCGGGAAACGGCTCTGGAGTGTTGGGGGACCGTCCTTGACTTGATATTGCGGTCTGTTAATGATAGTCTGAATGTCAGATTTCTTCAGAGGAGGAGAGCTAGCTAGGACATCAGAAGGAATGGGAGCGTTAGTTTTCTCAGAAATCTCAGACGTGTCAATCGGTTTAGATCGTTTGCTCGGTTCATCGACAATCTGAGTTTTTCCCTTATCATCATAAGACTTCCGCTTATGAGAATAGTCACTCCTGTGCGAAGAGTCGTATCGCTCAGCATCTTTCCTTCTTTGCCACTGATCGTAATCCCGCTTCTCCTGGGCTTTCCTTCGAGCCGTCTCTTCATCTGTTTCCTTTGGAGTATCAAGGTACTTCCTAAAGTCATAGGTGCCGCGGCCTCCACGGTACTTGAATGAGTCATAATATGAACCTGTGCGTCCCATTGGAGAACCTGAAAGCAGAAGAAGGGTAGAATTTAGAAATTTCCAGGAAAAAGAGGATAAATGCTTATAAGTGCTAAAAAGTCCTAAGTGTGTGTGGCGTGCAAACTACATGCGTCAAATTACAGACCACGCTTCGGTGTGGAAACAGGGACGATTGGCGTAGTAGGCATTTGGGTTTGTTTAAGGGTAGAAGTTGCCTCGACAACGGGAGAAGTCGCTTTTTGACTGCTATCCCCGAAAAGCTCTTGGGAAGTTATCATAATGTCACTCAAGCCATCAAAGGTATCGTCACCCAAGTGTTCAGCAGATTTCTCTTTCTCAAGTTCCACATCAATTGATTTTTCAGAAGCTCGAGGAATCTCTTCTTCCTCAATAATTGGGGGAAGTGCCGACTTGCCAGCCAACCCTACAACATCAGTGGATCCAGAGCACTTTATCAAAGCAGAATCCAGGGCAGGTGTTTTTGAAGTAGCTTCTTCCGCAAAAACCGGGGCATTTGACGCCTCTGCTTGAGAATCCAAAGCAGCCGATGTTTCTGCATCAGAGCTAGGAATTTCATGAACTCGAGTCGACCTGGAAGGGTGCAGAAGCCCAAATTGGTGCAGAAGCTCATCATCTAATAGAAATTGGATGCTCCTCTCCTCTACAGGCACCGCCATAAGCCTTTCGAAAGTCACCTTGTGACTGAGATTTTTGGAAGGAGGAGGAAGTGCTGAAAAGGAAAAAAGAGCGAAAGTTAGCACTTGATAATCCGAACTTCGGTAAATTTTGAAAGAACGTAAGAAACAAATGCAAGTGATCTTACTCCCTATTCTCCAAATAGCATAAAACCCAGGAGGACAGCGGACATAAAAGAACGGGCTCAGGAAACTGTGAACACTTTCAGGAAGACTGGTGATCAACTTACGATTCCTCGCACTCTTTACGACTATGATGGAGGGATGGTCTTTATTCTTGGCAAAAGTACAAAGATAGCGAATTTCTCCGAAGGTAGGGAAGCGGCTCAGTGTTCTCCTGAAAAGCACGCATAGTCCCAGCAAGATGGCGTAGCCATTGGGATGTAACTGGAAAGGGGAAATAGATAGTTGGAGAAGAAGTTCTCGAATGCAGTCATTGAATGGGGGGATAGCTCCGCTCAAGCACATTTGGCGGTTAACTGCGACAAAACCACGGGGCGGTCTGTCAGCAGTATCATTCATTTCGGGAAGCAGAGCATCAGCCTCAGCAATGCCAAACTGGATGCATAGTTGACGAAAGGCTTTATGGCTCAAAGTAGTAGGAGTCCTCTCTGGAGGATCGTTCAGCGGGATAGCAACTGGAAACACATCTTCAGCTTGCTCTGTTCCTTCTTGTGGAGAAGACATTCTACACAATCAGCTGAATGTTCAAATGTGAAGGTGCACGTTCCCTAAAAGTGTGAAGTGTTGTGCAAAAAACTAATGAAAATAAACGACAAGCATAACGGGAAGTAAGTTAGTTGACAGTCAATCGATTACAAAATTTCAAAACTTGTCAATGATCAAGTGCAGTGTTAATACAGACAAATCAGTTTCACTTGACTATTACGATTTTGTTTTAATACTTCACTTGAATTAGTTATTGTACAACATCTCGTTCATATTCATTTAATTTAACTTTCTCGTTATCAACTAATCCGTCACTCGATGTGGTCAGTCGGTGATAGTATATTCGTCCCAGTATTCTGTGAATGTTGTATTAAGCAGGATTGTTAGTTTGCAAAATTGAAGCAATGTGTAAAATGCATGCAACACAGTTCATAGTTCAACAGTTCACAGTTCACAGTTCATAGTTCAACAGCTCGAAGTTCGGGCACAGTTCAAAAATCATCTGTTGGGTGGCCGAAAGTCTAAGTCCTAACTCGGTGACGACCTAAGGAAGGTTCCCTATGAGTCAAAGCCAGGAATCCTCCAAGTCCTAACTCGGTGACGACCTAAGGAAGGTTCCCTATGAGTCAAAGCCAGGAATCCTCCAAGTCCTAACTCGGTGACGACCTAAGGAAGGTTCCCTATGAGTCAAAGCCAGGAATCCTCCAAGTCCTAACTCGGAGGCGACACAAAACCTAGGTCGCATGAAACTGCTAAGTCGGCTCCGGCTTAAGTCATGAAAGTCACTGGATCGCGTAAAATCCCTAGGTTGTGACCGAGCCAATACCTCGACTAATTTTCTTCCCTAATTCTTAACCCGTTAACCCAATAGCCTCACAGTCAACAACGATCCTCATTCCATCACACCATTGGACCACCCAAGGAGCCAATTCAAGTCGAATCAAATTTGCTGCGAATCCAATGTATTACTGCCCTATTACGATTACAACACGGTCGATGGCGATTGACGAACAATCAAAAAGTTATGCACAATGAATCGCAGCATCTAAACACAAATGGAAGTCAAAAACTGGGAGTTATCGATTCGACAGCGAGCATGGGTGAACGATGACCAGATCGACTTACGAAGTATAACAAGAAGATGATCGGCGATTGGATGATTGGAGTTTGTCTCTGAGAGCTCTAAAAGTGCTTCAATGGCAGATTCGAGAAAAGGAGCAGATGAGGAAGAGGAAGAAGGATGCAACTATTTATATGCTGGAAGGCGAGTCGACTTGCACGGTGTACGACCTAAGGCATTTGTTAAGTCGGCACCGACCTAACCAAAGAATTAAAAGAATCGAAGCATACGACCTATGGTTTAGGCATATACTTCGAGGGGCAAATGTTAACCCCCTTTTTCGACTCACGACCTAGCAGGAGTTAAGACCGACTTAAGAAGTATGCCGACTTAGGATATTGGCTGACTTAAGGTGCTTGCCGACTTAAAGAAGCCTGCCGACCTAAGAAAGTATGCCGAGTTAAGGTGCTTGCCGACCTAAGAAAGTATGCCGAGTTAAGGTGCTTGCCGACCTAAGAAAGCATGCCGAGTTAAGGTGCTTGCCGACCTAAGAAAGCATGCCGAGTTAAGGTGCTTGCCGACTTAAGAAAGTATGCCGAGTTAAGGTGCTTGCCGACCTAAGAAAGCATGCCGAGTTAAGGTGCTTGCCGACCTAAGAAAGTATGCCGAGTTAAGGTGCTTGCCGACCTAAGAAAGCATGCCGAGTTAAGGTGCATGCCGAGTTAAGGTGCTTGCCGACTTAAGAAAGTATGCCGAGTTAAGGTGCTTGCCGACCTAAGAAAGCATGCCGAGTTAAGGTGCTTGCCGACTTAAGAAAGAAGACGACCTAACAATTTGAAGGCGTAACCGACTTAAGGAAAGCTCCGAGTTAACAAGATCTCCGACTTAACAGGCTACGACCTAAGGAGAGATCTGACCTAACAGTTGCCGATCTAACTACTGAGAAGAGCTGCTGACTTAAGAGGTGTGCCGAGTTAGGAACCTGCCGACTTAAGGTAGTCTGTGACTCAAGGGCTACGACCTAAGGTAGATTCCGAGTTATGAAAGGCTCCGACTTAAGAAGGTTCCGACCTAAGCCTATTCCTTAACTCGCCACCGACCTAAGCCTATTCCTTAACTCGCCACCGACCTAAGCCTATTCCTTAACTCATCACCGATCTACCATAGGTCGGCAGACGACTTAAATACTTAGAGAAAATTCCTGAGGCCAGATCAGCTCCTATAAATACCCCACCACTTCCAACATGAAAAGGACTTTTGGCAATTCATTTCTAAAGCGCCGTTACTCTGTCGAACTCTCCAATCATTCAGAAAACAAGGATCCTTCAAGCATTCAAGACACTACAACAAACTTCGAGAGAAATTCTTAACATCCGACATGGATTCATCGAGTTTCATCGCCGAAGATTGAGCTAGTAGTCAAGATTGCTTCTTGTGATTGAGTTGTATTGTTTTCATAGAAGATTTGTATCAATTTGTAACCAGATTCAATAATAAAGAGATTCAAAGTGGACGTAGGCTAAATCTCAAGCCGAACCACTATAAATTGCTGTCTTTTACTGCATTTCTGCTATTTTTCTGCTTGATTTCTGTTCCCGTTACACGGGTGGTGCTTTCACGATCTTACTACACACACCGGGTGTTGGCGTTCACATTTTTGACGTTAACAAGTAGATTCTGGTTCCACTATGTTGTACTTACCTTTGTTGCGTCTTGTTATTTCGAGTTTTGGGGCTGTTGCATTATGTTGGTCTCCAGTCTGTATTCACTTGTAATCTGCACCTCTAGTTGGGTATGTTGGCACTGGGATATGTCACATACAGGAATTTTCGACTTTTGAAAATTCGACATCGATACTCACTTTATCGACTGCCGAGCAATCGAGTGCCGGAAACTCCAATAGTGAGGGTTTTAAATAGAAGAAATAAAAGAAAAGGTAGAAGAAGAAGAAGAAAGAAGAACAACAGAACAACATCAGAACAGAAAACAATAGCAGAATCTCACATTCGCAGCGGAACAATATATAATAAATAACACTAGTCTTTTAAAACAAAGAACTATATCAGTTTATACATACATCAATCATCAGAGTCAATATACAACAATGGACAGTTATATAACTTGTCCTCATACAGAATACACAGCGGAATAAATATATCAGATACAAATACTACGTCTCGTCCTCCGGCTTACCTCCAAAGCTCCAGAATATCCAGAATATCCTGAAAACATAACTCTAGGCTGCCCGTGTGGAAAATGGTGGGCACCCAGAGTTTAGAAGGGAACAATAAACTCCGAGTCAGTCATGGTGACTGGTGTGAGATCGTAAAACAGTTATTCTTTCACAAAGAAAATAAAACAAATTCGCAATGCTTTTGGAAAATGAAACTACCATAAGACCTCCCACCACACACACAATGCAAACGCAGAATTGGAGGAGATTTCTTCTTATGATAGTCAAAGATGCTTACTACGCAAAATCAAATCATTTTTGATATTATTATTAGTGCATAGTGTCGAAAACATTTCGAAAGTATAATATTAATCTTAGCCAACATACGACCAGTATCGTATGCCTACTATAGCTACCATCTAAACAGTGGTGACCACCGTACGTAAATGGCAGGTTCTACAACTAATACCGTACAAAGTTCGTATTGGAGTTTGGATTTCCAACAAATGGTAAGGCTAAGGAACTTCCTATCCACGATGGGTACGTCCCTGGAATAGACGACCCGAGAACCTAACCGGATCTCTGCCAACACAAGGCCGGGTTACCTCTGCAAAAATAGGTAACTACTGACACGCGTATGCCATTCCCCGATCGTAACCGATCTTCCCGAGGATCCCCGATTTCCAACAAACCACATAGATAATAATGCAGCAACCACATAGGTTAAGTATCTGGGCTCCATACCATGATACCACCTCTATCCAGAAGGAATGACATACACTAAGGGGCGCTACTCCCGAGAACCTTGCCGCATCCTTCCTGTTTCGACCATTTCCAAGGTGTGAGGCTCGATGAAGTCTCGTCCACAAAGCTACGCTTTCTACAAAGCCCTGCTTCGGGTCAAACAAAAATGATCAACCTATGATCACAAAGATATAAGATCAAACAAATGATCATATCACAAATGATCAAACACTGATCATTTGACAGCAACACTCAATATGCCACGTTACCAAATTGGGAGTATATCGCTGATAAATTTCAACTACATAACCTCTGAGCTCGTACGTCTCAGAGAAGGGTGTTAAGCTAAGAGAATAAATTCTTCGCCACCAACAAAAATGTATTTGAAAGAAATCAGCTTTATATCTCAAATTGTAACGTCAGACACACAATCCATACAAGTCTGTTCCGGGATCGAACAGAACCGAAGGCACTTCTCACGAAGCCCTTGCATATCTGGATAAATTTCTAATCACGTCCGGACTTCCCATCACTAAGGGTGATAAAACCTCTAAACCGGAGATCAGCCGATGTAGAGTAACTCGACGGTAATCCTTCCGTTTTCAAAAATATCCGATCTTCAACACCGGTCTTCAAATGCGATTCATTTCGACGTATCACATATTCGGAATGGGTTATACGACCCCATGGTCCTTTCCCGGCTAACCCGAATAGTGAGCGTTTATTCAAAATAAGCGTGGCATTCAAATTCATCCAATTCACAACAAAATACCTATCTAAAGGTAATTATTGATAGTCGGTTATTTAACTATCAATAAAGATGCGCAACATCATCAGATCCCAAATAATTTTCCAAATTATTTCATCTTCAAAAATATCATTATTAGATATAAAATTTCCACACTTAACCGTTTGAAAACAAATTTCAAATATTCACTTTTCAATTTATCTTTGAAGATAAAATCTCAAAAACAGTTCATTTCATATTGGAAAAGTAATTCCATACTTATTTAATAATAAGTATTTCACAAATCATTTATTTTCAACATTTGAAAATATTCGATATACTTAAATCAATATTAAGTATATATTCATTCTTTAAGGAAATCATTCTCTTTAAACACATTTATTGAGTCAAAACGAATGTTACGTAAAACATCGTTACGACGACTCAAAATCACTAGTATAGGGATTCAGATTTTAATAGATATATAAATCCCAATACTACATCAAAACATTTCCTTTCGGAAATCATTTACTATAACAACAGTGTTATAGTCCATCATTTCCTTATTTTTCGAAAACGTCTATTTCAACAATAAATGTTGAAATCTATGATTTCGATAATTCACACGTTTTAAAACATCTTTTAAAACAATTACTTCATTTTATAATATCGCTTTCCCAAAACATATCCATTTTATTTAATAATATATTCATTGTCCAAAATCGTGAATATACTTCAATAACCAAATTTCAATCTTTTTTTCACATTTATTCCAAGAATTATCCACTATCCAAAATCATGGATAAAATTTCCTTAATAACCTTCTATATTAAATTCATCAAATTTGATTGATTGATTTCCGAATTTATAAAACAACGTTTATAAATTCTATTTCTATTTTCTAACGACTTCAATTTAATAGATCTTCTTTATTAATAATTCGATCAATATTCCATTTAAAGGCAAAAAATCCAATTTATAAGTAAATCTCTTATAAATCTTTTATTCTACAGTTTCATCCATTTTATAATTTCATAATTTATGAATCTATAAATTCCATATCCTCACAATTTATAATTCTATAAATTTCATCTTTAACACTTATCATCTCGTTTCAAAATTCCAATATTTTAAATTTATAAATATCAACTTTTTAAATCTTTTAAATAAACTGTTCACAAAAATCCGAAAATCTCAGTTCAAACCATTTTATAAATTGCTTAAACTATTTATTTCAAAAATCACCTTACGGTCATAATTCACAAAAATCTTAACTTTTATAACTTCAAAATTTTACGTTTATAAATTGATTCAAAAATTCCATAAAACGTATATTTTCAAAAATCACTTTAAAAATTTCACTTTTAAAATCAACATCGTTATTTTTAAATTTCAAAATTTGAATCCAATGATGCAACGCATCAATTAGTCCATCACAACATCAAACATCATATATCATCATATGATAACAGAATATATATCAACATCTGTAAATAAATAAATACAGTTGAGGAATCCAGTTGGATCCCTCCAACCTGTTTCCCTGCATCCAAAGACGTTAGCACAATACCAATTCCGCTCCAGTACGGAATTATCGCGGTATATGGGTTTTATAAGAATCCGCTTACTAACGGCGCAATAGGGTCTCATCCGCTATACGAGGCGGAAAATCATCAATTCAATATATACATATGCCAATATGTATATATTGCTATATATAGATATATCCTATCATATCTAATATCACATCCAATAGCAATCATATCAGTCAAATCAATAACTGTAAAAGGAAATCCACTTTCATTTGAGTGAGAAGATCTCACCTTAGCTTTTTATTTTGCAATCCAATCCAATTCTTGACTCGATTTTCTCGATTTTTAACCTTGTATAAATAATTTATAAAATTTGTTAATATTTGAACCAATTGAACAATTAATTTCTTTTTAATGGATTAAATTAAATTAACACTGTAAATTATGAACTACCTTAATAATTTATTTGCTTTAAAACTTCATTTTTAACATAACTTAATAAGTCAAAAATTTTATGCATGCGGATATATTTATATATATTTTCGAAATAAGAACTAGATCATTTTACACCTTACTGCTTCAAATTTTCAAACAAACTTCCATGATAAATATATATATGGATACATTTTTCTTTTGGAAATACATATATATAGTCTTATAAAATAAATTACAGATTTCAAAATCTATTCCCACACAAATTCTGAAACATTTAAAATTCCTATTCCAGCCTTTTCAAAGCTCCTATTTTTTTTACTGTATGTATTTGTATTTATATATATGTATATATAAAGTTTTCTTGTTCTGTCTTACTGCATATATAACCATATATATATGCATACATTATCAGATTATCAAATTTAATAGATTGTAATGTATCTACCTATAGTAATCAATTGAAAGTGAGAAAAAGAAAAGAAAAATATTAGGTTTTTATATTTTATTGTATCCTCTTTCGAAAATTATTCATTATAACAACTCGCTCACCTTACTGCCTCCAGCCGTAGACGTTGTCGCCGACTACAAACTCCCCATCATCAACGAACCCATCGCGAAGCTCATCACGACCCATCCACCATCGAACAAAATCGAGGCGTTCTTCTCCTCGCGAAACCCAAACGACGTGCCCAACTGTCGCGTGCTTGACTTCAATTCCACCAAGTCGCCGCTGCCACTTTTGAGAAGTCGCGACCCACCAACTCGCGACAACCCAGTCCATCACTTCAAATCTCGCCTGCTCGCGCGCGTTCGATGTTGCTCCTCCACTTGCTCGAGTTCGAGCTTGACTAAATCGCGACAACGTCGCGATGCCGACACCACCTTCCTTGCAATCGAAACCCCCCCTCTCAAGTCTTTCGAGATTCTCGGCACCGAGGGCGAGATTGATTTCTCCTCTCCATCTTGAATCGATCGCGGAAATCCCCTGTTCCTCATTTAGCTGCCGCGTTCCCCCTTTTTCTTTTAATTAGTTCAAATTGATTTCGAACGAAGAGTAGGAGAAGGGAGATTTTCACCGACCATTGATTTGTTTAAAAAAATTTTCTCGTTCGATTGGAACTGTTGCCTGATGATTTAAAAAGATGGGGAGGAGACAAGAGAACGTGTAATCACGATTTCGTTCATGATTTTAGGCATGAGATAAGGGAGAGAATCGTACTGAGTTTGACCAAGTTTTAAAATTTTAAAATTTAAATTCGAATTCAATTTAAATTTCAATGCGTTTAACCGCCGTACGGTCACGTATTAACTCTGAAAAATACGAAAATTGAAATCCGGTAATAACAAACTATTACGGACCCAATGGAACTGGTTTCGTCGAATTCCGAGACTGTTTGAAAATTGGCTATTTTTACAGTCGATAATTAAATATTAAAATATTCAATTTTCACAGATTAACTCCAAATTCAATTTTAAAAGTTCTATAACCTTTCTATAACTCCAGTATGATTAAATAAAATTTTACAAATCATTTTCAATCATATTAAACTCGATTTTCAATTATCTCTAGAATTTCACTATTAATTTATCGATTTAATTATCAAATTAAATCCAATATTCGAAAAATAAATCATTCGACTTCTAGATTCCATTTATTAATATTTAAAATAAATTAAATATTCGAATTTTAATTATCAAAAATTCTGGGTCGTTATAGACTTCCCCCCTTAAAAGAATTTCGTCCTCGAAATTACAAGTCAGGAAGAATGGTCCTTAACTCGTCTACTCTTTTTCCAACATCTAATAGTTTTGTCAAATTTTCAAAACAAATATCTCTACTAGAGATTCGTTATTAATTCAACTAAATTTCCAACTTCAATTATAAGTTTCAAACAACATTGTTTAACTACTCTATTCAAATTTAAATTCAAAATCAAATTTAAACTTTCAAAATTTCTCAAAAATTTTCTAACACTCGAAATTTCCGAAAAATTTCGCCAGCGTCTCCTTTGCGCGGCTAATACGGCACGACTACAAAACGTCCCTACGGACTCTCAGATTTCAAAAAGAAAAAGAAAAAGCCAAGCGGCTAGACAAGAAATCATCAAAAACTCATATTATAATTCAAATACTTACCTTTTGTCGAGCAATTCAAATTATCTTTGAAATCCAAAATTCCAATTTCCTTTATACACCTGTATATCCTACTAGCCATAATATCTAGTTACATATATTCCAACTATTTTGCAAATTCGATTACAAAATTTTGATACTTCTTATATCCTCTTTAAATTCGCTATTGAAGTTACATATTCAATTTCGTTCAATTTTTTTCATTTCAATTTCATTTGAATTCAATTTTTATCTTTAGTTTACTTCATTTGCAATTGATTCCATTCAATTTATTCATTCACTAATTCATTTACATTAGACTGGTTCAACATTCAATTAGTTCAATAGCTTAATTCATTTATCAATCCAATTTAGATTCTCAATTTTATTTAACTTTACCAAGGTCAAATTTCATCACTTAATCAAAATCACATTTTATTTTGCTTAATAAAATTGTTTAACCACTTTTGTCAATTCGTTTTACTTCTATTTTCTCATTTTATAAGTTATATAACTTATATTCAAAAATTACCACTTGGATTTTTATTGATTCACTTATACTTACTTTAATTCAACTTAAAATTTCTTAAGTTAAATTTATTCAATCTAAATTCACAACAAATTGTATAAGTTATCAACTTAATAATATTTCATAAACATTTTCATATAGCATTCCAGAGTTTTTTTCAACCTTTTCAAAACCATTTTTGAAAACAATTCAAATTTTTCCTTTGAATTTCAAAAACAAAACCCAAATTTTTTAAACAACTTCCATTTAAAACAAATTTGGCAGCAATTCCTCTTTTGGAAACCCGAAAATGAACACCAACGATGCCGCGGTCATCATCGAAGATATTTTCCAGCGACCGAAAAGAGGTTAGAGCTTTTATCTTTCCAAAATACTTTTCAAAACCTTTGAAATTCATTTTCAAATCAAAAAGGAATTAAACTTTCCAAATCTCCAAAATTTTCAAATTCTTTTCAAAACCTTTCCAAATACTTCTCTGGAATCCCGTTTTAAATTACAATTCACATTTATAATTTACATTCTCAAATTTCATTCGCATGTGAATTTATTCCTTAACTTTGGAGTTATGATTCCAATTTCTTATTCAATTTCAGTGATGATAATTCACTATTATTACTTCCTAACATCCATGCAACCATATACTATAGTACTTTATAGAAAAACATTTATTTTCTATACAAAAATAGTTTTGGGCAAAATTATTTCATTTACCCTATTTAAAACAATACTGTGCCGAATTGTTCTATATAAGTGTTTAGAGATCCCTATCGATAGAGTTGTACGGACAATACCGACCAGAATCCATATACCACTCAACAAACCAATCATCACAATATAAAACAATTTTATATTCACTAACAAATACGCGCTCATATCTATTATTACACTCAACTCATTCTAGAGTACTACTGACTCTATCTCTAATGAGTAACACCCAACAGAGCAGGGTTGTCGCTTAACCATATGCTCTGATACCACTTTGTCACATACAGGAATTTTCGACTTTCGAAAATTCGACATCGATACTCACTTTATCGACTGCCGAGCAATCGAGTGCCGGAAACTCCAATAGTGAGGGTTTTAAATAGAAGAAATAAAAGAAAAGGTAGAAGAAGAAGAAGAAGAAAGAAGAACAACAGAACAACATCAGAACAGAAAACAATAGCAGAATCTCACATTCGCAGCGGAACAATATATAATAAATAACACTAGTCTTTTAAAACAAAGAACTATATCAGTTTATACATACATCAATCATCAGAGTCAATATACAACAATGGACAGTTATATAACTTGTCCTCATACAGAATACACAGCGGAATAAATATATCAGATACAAATACTACGTCTCGTCCTCCGGCTTACCTCCAAAGCTCCAGAATATCCAGAATATCCTGAAAACATAACTCTAGGCTGCCTGTGTGGAAAATGGTGGGCACCCAGAGTTTAGAAGGGAACAATAAACTCCGAGTCAGTCATGGTGACTGGTGTGAGATCGTAAAACAGTTATTCTTTCACAAAGAAAATAAAACAAATTCGCAATGCTTTTGGAAAATGAAACTACCATAAGACCTCCCACCACACACACAATGCAAACGCAGAATTGGAGGAGATTTCTTCTTATGATAGTCAAAGATGCTTACTACGCAAAATCAAATCATTTTTGATATTATTATTAGTGCATAGTGTCGAAAACATTTCGAAAGTATAATATTAATCTTAGCCAACATACGACCAGTATCGTATGCCTACTATAGCTACCATCTAAACAGTGGTGACCACCGTACGTAAATGGCAGGTTCTACAACTAATACCGTACAAAGTTCGTATTGGAGTTTGGATTTCCAACAAATGGTCAGGCTAAGGAACTTCCTATCCACGATGGGTACGTCCCTGGAATAGAAGACCCGAGAACCTAACCGGATCTCTGCCAACACAAGGCCGGGTTACCTCTGCAAAAATAGGTAACTACTGACACGCGTATGCCATCCCCCGATCGTAACCGATCTTCCCGAGGATCCCCGATTTCCAACAAACCACATAGATAATAATGCAGCAACCACATAGGTTAAGTATCTGGGCTCCATACCATGATACCACCTCTATCCAGAAGGAATGACATACACTAAGGGGCGCTACTCCCTAGAACCTTGCCGCATCCTTCCTGTTTCGACCATTTCCGGGGTGTGAGGCTCGATGAAGTCTCGTCCACAAAGCTACGCTTTCTACAAAGCCCTGCTTCGGGTCAAACAAAAATGATCAACCTATGATCACAAAGATATAAGATCAAACAAATGATCATATCACAAATGATCAAACACTGATCATTTCACAACAACACTCAGTATGCCACGTTACCAAATTGGGAGTATATCGCTGATAAATTTCAACTACATAACCTCTGAGCTCGTACGTCTCAGAGAAGGGTGTTAAGCTAAGAGAATAAATTCTCCGCTACCAACAGAAATGTATTTGAAAGAAATCAGCTTTATATCTCAAATTGTAACGTCAGACACACAATCCATACAAGTCTGTTCCAGGATCGAACAGAACCGAAGGCACTTCTCACGAAGCCCTTGCATATCCGGATAAATTTCTAATCACGTCCGGACTTCCCGTCACTAAGGGTGATAAAACCTCTAAACCGGAGATCAGCCGATGTAGAGTAACTCGACGGTAATCCTTCCATTTTCAAAAATATCCGGTCTTCAACACCGGTCTTCAAATGCGATTCATTTCGACGTATCACATATTCGGAATGGGTTATACGACCCCATGGTCCTTTCCCGGCTAACCCGAATAGTGAGGGTTTATTCAAAATAAGTGTGGCATTCAAATTCATCCAATTCACAACAAAATAACTATCTAAAGGTAATTATTGATAGTCGGTTATTTAACTATCAATAAAGATGCGCAACATCATCAGATCCCAAATAATTTTCCAAATTATTTCATCTTCAAAAATATCTTTATTAGATATAAAAGTTCCACACTTAACCGTTTGAAAACAAATTTCAAATATTCACTTTTCAATTTATCTTTGAAGATAAAATCTCAAAAACAGTTCATTTCATATTGGAAAAGCAATTCCATACTTATTTAATAATAAGTATTTCACAAATCATTTATTTTCAACATTTGAAAATATTCGATATACTTAAATCAATATTAAGTATATATTCATTCTTTAAGGAAATCATTCTCTTTAAACACATTTATTGAGTCAAAACGAATGTTACGTAAAACATCGTTACGACGACTCAAAATCACTAGTATAGGGATTCGGATTTTAATAGATATATAAATCCCAATACTACATCAAAACATTTCCTTTCGGAAATCATTTACTATAACAACAGTGTTATAGTCCATCATTTCCTTATTTTTCGAAAACGTCTATTTCAACAATAAATGTTGAAATCTATGATTTCGATAATTCACACGTTTTAAAACATCTTTTAAAACAATTACTTCATTTTATAATATCGCTTTCCCAAAACATATCCATTTTATTTAATAATATATTCACTGTCCAAAATCGTGAATATACTTCAATAACCAAATTTCAATCTTTTTTTCACATTTATTCCAAGAATTATCCACTATCCAAAATCGTGGATAAAATTTCCTTAATAACCTTCTATATTAAATTCATCAAATTTGATTGATTGATTTCCGAATTTATAAAACAACGTTTATAAATTCTATTTCTATTTTCTAACGACTTCAATTTAATAGATCTTCTTTATTAATAATTCGATCAATATTCCATTTAAAGGCAAAAAATCCAATTTATAAGTAAATCTCTTATAAATCTTTTATTCTACAGTTTCATCCATTTTATAATTTCATAATTTATGAATCTATAAATTCCATATCCTCACAATTTATAATTCTATAAATTTCATCTTTAACACTTATCATCTCGTTTCAAAATTCCAATATTTTAAATTTATAAATATCAACTTTTTAAATCTTTTAAATAAACTGTTCACAAAAATCCGAAAATCTCAGTTCAAACCATTTTATAAATTGCTTAAACTATTTATTTCAAAAATCACCTTACGGTCATAATTCACAAAAATCTTAACTTTTATAACTTCAAAATTTTACGTGTATAAATCGATTCAAAAATTCCATAAAACGTATATTTTCAAAAATCACTTTAAAAATTTCACTTTTAAAATCAACATCGTTATTTTTAAATTTCAAAATTTGAATCCAATGATGCAACGCATCAATTAGTCCATCACAACATCAAACATCATATATCATCATATGATAACAGAATATATATCAACATCTGTAAATAAATAAATACAGTTGAGGAATCCAGTTGGATCCCTCCAACCTGTTTCCCTGCATCCAAAGACGTTAGCACAATACCAATTCCGCTCCAGTACGGAATTATCGCAATATATGGGTTTTATAAGAATCCGCTTACTAACGGCGCAATAGGGTCTCATCCGCTATACGAGGCGGGAAATCATCAATCCAATATATACATATGCCAATATGTATATATTGCTATATATATAGATATATCCTATCATATCTAATATCACATCCAATAGCAATCATATCAGTCAAATCAATAACTGTAAAAGGAAATCCACTTTCATTTGAGTGAGAAGATCTCACCTTAGCTTTTTATTTTGCAATCCAATCCAATTCTTGACTCGATTTTCTCGATTTTTAACCTTGTATAAATAATTTATAAAATTTGTTAATATTTGAACCAATTGAACAATTAATTTCTTTTTAATGGATTAAATTAAATTAACACTGTAAATTATGAACTACCTTAATAATTTATTTGCTTTAAAACTTCATTTTTAACATAACTTAATAAGTCAAAAATTTTATGCATGCGGATATATTTATATATATTTTCGAAATAAGAACTAGATCATTTTACACCTTACTGCTTCAAATTTTCAAACAAACTTCCATGATAAATATATATATGGATACATTTTTCTTTTGGAAATACATATATATAGTCTTATAAAATAAATTACAGATTTCAAAATCTATTCCCACACAAATTCTGAAACATTTAAAATTCCTATTCCAGCCTTTTCAAAGCTCCTATTTTTTTTTACTGTATGTATTTGTATTTATATATATGTATATATAAAGTTTTCTTGTTCTGTCTTACTGCATATATAACCATATATATATGCATACATTATCAGATTATCAAATTTAATAGATTGTAATGTATCTACCTATAGTAATCAATTGAAAGTGAGAAAAAGAAAAGAAAAATATTAGGTTTTTATATTTTATTGTATCCTCTTTCGAAAATTATTCATTATAACAACTCGCTCACCTTACTGCCTCCAACCGTAGACGTTGTCGCCGACTACAAACTCCCCATCATCAACGAACCCATCGCGAAGCTCATCACGACCCATCCACCATCGAACAAAATCGAGGCGTTCTTCTCCTCGCGAAACCCAAACGACGTGCCCAACTGTCGCGTGCTTGACTTCAATTCCACCAAGTCGCCGCTGCCACTTTTGAGAAGTCGCGACCCACCAACTCGCGACAACCCAGTCCATCACTTCAAATCTCGCCTGCTCGCGCGCGTTCGATGTTGCTCCTCCACTTGCTCGAGTTCGAGCTTGACTAAATCGCGACAACGTCGCGATGCCGACACCACCTTCCTTGCAATCGAAACCCCCCCCTCTCAAATCTTTCGAGATTCTCGGCACCGAGGGCGAGATTGATTTCTCCTCTCCATCTTGAATCGATCGCGGAAATCCCCTGTTCCTCATTTAGCTGCCGCGTTCCCCCTTTTTCTTTTAATTAGTTCGAATTGATTTCGAACGAAGAGTAGGAGAAGGGAGATTTTCACCGACCATTGATTTGTTTAAAAAAAAATTCTCGTTCGATTGGAACTGTTGCCTGATGATTTAAAAAGATGGGGAGGAGACAAGAGAACGTGTAATCACGATTTCGTTCGTGATTTTAGGCATGAGATAAGGGAGAGAATCGTACTGAGTTTGACCAAGTTTTAAAATTTTAAAATTTAAATTCGAATTCAATTTAAATTTCAATGCGTTTAACCGCCGTACGGTCACGTATTAACTCTGAAAAATACGAAAATTGAAATCCGGTAATAACAAACTGTTACGGACCCAATGGAACTGGTTTCGTCGAATTCCGAGACTGTTTGAAAATTGGCTATTTTTACAGTCGATAATTAAATATTAAAATATTCAATTTTCACAGATTAACTCCAAATTCAATTTTAAAAGTTCTATAACCATTCTATAACTCCAGTATGATTAAATAAAATTTTACAAATCATTTTCAATCATATTAAACTCGATTTTCAATTATCTCTAGAATTTCACTATTAATTTATCGATTTAATTATCAAATTAAATCCAATATTTGAAAAATAAATCATTCGACTTCTAGATTCCATTTATTAATATTTAAAATAAATTAAATATTCGAATTTTAATTATCAAAAATTCTGGGTCGTTACAGGATATAACTCGAACTGTAGTTTGGGTCTTCATTCCTTTGTAGATGTTCTTTGGTTTGCATTCTTCCATACTGCTATGTTTTGATAAAGTGCATTTGCCACTGTCTTCTTTGTTGAGGCCTTTGCATATGTGTACATGTATACAGCCTGGTCAGGTTTGGTTGTATTTCATGAATCATCTTGTAGTTGCATTTACTTGCGTACATATTGCATCTATTCTGGTTGGTCTGACCTGAACTCGATTCAATTGAACTTTTGTGCAGTCGGTATCTTTACTTGAGTTGTCCATCTCAGTTGAACCAGTTGTTGGATCACTTTAACCTGTAGTTGCATTTGTTATTGAGTTCCTTGTGCATTTTCACTGTTATCACTTGAGCTTGTTCATGTTGGCACTGGATTCACTTGTGTACTTTGACTCTGGCCTGTCTGCATTTGTGATATTTGTTCATCTGATTACTGTTCTGGTCATTTGTGACTGTTTATTTGTTCATGTTTGATCTTGACCTCCTCACCTGACTTTTGATCTTTACTGAAACAGTTTGTACATGTTTATTCTCGAGTTGTCCATCTCAGTTGAACTGCACTTGGTTCTGCTTCATGATGTACTCGAATTCGTCCTTATTGCTGTATATGCTTGAACTGTTGATGACTTTTCTACAGTTTTGTTTTTGTTCACACTGATTAGTTAAGCATGATTTAGGTGTAGCTGTTGTTCTTCAATCCTCACTTGTGTACATTGATGATGTTGAGCTACTTGTAACTTGATCATTTGTTGTTGACCCTGGATATCTCTGGTTACTGTTGTACTTACTAGTTCATCTGGACATGTATTTGTTGCCAGTTTCTTTTGCATGTTGAACTAACTCATGTAGACAGTGATCCCTGTGTACATTTAACGGTTATCACTTGAGTTTGTTCATGTTGTCATTCTTTGATCACTGCATAATTTTTAATATTAGTTGCACCCTTTTGATTCATTTCATGTTTGAACCATTGCCCTGGTGACATTGTGGTGACTGCAGTTTAGTTGCAGCCTGCCCTTGTCTTTGTACCTGTTTGCCACTGCAGTTTCATTGTGGTGGTTGCTTTGTATTTGTTTTGTATATTTTGACCAGATCTTGCTATCCAGTTGAGTTTGACACTTGAGTTGTCATTGTTTGGCTGTTTAGTTTCCTGGTTAATCGTTTGTTTCAACTGCAGTTTTATTGTGGCGAGGCAGTACACGCGTGCGTGTACTGCAGCCACACAGAATTGATAGACTTTAGTTGGAATTTCTTTTGTTCTTGATTCATTGATCTGTCGTGTATTTCGTATGCCGTATTGGCGAGGCAGTACACGTTAGCGTGTACTGCAGCCAATCAGAATTGGTAATTTTGTGGTTTTCTAAATTATCTTCATCGATGATCTTTTTATTTATCTCTGTTGATGATTTAAATTTGCTGATTTTTGTTTAACACTATTAAGTGTTATATCGACCGTCATCCGATTTCTTTGTTTAAAGAGTCGGATAGACGGGAATTATTGTGACTGTCGTCTATTCGATATTGATTATTATTGCTCCTGTGCATTAATAACTGAGTTTGAATTAGACTGACCCGTGTATTATTTTATTTTGAATTTAATACTCGGGTCAGACCCGAGTTGTTTCAGGTTGTAGATTTCCTGCATTGAGTTGCTGATCAGGATATGAAGACTTTTTATATCTTCTGAAGCAGTGTTCGTCGTTTTGTAGAAGTCGTGTCATTGTATAGGATGATATGTATTCATGTATATTAGTTGATAATGTACTTGTATATATAACTTCCAGAGTCGACAGTTGTAGTTGTATCATTTGTATTGTGTCAAATGTATTGTAACTGATATCAGTTATTATATATATGAGACTTTTTGTTCCATCTGTGTTCCGCATTTATGTTATCTGTGTTATTTTTATATTTATTGTCCTAAACTATTATAGCCACTATGTAGTAGCTTTGTGTTTGTATCGGTATGTCGGATTTCCTCCTGAAATAAGAATGCATGTTATACTTTCTGACATATCGGTGCTCGCACAAAGTAATTACACGTATGGTCGTTCCTCTACAGCCTTATTCTCCATGCTAGTTGACAACATTACACCGTAGTGTTCTTGGCTAGCGCAGGTATAGAGGTGGGGCGCACAGCTTGGTATCAGAGCCTGGGGTTTAGGACAATTATAAAATATAACTTAGATGGAACATGTGTTACAACTATTTGTCGATGTTTTATCTCTCATCTTTACATATGATTATCTTTGATTGTTAGGTATGAATTCCTAACGCTTATTCATGTGTATTTGATTTTGATTTCATGAAAGTATTTTGGCTTCTGCCTCCGTTTGCTTTACGAACTCAAGTTGGGTTTTTGATGATGAGGAAATTGTTCTTGTGTTTTCAGCTTGAATTGATTTAGCCGATGTTGATTTTGTTCGAATCTCAGCAATTTTGAACTTGATATTTTGTGTTTTCCTCGGCTTGGTTTCCATTCGACTTCGGTCACTTTGTTTTTGAGAAATTGCTGATTTCTTGATTTCCAAGACTCTGACTTTGTTTGCCGTTGGATTCTTTGATGATATTGATTCATTTTTTACTCGACAGTGACCATTAATTGTTGACTTCGACATCGACTTGACTCTTATTTTTGTTGAAGACATTTATGCATTTATGCTCGTTTTGCTTTGTTTTTCCAATTGATAATTGATTCGTGATCATTTCCCCCGATTTGTTGCTATCGTTTATTAGCAACTTTAATGACATTTTCTTAGGGATTTTTGTGAACATACTTTTTGATGGATTCAGTATCGATTTCCTTGGATTCTATTCACATCTTTGTATGTTAATTCTTTTGATTGATTGTTTCTACAATCATTCTTGCGATTTGTCACTTTAAAAATATAAAGGTTTTCTATACTAGTAGTAAATATTAAAACCCTTTTTCTCCAAACGATTTCAAAACTATTTTACTACAAAGCTCTTTTTCTTAAACCGTTTTCCAATCTATTAGTATATGCAAACCTTTATTTCACTCGTATAAGAAATTGAATTAAACGGCTTAGTAAAACAAGTGTTATGAAACGCTTGCGTTCACTTCGTCGGTTAACTCTGGGACTTGTTCGATTGAAACCTTTTTGTGACAATTTTCTAGTGAAGACCTACAACTTGTTCGTAAATATTTATGTTAAGCTAGTGGTTATGGGACATGAAGCTAAACTCATATATTTACTAGCTTGGTGTGATTGACACTTCTTGATGATCATGACGATCATTTTTGTGATTTGATTTAGGCTAGCAATTGTGCGATGCCTCTTTGTCTGCGAGGGAGACTAGACCCCGCTTTTTTGTGATGTTTCGCCATCACATATGTGGGATAGCGACCCACGATCTTCGGGCCATTCCTATGTGAAAATTTAATGGATAGCTTCCATGAGATAGCTTCTCGTCATGTGTTATACGCGTAGATGAGTTTTCATGCTCCCATTCATGTGTTAGGCCTCCCCCCTATTTATGTGTTTTCTAGATTTCTTGTGTGATTTCTGGAATTTGTGCTTCACCAATTTTCATGATTTTCATTGATATGATATCAGTTTTTTGCATTGGTGAATTCATGTGTTATTAACTTGTTATGAATACATGTTTAGGGTATGATACCCTATTTTATCTTTGAAAAGATTCATGTGATACCGGTCGGTGAGTTTTCATGCTCCTATTTTGTGATAGGCCTTTTCCCCCCCTTTTTGTGATTTAGACTAGCGATTGAGCGATGTCTCTTTGTCTGCGAGGGAGACTATACCCCGTTTGTGTGATGTTTTGCCATCACATATGTAGGGTAGCACCTTACGGTCTTCGGGCCATTCCTGTGTGAAAATTTAATGGATAACTTCCATGAGATAGCTTCTCGTTCTTGTGATACCGGTGTTTTGGAGTTTACATATTTCCATTTTGTGATAAGCCTCCCCCTCTTTGTGATTTCTGGTTTTCGTATGTCGATTTCTAGAATTTGTGTTTTCTGGATTTCTTGTGATGATTTCTGGAATTTTGTGCTTCACCAATTTTCATGATTTTCAGTGATATGATATCCGTTTTTGTGCATTGGTGAATTCATGTGTTATTGACTTGTTATTAATACAAGTTTAGGGTATGATATCCCTTTCTATCTTTGAGAAAACTCTTGTGACATTTTTGATGAATGAAAATTCATTGGTATTATATTTTGATACCAGTTATTTTGATGAGATTTTTGACGTGTTAACTTAAGTAACCGTCAATTTTGAAATGGATTTGCAAGCGGTTCTCCCGCAATGATGATTTTGTTGTCCGTTTTTATGGTATTTTGAGATGTGCAACTTCCTTATCAAAGTTGCTACTCATGTTGCTAATTTAATCACGTGTTTTCAAAATTCTTTATTTTTAAAAGTTGTTTCAAAAATATGAATTAAAATTGTTTTCAAAATTTTTACAGTCTGCATTTTCAAAAGAATGAAGAAGCGATTTAAACGTCTCAGCAAAATCGAGGATTATGACCCCTTTCTTTTATTGATTCGCTTAATTCCGGACTTGTCCGTTTGAGAATGTGAAATGTTATTAAAAAAACACACAATTTTGCACTTTCAAGGAAATGATAAAGAGATTTAAATGATTTAGCAAAAGTACGGAGTATGGAACCATACTTTTACTACTTCGGTTAATTCCGGACTCGTTAATTGAATATTTATGACTTCTGATTATCGTTTTTGATAATCAGATGTTTGTGTTTCTGATTATCGTTTTTGATAATCAGATATTTGAGAGATTTGATTATCTTTTGTGATAATCAAATATTTGTGTTTCTGATTATCGTTTTTGATAATCAGATATTTGTGAAATTTGATTATCATTTGTGATAATTAAATATTTGTGATTTCTGATTATCGTTTTTGATAATCAGATGTTTGTGTTTCTGATTATCGTTTTTGATAATCAGATATTTGTGAGATTTGATTATCTTTTGTGATAATCAAATATTTGTGTTTCTGATTATCGTTTTTGATAATCAGATGTTTGTGTTTCTGATTATCGTTTTTGATAATCAGATATTTGTGAGATTTGATTATCTTTTGTGATAATCAAATATTTGTGTTTCTGATTATCGTTTTTGATAATCAGATATTTGTGAAATTTGATTATCATTTGTGATAATTAAATATTTGTGATTTCAGATTATCGTTTTTGATAATTAGATGTTTGTGTTTCTGATTATCGCTTGTAATAATTAGATATTTGAAATTTGATTATCGTTTTTGATAATCGAATATTTGTTGTTTCTGATTATCGCTTGTGATAACTAGATATTTGAAATTTGATTATCATTTTTAATAATCGAATATTTGTTGTTTCTGATTATCGCTTGAGATAATTAGATATTTGAAATTCGATTATCGTTTTTGATGATTGAATATTTGCGATTTTGAGATTTGAGCTTCGTCTTTTTCTCTGGCGATTCAGGTGAGTAATTTGATTTACTCACATTCAATTCGTGCTCAGTATGTGATTTTTGCTCTATTTTCCTTTTCTTTTAATTGCTGGAACTCGATTGTTCTTGCTTTTGTTAGTCGATGATGATGTTTGGGGTTGTTTATATAGTCGTCTGATTTTGATTCCTTGATCCCCACGATGTTGATTCTTTTGATTTGAAGCAGTCGAACTTTTTTATTTTATATCTAATACTTCCCTGCTGACATTTGCTTTGCTTATGCATTCGACATTGCCATGCTCTTTTGGTTGTTACCTTTTGTCCATTTATTCCTTATAATTGCGAGGATGCAATTTCTTTAAGGAGGGGAGTCTGTAATAACCCGGTATTTCGTACCGATTAATTATTGTCTTCGCATGATTTCTTTTCCTAGCTAATTGCTGTTTGAAATTTTTTTTAATCAGTTTGAAATTCCTTTGATAAAAATCTGTTAATTGTTAGTGGGCTTTAAAAATCATATTGGCCCACGTTTCCTTTGTTGATGCTGTGATAATCCAAAGCCCGTTCCCTTTTTTTTTAAATTCTTTCGTTCATTCGAAACCTAATTCACGAACAACATCGATCGAGAGAAACAAAAATGGCGACTTCGTCCTCCTTCCTCTTCGTTCAATAATTAGGGCTTTATAAAAATCGAAAAGGGTCGACTTCAACTGCTCGGGTTAACTCGATTCATTGCTCTATCGGTTGCGTGTCTCTGGGATGCTTCGACACTGGGTTCGAGTTCGTCTTCATTGCGATTTGGGGTTCTTCGAATAAGGTGAGTGATCTGCTCACATCTAGTTCGAATTCGTATATTCTTGATTTCGTGATTTTCACGGCTTTGAATTTTTGAGATATTTGTTTACCACTGGCTTTTGATTTTGAATTGGTCACACATGGCTATGAATTCTTTGATTCTCTCGGTATTGAATATCCTGATTTTCTGTGGGCTTTAACTTCGAGTAGTTTAATACGTATATTTTGAACTTGGTCATTCACCATTTTTCTTGTTTCATGAATTTCATGGTTGGCATTTGCTTTGCTAATGCATTTGCATCACTGGACTTTGAAACATTTGTTTAACACTTTATTTCACGGTTAATTTTATTTTCGTGCGTTTTGACTTCACTCTGAATTAAGTTTTGATCTTCTGGCCCCTGTGAGCTTTGTCTCGGCCCATCTTCTCTGTTGCTCTTTGATCATTCGAGTTTGCTGTCACATTGGACTTGTAGTTGTTGCCGTGAGCTCTGTTGCACTTTGATGTTGTTTAGGAGTAGATTCTGGTTCCACTGTGTTATATTTACCTTTGTTGCATCTTGTTCTTTCGAGTTTTGGGGCTGTTGCATTATGTTGGTCTCCAGTCTGTATTCACTTGTAGTCTGCACCTCTAGTTGGGTATGTTGGCACTGGGATATAACTCGAACTGTAGTTTGGGTCTTCATTCCTTTGTAGATGTTCTTTGGTTTGCATTCTTCCATACTGCTATGTTTTGATAAATTGCATTTGCCTCTGTCTTCTTTGTTGGGGCCTTTGCATATGTGTACATGTATACAGCCTAGTCAGGTTTGGTTGTATTTCATGAATCATCTTGTAGTTGCATTTACTTGCGTACATATTGCATCTATTCTGGTTGGTCTGACCTGAACTCGATTCAATTGAACTTTTGTGTAGTCGGTATCTTTACTTGAGTTGTCCATCTCAGTTGAATCTGTTGTTGGATCACTTTAACCTGTAGTTGCATTTGTTATTGAGTTCCCTGTGCATTTTCACTGTTATCACTTGAGCTTGTTCATGTTGGCACTGGATTCACTTGTGTACTTTGACTCTGGCCTGTCTGCATTTGTGATATTTGTTCATCTGATTACTGTTCTGGTCATTTGTGACTGTTTTTTTGTTCATGTTTGATCTTGACCTCCTCACCTGACTTTTGATCTTTACTGAAACAGTTTGTACATGTTTATTCTCGAGTTGTCCATCTCAGTTGAACTGCACTTGGTTCTGCTTCATGATGTACTCGAATTCGTCTTTATTGCTGTATATGCTTGAATTGTTGATGACTTTTCTACAGTTTTGTTTTTGTTCACACTGATTAGTTAAGCATGATTTAGGTGTAGCTGTTGTTCTTCAATCCTCACTTGTGTACATTGATGATGTTGAGCTACTTGTAACTTGATCATTTGTTGTTGACCTTGGATATCTCTGGTTACTGTTGTACTTACTAGTTCATCTGGACATGTATTTGTTGCCAGTTTCTTTTGCATGTTGAACTAACTCATGTAGACAATGATCCCTGTGTACATTTAACGGTTATCACTTGAGTTTGTTCATGTTGTCATTCTTTGATCACTGCATAATTTTTAATATTAGTTGCACCCTTTTGATTCGTTTCATGTTTGAACCATTGCCCTGGTGACATTGTGGTGACTGCAGTTTAGTTGCATCCTACCCTTGTCTTTGTTCCTGTTTGCCACTGTAGTTTCATTGTGGTGGTTGCTTTGTATTCGTTTTGTATATTTTGACCAGATCTTGCTATCCAGTTGAGTTTGACACTTGAGTTGTCATTGTTTGACTGTTTAGTTTCCTGGTTAATCGTTTGTTTCAACTGCAGTTTTATTGTGGCGAGGCAGTACACGTGTGCGTGTACTGCAGCCACAGAGAATTGATAGACTTTAGTTGGAATTTCTTTTGTTCTTGATTCATTGATCTGTCGCGTATTTCGTATGCCGTATTGGCGAGGCAGTACTCGTTAGCGTGTACTGCAGCCATTCAGAATTGGTAATTTTGTGGTTTTCTAAATTATCTTCAACGATGACCTTTTTATTTATCTCTGTTGATGATTTAAATTTGCTGATTTTTGTTTAACACTATTAAGTGTTATATCAACCGTCATCCGATTTCTTAGTTTAAAGAGTCGGATAGACGGGAATTATTGTGACTGTCGTCTATTCGATATTGATTATTATTGCTCCTGTGCATTAATAACTGAGTTTGAATTAGACTGACTCGTGTATTATTTTCTTTTGAATTTAATACTCGGGTCAGACCCGAGTTGTTTCAGGTTGTGGATTTCCTGCTTTGAGTTGCTGATCGGGATATGAAGACTTTTTATATCTTCTGAAGCAGTCTTCGTCGTTTTGTAGAAGTCATGTCATTGTATAGGATGATATGTATTCATGTATATTAGTTGATAATGTACTTGTATATATAACTTCTAGAGTCGACAGTTGTAGTTGTATCATTTGTATTGTGTCAAATGTATTGTAACTGATATCAGTTATTATATATATGAGACTTTTTGTTCCATCTGTGTTCCGCATTTATGTTATCTGTGTTATTTTTATATTTATTGTCCTAAACTATTATAGCCACTGTGTAGTAGCTTTGTGTTTGTATCGGTACGTCGGATTTCCTCCTGAAATAAGAATGCATGTTATACTTTCTGACATATCGGTGCTCGCACAAAGTAATTACACGGATGGTCGCTCCTCAACAGCCTTATTCTCCGTGCTAGTTGACAACATTACACCGTAGTGTTCTTGGCTAGTGCGGGTATAGAGGTGGGGCGTCACATAAATAATAACTAATTTCTTTTTCATGCTATGGTGTTATAAATAATCATATGGATTATGTCAAGGTATATGTTGAAGATGTAATTGAAGTCATCGATCCTTCAATTATAATTCATAGAATGGTTTTTCCAATACTGAATGTTGAGCATTTTACACTGTTAATTTTTAACAATGCTATTGGAAAATGGATATTTTTTAATTTTTTTAAAAGGATCAACTCATGGAATTCATGAAGAGTCAGCAATCAAGATTGTAAGTATATTGTGAATTGTTTTCATTTAATATGATTTTTCATATGAAGTTGTTAATTTACCGATTGTTTGAATGAAAATAAAAATATAATTGAATTAAGTTTAGCTTAAAATTTAATTGCATAAGTCTAATGGAATTAAATTTATACAACGAAATGTTTGGTTTTGGGGTGAAGTTTAACTATGTAAGTCTAATGTAGTTATATGTACATAGTGAGCCATATTGTAACGACCCGATATTTTCAACCATTCGCATCCGCACATGCCAGACTTGAATTGCTCAAAATACCGAATTGTAAATATAAATTTGGCAAAACTTAGAACATACATTAAATAAATCACAGATCACAGACACAGATTAATATAACAATGTAGCAGAAACAAAGAAATAATAGTTCATGAAGCTACTATATATATACACACACATCAGAGTTAACAAGATACAACAAAACCGTAATCTCCCCCGTACTGGGAGTCGTTAGAGGGCACTCCATAGGTATGGTACAAAACAAACTCGTAGTAAGGCTCGCTAGGGTAGGTGACACGGCACAACTAGGCAATGCCAGGGTAGATATACCAATTACGCATCCGGGCTAGTGGTAACGCATAACAGCCACTACCGCCCACCTCGGAACACACTCCCAAATCAAATAAAAATCGAGAATGGCCAACAAATCAATCACAAAGTAATAGAATGGTATACGAAGAAGTGTGTCCGATCAGAGGAGCTACCTCATTGGCCTGTTGATCGCTCCTGTTTTAGCCACCTTATGCTAACTCACGGGAGTCGGGTCCACGTATATACCTCAATAAGAATCGTCGCCACCATCCTACTTCATTCTGGAATCTCCACCACGTACACGGTTGTCAAAGTGGTTTTCGGTATCAACCGAGAGTATGCCCATATCCGATCCCGGTCTCTTTGCCAACCCATCGTTATTATAACCCATGGATATTTATTCCAAAATCATTTATTCTTTAAAATCCACAATATCATATCCATTTCAAAACTAAATACTATATTATTTCATTTCATAGCCAAATCAATATATCATTTCCATTCCAAAAAACCAAAGCCATAATATATCATTTAAATTGCAAAACCAAATCAATATATCATATAAATAAAACCCCCATTTCCAAATCACAGAATATGTAGCGATCCAAAAACTCGGCCTTCGAAAATCGGCATCCGTACTTCACTTGTACTCAAAATGCCGTAGATTCAAACGCCGAATCTGGTTCTCCGGAGCTTATAACACCATTAAGGATAACAACACAGCGGAAGTAAAAGAATATATCAATATATATAACATTGATAAAATGACAGATACAAAATCCGATACAATATGATACAACAGAATGATACAACAGATATCAACATATACCAGAGATATGATACAAGAAATAGCAGCGGAAAGAAAATAGATAACACCGGCAACGGATAGAATATCTCCAATAGAATGCTCAAATCCATAGCTAGCTCGAACTCCCAATAACGATGCACAAAGACAAGCAAGTGCAGTCTTCCACTCCAATGAAGTGAACTAGCTCCAAATAATCCACTAAACCTGAATATTTGAGAAACCCAACTCTAGACTGCCCGTGTGGAAAATTGTGGGCACCCAGAGTTTAGGAAGGGAACAATAAACTCCGAGTCAGTCGTGGGACTGGTGTGAGCAAATAAAAACACTGTTTATCTTTAAAACTAACAATAAAAGAATTTTAAACATTGAAACCCGCAATGCTTTTAGAAAATGAAACTACCATAAGACCTCCCGCCACACACACAATGCAAACGCAGAATTGGAGGAGATTTCTTCTTATGATAGTCAAACATGCTTGGTACGAGAGAATTTCTTTTCCATATTATTACTAGTGCATGGTGCAGAAAACATTTCGAAAGTATAATATTAATCTTAGCCAGCATAGGCATTCCGCACTTATGCCTACTATAGCTACCATGTTCAATAGCAGGTTACCACCACATTCCATGGCAGGTACAACTAAAACCGTACAAGGTTCGTATTGTTTCTTTGGATTTTCCAACAAATGGTCAGGCTAAGGAACTTCCTACCGCCACATGGGATCGCCTCTAGCTGGACGTCCCGAGAGTCAACTGCTCTCTGCCAACACAAGGCCGGGTTACCCCTGTAACAGGTAACTCACGAATATGCAATTCTCCGGTCCTTTGGGACCTTTATCCGAGGCACCTCGATCAAACACACAATCACACAGTAAACGAGATTGGAGTATCCACATAGGTTAAATACCAGGGCTCTATACCTGATACGACCCTTTTCCAGAAGGAAATGACATACCCTAAAGGGCGCGACCCTCATAACCTTGCCGCATATTCGTATTTCGACCATTTTCGGGTTGTGAGGTCCGAAGAGGTCTCGTCCATAAAGCTACGCTTTTTCACAAAGCCACACTTTGATCATAAATGATCAATAAATGATCAACACACATCAACACTCAGCATGCCACATTACCAAATTGGGAGTATATCGCTGATAACCTTCAACTACATAACCTCTGAGCTCGTACGTCTCAAAGAAGGGTGTTAAGCTAAGAGAATAAATTCTCCGCGACCAACAGAAATGTATTTGAAAGAAATCTGCTTTATATCTCAAAGTGTAATGTCAGACATGTAACCATACAAGTCTGTTCCGGGTTCGAACAGAACCGAAGGCACTTCCGAAGAAGCCCTTGCAATCCGGGTATTCACAATCCCGATCGGACTTCCCATCACTTAGGGAATCTCTATACCGGGAGCTACCCAGTGTAGAGACAATCGATAGGTTATCCTATCATTTTCGCAAACACCTGGTCTTCAACACCGGTCTTCAAATGCTATCCATATACGACGAATCACTTATTCGGAATGGGTTATGTGACACAAAAGTCCTCTCCCGGCTAAACCAAATAGTGAGCGTAATATTTTAAAACATATGGGTATTGGGATTTTGATTAAGTCATAACTTATTTCCCAAAACTTTTCTTCAAATGGTTTAAACACGTTACCATTTTAAAATTTTACACAAAAAGATTCATTTACAAAGTTCACCCAGTTTCACAAAGACCTATTCATAGATTTTCCAAATCGATTTCTATTTCAATTGGATTAACTCGTTAAATCTTTAAAACAAAGATTTAACTGATAGCTTTCAAAACAATCCCATTTCGAATGGTTTGAACAAATCGCTATTTTAAATCTGTTAAAAATAACAGATTCAATTCATAGCTTTCAAAAAGAATTCATTCATAACTTGGAAAAAACATTTTTCAATTCAAACTTGAAATTCCTTTAACTTAAATTGGGATTTCATTTCTTATCTGAATGCTTTTATTCTTTTAAAACAAACAGTTTTCATTATGGAAAATCTGATTCATTTATATGAATTACAATCCTTGGGTTAAATTCAAGTTCTCAAAATTATACTTTAAATGGTTTAACTTCATATAAACACATTTATAACATCTTTAATCGTAACTTCCAATTATGGAATTCAATTCCAACTCTTGAATTTAAATTCAAATTGAATTATTTAAATTGTAAAACTTTACCAAGTTATTCAAAATAACTTTATTCTTAAACTCCTTTTCAAAAGCTTAACATTTGACCCAAATCCATTTCCAAAATCAATTGAAATTAAAATTTCAATTTCATAAACATTAATTTAAATCATCTGTGACTTAACCGATTTCCTCGTGAAATCCATATTTGTGTGTGTAAAGGTGTAGTCTAGGGGTTTAACACAAGTGCAACACAATGAATCATCACATATCAAAATACAAAAATATAGTTGATAAGCGGTATTAACTATAACGCTTATCATTCATTCACAAATCACAGATATATATATATATATATATATATATATATATATATATCGCAGATAATAAATTACATTCATCCCTGATAAATAAATTACATATCACAACACAAATCAGGATGTATCACAAAGCATCATATATCAGAGATATCAAACAATCAAGTCATCCAATAGAATCCAAATATCCATAGGTAAGGTCAATTTATTCATCTGATTTAATTAAATCAGATTAGTTACTTATGAGTAAATCACTAATCCTAGTTAATTAACATTAATTAATTACAAATCATTCTGATTAATTATCCTTTAATCATTTATTAATTAACCTTTAATCATTAATTAATTATCCTTTAATCAATTATTAATTAACTTTTAATAATAAATTAATTACCCTTAATTCCCTTAATCATTAATTAATAAATCTCAAATTATTAATTAATAAACCCTTAATTAATCACCTAATTAAATTAATTACCTTGGTAAATTAATCTTTAAGTAATTACATAATTAATCCTTTTAATTACATTAGGTCATTATCCTTTTAATTAGTCACTTTAATTAATTAACCAATTAACTTTAAATCTTTAAGTTAGTTAAGGATTAAAACACTTTACCTTCCTTAATTACATCATCATATATTTCAAAATCACTTGTTTTTAACTTTACTTTTAAACTTTGAACTTTTTGCTAAACTTGAGTTCTTTGTTTAAAACTTAAAATAATTTCTTTCTTTTTCTTTAAAAATTTTAAACCTGTTCAAAACAACCCAACCCGAGCCCAACACCTGATTTACCCGAACAAAAACACTAAAACCCAGAGTTTTCTTCTTCTCTTCTTTTTTTTTCTTTGTTTCAGTTTAAAATCTGAAACCTTGCTAATCATAATATCACTCAAAAGCATACTCGAGCATGCACCCGAGTGTGACCCGCGTGAAAACTTCCTGTGATCGAGTTCCAACTCGAGTCACTTCCACGCAAACCATCACCAGACACGGCAGCCCAGCCGTGCACGTGCACAGATCATCGTCAACATTCTGATCATCGGTCCAACCTCCAACATGTCACTGACGACCTCGTCCATCAGTATGACCACCCAGGTTCTCGAATTTATAGCGGATTCGAAATCGAGCAATACGAAACCCATTGAGACAAAATCGATCGAATTTATGGCGGATTCGAAATCGAGCAATACGAAACCCACTGAGACAAAATCGATCGCCCAAAAACTTCATCGTGTCGACGACTCAGACCACCAACGACCTAGCAATTCTGGCCACTGCCTCACCGTTCAACCATGCTCCGATCCCCCATTGACCGATTGCCCCAAAAACCCTGTCGACATCGCAATTCCCTCGAGAACCCAATCGACCAAAACCCCAGTTCAAACCCTAAATCGATCTCGTCCACCATCCAAAACAAATTATAAAATAAATGAACATTTTTCTGATGATCCCCTAGCCTCCATCCTACTCTAGCTCCAACCCCGATGATCAACACTTCATTGATCACCGTGAATCGATGATTATAGTTATTCTGTTCAACTCTAGAATTCTCAACCATTTCAAGTTTAAAAATCATATAATGATTATCTAAATTCATAATATTTTAATACGAATCGATTTGTAAAGCTAAACCATGAAATCAAAACCATTGATTTTTGACTTAATTTAAGTTATCACTGTAAATTCCTGATTTTGGGAAAAATTATTCACTAACCCCATCTGAATTTATTTTAAGAATGATATTACCGAGTTACAATCATTTTCCTTTTTAAAGATTATAGCTTGAACATGTTCAGAAAGGAAGATATGGTTTTTATTGGGTGAAATAGGAGTCTGTAATGTCAACAGAGAACTATATACAGACATGCACCTCAATGTATATCTATATATTCAAAGATACTAGCAAAATGAACACATTTTCATAGCACACTTCAAGTGTAAATCCAGCAATAAAATAAAAGACAGGTTTTAAGTGAGTTTGCTCACCTGGATTTGAAAGACATAGTAGATTGTAAATTTGAAAAAATGGGAGAAGATATTGATTTCTGAAAATCTTGATTTACTTGGATCTGGAAGTTGCGTTTGAATCAGGTTGAAGAAGAAGCTTCCTTTTCCTTTGATTCTCTGATTTATCTTGAATTAAATTGTTGTTTAAACTGAGATGTTTTAGTTGAAGCTTGGTTAATATTTGAGTGGTATTTGCTTTAGATTTTTTTTCTTCTCAGTGAAAATGAACAAACTGGAAATGAGAAAGGTTGATGTATATATGAAATGAGAACTTTACAGTGTGTTCATTTGTTTAGTACTGGGTGATAAATTTGTACAGGGTTATAATTTTTGTTTGTACAAAATTTTAGTAGTGATATTTTCTTACTTGTGGCTGATGAGAACATTTTGGGTGCTAGCATTAATTAACATGTACAAATTCATTTTTTTTCTTTGGTTTATCAAACAAGATCTCGGCTGATATGATTTATACTATGCATGCTAAGATATTGGCATTAACTCCTTTGTCTTGTTTAGCAATTCAGTTTGTACATGACCATATATTTTACTGTCTTGTTTGTTTGAATTCTTGTTTAAGTTTTGGATGATATGTTTATATTTGAGGTAAAAAAACTCACTTTAGATTTTTAGCTTGAAGGAACAAAATTGAAATGAAGGTGGATATATGGAAACAGTTTACAGGGTGATAAAATGTGTTTGTACAAAGCTTAGCATAGATTTTTCTTGTTTGTAGGCTACTGATGTTTATTTTTGGTGGCTGAAGATATACGACATTAATTGCCTAGTACTTTATGTCTCCATACTTGTGATATTTACATTTCCTTTGGCTTTGCATTACTTTAACTTGGCTGTACAAATATTGTTTTGGTTGACTTTATTTTCACGAGTACATACTTGAATATACTTCTTTTGCAAGCTTTCGTGTATATATATGTTTCTTCTTTTGTGGCTGAAGTGATGTTGTCTTCATTTGTTTCTTTGCATACTTATGTGTTTACTTACTCCATTCCATACTTATCCAATCTTTGTTTATACTTGACTGTATATTTAGTTTATTTTATTTATTTTCTTGTTGCTTTACAATATGAATAAAGTCCTATTTTCATTACGTTATAATATAGCTAATTTGTTTACTTTCTATTTTACAAAATTCATTAATATGTTGTTTGCTTTTATTTATAACTATATAATTTATCTTATGTAGATTTATTTATAATTCTAACTTTCATACTTATTTTTAACTTAAATATTCATTATCTTGTATGTCTACATATATTTTTATTTTCATTATCTTATAAATATACTTTGTTTTATCACTTTGTAATATAGGTGAGATTCTATTTTATTTGTATTATTTTGTATTGATTTATTAATATTAAGATTTACTTTATCATTTAATTTTACAAATTTTTATTCAAAACTAAATTAATTATCAATTTAAATTTATATAAAATTCGGGGTCGTTACAGAATATTTCCTTCAATTTATTAAACTTGAAATATTCCTTTAAATCATCTTAAACCTCCACTTTATAAAGTCACATTCTTAAATCTTAAATTTCAATAAGTTCCAAGTTAATATATTTAAAGACAATTCTTAATTAAATACAATTTCAAAAATCTCATTTTCAAACCATAGTACTTTTGAAAGTTATAACAACTCTGAAACCCAACACTTTGAAACCATAATTTTTTTGAAATCATAACAATTTAGAAATGTTATCATTTGGAAATCATAATATTTAGAAAAATCATAACACCCTTAAAAATAATATTCATTACCAAAGTTATAGCATTTTTAAGTTCACTCGTTCAATTATACCAATTTCGAAAACATTGTATTAACTTATAAATTTAAAAAATGGTTTTTATTTCACCTCAAAACATATTCACTTAACCCATTAAATTTAATGTCAAAATCTTCCAAAATAATATTCATTTCCAAAGTTCATTGAAATTTCAGCCACAACAGCACTTATAAAGTGTTACGGTAAATATATTAACATTTCAAAACTATGTCAAATTCAAAACAGCAGCACTCATAAAGTGCTACAGTAGGTATTAGAATTTCAAAGAGTTCAGTTTAAGAAACAGCAGCACTTACCAAGTGCTACAGTAGATATTTAGTTATTATTTCAAAACAGTTTACTTTCAGCAGCAACAGCACTTACAAAGTGCTGCAGTAGCTCACTGGTATTACAAAACAGTTTACTTCCAACAACAACAGCACTTACAAAGTGCTGCATTAGCTGTTTAGTTATTTCAGAATTTAGTTAAATTTCAGAAATGGTAGAACTTACCAATTGCCATCTAAAACCACATCATTTTGGAAATGCTACCAATAGAATTCCAGATTTTATTATAACTTTTTAGAAACATTAAAACTTCAATTTTAGCCATTTTTAACTTATAAAATCATATCTCATGCTTCAGAAAATATGCATTTGGATATCGTTTATCTTACGATTCAATAAATAAATTTTTATGAATAAAATAACCAATTAACTATAATCCATTTATTAAGTCAAATTTACACTATTTTACTTAACTTTTTTGATTTAACAAATAACTTAACACTTCATTTTTAAAATACCCATTTCATAAATAAGATGTTCTTTTAACAAGTCAAACTTCAAATTTCCATTTGAAACCAAACTTTCAATTTTCAAGTCAAGTCATAATTTAAATACATTTTAACCATTTACTTATACATTTCAAGTTATAGAGAATCACTATAACTTTATTATACAAGACATGTCCATTTCATGAAATAAAATTCATTACCATTACTAGGTTAGATTTAAAATTCCATATTAAGTCCAATTATATTATTAAGTTATTTATCATCAATAAATGTCTTTAAATTCTATTTAAAACCAACACATCTTTAAAATTTCCATTAAAGCCACTTATTGACTTATAAAATCTTAACTTATAGAAAACCAACATCATCTTATATTTAAGTCGTTTAAATCAAATCTTTTAGCTCAAATTTCATATATTTAAACATTCAAAATACTTAATAATTTTTAGGAAAATATTATTTAAAAATATAACCATGGGCCTGCATAAGATTTCCTAACCTAGGTCAAGTGATACAGATATGTGTCATTCCAATCCGTAATTTAAAAAGAAAAATCCGGGTTCTATCATTTCAAACCCGCAATCCCTAGTAAATCAAATACAATAAATATCGTTCAAGCCTATCATTTCCACTCATAACGAATTTTCCTTATTCTAATGTCCGTTCGGGTATGTATCATTTCAACCCATAGTGATAGGGAACTTGCAGTGTGAGAATCAGTAAATAAATGAACAGTAGAACATATAATCATATCAGATGATGTAACAAATATATAAGCAGAATTTAACATCATATAACCATATCACAGGCATATATTAACATAACATATAAATTTTCTACAATTCACATGCCATTGTTTCACAATTATAAAAGTACGTATGTCGAGAGTGATAAACCCACCTTTTTAAGCTAGAATTGACAAACTAGAGATACACAACAAAATCTGAAAAGCACGACAAGGCACGATTATATTTTTGAGTGGATGAAGAGTCAGATCCAAATCTTGTATGTACACAAATATCACCAACATAAGAATATGATTCAATACAAACAACAAATGAATTAAACAATTGAAAAGTGATGAATCAAATGACATAACCTTGGTTTCAACCACCAAGTGGGCTCGGCCATGGTCTAATATGCTAGACCACCTCATGTGTCTCGACCACATCAAGTTTGTTGCTCGGCCAAGATGATTCAAAGCAAGCTAATGCACGGCCATGGTTTGTAAATTGAAGATGTAACGCCCCACCTTTTTGTACGCTTAAGCAGACACACATGTCGACTTAAACCATACAGAAGGGTGGATTGTTATAGGGTAAATAAGAAAAAATGGAGAAATAAAAGAAAAAAATTAGAATCTTGCAGCGGAACGATAAAATATAATAATTAAATAACAGTTCATGAAGCTATTTTACAAAACATTTGATTATACTTATACAATACATATCAGAGTTACACATACCAGAGAATGATAATTATGCATCGGAATACAATGGTGTAGTAGAATATATAACAAATAGTAATAATAAAATCTTCGTCTTCGTCCTTCAGAAATAGGGCCTTCAAATCCTGAAATGCTCAGGCTGACCCGAGCGAATTGAAAAGACAAAACACTCGAGTCAGAACTAAAAGATCTTATGTAAGTAAAATCAATGAAATAAATATGAGTGTAAACAGCGTCGGAGATGTTTACGGGGTTTGACATCTCCTATCCAGTGTTTAACGTGAGTGCAGTAACTTAAGAAATGTTCAGGATTCACATCATTTAAGGATCCGTTAAACTATCTACTATGTAGTAATATTCGCTATATACAGTAGTGTCTAATCAGTAAAGTATAATCATATAGAAAATAGCGTTAAGGGGATGGTGAACCTTAACGCGGTCGGATCTTTAAACCAAAATCGTAGTGGGTTCGATATGGTAGGTGACACGGCACACAAGGCAATGCCAGGGTAGATATACCAATTACGCATCCGGACTGGTGGTGATGCATAGCAGCCACTACCGCCCACCTCGAACAACACTCCCAAATCAAGGGTGGCCACCAAATCAATCACAAGTAATAGAATGGTATCGAAGAAGTGTGTCCGATCAGAGGTGCTACCTCCTTGGCCCGTCAATCGCTCCTGTTTTAGCCACCTTATGCCAACTCATGGGAGTTGGGTCCACGTATATACCTTAGGATCATCGCCACCATCCTACTTCATTCTGGAAACTCCACCGCGTACACAGTTGTCAAAGTGGTTTTCGGTATCGACAGAGAGTATGTCCATATCCGATCCCGGTCTCTTTAACAACCAAACGTTATTATAACACCATGGTCATTTTAAAAATATATATATACTTTTAAAAACACAATCATTGCCCTTTCAAAACATATTCTTTATTTCAAAATAGTATATACATCAAAAACCAAAATATTATTGCTATTTCAAAACATATCATTTACTTCAAAATAGTATATACTTTAAAACCAAATTCAATAATATATCATTTAAATAAAATCCAAATTTTCAATCACTATTCTTACTTTTAATTATAAAACTTGAAATATTCTTTAAAACCATCTTAAATCCAAATCACATAATGCAGTCATATTCTTAATCTCAAAATTTCAATCGGTTTCAAATCAATATATTTAAAGATAATTCTTAAATAAATTCTATTTCAAATAAATTCATTTTCAAACCATATTACTTTCAAAGTTATAACAATTTCGAAAACCAATACTTTGAAAACAATAATACCTTAATTTCAATAAAACATTTCAATTTTGATATATTTCAAGTCTTTAAATATTCCAAAATTCCCAACCAAATATGATAATCTTATATATACCTTAATTCAATTTACTATTATTTAGTTTAGAAATATTTATTTAATAAATTCAATATCACTTAAATAAAGCTCAAACTTGAAATATTCGTAAATCAAACTTAAAACATCATCAAGTTATACATAGCTTAAATTTTAGAATTTAACCATATATAAAATAATATTTATATAATATCAAAATTTAATATTTATTAAACTGTATATTTCTTTCCAAACCATAGAAAATCCATTAAAATATTTTATATATAGACGACGGTGCCGGTATATAATTTTCTATCCTATGGTCAAGTGATACAGATATTTATCATTTCAATCCGTAATTTAAAAATAAAAGTTTACGGTTATATATATATATCATTTCAAACTGCAATCCCGAATGAAATGAAAATGCATAATAACTTGCAGTTTATACAATATAAAATATAGCATCCATTCATCTAAATATCAATAAACAACCATTCATTACAATCATCATCCAATTTAAACAAAACATCAATATAAAGCATATAAAATATAACAGGCATCAACGAATAGTTTATATTCAATAAAAAATTAATAACTATTCAACTGACAGTTTATATGCAATAATAAATAAATTTAACTGGCAAATTATATGCAATAATAAAATTAAATAACAATTTAATTTAACTAAATGCTATCTAACTGAGATGATGATTAAATATATGCCCAAACAATCATAGATAAATTTTAAATCACATCAAAATTTAATTTAACAACATAAGAAATCTTAGAAGTTGTGAGTGGGTTAAAACACTCACCTTTTGAATTTAAATTGAATTTAAATTCAATTTAAACCCAAAAATTTGACCGTCTCAGAATTCGTCAAAACTAGCGTCATCAGGTCCGAAATTTCAATACGATCCTAACAAAAGAAACCGCGCATAAATCAGATATCGTATGTAAGAGTTATAGCAATTATTGCACTTGAATTTCAATATTAAAACAAACAAAAAAGAACACTTTCAATCCAACTCACTGCCACGTCATTAAGAGACTTCTTCCTCCAGGTACGCACGCGAGAAGCAGAGACACACGACCGAACGCAAAACCAAACCGCTCCACTCACGAGCCGCCGCCCCAGCTGCTCCACCTCCGCCGAAGCCGGCCATCACTAACCTTCGCCGCCGCATGCCTACCCTCCGATCCAATCCCCACTACTTCGGTCGCAATCAAAATCTCCAGCCGCCACATGAAATTCAAAACCCTAGCTGAAATTGCAGCACGATCTAGCCGCTGAAATAACGAATCACCTATACCGATGAACTCCCCTTCGTCCCCTCTTCAAAACCCAGAAACTATTAGATGTTGAAAAATAGTAGACGAGTTAAGGACATTTTTCTTCCTGACTTGTAATTTCGAGGACGAAATTCTTTTAAGGGGGGAAGTTTGTAACGACCCAGATTTTCTGATAATTAAAATTCGAATATTTAATTGATTTTTTATATTAATAAGTGGAATTAAGAAGTCGAATGATTTATTTTTCGAATATTGGATTTAATTGGATAATTAAATCGATAAATTAAATAGTGAAATTCCAGAGATAATTGTAAATCGAGTTTAAAGTGATTGAAAATGATTTGTAAAATTTTATTTAATCATACTCGAGTTATAGAAAGGTTATAGAACTCTTAAAATTGAATTTGCAGTTAATCTGTGAAAATTTAATATTTTAATATTTAATTATCGACGGTAAAAATAGCCAATTTTCGGACAGTCTCAGAATTGAACAAGACCAGTTCCATTGGATCCGTAATAGTTAGTTATTATCGGATTTCAATTTTCGTAGCAATCGGAGTTGTCGTTTGACCGTGGCAGCTCGAAACGCATCGATGTCATTTTAATTTTAAATCGTCGAGTTAAAATAGTCATTTTTCAAACAGTGTCGGATTTCGACGAAACCAGTTTCATCGGATCCGTAATGTTATATTATTGTAAGATTTCAAATTTCGTAATTTTTGGACGTACCGTTTGTCCGGGACAAACCAAAACGCCTCGAAATCGATTTAAATCGGTTTAATTTAAACTGATCGTTTTTCTCCGTATCTCGCACAGACGATCGAATTAGCTTCCGAAACCTGTTCCATTGCATTCGGAACGCGGGGTAAACCCCAGAAACGCTAGTCACTGCGCGTAAATCGGAGTTCGGAAATTCAAAGTGAATAGTGTTCGTCGGTTCTCTATAAAAGCACCATCCTCTTCACAAATTCCAAAACCCTAATCTATTCTATCATCAGCCGCCTCCATATCTATCAACGGCTGAGAACTTCCATTCTTCTTCCCCTTCGATCCCTCAATCCATCGACTTTCGCCCAAATCTTCCAACTACAAAAATATAGAGCATAGCGAGATCTTGGATTTCAACGGTCAAGATCTAAATCAGGGCAACGTGGTGGCGGAAAATCTCATTTGTAGGTCGCGCATTCGAACTCGTTTTCCGAGCTGGAGAGGTGACCGGACCCAGCCGCACTTGGGGCGTGGGTGAGGGGGAGCAAGGCGCTTCGTACGGTGGTGATAAGATGGGGTCAGGGGGTTGGTAGGTGGTGCGGCCGTTAGGGCATTGTGGCGTGTTAGTGGGTTCTTCACGTTCGTGACATGCCTGGGAGGGAGAAGATGCGTGCAAGGGCTGGGATGTGCAAGGGCTTTGAAATGAACGGCTGTGATGAACTGATTGGGAAATGTAAAATTTAATTGTAAATAATTATAATATTTAAATTCGTTAAATCTTTTAACTGCGATAACTTTGTCATACGTTAACAGAAAATTACGAAACAAAGTGCGTTGGAATCGTCTCGACAAGCTCTACGCAGTGCAACTGATTTGGAGTCGTTTGGAGTCAATGAAAATTTCGGGTAAAATTAAACGCTTGTTTAATTTATTCGAAATAAACGCTGGAATCAGAATTAAAATCACGGTGAGATCTTCTCACTCAAATTTGAAAGTGGAATTATTTACAGTTATTGATTGATGATTGACTGTTTGAATGTGATATTAGATATGATAGGATATATCTATATATATAGCAGTATATACATATTGGCATATGTATATATTGGATTGATTGATTTCCCGCCTCGTATAGCGGATGAGACCCTATTGCGCCGTTAGTAAGCGGATTTATAAAAACCCATATACCGCGATAATTCCGTACTGGAGCGGAATTGGTATTGTGCTGACGTTTTTGGATGCAGGGAAACAGGTTGGAGGGATCCAACTGGATTCCTCACCAGTATTTATTTACAGATATTGATGAATATTCTGTTATCATATTGATATATGATATTGACTGTTGTGATGGACTGATTGGTGTTGTGACATCATCGGATTCAGTTTTGAAGTTTAAAAATAACGACTTTTATTTTAAAAAGATTTTAAAGTGATTTTTGAAAAGTAGACGTTTATCGATTTTTTTGAATTGATTTATTTCAGAAAAATAAACGTCTAGAAATTTTGAAGTTATAAAAGTTAAGATTTTTGTGAATTATGACCGTAAGGTGATTTTTGAAATAAAAGTCGATTTATTTATAAAATGGTTTAAACTGGGATTTTTGAATAACTATAAGCGATTTGTATAGGAAGATTTATAAAATGGATATTTTATAAATCAAAATATTGGACTTATAAAACGAATTTTTATAAGTGTTGAAAAGAAGTATAAAAGGGTTTCATAAGTGAATGAAATAAATAGATTTATAACGTGAAGTTATAAAGTGAATAGATGTTGTAGAATAAACGATTTATAAGTAATTTACTTATAAATTAGATTTTTGCACTTAATTGGGATATGAATAGAAATTGCTAAATGAAATGATTTCATAAGTTGAAATTGTTATGAAGTATAAATGTGATTTATAAACGTTGTTTATAAATCTGGAATCACTTATTTTGATAAGTAATTTTAGAAGTTAATAAGAGGAGAATTTTATAAATTGAAGTTGTTAGAAAATAGAAATAGAATTTATAAACGTTGTTTTATAAATTCGAGATCAATTGAATTTGATAAATTAAATATAGAAGATTTTTTAAAGAAGATATATTCGCGATTTTGGATAGCGAATTTTTATTGAAATAAAATGTGTAGAAAATAGTGAAATGTAATTAGTGAAGTATATTCACGATTTTGGACAGTGGATATATTGTCAAGTAAAATGGATAGTTTTGGAAAAGCGATATTGTTAAATGAAGTTAATTGTTTTAAAAGATGTTTTAAACGTGTTAATTATCGAAATCATAGATTTCAACATTTATTGTTGAAATAGACGTTTTCGAAAAATAAGGAAATGATGGACTATAACACTGTTGTTATAGTAAATGATTTCCGAAAGGAAATGTTTTGATGTAGTATTGGGATTTATATATCTATTAAAATCCGAATCCCTATACTAGTGATTTTGAGTCGTGGTAACGATGTTTTACGTAACATTCGTTTGACTCAAATAAATGTGTTTAAAGAGAATGATTTCCTTAAAGAATGAAATATATACTTAATTTTGATTTAAGTATATCGAATATTTTCTAAGTGTTGAAAATAAATGTTTTGTGAAATACTTATTATTAAATAAGTGTGGAAATGCTTTTCCAATATGAAATGAACTGTTTTGAGATTTTATCTTCAAAGATAAATTGAAATGTGGAAATTGATTTGAAATTGTTTTCAAATGGTTAAGTGTGGAAAATAATATATCTAGTAAAGATATTTTTGAAGATGAAATAATTTGGAAAAATTATTTGGAATCTGATGATGTTGCGCATCTTTATTGATAGTTAAATAACCGACTATCAATAATTACCTTTAGATAGGTATTTGTTGTGAATTGGATGAATTTGAATGCCACACTTATTTTTGAATAAGCGCTCACTATTTGGGTTAACCGGGAAAGGACCATGGGGTCGTATAACCCATTCCGAATATGTGATACGTCGTTATGAATCGCATTTGAAGACCGGTGTTGAAGACCGGATATTTTTGAAAACGGAAGGATTACCGTCGAGTTACTCTACATCGGCTGATCTCCGGTTTAGAGGTTTTATCACCCTTAGTGACGGAAAGTCCTGACGTGATTGAAATTATCCGGATTTGCAAGGGCTTCATGAGAAGTGCCTTCGGTTCTGTTCGATCCCGGAACAGACTTGTATGGATTGTGTGTCTGACGTTACAATTTGAGATATAAAGCTGATTTCTTTCAAATACATTTCTGTTGGTGGCGGAGAATTTATTCTCTTAGCTTAACACCCTTCTCTGAGACGTACGAGCTCAGAGGTTATGTAGTTGAAATTTATCAGCGATATATCCCAATTTGGTAACGTGGCATACTGAGTGTTGCTGTGAAATGATCAGTGTTTGATCATTTGTGATATGATCATTTGTTTGATCTTATATCTTTGTGATCATAGGTTGATCATTTTGTTTGACCCGAAGCAGGGCTTTTTGTAGAAAGCGTAGCTTTGTGGACGAGACTTCATCGAGCCTCACACCCCGGAAATGGTCGAAACAGGACGAATGCAGCAAGGTTCTAGGGAGTAGCGCCCCTTAGTGTATGTCATTCCTTCTGGATAAAGGTGGTATCATGGTATGGAGCCCAGATACTTAACCTCTGTGGTTACTGCATTATTATTTCTATGTGGTTTGTTGGAAATCGGGGATCCTCGGGAAGATCGGTGACGATCGGGGGATGGCATACGCGTGTCAGTAGTTACCTATTTTTGCAGAGGTAACCCGGCCTTGTGTTGGCAGAGATCTAACCGTAACGTTAGGTTCTCGGGTCGTCTATTCCAGGGACGTACCCATCGTGGATAGGAAGTTCCTTAGCCTGACCATTTGTTGGAAATCCAAAGAAACAATACGTGACTTGTACGGTTTTAGTTGTAGAACCTGCCATTTAATATGGTAGCTATAGCAAGCATACTATAATGGTACCTATGCTGGCTAAGATTTATATTCTACTTTCGAAATGTTTTTCTACACTATGCACTAATAATAATATCAAAAAGAATTTGATTTTTGCGTAGTAAGCATCTTTGACTATCATAAGAAGAAATCTCCTCCAAGTCTGCGTTTGCATTGTGTGTGTGGCGGGAGGTCTTATGGTAGTTTCATTTTCCAAAAGCATTGCGAATTGACTTTAAAATTCTCTGCTATTTATTTTTAAAAGTTAAACTGTTTTACGATCTCACACCAGTCTTGCTATATTACAGCATGATAGGGGATTCTCGCTTCGCAGTTTGGTGGCGAACGGGAGACTCTTACCCCTACATGTCCCTGAGAGGGATGGGTTGGTTAGGCAGATGCCGTGACAGTCGAGAGGCTGGCCGTAAAAGCAAGTTTGGGGTACCATTGTCAGCCACGGTGGGGCCGGGATGGTTGAAAAGCCTACCGGTTGTGACCGCTTCCCAAAATTTTTGGGATGTTACATTTGGTATCAAAGCATATGGTTAAGCGACAACCCTGCTCTGTTGGGTGTTACTCATTAGAGATAGAGTCAGTAGTACTCTAGAATGAGTTGAGTGTAATAATAGATATGAGCGCGTATTTGTTAGTGAATATAAAAAAATTGTTTTATATTGTGATGGTTGGTTTATTGAGTGGTATATGGATTCTGGTCAATACGAGTAATTAACGATCATTGATAGGGATCTCTAAACACTCGAATAGAACAATTCGGCACAGTATTGTTTTTAAATAGGGTAAATGAGATAATTTTGCCCAAAACTATTTTTGTATAGAAAAAGAAACGATTTTTCTATGAATTATTATAGTATATGGTTGCATGGTTGCTAGAAATGATAACATTAAACTATTATCATTGAAACTAAATGAGAAATTGGAATTATAACTCCAAAGTTAAGAAATAAAAATTTGTATACGAATGAAATTTGTGAATTATAAATGTAATTTGTAATTTAAAACGGAATTCCAGAGAAGTTTTTTTTTTGAAATGTTTTTGAAAGAATTTGAAAATTTTGAAGATTTGGAAAGTTAAATCATTTTTGATTTGAAAATGAATTTCAAAGGTTTTGAAAAGTATTTTGGAGAAATGAAAAGCTCTAAACTCTTTTCGGTCGCTGGAAAATAATTCCGATGATGATCGCGACATCACCGGTGTTCATTTTCGGGTTTCCAAAAGAGGAATTGCTGCCAAATTGTTTTGAATAGAAGTTGTTTGAAAAATTTGGATTTTTGCTTTGAAATTCAAAGGGTAATTTGAATTGTTTTCAAATGGTTTTGAAAAAGTGGAAACGACTCTGGAATCCTATTTAAAAATACTTACGAAATATTAATAAGTTGATAACTTATGGAATATTGGGAATCTGATTGAAATGAAAGTTCAAATTGAAATGAAAGAATTTGTGAACAAATAAATAAATTTGCAATGGCAAATGCGAGAAAATAAAATTGAATGTTAAAATTCATTTCGAATTCGCAAGCAAATGAATTGAATTGAATAAAGTAAATTGAAAGATGAATTAAAATTCGAATCGGAAATCCAGTTTAATATAAGTGATTGTAAACCAAAATAGTGAATTGTAAATAAATTTTGGAAATGAACAAAAGTGAATGAAACTGGAATTGAAACTGAATGTTGAAAACAAATTTGAATAAGTGAATTAAAATTTGAAATAAATTAGTAATTGGAACTAATTTAAAATGATGCAGTTGTGAACTAAAGATAATTGATAAATTCAATATTCAGAAGTTAAATTGAATTGAAATGGTAAATTGAATTCAAGTGAGAAATTGAAATGTAAAATTGAATGAGAATAGAGATGTAACTTCAATAGTAAGTTAAAAATGTGTAAACAGTTTAAATTTGAAATTTTGTAATAGAATTTGCAAAATAGTTTGAATGCTGTAACTAGATATAATGGCTAGTAGATATACAGGTGTAAAGGAATTGGGATTTTAATTTCACAGATAAATTTGAATTGCTCGAAAAAGGTACGTATTTGAGTTTTAATATGAGTTTTTGATGATTTCTCTCTAGCCGCTTGGTTTTTTCTTTTTCTTTTTGAAATCTGAGAGTCCGTAGGGACGTTTTGTAGTCGTACCGTATTAGCCGCGCAAAGGAGACGCTGGCGAAATTTTTTGAAAATTTAGGGCGTTAGAAAATTTTTGAAAAAAATTTTGAAAGTTTAAATTTGAATTTGAATTTTGAAGTTAAACAGTGTTGTTTGAAACTTAAAATTTAAGTTAGAAAGATAGTTGAGATGATAACGAATCTTTAGTAGGAAGATCCGTTTGAAAAGTGATAAAACTATTAGATGTTGAAAAATAGTAGACGAGTTAAGGACATTTTTCTTCCTGACTTGTAATTTCGAGGACGAAATTCTTTTAAGGGGGGAAGTTTGTAACGACCCAGATTTTCTGATAATTAAAATTCGAATATTTAATTGATTTTTTATATTAATAAGTGGAATTAAGAAGTCGAATGATTTATTTTTCGAATATTGGATTTAATTGGATAATTAAATCGATAAATTAAATAGTGAAATTCCAGAGATAATTGTAAATCGAGTTTAAAGTGATTGAAAATGATTTGTAAAATTTTATTTAATCATACTCGAGTTATAGAAAGGTTATAGAACTCTTAAAATTGAATTTGCAGTTAATCTGTGAAAATTTAATATTTTAATATTTAATTACCGACGGTAAAAATAGCCAATTTTCGGACAGTCTCAGAATTGAACAAGACCAGTTCCATTGGATCCGTAATAGTTAGTTATTATCGGATTTCAATTTTCGTAGCAATCGGAGTTGTCGTTTGACCGTGGCAGCTCGAAACGCATCGATGTCATTTTAATTTTAAATCGTCGAGTTAAAATAGTCATTTTTCAAACAGTGTCGGATTTCGACAAAACCAGTTTCATCGGATCCGTAATGTGATATTATTGTAAGATTTCAAATTTCGTAATTTTTGGACGTACCGTTTGTCCGGGACAAACCAAAACGCCTCGAAATCGATTTAAATCGGTTTAATTTAAACTGATCGTTTTTCTCCGTATCTCGCACAGACGATCGAATTAGCTTCCGAAACCTGTTCCATTGCGTTCGGAACGCGGGGTAAACCCCAGAAACGCTAGTCACTGCGCGTAAATCGGAGTTCGGAAATTCAAAGTGAATAGTGTTCGTCGGTTCTCTATAAAAGCACCATCCTCTTCACAAATTCCAAAACCCTAATCTATTCTATCATCAGCCGCCTCCATATCTATCAACGGCTGAGAACTTCCATTCTTCTTCCCCTTCGATCCCTCAATCCATCGACTTTCGCCCAAATCTTCCAACTACAAAAATATAGAGCATAGCGAGATCTTGGATTTCAACGGTCAAGATCTAAATCAGGGCAACGTGGTGGCGGAAAATCTCATTTGTAGGTCGCGCATTCGAACTCGTTTTCCGAGCTGGAGAGGTGACCGGACCCAGCCGCACTTGGGGCGTGGGTGAGGGGGAGCAAGGCGCTTCGTACGGTGGTGATAAGATGGGGTCAGGGGGTTGGTAGGTGGTGCGGCCGTTAGGGCATTGTGGCGTGTTAGTGGGTTCTTCACGTTCGTGACATGCCTGGGAGGGAGAAGATGCGTGCAAGGGCTGGGATGTGCAAGGGCTTTGAAATGAACGGCTGTGATGAACTGATTGGGAAATGTAAAATTTAATTGTAAATAATTATAATATTTAAATTCGTTAAATCTTTTAACTGCGATAACTTTGTCATACGTTAACAGAAAATTACGAAACAAAGTGCGTTGGAATCGTCTCGACAAGCTCTACGCAGTGCAACTGATTTGGAGTCGTTTGGAGTCAATGAAAATTTCGGGTAAAATTAAACGCTTGTTTAATTTATTCGAAATAAACGCTGGAATCAGAATTAAAATCACGGTGAGATCTTCTCACTCAAATTTGAAAGTGGAATTATTTACAGTTATTGATTGATGATTGACTGTTTGAATGTGATATTAGATATGATAGGATATATCTATATATATAGCAGTATATACATATTGGCATATGTATATATTGGATTGATTGATTTCCCGCCTCGTATAGCGGATGAGACCCTATTGCGCCGTTAGTAAGCGGATTTATAAAAACCCATATACCGCGATAATTCCGTACTGGAGCGGAATTGGTATTGTGCTGACGTTTTTGGATGCAGGGAAACAGGTTGGAGGGATCCAACTGGATTCCTCACCAGTATTTATTTACAGATATTGATGAATATTCTGTTATCATATTGATATATGATATTGACTGTTGTGATGGACTGATTGGTGTTGTGACATCATCGGATTCAGTTTTGAAGTTTAAAAATAACGACTTTTATTTTAAAAAGATTTTAAAGTGATTTTTGAAAAGTAGACGTTTATCGATTTTTTTGAATTGATTTATTTCAGAAAAATAAACGTCTAGAAATTTTGAAGTTATAAAAGTTAAGATTTTTGTGAATTATGACCGTAAGGTGATTTTTGAAATAAAAGTCGATTTATTTATAAAATGGTTTAAACTGGGATTTTTGAATAACTATAAGCGATTTGTATAGGAAGATTTATAAAATGGATATTTTATAAATCAAAATATTGGACTTATAAAACGAATTTTTATAAGTGTTGAAAAGAAGTATAAAAGGGTTTCATAAGTGAATGAAATAAATAGATTTATAACGTGAAGTTATAAAGTGAATAGATGTTGTAGAATAAACGATTTATAAGTAATTTACTTATAAATTAGATTTTTGCACTTAATTGGGATATGAATAGAAATTGCTAAATGAAATGATTTCATAAGTTGAAATTGTTATGAAGTATGAATGTGATTTATAAACGTTGTTTATAAATCTGGAATCACTTATTTTGATAAGTAATTTTAGAAGTTAATAAGAGGAGAATTTTATAAATTGAAGTTGTTAGAAAATAGAAATAGAATTTATAAACGTTGTTTTATAAATTCGAGATCAATTGAATTTGATAAATTAAATATAGAAGATTTTTTAAAGAAGATATATTCGCGATTTTGGATAGCGAATTTTTATTGAAATAAAATGTGTAGAAAATAGTGAAATGTAATTAGTGAAGTATATTCACGATTTTGGACAGTGGATATATTGTCAAGTAAAATGGATAGTTTTGGAAAAGCGATATTGTTAAATGAAGTTAATTGTTTTAAAAGATGTTTTAAACGTGTTAATTATCGAAATCATAGATTTCAACATTTATTGTTGAAATAGACGTTTTCGAAAAATAAGGAAATGATGGACTATAACACTGTTGTTATAGTAAATGATTTCCGAAAGGAAATGTTTTGATGTAGTATTGGGATTTATATATCTATTAAAATCCGAATCCCTATACTAGTGATTTTGAGTCGTGGTAACGATGTTTTACGTAACATTCGTTTGACTCAAATAAATGTGTTTAAAGAGAATGATTTCCTTAAAGAATGAAATATATACTTAATTTTGATTTAAGTATATCGAATATTTTCTAAGTGTTGAAAATAAATGTTTTGTGAAATACTTATTATTAAATAAGTGTGGAAATGCTTTTCCAATATGAAATGAACTGTTTTGAGATTTTATCTTCAAAGATAAATTGAAATGTGGAAATTGATTTGAAATTGTTTTCAAATGGTTAAGTGTGGAAAATAATATATCTAGTAAAGATATTTTTGAAGATGAAATAATTTGGAAAAATTATTTGGAATCTGATGATGTTGCGCATCTTTATTGATAGTTAAATAACCGACTATCAATAATTACCTTTAGATAGGTATTTGTTGTGAATTGGATGAATTTGAATGCCACACTTATTTTTGAATAAGCGCTCACTATTCGGGTTAACCGGGAAAGGACCATGGGGTCGTATAACCCATTCCGAATATGTGATACGTCGTTATGAATCGCATTTGAAGACCGGTGTTGAAGACCGGATATTTTTGAAAACGGAAGGATTACCGTCGAGTTACTCTACATCGGCTGATCTCCGGTTTAGAGGTTTTATCACCCTTAGTGACGGAAAGTCCTGACGTGATTGAAATTATCCGGATTTGCAAGGGCTTCGTGAGAAGTGCCTTCGGTTCTGTTCGATCCCGGAACAGACTTGTATGGATTGTGTGTCTGACATTACAATTTGAGATATAAAGCTGATTTCTTTCAAATACATTTCTGTTGGTGGCGGAGAATTTATTCTCTTAGCTTAACACCCTTCTCTGAGACGTACGAGCTCAGAGGTTATGTAGTTGAAATTTATCAGCGATATATCCCAATTTGGTAACGTGGCATACTGAGTGTTGCTGTGAAATGATCAGTGTTTGATCATTTGTGATATGATCATTTGTTTGATCTTATATCTTTGTGATCATAGGTTGATCATTTTGTTTGACCCGAAGCAGGGCTTTTTGTAGAAAGCGTAGCTTTGTGGACGAGACTTCATCGAGCCTCACACCCCGGAAATGGTCGAAACAGGACGAATGCAGCAAGGTTCTAGGGAGTAGCGCCCCTTAGTGTATGTCATTCCTTCTGGATAAAGGTGGTATCATGGTATGGAGCCCAGATACTTAACCTCTGTGGTTACTGCATTATTATTTCTATGTGGTTTGTTGGAAATCGGGGATCCTCGGGAAGATCGGTGACGATCGGGGGATGGCATACGCGTGTCAGTAGTTACCTATTTTTGCAGAGGTAACCCGGCCTTGTGTTGGCAGAGATCTAACCGTAACGTTAGGTTCTCGGGTCGTCTATTCCAGGGACGTACCCATCGTGGATAGGAAGTTCCTTAGCCTGACCATTTGTTGGAAATCCAAAGAAACAATACGTGACTTGTACGGTTTTAGTTGTAGAACCTGCCATTTAATATGGTAGCTATAGCAAGCATACTATAATGGTACCTATGCTGGCTAAGATTTATATTCTACTTTCGAAATGTTTTTCTACACTATGCACTAATAATAATATCAAAAAGAATTTGATTTTTGCGTAGTAAGCATCTTTGACTATCATAAGAAGAAATCTCCTCCAAGTCTGCGTTTGCATTGTGTGTGTGGCGGGAGGTCTTATGGTAGTTTCGTTTTCCAAAAGCATTGCGAATTGACTTTAAAATTCTCTGCTATTTATTTTTAAAAGTTAAACTGTTTTACGATCTCACACCAGTCACCATGACTGACTCGGAGTTTATTGTTTCCCTTCTAAACTCTGGGTGCCCACCAATTTCCACACGGGCAGCCTAGAGTTATGTTATCAGGATATTCTGGATATTCTGGAGCTTTGGAAGCAAGCTGGATGGCGAGACGTAGTATTTGTATCTGATAGTATTTATTCCGCTGTGTATTCTGTATGAGGACAAGTTTGTATAACTGTCCATTGTTGTATATTGACTCTGATTGATGTATGTATAAACTGATATAGTTCTTTGTTTTTAAAAGACTAGTGTTATCTATTGTATATTATTCCGCTGCGATATGTGAGATTCTGATATTGTCTCTGTTCTGTATCTGTTGTTGTTTTGTTGTTCTTCTTTCTTTTTCTTCTATCTTCTTCTTCTACCTTTTTCTTCTTTCTTAAAACCATAACTTCTCGGGTTTCCGGCATTCGATGGCTCAGCAGTCGATAAAGTGAGTATCGATGTTGAATTTTCGAAAGTCGAAAATTTTCGGGATGTTACAACAATATTTTCCAAATTGATTTTAATTGATTTCAATTGCATAAATTTCAAGGCGTTTCGAGTCCGTACGATCAAACGACAAGTCTGATCGGTACGAAACTTGAAACATTATTATAGTTCACCGTTACGGATCCGATGAAACTTGTTTCGTCGAAATCCGAGTCAGTGGCCAAATTGACTATTTTTATATAAATTAAATAAATTAAAAATAAATTAATTAAATCAAATTTCCTATTTAAATTCTGAAATTGACAATCTTTAACACTTTTATTTTCTTAATCATTCACAATGATTTTAAACAAATTTAGATGTCAAATTAAATGTAAATACATTAACAATTTCAGCGTTAAATTACAGTTTTGTTAAATTTAGAAATTATAAATTAAATTTCAATAATTTCTTTGAATTAAATTTTTATTCATATTATTCAAATTCATTATTACAAACAGATGAAATAAATATTGGAATCAAAACCCATTATATTAACATTCTCAATTTTCACCTAAATTTTCATTTGTGTAATGTTTTAAAATTATATTCCACTTATTTGCAATTTTTCCACTTATTAAGTTTCAAATTATAAATAATTTAATAAATCTTGGTTTTCACTCCTTAAATCAACCAATCTTCATATCATAAATAAAATTAACATTTTACATCTTATGTAATTAACTATCTTAAATGACAAATCAAACATACCCTAACTGCACAAGTTAGGACAATAAATGGCAATTGATTTCACCTTAAACGTTATAAATTATAAATTGAAATATAAATAAATTCGTTTATTGATTTAAAATCTTGCTATCTAATAAATTGACATTGTATGGGTATAATTAACAATGAATTATATTACACATCATTAATGTATTAATTTATTTATTTCCCATTTAACGTGCTACTTAATCTCCTTTGATCGCAAACTGATTTCCAAATTTTATGCAACATACTAAAGAAATAAATACATATCTTAATTGATTCATTTTTCCCATTCATTAAAAATAAATGCACCCATACAAATTTAGATCCTAAATCCAATTTATCAATTCATCTTGGTTCCATTCCTTTTTTTTCATCAACTATCACTTTCTGAATAAATTAGCATTTCCTATTCATTTTGTTATATTCACTTATTCTCACTTTATGAATAAATTGGTATTCTATCAAATCCATTAGTTATTAACTTAAATTATTGCCAATTCATTATCTAATATAAACCTTGAATCTATTTCCTAATTTTCAAATTTCAATAAATTAAACTTACAATTGTTTACAAATAAAAATGAGGATTGTACTACATATATTATTTATTGTCCTGCATTACTTTACTTGTATTTAACTTATTACCCAAATACAACAATTATTACTTAAAATAAATTTACGCTTTTATTACTTTACATTCACACTTTTGTTACTATATTAATAATCACCAAGTAACGTTTATTATCAAAACAACATTAATTAAAATTTCTCATCTACATTGAATTGCATAGGTTTTCCATTAATCGTGTATTACTTCATACGTTACTATAACATTGAATTCATTAGATTATCACAAATTTCGTCATGGCATTGGTATATACAATATTCCCATTACATCAATGCATCGTAATTTCTCTTTTTATATGATTAAGCACTTAGCTAAAATTTCAAATGTTGCATTTTCTTTCTATATTTACTTCAATATGAGTTAGAAATTTTTTTCTTTCTTCCTAAATTAAATTACAAAAATCAAATTAAATTAACAAATTAAATGGCCTAAATTTACGGGTCGTTACACTCTCCCCCACTCAAAACTTTTCGTCCCCGAAAAGGAAAGAAGGGGAAAGAAGACTTTAAGAAATCTATATATTTTATTCAAACATTTCTTTATAAACAATTAAATTTTCAACATTTGTTACTTATATTAGAATATACAAATTTACAATCATTATATCTTTTTATACTTAAATTATTGAAGTTTGAAAAAAACATTTCAAAATATTTTCTAAGTCCAAAAATTTCGGAAAATTTTGGCAGAGTCTCCTTTGTACGGAAAGGCTCAGAAGAAAATATAATATAAATATAACAATATATAACATATATTTTCCAAAATAATATATAACCCAACATGGGAAAACAATATAATAGCGCTATAAACTGTAATCCGAAAACGTACCTATTTGTCGGGCAATTAACGCTTATTTATGGAACCAAAAGCAGTAGCAATTGCTTCCATAACCTGCATTTTACTTATATAATCTAAAAGGGTTAACAATTATATAAGTTGAAATATTTAAGGTTGTTTCAATCACAACAACAATCAATACACAAACACTTGCAACAAGGCATACAACCATAAAATCAATCATTCATTCATATCAAACAAAACAAATAGTTGTTCAGGTTCATAACTTTAAATTGTACAGAATGAAGAATAAACTACTAAGTGTACCCTTCACTCAGCAGTCTTAGGTGAAACTAAATAGATTATTCCTACATCCAAACAATATTAAAGTATCCTTGCCCAAACAACCATAAGCCAAACAAACAATAAATTCAACAATAGATCAAGTTCATTATTATTAATTTCATTCCATATATTGTTGTTTGATTTCCTCTTTATTCATTATTTATTTTTTATCCATTCAACCAAATTCCTTGGTAGGTAAATTTATTTCTTAAGTTTTACAGTCATTTTCCAGTATTCATCTTTTATTCTTATTTTATTCTGAGGTAACTTCAACTTATTACTTAAGTTTTTTTTTATAATACTAAAATCCATAACAACTAGAACATCAATACATATTAATTTCATTTATTCATTTCTTAAAAATATTCATGATCAATTTTAGTTACTTGGCATAACAGTTATACTTTAATTCTTATTAATAAAAGAAATTCACTGAATATTTTCATTACATAAGTTTACTTGTACAATTTCCTATACATTTTCTTATTAACATTTTCAACTTTTATATCTTTTGGTAAGTTATATATATATATATATGCCTTTAAGAATGTAATTGAAAGTTATACAAATTTTTCTCAATTCTTCTAATTGATTAATGGTTCAATAATTACATTACTTGTTTCATAGGTTACTATTCCAAGTTTCTTTTAAATTTCATTTATACCCTTGCATTTAATCACTTATTTTTAATAAAAGTTCCAATTATAAATTAGTTATATTCCAATTTACTATACTTAATTGAAAATATTAATTAACGGAACTTAAGAATTAAGTACCGGGTTAAATTTCAAATCATTTTAAAATAATAGATAAATATATACTTAAAATTTATATATCCAATTATATTTAAAACAATTTAAAAATATTTATTTGTCTATCAAAATAATCTTGTAGTAAAACTACTACAGTGGCCTTACCACTTTGAAACTCGAAAATGAATGTCGATGATGGGGTCGCCATCACCGAAATTATTTTCCAGTGATAGAGAGGGAAGTACAGAACTTATTTGTTCAAAATCTTCCTTACAACAATTCTTCCAATCATATTGAAATATTTATAGAAAATACTTATAAACAATATTATTATATTCCAAAATTATTCGAAAGAAATTTCCAAAAGCCCGGAAATTAAGTTCTAAATTTCCAAATTTTCACTTATTTTATCTTAAATCTTATTTCAACTATTATTTATAAATTTCATTACCTAACAACCAATCTATTTTAACCAATATATACCTTTATAAAATATTTTACTTTATATATAGAAAATATAATAGGCAAAATTATTTCATTCACCTATATTAAAACAAATATTATGTCGGTCTGTCCTATTAAGTGTTTAGAAATCCCTATTGATGTCATAGCGTCCCATGCACCAACTAGAATTTATAAATACAAAACGGAACAGATTAACACAATATTAAAACATTTTTATAACACTAACAAATACGATCTCACATATATATACGCTCAACGACTCCCATAGGGTATTACTACCCTATTAATAAAGAGTCAGACCCCACAAAGCTAAGGTTTATCGCTAAACCTGGCTCTGATACCAAATGTAACGCCCCACCTTTTTGTATGCTTAAGCAGACACACATGTCGACTTAAACCATGCAGAAGGGTGGATTGTTATGGGGTAAATAAGAAAAAATGGAGAAATAAAAGAAACAAAATAGAATCTTGCAGCGGAATGATAAAATATAATAATCAAATAACAGTTCATGAGGCTGTTTTACAAAACATTTGATTATACTTATACAATACATATCAGAGTTACACATACCAAAGAATGATAATTATGCAGTGGAATACAATGGTGTAGTAGAATATATAACAAATAGTAATAATAAAATCTTCGTCTTCGTCCTTCAGAAATAGGGCATTCAAATCCTGAAATGCTCAGGCTGACCCGAGCGAATTGAAAAGACAAAACACTCGAGTCAGAACTAAAAGATCTTATGTAAGTTAAATCAATGAAATAAATATGAGTGTAAACATCGTCAGAGATGTTTACAGGGTTTGACATCTCCTATCCAGTGTCTAACGTGAGTGCAGTAACTTAAGAAATGTTCGGGATTCACATCTCTTAAGGATCCGTTAAACTATCTACTATGTAGTAATATTCTCTATATACAGTAGTGTCTAATCAGTAAAGTATAATCATATAGAAAATAGCGTTAAGGGGATGGTGAACCTTAACGCGGTCGGATCTTTAAACCAAAATCGTAGTGGGTTCGATAGGGTAAGTGACACGGCACACAAGGCAATGCCAGGGTAGATATACCAATTACGCATCCGGACTGGTGGTGACGCATAGCAGCCACTACCGCCCACCTCGAACAACACTCCCAAATCAAGGGTGGCCACCAAATCAATCACAAGTAATAGAATGGTATCGAAGAAGTGTGTCCGATCAGAGGTGCTACCTCCTTGGCCCGTCAATCGCTCCTGTTTTAGCCACCTTATGCCAACTCATGGGAGTTGGGTCCACGTATATACCTTAGGATCGTCGCCACCATCCTACTTCATTCTGGAAACTCCACCGCGTACACAGTTGTCAAAGTGGTTTTCGGTATCGACAGAGAGTGTGACGACCGCCCATGACCCCTACACTGAACCTAGAGAAAGTGCGCTGTAAAGTGTGCCAGGCGACCATGGACGATTGTCAGGTTAAATTAAAACAACAGGATCTATCGTATTACTCACAACGCATGGACAAAATACAATAGAATATATATATAGTGAAGCTTCACAGAAATAGAATCTCATCAATAAAACTTCATAATAGTTGAATACAACATCAGTATAGTCAATACATCAAGCCTCACTACATATCACTCAGAGAATTATACAAAGCAGCGGAACATCCAGTACATATAGTAAGAAGTAATATGCAATACTCCAGCTCGTCTTCGATATCAAAACCGTGGAATGCTAGAACAACACCTGTCACCTGCTACCTAGTCTGCCCGACCCAAAATGGACGAACAGCCCAAGGCAATAAGAGTTAAAAACATAAAGCCTTGAGTCAGACAACAGTCTTAGTGAGCAGTAAATTAACTAACAACATACCAAAAGAGCATAAAGGAAAAGGAATAGGAATACAACCCTCCCACTCCACCTCTTTCTACAGTGATAGCCCCCAGACACACACTAAGCAGAAGCACACATAGCAGAGCACACAATTTAAAGTAAAGCAATTATCACTCGAGTCAAGGGCGATGTTTTCCAAGTACATACCCCCAAGGCCTAAACCAAGATCAGATAAGCACCCAGAAAATACCGCTCTTGAGACCGAATGACGATACAACCAAACATCCATGACTCTGGCTATCACTGTTATCATTGCTTCGATATCACCGTTAATTGAATGACCGGCACATTCTTTCAGCCGTCCGTCAAGGGCTAATGGAAACCCCGGTTCTAGACATAACTCCCGCACGTCATCGTGACCCGTGCCTAGGACTATCGAATCTGCCCAGAGTACTTGACTATCAATCATTAGCCTTCAGGGACTATCGAATCTGCCCAACGTACTCTTGTTTTGAGCATGCTAGAACCTTCAACAACGATGAAATCTCAGCCTTCTAGTCATCCTCCTCGACGACTATTTCCATACTAGCTCAAGCGCCTCTCGAGCAAACCATTATCCTCTAACTCGAACCATATCACCGAGTTATCAACTTGCTTGGAATGATCCCGCCTGGATTAGACCAAGACTATCTCATATCATGCTTCGCTTCATCACATCCTCGCAAAGCCACATCTCAACATCATCATCAAATCTATGCATAAGAGCTTCATCATCTGCTACATATGCCACAAGTAGCTTTCTCAATTCAAGAGCTTCTCTCTTAGCTTTTGAATCATCTTCGGTCTAAATCAAATCATCAATCATCTAATTCATAGCAATCAATCAAGTCAAACATTAATCCAAGTAATCAAGCATTCAGATATGGTCTAAATAGACAATTATAACAATAATGGCAATTTCGTAAATAAAGAGTTGAAAGTCTATCAAGCATGAAAACATGGGCAATGTCTCTATAATCTTGATGAATGAACTTGCATAGGTTAACATGTAGTAAGATAGATGTCAAATCATCATGAGCAATGGATCTATATGGATCTACACATATGATTAGGAAAATGCATGGAAATCTCTACTTTAACACCAAATCAAGCCAACGATCCGATATACTCCTTTGGATCCGTGTGAGAGATAATCACCACTCACCAAATCACCTAAACAACCCCAAATCAACACACTTCAGATCTGGACAGCGAAGGATCTAGCTTGATCTATCACGAATCCGCTTCAAACGATGAAATCTATCTTCAATGGATGAAGATAAACTCTTGAATCTTCAACTTGATCTTCGATTTGGAAAGCACAAGATTAAAGTGGAGAAAAGAAGTGAAGAAGTGTAGAAGTCGATCTCCCAAAATGGCAGCACTTCGTCGCTTCGAAATCCGGATCCCAAAAAGTGAGAAAAACCCTTTTATTTATAGGCTGATTTTTAGGTCACTCGCCCTTAGGTCGTCCACGACCTACGACCTACGACCTAAGAAACTCTTCGACCTAACAATGCGCACGACCTAACAGACAACTGCAGCTTAGCGCACATACGACTCAACTCCTAGGTCGCTCACGACCTAACACCCAGCGACCTACACTTAAAGCCTTCATGCGACCTAAAACATCACGCGACCTACGACTTAGCAAACACGCGACCTAACACCTAATTCGCCTACGACTTAAGCCAAAACACACGCGCGCGCAAACCAAGACTCAACGAGTTACGACTTAACAACTCACGCGACCTAACTACTCACGCGACCTACCAACTTATGCGACCTAACAACTTATGCGACCTAACATTCTTAGGTCGTCTAACGACCTAACTACGCTAACATGCTAACCACTAGGTCGCTAAATACTGGGTTGTTAACTCGCTAACTCTTAGGTCGCTTACCCTATAGGTCGCTCCAATATACTAGGTCGCTACATTCTATAAGTCGTTCACTCGACCTAACTAAAAATCCTTAGGTCGCTTTTCCTCCTTAAGACTTCTACCCTGCTCATCTCTTAGGTCGTCTACGACCTAAACTATAACTCGACCTATTTCCTATGCGACTTAAGCCCTTACCTCGCCCAGACTACTAGGTCGCCAACTTCTACAAGTCATCCCATTCCTTAGGTCGCCCAATACCTTAAGTCGTATACTTCCTAAGTCGGTCATTTCCCTTAAGTCGTTCACTCGACCTAAGCCACCCCATACGACCTAACTTCTCCACGACTTATCAACAATGCCTAGGTCGCTCCAAACCTTCCTACGACCTAAGACTTAGACTCTAGACGACTTATCAACAATGCGACCAATTGTCAACTATTTTACGATGTTTCGATCCGTAAAATACGGGTCGTTACATTCTCTCCCCCTTAGGAAATTCGCCCCCGAAATTCCAAACAAACAGAGCAATCAAAGACTATTCTGCATGCCTACCATCCATAGCAATCAACAAACCATGCATCCAATTCTAGCTTAGCATGCGGAATTCTAAGACTTAGAACAAGTTACAATGTCGTTAGATGACACGACACCTTAGGGCCATACCTTGAAGAGTTCAGGATGAGATGCTTTCATCCTCTCTTCCACTCCCACGTACAGTCGTTATCATCATCACTCCATTGTATCTTGAGCAACTTAACTACCTTCCTCCTAAGCTGTTTCGTGTCTGTTTCCACAACACGAAGCTGCTTACGAGGTCTCTTATCGACTGGATCAACTTCGAAATTTTCACAGCTATCAGCAGAAACCACTGTATTCGAGTCGTGCATATACTTCCGTAGATACGATACGTGAAAAACATTGTGCACACCCGACATCTTCTCTGGTAATTCCAATCTGTAGGCGAGCTTTCCAATTCGCTCGATAATCGGGAATGGTCCAACAAATCTTGGAGTCAATTTTCCTTTCTTCCCGAATCGAATAACATTCTTCAGTGGAGAAATCTTCACAAAAACCATATCACCTACGTCGAATTCCAAATCCTTACGACGCTTATCGGCATAACTTTTCTGACGGTCTTGGGCTGCCTTCATTCGTTGCCGAATGATCTCTATACAATCTGAAGTCTGTCGAATCATCTCTGGCCCAAGTATCAGCTTCTCTCATGTCTCTAACCAACATGTCGGAGAGTTACACGGTCTCCCATACAATGCCTCATACGGTGCCATACCAATGCTTGATTGGTAACTATTGTTATATGAAAATTCCACCAAATGAAGGTGATCTTCCCATGATCCTCCGAAATCTAAAACATAAGCTCTAAGGAGATCTTCCAAAACTCGGTTGACTCTCTCGGTCTGACCATCTGTTTGAGGGTGATAAGCTGTACTCAAACACAACTCGGTTCCCAAAACTTCCTGGAAGCTCTTCCAAAATCCACCAGTGAACAATGGGTCTCGATCGCTCACTATACTCTTCGGAATACCATGGCATCGAACTATCCACTTAACATACAACTCAGCCAACTTTAATGCAGTCCTAGTCGATCGAACAGGAATGAATCTTGCACTCTTAGTCAGACGATCTACGATGACCCAAATCCCTTCATTTCCCGTTCTTGTTCTAGGTAGACCATCAATAAAATCCATCGACACTTATTCCCACTTCCATGTAGGAACCTCTAATGGCTGAAGCAATCCACTGGGCTTCTTCTGCTTAGCTTTCACCAACTGGCAGTTCATGCACTTGGAAATAAAATTTCCAACATCCTTCTTCATACCTTCCCAGTAATAGGTTCTCTTCATATCCCGATACATCTTATTTCCACCTGGATGAATTGTCAACTTTGAGTGATGACTTTCCTTCAGAACTTCACTCCTCAATTCATCTATATCGGGAACAACTAGTCATCCTTGCTTTCGAAGCCAACCCTCTCGATCGACCTCGAATCCTTTATCCTTTTCTGGTTCCAATCCAGATTCCAAATCATGGATAATCTTGACAATCTTATCATCTTGCTTTTGACTCTCGCCGATTCTTTCCACAAGAGTCGGTCTTATTGATAAGTTTGCCAACATCTCAGGTTCCAATTCACATCTGGGCCTGAAGTCAAATCCAGCTAAATACTCTAGATTCTTCCATTCTGAAAACATGGCTCCCAATCCTGCATGTCTTCGACTTAACGCATCTGCCACTGCGTTACCTTTTCCCGGAGTATAAGCTATACCAAAATCATAAGATGCTAAAAACTCTAGCCAACGTTGCTGCCGAAGATTCAAATCCTTTTGGGAGAAAAGATACTTCAACGACTTATGATCAGTAAACAACTCGAATCGAACTCCCAATAGATAATGTCTCCACATCTTCAGAGCAAAAACAATCGCCGCTAACTCCAAATCATGAGTCGGGTAATTCCTTTCATGCGGCTTCAGTTGTCAACTTGCATACGCAACAACTTTATCCCTCTGCATCAGCACTGCTCCAAGTCCAGTACCACATGCGTCGGTGTAAACCACCATCTCATCATTCCCACTTGGAATAATCAAAACAGGAGCACTCGTCAATCGCTCTTTCAGGATTCCGAAAGCTTGCTCACACTTATCATCCCATCTGAACACTTGGTTCTTCTTTGTCATTCCTGTTAACGGTGCAGCTATCTTGGAGAAGTCTTTGATAAACCGTCGATAATATCATGCTAATCCAAGAAAACTTCTCACATCAGATGCATTCTTAGGTCTAACCCAATCCTGAATTGCTGCCACCTTAGCGGGACCAACCGCTATTCCATTTCCAGAGATAACATGGCCTAAGAACCTCACTTCACTCTTCCAGAAGTGACACTTCGAAAACTTAGCCTTCAGCTGATGTTTCCGCAAGATTTCCAAAACAATACGCAAGTGTGTCTTGTGCTCTTCCTCAGTTCTGGAATAAATCAGAATATCATCCTCGAACACAAGCACGAACTTGTTCAACTGATCTCTGAACACTCTATTCATAAGATCCACAAAATATGCTGGCGCGTTAGTCAATCCAAACGGCATTACCAGCCACTCAAAGAAACCGGATGGTTCGGCACACTATCCTTAGCCACTCTCAACTGGTGAAATCCCGTTGCCAAATCCATCTAAGAAAACACCTTAGCTTCGTGAAGCTGATCAAACAAGTCATCTATTCTCGGCAATGGATACTTGTTCTTCTTAGTCGCTTTATTCAGCTCACGATAATCCACAGACAATCTCAACGACCCATCTGCCTTGGTTGTAAACACAACTGGTGCACCCCACTCGGACACACTACGCCGAATGAATCCTTTCTGCAAAAGATCATCAACCTGCATCCTCAACTCCTGCTGTTCCCTAGGCGCCATCCGCCTAAGAGGCATCACAACAGGTCTGGCTCCTTCAACTAGATCTATACGAAACTCAATCTCTCTATGCGGCGGTAACCCTTTGACCTCGTCAAAGACATCCTCGAATCCATTCGCGATTGGCACCGATGACAGTCCATCCCGTGGAACAACCAGCGAATACATGAAGCTCATGAAGACGCCTTCTTTATGCTTACATCGTATCACAATCTTTCGCCCCTCCACATTCTCAACTGTCACCTCCAACCTTTCGCAATCAACCTTTGCCGCATACTTCCTAAGCCAGTCCATACCCAAAATAATTCCGAACCCCGCAAAGTTCAGAACAAAACAATCACAAACAAAAGAGCAACCCTGACTCGACACAATCAGACCACGACATAACATACACAAACAAGACGAACCCCCAACTGGATTAGTCACAACCAATGGCCTATCAACAATATCCGGTTCTAAACCCAACTGGCCTACAAGTTCACTACAAACAAACGAATGCGATGCCCCAGTATCAAACAACACTCTAACTGGAACACCACATATGGAAAGAGTACCTTGAACCACCACACTCTTTCCTTTCTCTTCAGCGGTAGGAGCTTTCGAAGATGATGGAACAGCCCCCAAAGCATAAGCTTGCACAATCTGCTTGTCCCTCCTCGGTTCTGGACAATTCTTCCTGATATGCCCCGGCTTGTCACAGTTGTGACACTTCATCGGTACCTTCGGATTCTTGCAATCCCTGGAGAAATGGCCCTTCTGCTGACAATTGTAGCAAGTCACTTTGCCCTTTGGCTTCTTCTGGCCATCCTTACCCTTCTGCTGCTGCTGCTTCCTCTTCTTGCTTCCACCCTGTTGTGATGTAGACTCTCCCCTGGTCACAGCAACAACAGATCCTTCCTTAGGAAACAAACCCTCATGCCTGAGAGCTTTCTCCACAAGCTTCTCAAATGAATCGTCCAAATGATCCACCAACTGCCTCCCAAGATAACTGTCCAAGCCTGTCACAAACTTCTCATTCTTCTGATATGCAGACTCAATATACGATCGGGCATACTTGGACAAAGCTTCAAACTCAGAAACATACTCAAGAACTGGTCTTCCTCCCTGCTTGAGCTCCACGAACTTCTTGAAAAGAACAGACTTCTGAGCTGTAGAAATGAACTTAACTTCAAATCTAACTTGGAATTGCTCCCAAGTAATCTCTTCATCCGGAGTATTGATGGTAATAGAGTTCCACCAATCAGAAGCTCTCCCTTGAAGCTGTCTTGATGCTAACTTCCTCTTAGTTGCATCCTCAATTCCCAAATCACCAAAAATCCTTCTACAAGCATCTATCCACCTCTGGACTTCAATGGTTGATTCTGTTCCCAAGAAAACTTTCCCTCCAAGAGCAGTATAGTCCTTACACAACTTAGCAAAATCCACCGGCTTTGGAGTTTGAACTTGAACTCCAACATCAACTGCTGTTCCCGGAACTGGTATCCTTCTCATGATCGAAGTCATCATAGCTTCGAACATAGCTGCATAATCTGCAGTTCCCTCAGCAGCACGGCCTTCCTTAGCAGCTGGTCTCCCTCTTCGACTCATCCTTAATATCTATAAAAAGGAATGATCAGCACATCATGAGAAACAACTGCATAAAGGACTCAAACTCTACTAAGCTACTATATTATATATAGTAATCATCCATCAAAATACAATTACGTCTCTCATACGTAGTTACGTCAGCGAGCGTTGGGTAAAATCGATTAACCAAAGCTCTGATACCAAATGTGACGACCGCCCATGACCCCTGCACTGAACCTAGAGAAAGTGCACTGTAAAGTGTGCCAGGCGACCATGGACGATTGTCAGGTTAAATTAAAACAACAGGATCTATCGTATTACTCACAGCGCATGGACAAAATACAATAGAATATATATATAGTGAAGCTTCACAGAAATAGAATCTCATCAATAAAACTTCATAATAGTTGAATACACCATCATTATAGTCAATACATAAAGCCTCACTACATATCACTCAGAGAATTATACAAAGCAGCGGAACATCCAGTACATATAGTAAGAAGTAATATGCAATACTCCAGCTCGTCTTCGATATCAGCACCGTGGAAAGCTAGAACAGCACCTGTCACCTGCTACCTAGTCTGCCCGTCCCAAAATGAACGAACAGTCCAAGGCAATAAGAGTTAAAAACATAAAGCCTTGAGTCAGACAACTGTCTTAGTGAGCAGTAAATTAACTAACAACATACCAAAAGAGCATAAAGGAAAAGGAATAGGAATACAACCCTCCCACTCCACCTCTTTCTACAGTGATAGCCCCCAGACACACACTAAGCAAAAGCAAACATAGCAGAGGACACAATTTAAAGTAAAGCAATTATCACTCGAGTCAAGGGCGATGTTTTCCAAGTACAAACCCCCAAGGCCTAAACCAAGATCAGATAAGCACACAGAAAATACCGCTCTTGAGACCGAATGACGATACAACCAAACATCCATGACTCTGGCTATCACTGTTATCATTGCTTCGATATCACCGTTAATTGAATGACCGGCACATTCTTTCAGCCGTCCGTCAAGGGCTAATGGAAACCCCGGTTCTAGACATAACTCCCGCACGTCATCGTGACCCGTGCCTAGGACTATCGAATATGCCCAGAGTACTTGACTATCAATCATTAGCCTTCAGGGACTATCGAATCTGCCCAACGTACTCTTGTTTTGAGCATGCTAGAACCTTCAACAATGATGAAATCTCAGCCTTCTAGTCATCCTCCTCGACGACTATTTCCATACTAGCTCAAGCGCCTCTCGAGCAAACCATTATCCTCTAACTCGAACCATATCACCGAGTTATCAACTTGCTTGGAATGATCCCGCCTGGATTAGACCAAGACTATCTCATATCATGCTTCGCTTCATCACATCCTCGCAAAGCCACATCTCAACATCATCATCAAATCTATGCATAAGAGCTTCATCATCTGCTACATATGCCACAAGTAGCTTTCTCGATTCAAGAGCTTCTCTCTTAGCTTTTGAATCATCTTCGGTCTAAATCAAATCATCAATCATCTAATTCATAGCAATCAATCAAGTTAAACATTAATCCAAGTAATCAAGCATTCAGATATGGTCTAAATAGACAATTATAACAATAATGGCAATTTCGTAAATAAAGAGTCGAAAGTCTAACAAGCATGAAAACATGGGCAATGTCTCTATAATCTTGATGAATGAACTTGCATAGGTTAACATGTAGTAAGATAGATGTCAAATCATCATGAGCAATGGATCTATATGGATCTACACATATGATTAGGAAAATGCATGGAAATCTCTACTTTAACACAAAATCAAGCCAACGATCCGATATACTCCTTTGGATCCGTGTGAAAGATAATCACCACTCACCAAATCACCTAAACAACCCCAAATCAACACACTTCAGATCTGGACAGCGAAGGATCTAGCTTGATCTATCACGAATCCGCTTCAAACGATGAAATCTATCTTCAATGGATGAAGATAACCTCTTGAATCTTCAACTTGATCTTCGATTTGGAAAGCACAAGATTAAAGTGGAGAAAAGAAGTGAAGAAGTGTAGAAGTCGAGCTCCCAAAATGGCAGCACTTCGTCGCTTCGAAATCCGGATCCCAAAAAGTGAGAAAAACCCTTCTATTTATAGGCTGATTTTTAGGTCGCTCGCCCTTAGGTCGTCCACGACCTACGACCTACGACCTAAGAAACACTTCGACCTAACAATGCGCACGACCTAACAAACAACTGCAGCTTAGCGCACATACGACTCAACTCTTAGGTCGCTCACGACCTAACACCTAGCGACCTACAATTAAAGCCTTCACGCGACCTAAAACATCACGCGACCTACGACTTAGCAAACACGCGACCTAACACCTAATTCGCCTACGACTTAAGCCAAAACACACGCGCGCGCGAACCAGGACTCAACGAGTTACGACTTAACAACTCACGCGACCTAACTACTCAAGCGACCTACCAACTTATGCGACCTAACAACTTATGCGACCTAACATTCTTAGGTCGTCTAACGACCTAACTACGCTAACATGCTAACCACTAGGTCGCTAAATACTGGGTTGTTAACTCGCTAACTCTTAGGTCGCTTACCCTATAGGTCGCTCCAATATACTAGGTCGCTACATTCTATAAGTCATTCACTCGACCTAACTAAAAATCCTTAGGTCGCTTTTCCTCCTTAAGACTTCTACCCTGCTCATCTCTTAGGTCGTCTACGACCTAAACTATAACTCGACCTATTTCCTATGCGACCTAAGCCCTTACCTCGCCCAGACTACTAGGTCGCCAACTTCTACAAGTCATCCCATTCCTTAGGTCGCCCAATACCTTAAGTCGTATACTTCCTAAGTCGGTCATTTCCCTTAAGTCGTTCACTCGACCTAAGCCACCCCATACGACCTAACTTCTCCACGACTTATCAACAATGCCTAGGTCGCTCCAAACCTTCCTACGACCTAAGACTTAGACTCTAGACGACTTATCAACAATGTGACCAATTGTCAACTGTTTTACGATGTTTCGATCCGTAAAATCCGGGTCGTTACAAAGAGTATGTCCATATCCGATCCCGGTCTCTTTAACAACCAAACGTTATTATAACACCGTGGTCATTTTAAAAATATATATATACTTTTAAAAACACAATCATTGCCCTTTCAAAACATATTCTTTATTTCAAAATAGTTTATACATCAAAAACCAAAATATTATTGCTATTTCAAAACATATCATTTACTTCAAAATAGTATATACTTTAAAACCAAATTCAATAATATATCATTTAAATAAAATCCAAATTTTCAATCACTATTCTTACTTTTAATTATAAAACTTGAAATATTCTTTAAAACCATCTTAAATCCAAATCACATAATGCAGTCATATTCTTAATCTCAAAATTTCAATCAGTTTCAAATCAATATATCTAAAGATAATTCTTAAATAAATTTATTTCAAATAAATTCATTTTCAAACCATACTTTCAAAGTTATAACAATTTCGAATACCAATACTTTGAAAACAATAATACCTTAATTTCAATAAAACATTTCAATTTTGATATATTTCAAGTCTTTAAATATTCCAAAATTCCCAACCAAATATGATAATCTTATATATACCTTAATTCAATTTACTATTATTTAGTTTAGAAATATTTATTTAATAAATTCAATATCACTTAAATAAAGCTCAAACTTGAAATATTCGTAAATCAAACTTAAAACATCATCAAGTTATACATAGCTTAAATTTTAGAATTTCACCATATATAAAATAATATTTATATAATATCAAAATTTAATATTTATTAAACTGTATATTTCTTTCCAAACCATAGAAAATCCATTAAAATATTTTATATATAGACCACGGTGCCGGTATATAATTTTCTATCCTATGGTCAAGTGATATAGATATTTATCATTTCAATCCGTAATTTAAAAATAAAAGTTTACGGTTATATATATATCATTTCAAACCGCAATCCCGAATGAAATGAAAATGCATAATAACTTGCAGTTTATACAATATAAAATATAGCATCCATTCATCTAAATATCAATAAACAACCATTCATTACAATCATCATCCAATTTAAACAAAACATCAATATAAAGCATATAAAATATAACAGGCATCAACGAATAGTTTACATTCAATAAAAAATTAATAACTATTCAACTGACAGTTTATATGCAATAATAAATAAATTTAACTGGAAAATTATATGCAATAATAAAATTAAATAACAATTTAATTTAACTAAATGCTATCTAACTGAGATGATGATTAAATATATGCCCAAACAATCATAGATAAATTTTAAATCACATCAAAATTTAATTTAACAACATAAGAAATCTTAGAAGTTGTGAGTGGGTTAAAACACTCACCTTTTGAATTTAAATTGAATTTAAATTCAATTTAAACCCAAAAATTTGACCATCTCAGAATTCGTCAAAACTAACGTCATCAGGTCCAAAATTTCAATACGATCCTAACAAAAGAAACCGTGCGTAAATCGGATATCGTATGTAAGAGTTATAGCGATTATTGCACTTGAATTTCAATATTAAAACAAACAAAAAAGAACACTTTCAATCCAACTCACTACCACGTCATCAAGAGACATCTTCTTCCAGGTATGCACACGAGAAGCAGAGACACACGACCGAACGAAAAACCAAACCACTCCACTCACGAGCCGCCGCCCCAGCTGCTCCCCCTCCGCCGAAGCCGGCCATCACTAACCTTCGCCGCCGCATGCCTGTGACGACCGCCCATGACCCCCGCACTGAACCTAGTGATAGTTCGCTGTAAAGTGTGCCAGGCAGCCATGGACGATTGTCAAGGTGAATTAAAAACAATAGAATCTATCGTATTACTCACAACGCATGGACAAAATACAATAGAATATATATATTGAAGCTTCACAGAATAGAGTCTCATCAATAAAACTTCATAATAGTTGAATACAAACATCTGAATAGTCAATACATCAAGCCTCACTACATAACACTCAGAGAATATACAAGCAGCGGAACATCCAGTACATATAGTAAGAAAACAATATGCAATCCTCTAGCTTGTCTTCATCATCAGCATCGTGGAAAGCAAGAACAACACCTGTCACTTGCTACCTAGTCTGCCCGTCCCAAAATGAACGAACAGCCCAAGGCAATAAGAGTTAAAACATAAAGCCTTGAGTCAGACAACAGTCTTAGTGAGCGGTAAATTAACTAACAACATACCAAAAGAGCATAAAGGAAAAAGGAATAGGAATCCAACCCTCCCACTCCACCTCTTTCTACAGTGATAGCCTCCAGACACACACTAAGCAGAAGCAAACATAGAAAAGCATACAATTTAAAGTAAAGCAATTATCACTCGAGTCAAGGGCGATGCTTTCCAAGTACAAACCCCCAAGGCCTAAACCAAGATCAGATAAGCACCCAGAAAATACCGCTCTTGAGACCGAATGACGATACAACCAAACATCCATGACTCTGGCTATCACTGTTATCATTGCTTCGATATCATCGTTAATTGAATGACCGACACATTATTTCATCCGTCCGTCAAGGGCTAATGGAAACCCCGGTTTTAGACATAACTCCGCACGTCGTCAAAACCCGTGCCTAGGACTATCGAATCTGCCCAGAGTACTCGACTACCAATCAGTAGCCTTCAGGGACTATCGAATCTGCCCAACGTACTCTTGCTTTGAGCATGCTAGAACCTTCAACAACGATGAGATCTCAGCCTTCTAGTCATCCTCCTCGACGACTATTTCCATACTAGCTCAAGCGCCTCTCGAGCAAACCATTATCGTCAAACTCGAACCATTTCACCGAGTTATCAACATGCTTGGAATGATCCCGTCTGGATTAGACCAAGACTATCTCATACCATGCTTCGCCTCATCATCATCATAGAAAAGTCTTATCTCAACATCATCATCAAATCTATCCATATGAGCTTCATCATCCGCCACATATGTCACGAGCAGCTTTTCCAATTCAAGAGCCTTTCCCTTAGCTTTTGAATAATCTTCGACCAACTTGTCTAAATCAAATCATCAATCATCTAATCCATAGCAATCAATCAAGTCAAACATTAATCCAAGTAATCAAGCATTCAAATATGATCTAATGAACAATTATAACAATAATGGCAATTTCGTAAATAAAGAGTCTAAAGTCTAACAAGCATGAAAACATGAGCAATATCTCTATAATCTTGATGAATGAACTTGCATAGGTTAACATGTAGTAAAATGGATGTCAAATCATAATGAACAATGGATCTATACTTAAGTTTACAAAGATGCATGAAAATCACTACTTTACACAAAATCAAGCCAACGATCTGATATACTCCTTTGGATCCGTGTGAGAGATAATCACCACTCACCAAATCACCTAAACACCTCAAAAGCAACACACTTCAGATCTGGACAACGAAGGATCTAACTCGATCTATCACAAATCCGCTTCAAACGAAGAAATCTCTCTTTGATGGATGTAGATCTTCAATCTAAGCTCTTAAATCTTCAATTCGATCTTCGATTTGGATGGAAGGAAGCACAAGATTAAAGTGGAGAAAAGAAGTGAAGAAGTGTAGAAGTCAAGCTTTCAAAATGGCAGCACTTCGTCGCTTCAAAATCTGGATCCCAAAAATGAAGAAATGGACGTGTATTTATAGGCTGGAAAAACTTAGGTCGTTCGCTCGCTATTAGGTCGTCCACGACCTAAGAAACCCTACGACCTAAACTTCAACCTAACAGACCCAAGCCTATGCGCATCCGCGACCTAACAAAACTCCACTACCTATAACCTAACGCATGAGCTTCTACGACCTACGACCTAAACCAGATCTGCGCATCCACGCGACCTACGACCTAACACATGCGCGCTTATACGACCTAACGACCTAACATATGCGCGCTTCTACGACCTAACACACATGCGCTTTCTCGCGACCTACGACCTAACTCAACATAGAAGCTCACGACCTAACTAACTTAGGTCGCCTACGACCTAACTCAACACAGAAGCTCACGACTTAACTCCTTAGGTCGTCTAATGACCTAACTACGCTAACTCGCTAACTAATAGGTCGTTCACTCTAACTCCTATAGGTCGCTAACTCCTAGGTCGCCAACTCTTAGGTCGTTCACTCTAACTCCTATAGGTCGCTAACTTCCTATAGGTCGCTCCAATCCTTAGGTCGTCAACTTCCTATAGGTCGCTCCAGCCGACCTAACCTACCCCACGACCTAAGCCACCACACGACTTATCTCCTATATGACCTATCCCCAAAATCCTTAGGTGGCCAACTTCCTTAGGTCGCTCCACCTTCTTAGGTCGTCTACTCCGACCTAACTACTATACGACCTAGGACTTAGACTATGGATGACTTATCAACAATGCGACCAAATGATAACTGTTTTACGATGTTTCGATCCGTAAAAATACGGGTCGTTACATTCTCTTCCCCTTAGGAATTTCGCCCTCGAAATTCCAAACAAACAGAGCAATCAAAGACTATTCTGCATGCCTACCATGCATAGCAATCAACAAACCATGCATCCAATTCTAGCTTAGCATGCAGAATTCTAAAACTAGAACAAGTTACAATGTCGTTAGATGACACGACACATTAGGGCCATACCTTGAAGAGTTCAGGATGAGCTGCCTTCATCCTCTCTTCCACCTCCCATGTACAGTCGTTATCATCATCACTCCATTGTATCTTGAGCAACCTAACTACCTTCCTCCTAAGCTGTTTCGTGTCGGTTTCCACAACACGAAGTGGCTTACGAGGTCTCTTATCGACTGGATCAACTTCGAAATCTTCACAGCTATCAGCAGAAACTACTGTATTCGAGTCGTGCACATACTTTCGTAGATACGATACATGAAAAACATTGTGCACACCCGACATCTTCTCTGGTAACTCCAATCTGTAGGCGAGCTTTCCAATTCGCTCGATGATCGGGAATGGTCCAACAAATCTCAGAGTCAATTTTCCTTTCTTCTCGAATCGAATAACATTCTTCAGTGGAGAAATCTTCACAAAAACCATATCACCTACGTCGAATTCCAAATCCTTACGACGCTTATCGGCATAACTTTTCTGATGGTCTTGGGCTGCCTTCATTCGTTGCCGAATGATCTCTATGCAATCCGAAGTCTGTCGAATCATCTCGGGCCCAAGTATCAACTTTTCTCCTGTTTCTATCCAACATGTCGGAGAGTTACACGGTCTTCCATACAATGCTTCATACGGTGCCATACCAATGCTGGACTGGTAATTGTTATTATATGAAAATTCCACCAAATGAAGGTGATCTTCCCATGATCCTCCGAAATCTAAAACACAAGCTCTAAGGAGATCTTCCAAAACTCGGTTGACTCTCTCGGTCTGACCATCTGTTTGAGGGTGATAAGCTGTACTCAAACATAACTCGGTTCCCAAAACTTCCTGGAAGCTCTTCCAAAATCCACCAGTGAACAATGGGTCTCGATCGCTCACTATACTCTTCGGAATACCATGGAATCGAACTATCCACTTAACATACAACTCAGCCAACTTTAATGCAGTCCTAGTCGATCGAACAGAAATGAATCTTGCACTCTTAGTCAGATGATCCACTATGACCCAAATCCCTTCATTTCCCGTTCTTGTTCTAGGTAGCCCATCGATAAAATCCATCGATACTTGCTCCCACTTCCATGTAGGAACTTCTAATGGCTGAAGCAACCCACTTGGCTTCTTCAGTTCGGCTTTTACCAACTGGCAGTTCATACACTTGGAAATAAAATTTCCAACATCCTTCTTCATACCTTCCCAGTAATAGGTTCTCTTCATATCTCGATACATCTTGTTTCCACCTGGATGAATTGTCAGCTTCGAGTGATGACTTTCCTTTAGAACTTCACTTCTCAATTCATCTATATCGGGAACAACTAGTCGTCCTTGATTCCGAAGCCAACCCTCTCGATCGACCTTGAATCCTTTATCCTTTTCTGGGTCCATTCCAGATTCCAAATCACGGATAATCCTAACAAGCTTACAGTCTCGTTTTTGGCTCTCGCCAATTCTTTCCACAAGAGTCGGTCTTATCGATAAGTTTGCCAACATCTCAGGTTCCAATTCACATCTGGGCCTGAAGTCAAATCCAGTTAAATACTCAAGATCCTTCCATTCTGAAAACATGGCTCCTAATCCTGCATGTCTTCGACTTAACGCATTTTCCACTACGTTACCCTTTCCCAGAGTATAGGCTATACCAAAATCATATGATGCTAAAAACTCTAGCCATCGTTGCTGCCGAAGATTCAAATCCTTTTGGGAGAAAAGATACTTCAACGACTTATGATCAGTAAACAACTCGAATCGAACTCCAAATAGATAATGTCTCCACATCTTCAGAGCAAAAACAATCGCCGCTAACTCCAAATCATGAGTCGGGTAATTCCTTTCATGCGGCTTCAGTTGTCGACTTGCATACGCAACAACTTTATCCCTCTGCATCAGCACTGCTCCAAGTCCAGTACCACATGCGTCGGTGTAAACCACCATCTCATCATTCCCACTTGGAATAATCAAAACAGGAGCACTCGTCAATCGCTCTTTCAGGATTCCGAAAGCTTGCTCACACTTATCATCCCATCTGAACACTTGGTTCTTCTTCGTCAATCCTGTCAATGGTGCATCCACCTTGGAGAAGTCTTTGATAAATCGACGATAATATCCTGCTAATCCAAGAAAACTTCTCACATCAGATGCATTCTTAGGTCTAACCCAATCCTGAATTGCTGCCACCTTAGCGGGACCAACCGCTATTCCATTTCCAGAGATAACATTGCCTAAGAACCTCACTTCACTCTTCCAGAAGTGACACTTCGAAAACTTAGCCTTCAGCTGATGTTTCCGCAAGATTTCCAAAACAATCCGCAAGTGCGTCGTGTGTTCTTTTTCAGTTCTGGGATAAATCAAAATATCATCCATGAACACTAGCACAAACTTGTTCAACTGATCTCTGAAGACTCTATTCATAAGATCCACAAAATATGCTGGCGCATTAGTCTTTGGCACACTATCCTTAGCCACTCTCAACTGGTGAAATCCCGTTGCCAAATCCATTTGAGAAAACACCTTAGCTTCGTGAAGCTGATCAAACAACTCATCATTTCTCGGCAATGGATACTTGTTCTTCTTAGTCACTCTATTCAGCTCATGATAATCCACACACAACCTCAATGACCCATCTACCTTGGTTGCAAACACAACTGGTGCACCCCATTCGGACACACTACGCCGAATGAATCCTTTCTATAAAAGGTCATCGACCTGCACCTTCAACTCCTGCTGTTCCCTAGGCGCCATCCGCCTAAGAGGCATCACAACAGGTCTGGCTCCTTCAACTAGATCTATACGAAACTCGATCTCTCTATGCGGTGGTAACCCTTTGACCTCGTCAAAGACATCCTCAAATCCATTAGCGATTGGCACAGATGACAGTCCATCCCGTGGAACAACCAGCGAATACATGAAGCTCATGAAGACGCCTTCTTCATGCTTACATCGTATCACAATCTTTCGCCCCTCCACATTCTCGACTGTCACTTCCAACCGTTCACAATCAACCTTTTCCACATATTTCCTAAGCCAGTCCATACCCAAAATAATTCCGAACCCCGCAAAGTTCAGAACAAAACAATCACAAACAAAAGAGCAATCATGGCTTGATACAATCAGACCATGGCATAGCATATACAAACAAGACGAACCCCCAACTGGATTAGTCACAACCAATGGCCTATCAACAATATCCGGTTCTAAACCCAACCGGCCTACAAGTTCGTTACAAACAAAAGAATGCGACGCTCCAGTATCAAACAACACTCTAACTGGAACACCACATATGGAAAGAGTACCTTGAACCGCCACACTCTTTCCTCTCTCTTCAGCGGTAGGAGCTTTTGTAGATGACGGAATAGCTCCCAAAGCATACGCTTGCACAATCTGCTTGTCCCTCCGCGGTTCTGGACAATTCCTCCTAACATGCCCCAGCTTGTCACAATTGTGACACTTCACCGGCACCTTCGGATTCTTGCAATACCTGGAGAAATGGCCCTTCTGCTGACAATTGTAGCAGGTCACTTCGCCCTTCGACTTCTTCTGGCCATCCTTACCCTTCTACTGCTGCTGCCTCCTCTTCTTGTTTCCACCCTGCTATGGTTTAGACTCTTCCCTGGTTACAGCAACAACAGATCCCTCTTTAGGAAACAGATTCTCATGCCTGAGAGCTTTCTCCACAAGTTTCTCAAATGAATCGTCCAAATGATCCACCAACTGCCTCCCAAGATAACTGTCCAAGCCTGTCACAAACTTCTCATTCTTCTGGTACGAAGATTCAATATACGACCGGGCATACTTGGACAAAGCTTCAAACTCAGAAACATACTCAAGAACTGGTCTTCCACCTTGCTTGAGCTCCATAAACTTCTTGAACAGAACAGACTTCTGAGCTGTAGAAATGAACTTAGCTTCAAATCTGGCTTGGAATTGCTCCCAAGTAATTTCTTCCTCCGGAGTATCAATGGTGATAGAGTTCCACCAATCAGAAGCTCTTCCTTGAAGCTGCCTTAATGCTAACTTTCTCTTAGTCGCATCCTCAATTCCCAAATCACTAAAGATCCTTCTACAAGCATCTATCCACCTCTGGACTTCAATGGTTGACTCCGTTCCAAAGAAAACCTTTCCGCCAAGAGCAGTATAATCTTTACACAGCTTGGCAAAATCCACCGGTTTCGGAGTTTGGACTTGAACTCCAACATCTACTGATGGCCCCGGAGCTGGCATCCTTCTCATGATCGAAGTCATCATAGCTTCGAACATAGCAACATAATCAGCAGCCCCCTCAACAGCACGGCCTTCCCTAGCAGCTGGTCTACCTCTTCGACTCATTCTCAATATCTATAAAAAAGGAATGATTAATACAGCTTGAGAAACAACTGCATAAGGAATTCAAATCCTTCTAAGCTACTATATTATATATAGTAATCATCCATCAAAATACAATTACGTCTCTCATACGTAGTTACGTCAGCGAGCGTTGGGTAAAATCGATTAACCAAAGCTCTGATACCAAATGTGACGACCGCCCATGACCCCCGCACTGAACCTAGTGATAGTGCGCTGTAAAGTGTGCCAGGCAGCCATGGACTATTGTCAGGGTGAATTAAAAACAATAGAATCTATCGTGTTACTCACAGCGCATGGACAAAATACAATAGAATATATATATATAGTGAAGCTTCACAGAATAGAGTCTCAACAATAAAACTTCATAATAGTTGAATACAAACATCTGAATAGTCAATACATCAAGCCTCACTACATAACACTCAAAGAATATACAAGCAGCGGAACATCCAGTACATATAGTAAGAAAACAATATGCAATCCTCCAGCTCGTCTTCGTCATCAGCATCGTGGAAAGCAAGAACAACACCTGTCACCTGCTACCTAGTCTGCCCGTCCCAAAATGGACGAACAGCCCAAGGCAATAAGAGTTAAAACATAAAGCCTTGAGTCAGACAACAGTCTTAGTGAGCGGTAAATTAACTAACAACATACCAAAAGAGCATAAACGAAAAAGGAATAGGAATCCAACCCTCCCACTCCACCTCTTTCTACAGTGATAGCCCCCAGACACACACTAAGCAGAAGCAAACATAGCAAAGCATACAATTTAAAGTAAAGCAATTATCACTCGAGTCAAGGGCAATGCTTTCCAAGTACAAACCCCCAAGGCCTAAACCAAGACCAGATAAGCACCCAGAAAATACCACTCTTGAGACCGAATGACGATACAACCAAAAATCCATGACTCTTGTTATCACTGTTATCATTGCTTCGATATCATCATTAATTGAATGACCGGCACATTATTTCATCCGTCCGTCAAGGGCTAATGGAAACCCCGGTTCTAGACATAACTCCGCACGTCGTCAAAACCCGTGCCTAGGACAATCGAATCTGCCCAGAGTACTCGACTACCAATCAGTAGCCTTCAGGGACTATCGAATCTGCCCAACGTACTCTTGTTTTGAGCATGCTAGAACCTTCAACAACGATGAGATCTCAGCCTTCTAGTCATCCTCCTCGACGACTATTTCCATACTAGCTCAAGCGCCTCTCGAGCAAACCATTATCGTCAAACTCGAACCATTTCACCGAGTTATCAACATGCTTGGAATGATCCCGTCTGGATTAGACCAAGACTATCTCATACTATGCTTCGCCTCATCATCATCATAGAAAAGCCTTATCTCAACATCATCATCAAATCTATCCATATGAGCTTCATCATCCGCCACATATGTCACGAGCAGCTTTTCCAATTCAAGAGCCTTTCCCTTAGCTTTTGAATCATCTTTGACCATCTTGTCTAAATCAAATCATCAATCATCTAATGCATAGCAATCAATCAAGTCAAACATTAATCCAAGTAATCAAGCATTCAAATATGATCTAATGAACAATTATAACAATAATGGCAATTTCGTAAATAAAGAGTCTAAAGTCTAACAAGCATGAAAACATGAGCAATATCTCTATAATCTTGATGAATGAACTTGCATAGGTTAACATGTAGTAAAATGGATGTCAAATCATAATGAACAATGGATCTATACTTAAGTTTACAAAGATGCATGAAAATCACTACTTTACACAAAATCAAGCCAACGATCCGATATACTCCTTTGGATCCGTGTGAGAGATAATCACCACTCACCAAATCACCTAAACACCTCAAAATCAACACACTTCAGATCTGGACAGCGAAGGATCTAACTCGATCTATCACAAATCCGCTTCAAACGAAGAAATCTCTCTTTGATGGATGTAGATCTTCAATCTAAGCTCTTAAATCTTCAATTCGATCTTCGATTTGGATGGAAGGAAGCACAAGATTAAAGTGGAGAAAAGAAGTGAAGAAGTGTAGAAGTCAAGCTTTCAAAATGGCAGCACTTCGTCGCTTCCAAATCCGGATCCCAAAAATGAAGAAATGGACGTGTATTTATAGGCTGGAAAAACTTAGGTCGTTCGCTCGCTATTAGGTCGTCCACGACCTAAGAAACCCTAGGACCTAAAACTTCGACCTAACAGACCCAAGCCTATGCGCATCCGCGACCTAACAAAACTCCACTACCTACGACCTAACGCATGAGCTTCTACGACCTACGACCTAACCCAGATCTGCGCATCCACGCGACCTACGACCTAACACATGCGCGCTTATATGACCTAACGACCTAACATATGCGCGCTTCTACGACCTAACACACATGCGCTTCCTCGCGAACAACGACCTAACTCAACACAGAAGCTCACGACCTAACTAACTTAGGTCGCCTACGACCTAACTCAACACAGAAGCTCACGACTTAACTCCTTAGGTCGTCTAACGACCTAACTACGCTAACTCGCTAACTAATAGGTCGTTCACTCTAACTCCTATAGGTCGCTAACTCCTAGGTCGCCAACTCTTAGGTCGTTCACTCTAACTCCTATAGGTCGCTAACTTCCTATAGGTCACTCCAATCCTTAGGTCGTCAACTTCCTATAGGTCGCTCCAGCCGACCTAACCTACCCCACGACCTAAGCCACCACACGACTTATCTCCTATACGACCTATCCCCAAAATCCTTAGGTGGCCAACTTCCTTAGGTCGCTCCACCTTCTTAGGTCGTCTACTCCGACCTAACTACTATACGACCTAGGACTTAGACTATGGATGACTTATCAACAATGCGACCAAATGATAACTGTTTTACGATGTTTCGATCCGTAAAAATACGGGTCGTTACAATGCCCACCCTCCGATCCAATCCCCACTACTTCGGTCGCAATCAAAATCTCCAGCCGCCACATGAAATTCAAAACCCTAGCTGAAATTGCAGCACGATCTAGCCGTTGAAACAACGAATCACCTATACCGATGAACTCCCCTCCGTCCCCTCTTCAAAACCCAAAAACGGTTCGTCAATCCGTCGAGTTTGATTTCGACGTGATGAATGGCTTAGACTTCTTCGATTTTTACCGGTCAAACGACAATCCAAAATGAAAAACGAATTTCACCAGAAGATTACGCACTTCGAGAGCTTCAACATATATTTTTTCTGAGGTGTTTGAATTTTCATTCGATTTTTGAATTTGAAATTGGATCTAAGGTTTGTATCCATTGAGGAAGAGGAGGAGCTGATGAAATTTTACGCGTAGAAAATTGAGAATAGACGGAGGCTAGGTTTAGCGGGGATATTTATAGAGAAGGTTGAAAATAGAATAGATGGAAAAAAACAGGTTTACGCGCTAACGCCAACGTGGTCCAAAAAGCCCGATCTGGCCCCGGAACGAAATTAGGTAAACCCATATATCAAAATAGGTGTTTTAAAATATTTTAAATTCAATGGAAAAGGTTTCAGGTTCAAATTCAATCGTATGAAGAAGTTATGCTTAAAACAATATTTTCCAAATTGATTTTAATTGATTTCAATTGCATAAATTTCAAGGAGTTTCGAGTCCGTACGATCAAACGACAAGTCTGATCGGTACGAAACTTGAAACATTATTATAATTCACCGTTACGGATCCGATGAAACTTGTTTCGTCGAAATCCGAGTCAGTGGCCAGAATGACTATTTTTATATAAATTAAATGAATTATAAATAAATTAATTAAATCAAATTTCCTATTTAAATTCTGAAATTGACAATCTTTAACACTTTTATTTTCTTAATCATTCATAATGATTTTAAACAAATTTAGATGTCAAATTAAATGTTAATACATTAACAATTTCAGCGTTAAATTACAGTTTTGTTAAATTTAGAAATTATAAATTAAATTTCAATAATTTCTTTGAATTAAATTTTTATTCATATTATTCAAATTCATTATTACAAACAGATGAAATAAATATTGGAATCAAAACCCATCATATTAACATTCTCAATTTTCACCTAAATTTTCATTTTTGTAATGTTTTAAAATTATATTCCACTTATTTGCAATTAATCCACTTATTAAGTTTCAAATTATAAATAATTTAATAAATCTTGGTTTTCACTCCTTAAATCAACCAATCTTCATATCATAAATAAAATTAACATTTTACATCTTATGTAATTAACTATCTTAAATGAAAAATCAAACATACCCTAACTGCACAAGTTAGGACAATAAATGGCAATTGATTTCACCTTAAACGTTATAAATTATAAATTGAAATCTAAATAAATTCGTTTATTGATTTAAAATCTTGCTATCTAATAAATTGACATTGTATGGGTATAATTAACAATGAATTATATTACACATCATTAATGTATTAATTTATTTATTTCCCATTTAACATGCTACTTAATCTCCTTTGATTGCAAACTGATTTCCAAATTTTATGCAACATACTAAACAAATAAATACATATCTTAATTGATTCATTTTTCCCATTCATTAAAAATAAATGCACCCATACAAATTTAGATCCTAAATCCAATTTATCAATTCATCTTGGTTCCATTCCTTTTTTTTCATCAACTATCACTTTCTGAATAAATTAGCATTTCCTATTCATTTTGTTACATTCACTTATTCTCACTTTATGAATAAATTGGTATTCTATCAAATCCATTAGTTATTAACTTAAATTATTGCCAATTCATTATCTAATATAAACCTTGAATCTATTTCCTAATTTTCAAATTTCAATAAATTAAACTTACAATTGTTTACAAATAAAAATGGGTATTGTACTACATATATTATTTATTGTCCTGCATTACTTTACTTGTATTTAACTTATTACCCAAATACAACAATTATTACTTAAAATAAATTTACGCTTTTATTACTTTACATTCACACTTCTGTTACTATATTAATAATCACCAAGTAACGTTTATTATCAAAACAACATTAATTAAAATTTCTCATCTACATTGAATTGCATAGGTTTTCCATTTATCGTGTATTACTTCATACGTTACTATAACATTGAATTCATTAGATTATCACAAATTTCGTCATGGCATTGGTATATACAATATTCCCATTACTTCAATGCATCGTAATTTCTCTTTTTATATGATTAAACACTTAGCTAAAATTTCAAATGTTGCATTTTCTTTCTATATTTACTTCAATATGAGTTAGAAATTTTTTTCTTTCTTCCTAAATTAAATTACAAAAATCAAATTAAATTAACAAATTAAATGGCCTAAATTTACGGGTCGTTACATAAGAGGTGGAAGTTACAAGTTGAGGAGAGGAGATGAGGTTGGAAATATGGTGGAGAGGCCGAGCATAGGAGGAAGAAAAACAAAAGAAAAAAAAATAGAAAAAGAAGAAGAAGGTGGAGGCCATGAAAACTTACTGTATATTTTTTCCTCAGGAAGAAAATGAGAATTGAGATGGGATGAGATGTTTTTGTATGTGATTTGCAATAGTAAGAGGCGGCTATGGTAAGAAATAAAGTGGCTAGGCAATTAAGGCAAGAGTTTGAATGGTTTGGAAAATAAAAAGGCAACAAATAACTTGATGTATTTAATTCTTTTTATTTGTTAGGAAATGAGAAATGTTTGCACGTTAATAATGAAGGTTTCTCACGGCTAGAAGGAAATAAAAAGAAACGGCTAAGGAGGAGTGAATGCTAGGAAAATAATAAAGAGGCTAGGTAAATAAAAAGGCAAGAATTTAAACAATGTAACGTGTGTACCCTTGATTTTATCCAGCCATTTATAAAAAGATATAAACAAATAAATTCCAATAAATAAAATATAAGTCTAGACAAATAAATAGAGAAATAAACAAAGAGATAGATAAAGGAAAATATATAAAATAAGAATATAGAAATTTATTGCGTGTAAAACGCTGTAATTTATCCAATTTTAAAGGTATAAATCAGAATTTAATGAAACAAAAAGCAGAACGGATGTCAGCATTATATTCTGCTCCAAAGAAAAAGATTAAAAATTCAAATTTAAAAATTTAAACTAAAAAATTTGAAAAAAATATAAAATTTACAGAAAATATTTATTTTATTGTATTTGGAAAATAAATTGCAAACAAATCACAAACTTACATTGGAAAATTCCAAAAATTCAATATTAAATGATTTAAAAATCAAAGTTTTCAAACAAAAATTTAATTAAAACTATTTACAAAATTATGGGTTGTTACACTCTCCCCCACTCAAAACTTTTCATCCCCGAAAAGGAAGAAGGTAGGAGAATAGAAACAATCTGAAAGAAAACTAAATTGAAACTCAAAATAGAATCATTAATTTTAACAATATAAATTCAATTTAAATTAATTAATACCCAAAACAAGATAGAATGAGATAGTATTAAGACAAGATGAAAAAGAAGATTGAAACTATACCTAATAACTGTTGTTATAGGTAAGTTCAACAAGATGGAGATGGCCTTCCCAAGATCTCCAAAATCAAAACACAAGCATGAAGAAGATCCTCTGGAATCTTATTTACTCTTTTCGTTTGACTGTTGGTCTGTGGATGGTAAACAGTGCTCAGATTCAAAGGGGTACCAAAGATTTTTGGAAAGCTTTCCAAAACTAACAGGTAAAGATAAGTCCTTCTGGGAGGAAGAACAACAAGTCGAGCTTCAGGAATAAGATCAATTTGGAATTTGATTTCCTACTTAGGAGGTAGGAGAATAGAGACAACCTGAAAGAAAATAGATTGGAAAACAGAATAAGATGACGAATTTAAAACCATGAACAATTCAACTTAAATTAATAATTGATTTCATCCATTTGATTTCACCTAAGTTAAATAAATTTTAACTATTTCAATTTCATTATCTTATCATCCAATTATGTTAAACTAACAATTTTCCAAAGTCATGAATTTGAAAATCATTTATTATACTCAAAATTTATTCACTAAATTTAACTCTTCTTTATTCCAAATTATTATTAAATTTATTCCACTTAATATATCTAATCATATATATTAATTATATTTACACTTATTATAACTACTCAAATTTATTTATAATTCCTTTAACACCATTTTATATTGTAAATTATTCAATTAACTTTTTATTTTGTTTACCTCTATAAATCTCTTTATAACTAAAATTTAAGCGTATAACATTTATTATAACCACTCAAATTTATTTATAAAATCCTTTTATATTGTACATTATCCAATTACATAGTTAACTTCTGAATGATTAAGGTAAGTTATATTGGAATGCAATTGAGTATTATACAAATATAACTTTCTAATTCAATTATTCAGCTTAAATATTTATTTAGAATTTGGCTTCATTTTAGAATTGAGATCGTCTTTTAAGATAAAATTTAAGAATTAAATTTCCGATTAACTTCAAATAGTTTAGAGATAAATAAACATACATATACTTAATATATATCAAATCAAATTTGAAATCATATATCAATATATATATTATGAATCAAGTCAATTTTTAGAAATTCAAATCAATTTAATTCTTCAAAGCAAAACTGGAGCAAAGCTACAGAATGGTCTCTTCACTTCGAAACTCGAAAATGAATGTCAATGATGTTGCAGTCATCACCGAAACTATTTCCCAGCGACAAAGAGAAGAGCACTGATTTAAAACTTTTAAAATTCTTTGAAAACTATTTCTATTCGAAAATACTTTAAATAATATATCCTTTTAAAACTTTAAAACCAAAGTTCAAAATCATCGGAAATTAAATTCTCAAATTCTTGATTTTAAATTCATTTATGTTTCCAAATTGATTTATAACCATATTTTATAGTTCAATTATTTATATATGAAACAAAAGCCAATGATTATAAGATATATACAAAGTCAAATATTATTTCTTAACATCCAATTCAATTAATTATCAAAATTCAGAAAATTAGACATATATAAAATATAATTATACAAAATTTATCCATTTACCAAGTTTGAAAACAATATGGTGAGTGTTTTGGAGATCCTATCGATAGCGTTGATCAGACGAATCGATCGGAATCCCAAATCAACATCAACAACTCAAACAACACCATATATATTAAAACATTTTAAATATTAGTTTACCAAAAATACACTTCAAGAATGATTTGACGCTAAGTTGAAAACAAAAGACAAGATGATTAAATAACAGAATAAGGGAATGAATAAGCTTATATAAATCTCGGTCAACCTTAATCGGGTCGACCATGACTTCAAGAATAAGATCGATGTAGAGTTCTGGGACAAACATACATCTGATCTAAGAGATAGAATTCTGGAGAACAAGAGATTGATAGCATTGTAAACCGAGGATGCAGAAATCTTCGGTGAATCAATGCTTCTTGTAATGGAGTTTCACCCCTTTACAAGTCATTTTGAGATTGGCAAGACCACCAATTTGTTATAAAGATCATTCGAAGTGGAGTTATGGGAAACTCCAGAATCAAAAGAAGACGAGTAGGGGAGAACAAGGATGGATTTTTTAACCACAGGGAACGTTCCAAAATTCAAAAGAAATCGAGTCAAAAAGGAATAGATTCAAGCTCGAACGAAAGTGATTCCGTAAATAAATTTACTATATATGCTAAGTTTGACTAGAGCCAAAGCTCTGATACCAACTGTAACGAACCGATATTTTCAACCATTCGCATCCGCACATGCCGGACTTGAATTGCTCAAAATACTGAATTGTTAATATAAATTTGGCAAAACTCAGAACATACGGTAAATAAATCACAGATCACAGACACAGAGTAATATAACAATGTAGTGGAAACAAAGAAATAGTAGTTCATGAAGCTACTATATATACACACACACACGTCAGAGTTAACAAGATACAACAGAAGTCTCAATATGATAACCAAGTATAAATCAGAATACATCACTGGAATCAACTGGATAACTGAAAGCGAAATAGATAGCTGGATCTCCAAGAAAATCTCCAACTCCAAAGGTGAGTCTTGAATGCTGTATCACTCAATCTGACCCGAGCGTAAAGCAAAACACAAAACACTCGAGTCAGAACATACATACTTATACAATGTAAACCAAGTCAAGTGAACTGTAATATGTGCACAAGTAACTTAAAGAATGCTTAGGATCGCCCATTCTTTAAGGATCCATTAAACTATCTACAATGTAGTAATATACACTATTATAATAATGTCTAAAGTAAAGTAAACTATCAAAATAGCGTTAAGGCGTTACCCATAATCCCCTTAACACATTTTATATATATTACCATACTCTATACAGTACCGTAATCTCCCCCGTACTGGGCGTCGTCAGAGGGCACTCCATATGTATGGTACAAAACAAACTCGTAGTAAGGCTCGCAAGGGTAGGTGACTTGGCACAATTAGGCAATGCCAGGGTAGATATACCAATTACGCATCCGGGCTGGTGGTAACGCATAGCAGCCACTACCGCCCACCTCGGAACACACTCCCAAATCAAATAAAATCGAGGATGGCCATCAAATCAATCACAAAGTAATAGAATGGTATACGAAGAAGTGTGTCCGATCAGAGGAGCTACCTCATTGGCCCGTCGATCGCTCCTGTTTTAGCCAACTTATGCCAAATCATGGGAGTCGGGTCCACGTATATATCTCAATAGGAATCGTCTCCACCATCCTACTTCATTATGGAATCTCCATCGCATACACGGTTGTCAAAGTGGTTTTCGGTATCGACAGAGAGTATGCCCATATCCGATCCCGGTCTCTTTGCCAACCCATCGTTATTATAACCCATGGATATTTATTCCAAAATCATTTATACTTTAAAATCCAAAATATCATATTCATTTCAAAACTAAATACTATATTATTTCATTTCATAGCCAAATCAATATATCATTTCCATTTCAAAAAAGCAAAGCCATAATATATCATTTAAATTCCAAAACCAAATCAATATATCATTTAAATAGAACCCCCATTTCCAAATCACTGAATATTTCCTTCAATTTATTAAACTTGAAATATTCCTTTAAATCATCTTAAACCACCACTTTATAAAGTCACATTCTTAAATCATAAATTTCAATAAGTTCCAAGTTAATATATTTAAAGACAATTCTTAATTAAATACAATTTCAAAATTCTCATTTTCAAACCATAGTACTTTTCAAAGTTATAACAACTCTGAAACCCAACACTTTGAAACCATAACAATTTAGAAATTTTATCATTTGAAAATCATAATATTTAGAAAAATCATAACACCCTTAAAAATAATATTCATTACCAAAGTTATAGCATTTTTAAGTTCACTCGTTCAATTATACCAATTTCGAAAACATTGTATTAACTTATAAATTTCAAAAATGGCTTATATTTCACCTCAAAACATATTCATTTAACCCATTTAAATTCAATGTCAAAATCTTCCAAAATAATATTCATTTCCAAAGTTCAATGAAATTTCAGCCACAACAGCACTTATAAAGTGTTACGGTAAATATATTAACATTTCAAAACGTTTTCAAATTCAAAACAGCAGCACTCATAAAGTGCTACAGTAGGTATTAGAATTTCAAACAGTTCAGTTTAAGAAACAGCAGCACTTACCAAGTGCTACAGTGGATATTTAGTTATTATTTCAAAACAGTTTACTTTCAGCAGCAACAGCACTTACAAAGTGCTGCAGTAGCTCATTGGTATTCCAAAACAGTTTACTTCCAGCAACAACAGCACTTACAAAGTGCTGCAGTAGCTGTTTAGTTATTTCAGAACTTAGTTAAATTTCAGAAATGGTAGCACTTAACAATTGCCATCTAAAACCACAACATTATGGAAATGCTACCAATAAAATTCCAGATTTTATTATAACTTTTCAGAAACATTAAAACTTCAATTTTAGCCATTTTAACTTATAAAATCATATCTCATGCTTCAGAATATATGCATTTAGAAATCATTTATCTTACGATTCAATAAATAAATTTTTATGAATAAAATATCCAATTAACTATAATTCATTTATTAAGTCAAATTTACACTATTTTACTTAACTTTTTGACTTAACAAATAACTTAACACTTCATTTTTAAAATACCTATTTCATAAATAAGATGTTCTTTTAACAAGTCAAACTTCAAATTTCCATTTGAAACCATACTTTCAATTTTCAAGTCAAGTCATAATTTAAATACATTTTAACTATTTACTTATACATTTTAACTTATAGAGAATCACTATAACTTTATTATACAAGACATGTCCATTTCATAAAATAAAATTCATTACCATTACTAGGTTAGATTTAAAATTCCATATTAAGTCCAATTATATTATTAAGTTATTTATCATTAATAAATGTCTTTAAATTCTATTTAAAACCAACACATCTTTAAAATTTCCATTAAAGCCACTTATTGACTTATAAAATCTTAACTTATAGAAAACCAACATCTTCTTATATTTAAGTCATTTAAATCAAATCTTTTAGCTCAAATTTCATATATTTAAACATTCAAAATACTTAATAATTTTTAGGAAAATATTATTTAAAGATATAACCATGGGCCTGTATAATATTTCCTAACCTAGGTCAAGTGATACGGATATGTGTCATTTCAATCTGTAATTTAAAAAGAAAAATCCGGGTTCTATCATTTCAAACCCGCAATCCCAAGTAAATCAAATACAATAAAAATCGTTCAAGCCTATCATTACAGCTCATAACGATTTTTCCTTATTCTAATGTCCGTTCGGGTATGTATCATTTCAACCCATAGTGATAGGGAACTTGCGGTGTGAGAATCAGTAAATAAATGAACAGTAGAACATATAATAATATCAGATGATGTAACAAATATATAAACAGAATTTAACATCATATAATCATATCACATGCATATATGAACATATTAACATAACATATAAATATTCTATAATTCACATGCCATTGTTTCACAATTATAAAAGTACGTATGTCGAGAGTGATAAACCCACCTTTTTAAGCTAGAATTGACAAACTAGAGATACACAACAAACTCCGAAAAGAACGACAAGGCACAATTATATTTTTGAGTGGATGAAGAGTCAGATCCAAATCTTGTATGTACACAAATATCACCAACATAAGAATATGATTCAATACAAACAACAAATGAATTAAACAATTGAAAAGTGATGAATCAAATGACATAACCTTGGTTTCAACCACCAAGTGGGCTCGGCCATGGTCTAATAGGCTAGACCACCTCATGTGGCTCGGCCACAACATGTTTGTTGCTCGGCCAAGATGATTTAAAGCAAGCTAATGCACGACCATGGTTTGTAAGTTGAAGAGGTGGAAGTTACAAGTGGAGGAGAGGAGATGAGGTCGGAAATATGGTGGAGAGGCCGAGCATAGGAGGAAGAAAAACAAAAGAAAAATAAAAATAGAAAAAGAGGAAGAAGGTGGAGGCCATGAAAACTTACTGTATATTTTTTTCCTCAGGAAGAAAATGAGAATTGAGATGGGATGAGATGTTTTTGTACGTGATTTGCAAAAGTAAGAGGCGGCTATGGTAAGAAATAAAGAGGCTAGGCAATTAAGGCAAAAGTTTGAATGGTTTGGAAAATAAAAAGGCAACAAATAACTTGATGTATTTAATTCTTTTTATTTGTTAGGAAATGAGAAATGTTTGCATGTGAATAATGAAGGTTTCACACAGCTAGAAGGAAATAAAAAGAAACGGCTAAGGAGGAGTGAATGCTAGGAAAATAATAAAGAGGCTAGGTAAATAAAAAGGCAAGAATTTAAACACTGTAACGTGTATTCCCTTGATTTTCTCCAGCCATCTATAAAAAGATATAAAGAAATAAATTCCAACAAATACAATAAAAGTCTAGACAAATAAATAGAGAAATAAACAAAGAGATGGATATAGGAAAATATATAAAATAAGAATATAGAAATTTATTGCGTGTAAAACGCTGTAATTTATCCAATTTTAAAGGTATAAATCAGAATTTAACGAAACAAAAAGCAGAACGGATGTCAGCATTATATTCTGCTCCAAAGAAAAAGATTAAAAATTCAAATTTAAAAATTTAAACCGAAATTCAAAATTTGACCAAATTTGACCAAAATATAAAATTTACAGAAAACATTTATTTTATTGTATTTGGAAATTAAATTGCAAACATATCCCAAACTTACATTGGAAAATTCCAGAAATTCAATATTAAATGATTTAAAAATCAAAGTTTTCAACCGCCATTCGTAGCTCGGTTGGTTTGGGAGTTGGGAACCAAAGGACTGTGTCCGGGCAGGTTCGAATCCCAGCGTCAAACCATCAGTGGGAGTTTTAACGTTAAGCATCCATGTGCGACGACTAAATAAAAGCGGGGTAGATACACGACGAGGTTTACTTAAGTGAGTATCAATGAATACCATGATCTTAAGGTTTCCCATGATCTCAAAAAAAAAATCAAAGTTTTCAAACAAAAGTTTAATTAAAAATATTTACAAAATTATGGGTTTTTACACATATGGTCTTATGACTAAAATTCAACCGCTTTAGTGTAATGCAGTTAAATATAAATAGTGAACATTATAGTTTTTACTTGAGTTTTAACTGCGTAAATCTAATGCGGGTAAATTTAAACAGTGACCTGTATTGTTTATAGATGAAATTTAACATCTTGAATGTATTGTTGTTAAATATAGTGGTGAACTATATGGTTTTAGGTAAGTTTAATGCAGTTACATTTACATGGTGAAATATACGGTTTTACGAGTGCAATTTAACTACATGTGTGTAATGGAGTTAAATATAAATAATGAAATGTATAGTTTTTAGGTGAATTCTAGCTGGGTAAGTCTAATGTAGTTAAATGTGAACAATAACTTGTGTTGTTTTATAGGTGAAATTAACCGCTTATATTAATTCTGTTAAATATTAACAGTGGATCTAATAGTTTTATATTGTTGTATAAGTTAATGCAATTAAATTTAGATGTATTTATTTAGGATGTACTGGATTAATTATTAATATTATTACTAATTTTGCATTTTTTAATTTATAGATTTTTTTATTCAACCTATTATAAAAAGAAAGGCAAAGGTGGGAAGAATTGTGCAGCTTAAATGATGCAACATGTCTTGAATTTGCACAATGTCTTCAGTACAAAAATAGGCAATACTCTTGTTCCGATTGTAGTAATGATTGTGCACTGTATGTTATGAGGTTCATGTTATAGGAAGTTAAATTTAGTGAAATTCAGAAGGAAATGTCATCAGAAGATGTTACATTATATAGAAGTAGGTTGTTGTATCGTATGCTTATTGACTACCCAAGAAGTTGGTGCATTTCTAAGATAAGTAATGAGTTGAAGCAATGAAACTTAGTGAACTTTTTGATGTATGAAATATTAACGATTGTTTTGTTAGATAGAAGTTGGATAGAAGTTGACATACCACTGAATATGTTAAAGAATTTTTGATGTACATAGTGATGATGTTGTTGAAGAACTATTTTTGTTGAATTTTATCAATAAGTTATGTATTGGATATTCTATTTTTATTTTTGAATAGTTGTTTGATTGTATGATAAAAAATTGAATACTATTATTATATGTTTACCGTTCCTAATAATTTTGTAATGTATTTATGTTGCATTTAATAATTTATTTAAATCTAAAGCAATTTGTAATTCAACTACATTAAGTAAAAGCAGTTATACTTTATTTAAATCTATATGTACTCGAATAATGTTTGGAAGATATTGATAGAGTTAGGGGTATGCCCTAGGCGTAATTATGTAATTTGTTATATATATCTACTCGTTGACCAATCTTGTTCGAAATAAAGGTATTTTCTTTCTATTATATACTTGAAATAATGTGGTTATATTAATTAATCAATTTAATTATAAGTATATTTTATTGAAAATACATAAATGGTATGTTTTGTGATAGTAGTTACAAAGTGTTGTAACTGTTAGTAATTTATCACAATGAAACAAATGTACCATTTTAAATGTTCTTAGTCAAGATGCATCGAGACTGGATATCGGTGTATCCATTGAGACTAGAGTATGTAATGCTCTCTAAATGTTGGGCAGTGTGTGACTCATGACTGATGGGGGCACCTAGAGTTACGTACTGATAGTTATTGGATAGCTATGGAATGACCCACTCAATAGTTTTCTGTTGGTTAATATAACTAAGGTTAAACAGAAAATATCGAGTGGCTGATTTACACAGTTCTCTCGACTTGAGAATACTATGCATCTTCAATATGAAAGCTCCGCTTTGACTAGTCTAATCATGGCATGGCATTCCATCGAGTGACTATAGTTGGGTCGAGGGGAAGTATTGGAAGTGAAGCACTGTTCAGGAGAGGATTCGTCTCCTTAGTTATATGGGGTTAGTATCATGGTCAACTCAAGTCAACTCAAAGTCAAAGTCTTTGGCCAGAGCATTTTGGTTAATAATAATTGTTATTATTAAACCAAGGACTTTGTGTTTGTATAATAAATTTTAATGTGGATGACATTGGAATTTTGACCATTACCAAATTACATAAATCCAAAGTGATACGGTTTTGAAGAAGAGAATTTGTGTAAATAATTGTCACTATTAGGTACCGCTTATAATAAGTAAAATTGGGTTATACCTAAAAGATGTGTAAGCGATAAATTCGGCTAAAATGTCACACCATCTGTTAAGTGACATGTGAATGTTAATATTCGAATAGTTCGATATTAATCGCTGACTGAATTTACGCCTTTGAGTCGCACAACCGTAATGATGAATGCTTCGCAAACCACATGATTTAATTAACTAATAACCACCATTATAAATTAATTAATATTTATGAAATATTAATTATTAAATTTTTGTTTATTTATTTGATTTGTTTGAATCCATTAGTATTTAATAAAGTACGTACATAAAAGTTATGTATGTACGTATCGATATATGATATTGATAAAATATTTAAATTAGATTTAAATAGATTAATTACTAAATGGGTTCGGGAATATTTTAAGGCCCATATAACCTTATTCATAGAAGGTGTAAGAAAAGAGGCTTAAAATCCAATGGTTGGATCTATAAAATGAAGGGAGGAGGTTAAGGAAGGATCCCTCTATAATATGTTATCTTCCATTCAGTGGGCTCTCTCAAATCACTCTCCTTCTAAACCCTATCCTCCATCTTCATTAGTCTACCTTCTTGGCCGAAATTTCATGGCTTCTAAGCCACAAAATTCCCAAAACAAAATAAAAACAAATAAAATAAAATAAATTCAACAATGATGCTTCAGATTGTTGCAATTTCTGGAGGTGATTTAATCGGATCTAGAAGCATTTGTCATTCAAGGTACGAATTATATGCAACATAAAACAAGGTAAATTCTATTAGTTATTCATTTATTCCATGATTTATAGATCTAGTAGTTAATTCATTTTGAAAATTTTATATATCCATTTGTTGTCCCTTATAAGCATACGATTATAGATCTTAAAATAGTATAACTTGTTATCATTAGAATTGATTTTCAATTGATATCGATAAATTCTATTCATGATTTTCTATGTTCATTTCTATTGATTTTGATCTAAATATAGATCTAGAAATTAACTTGCTATTCTAATTAACTTTATTTTATTTAATTGTTAACAATAGTTTACATTGATTCCAATTTTGTTTTCTATTTTAAGAATCATACATATGCAGAAATGCATATGTGTATGTGTGTGTATGTTAAAATAATTTTGAAATATTTTAAAGTGTTTTAAAATGTTTTAATACTTTTTTTTATTAACATAAACGTGTAAATTATATTTAGATTTTTCGATTAAGATTTGTTATCAGACTGTTTCACTAAACTAGATTACCACATATTTGGTAATAAATCTTAAATTGATTATAATCGGTTTGGTTGAGTTGATTTATTAATTTTAAAGGATTCACTAACAATACATATATAAATATTTTTAAATATATCTAAATATATTTATGTATACATGCACATATATACATATATATACATTGTATTTATGCATAAATAAACATAAATCAACATAATAATATTATTATACAAAATATACTATGGACAAATCTTTATTATAATAAATATATATGTTTGATTCTTCATTAAATTGTTAACATATACATATTGGTTACATTTGGATTTATTGATTAAAATCTATTTTCAAATTGATTTACTAAATCAGATCACTACATGTTTAATAAATCTTAAATGGATAATACTTGGTTGTACTAATTTATTATATTTGGAGGATTCATTAAACAATACATATATAAACATATTTAAACATATATATATATACACATATACCATTAGTTAATAATGCATACATGCTTTTGTTTAGACCGTTTATATCCTTATATTATGATGCCAATTGATTATCATTTATATGCTGCATTAATTAAGTTTACCAAATGAGAAATTAAATTAATCATCTTTGTTACTCTTTATTTATTTCCCGTATTTCCTTTATGTGTTTAACTATCCATTTATTTCTAGTTATATCTCTAACATTGTCATGAATTAATAGCACCTATCATGTGTTGCTCTTGCAGAATTTACATATATATATATATATATATATATATACATTTGTTTACCACATTCATGCCATATATATATGTATGTGTGTGTTGCTAATTAATGACATTCATATAATTAACCAATTTAATTAAGGAGAGAGAAATGAAAGGTTTCTCTCTCCATATAAATAATTTTCTCTTCATTAATTAAATAAGGAAACTTTTCATTTCCTTCTCTTAAATTATTTAATTAATGAAGAGCAAATTATTTATATGGAGAGAGAAACCTTTCATTCCTCTCTCCTTAATTAAATTGATTAATTATATGACTGTCATTAATTAACAACACACACATACATATATATATGGCATGAATGTGATAAACAAATATATATATTATAGTGTAAATTCTGCTAGAGCAACATATGATAGGTGCTATTAATTCATGACAATGTTAGAGATATGACGAGAAATAAATGGATAGTTAAACAAATAAATGGATAGTTGGGAAATAAATAAAGAGTAACAAAGATGATTAATTTAATTTCTCATTTGGTAAACTTAATTAATGCAGCATATAAATGATAATCAATTGGCATCATAATATAAGGATATAAACGGTCTAAACAAAAGTATGTATGTATTATTAACTAATTGTATATGTGCATATATATGTTTAAAAATGTTTATATATGTATTGTTTAATGAATCCTCCAAATATAATAAATTAGTACAACCAAGTATTATCCATTTAAGATTTATTACCAAACATGTAGTGATCTGATTTAGTAAATCATTTTGAAAATAGATTTTAATCAATAAATCCAAATGTAACCAATATGTATATGTTAATAATTTAATGTAGAATCAAACATAGATATTTATTATAAAAAAGATTTGTCCAAAGTATATTTTGTATAATAATATTATTATGTTGATTTATGCATAAATACAATTTATATATATGTATGTGTGTGCATGTATACATAAATATATATAGATATATTTAAAAATATTTATATATGTATTGTTAGTGAATCCTTTAAAATTAATAAATCAACTCAACCAAATCGATTATAATCAATTTAAGATTTATTACCAAATATGTAATAATCTAGTTTAGTGAAACAGTCTGATAACAGATCTTAATCGAAAAATCTAAATATAATTTACACGTTTATGTTAATAAAAAAAGCATTAAAACATTTTAAAACACTTTAAAATATTTCAAAATTAATTTAACACACACACACATATGCATTTTTACATATGTATGAATCTTAAAATAGAAAACTAAATTGGAATCAATGTAAACTATTGTTAACAATTAAATAAAATAAAGTTAATTAGAATAGCAAGTTAATTTCTAGATCTATATTTAGATCAAAATCAATAGAAATGAATATAGAAAATCATGAATAGAAGTTATCGATATCAATTGAAAATCAATTCTAATGATAACAAGTTATACTATTTTAAGATCTACAATTGTATGCTTATAAGGGACAACAAATGGATATATAAAATTTTCAAAATGAATTAACTACTAGATCTATAAATCATGGAATAAATAAATAACTAATAGAATTTACCTTGTTTGATGTTGCATATGATTCGTACCTTGAATGACAAATGCTTCTAGATCCGATTAAATCACCTCCAGAATTTGCAACAATCTGAAGCATCATTGTTAAATTTATTTTATTTGATTTGTTTTTATTTTGTTTTGGGAATTTTTGTGGCTTAGAAGCCATGAAATTTCGGCCAAGAAGGTAGAAAAATGAAGATGGAGGATAGGGTTTAGAAGGAGAGTGATTTGAGAAAGCCCACTGAATGGAAGATAACATATTATAAATGGATCCTTCCTTAACCTCCTCCCTTCATTTTGTAGATCCAACCATTGGATTTTAAGCCTCTTTTCTTACACCTTATATGAATAAGGTTATATGGGCCTTAAAATATTCCCGAACCCATTTAGTAATTAATCTATTTAAATCCAATTTAAATATTTTATCAATATCATATATCGATACGTACATACATAACTTTTATGTACGTACTTTATTAAATACTAATGGATTCAAACAAATCAAATAAATAAATAAAAAAATTTAATAATTAATATTTCATAAATATTAATTAATTTATAATGGTTATCAATTAATTAAATCATTTGTTTTTCGAAGCATTCATCATAACGGTTGTGCGACTCAAAGGCGTAAATTCAGTCAGCGATTAATATCGAACTATTCGAATATTAATATTCACATGTCACTTAATAGATGGGGTGACATTTTGGCCAAATTTATCGCTTACACATCTTTTAGGTAAAACCCAATTTTACTTATTATAAGTGGTACCTAATAGTGACAATTATTTACACAAATTCTCTTCTTCAAAACCGTATCACTTTGGATTTATGTAATTCGGTAATATACAAAATTCCAATGTCATCCACATTAAAATTTATTATACAAACACAAAGTCCTTGGTTTAATAATAACAATTATTATTAACCAAAATGCTCTGGCCAAAGACTTTGACTTTGAGTTGACTTGAGTTGACCATGATACTAACCCCATATAACTAAGGAGACGAATCCTCTCCTGAACAGTGCTTCACTTCCAATACTTCCCCTCGACCCAACTATAGTCACTCGATGGAATGCCATGCCATGATTAGACTAGTCAAAGCGGAGCTTTCATATTGAAGATGCACAGTATTCTCAAGTCGAGAGAACTGTGTAAATCAGCCACTCGATATTTTCTGTTTAACCTTAGTTATATTAACCAACAGAAAACTATTGAGTGAGTCATTCCATAGCTATCCAATAACTATCAGTACGTAACTCTAGGTGCCCTCATCAGTCATGAGTCACACACTGCCCAACATTTAGAGAGCATTACATACTCTTGTAACGACCCTGAAATTTAAATTTATTTAAATTAATAATTAAATGAATTTTTGAATTTAATTGAGTCATTAAATAAATTTTTGATAAAAATTTGTAAATTTAATTAGGAAAATTTGAGCGAGTTTCCCCGAGTTCCAATTTTATTTGAACGATCATTTAAATTTAATGTTTGTATATATTGGATTTAAAATTGAATCTTTGATAAATGGTTTAAATAAATATTTAAGTTTAAAATAGAAGTAAATGTTTGAAATAGAATAAATTAGAAATTCAATTATATTGTAAAGTAATAAAATAACAAATACAAGTAACAAAGCAATATAAATAGTATAAACAACATTAAAACAAGAACAAAGTAAACAAAACAAAAACACATTTAAAATGAAACAAACTAGCAGCCACCACAAATCATTTTCTCAGCCGAAGTAAAAAAAAAAAGAAATAAACAAAATAAAGCAATTAATGCAAGCATATGCCACCATACTATATCACCTCAGCCATACCTCCAACAATACCCTGTACAAACATTATCTTCACCCATGCTATAAGCAAGATCATCTCACCCCATACCCAAGAGAGCCATCAGCCACCCAGTACAAGAAAAGGAAACATCTCCCTGTAATCTCATTCCGATTTATACATCATTTTCTTTTTCCATTCATTCGTTTATCCAAGCTGAAGGAATAAAAGATTTAAAAGCAAACCGGAGATTCAAATGACAGTGAAACTCAAACATAAATCAAAATCTACTTCCAGTGTTCAAATTGTTCCAGGTTTTCAAGCTTGCCTCTGTTCCAAGGACAGGTGAGCAAACCTCTTTGTTTAAGAATAGCTTATGGATCTTTGATAAAATCTGTTACATGCAGTCTATAATGTTTGCTTGTGCTTGAATATAAATGTGCGCGTATGAGTATAATATTGCCTGCATATTTGTTCTGGATTGTTGTTGATAACAGACTCATTATCATCACAAGAAATGCCCATCTCCCTGTAAAATCAATATTGAACTGTGGTTACTGAAGGAAAATTGTTAATAACAATGTGTTCTTGCTTTAAAAAAAAAATATTTAAGTGATTTTATTCGATAAATATACTGTAAGCTTAACTTTACAGTGGAAATCAGGAAATAGATAAAGTTCAAACATGATGCTTTTCGAATTTATTTATATGGTCTGATTTGTCATCGGAAATTAGGAATTTTAAAAGTTAAATTGTAATTTTTAGTTTAGAATTCAATGAGTTGTTCGATGATGAACGTTTTTGGGGTTTTTGCCTTTTTCCGTCGATCGGCAACATTGTTATCCTCGTGATCGAAGTTGGAGTTTCCTGGTAGGTCATGGAGCTTGGGAAAAATGCTTGATAAAATTCTAAATCAACGTGGATGTTAATTTCGATCGAACTAGGGTTAAGCCCTGCGTTTATAGGTGGTGGTCGCGAGTTATTTTCATCGTCGACACTGCGATACAGGCGATCGCACCTGGGGTGTTATTTCTGTCGTCGTATGAAGGAGCCGTGGACGTGGTGACGTGATGTCTGGTGGACGAGATGGTCGGAGCGATGGGTTTTTCTGATTTAGGTTTGAGTTCAGGTTCGAACGAAAGGCCAGATTTGTGATCCCGAGTTTTTGCATCAAAGTGAACTTTGCTTTCGAGTGTAAGGGAGTTTCGCGATTTGTTGGGGGTGGCGAAGTTCGCCAGAGCGGCGGCGGCCGGTTGTGCACGTGCACCAGTTTGTCTGTGCACACGAGATTGGGTTTTGGAGAAGAAGTAGGAAACTCGGTACGAACTCGAGTTTGAAGCGTGTCGATCTCGAAGCTGGAATAGGAAGTGCTCGAGTCAGATTTTGTCCCAGGCTTTTCAACTTGAACCTGTTTTCTGTTTCCTGAATTTGAAAACCAAATTCAAATTTATGAAACAAAATGTTAAACTGAGGTTTAAATCAAAATACAAATGAAATTCAAGTCTGAATTGAAATGTAGTTTGAACATAAATAAAGCTTAAAAATTCAAATTATTTAAATAACTCAAGAGTAATTAAATGTTTGAAGAAACTTGAATTTAAAATAGATTTGAAATTTGAAACAACGTTTTTAACATGTTGTAAAGAACATATTTAATCATGAATGAGTGGCTTTAAAAAAATAAAGATATATGATTTCTATTTCATTAACAAATGAGTTCTTATTTGTGAATCGATTTATAATGATTAATATAAGTAAATCTCTTTAGAAAGGTAATTAAAGAAATTCAATAGTTAATGAAATCATTAACTAAGATTTTATTTAAATAATTCACAAATGTGATAAATTGTGACAATCAATTGGATTAGATTAATTAGAGATAACCATTTATAAAAATTGTGTAAGTGTAATTACTTTATGGAAGAAATTAAGAAGTTTAATTAACTATTTAAAATTAGTTAATAAATAAATATCAGTTAACTAATTAAGTAATTAAATTTAGGCTTTATGATTAATTAAATTGGTAATTAGTGATTAATAAATGGTTAATTAAGTTTTATTAATTAATAATTGAGAAATAATTAATTAAGTGGTAATTAATTAAATAAATTAAGGGTTAAATTATTAATTAAAAATAGTTAATTAAATTAATGAATTTTACTTAAAGGTTAATTAATTTATTATGAATGGTAAATTTATAAATGATAAAGAATAATTAATCAAAATAATTTGTAATTTATTAAAATAAATTTAACCAGGATTAGTAATTTATTCATAAGAAATTTATCTGATTTAAATTTATCAGATAATAAATTTGACCTTACTTATGAATGTTTGAATTCTATTGAATGTCAAATTGTTTGATATCCCTGATGTACGATGTTTTGTGATACACCCTGATTTATGTTTTGATCTGTGATAAATTATCTGTGATGTAATTTATTATCTGTGATTTTTATATATCTGTGATCTGTACGATAAGCGTTGTTCTTATACCGCTTATCAACTATATCCTGTATTTTGATCTGTGATGATTCATTGTGTTGCACTATTGTGTGAAACCCCTGGACTACACCATACACACACAAATATGGATTTCACGTGGAAATCGGTTAAGTCACAGATAATTTAAATTTGATGTTTTTTTTTGAAAATGAAATTTTAAATTTCAATTGATTTTGAAATTAGAAATTTCGGTTTAAATGTGAAAAGCTTTTGAAATGGAATTTCAAAGATGAAACTTATTTTCGAATAACCTGATTAAGTTTTGAAGTTTAAATAATTTGATTTAAACTTAAATTCAAGATTTGAAATTGAACTCTATGATTTGAAAATAGGGATTAGAGATTTTATACCTGTTATATATGAGTTAAACCATTTTAAAAAGTATTGACTTTGGAATGTGAATAAAATAAAAGGGTTTTAACTCGTGTAAATATAATTGGATTTTTCTTAAACGAAAACTATTTGTTTTCAAATAATAACAGCTTTCATATAAGAAGTGAACTTCCAATTTGTGTTGAAAGGTTTCAAATTCAAAATGAAATTGAAATGTTTTAAAAGGCTATGAATGAATTCTTTTTTGAAAGCTATGAATTAAATCTGTTTATTTTTAACAGATTTAAAATGATGTTTTGTTTAACCCATTAGAAATGAAATTGTTTTGAAAGCTATAAGTTAAATCTTTGATTTAAAGATTTAACGAGTTAATCAAATTGAAATGAGAATTGATTTGGAAAAATCTGTAAATGAATCTTTTTGTTTAAAAGATTTGAAATGGTAATTGGTTTAAACCATTTGAAAGAATGTTTGGAATTGTTAAGTTGTGACTTAATTGAAATCCCATATCCATATGTTTTTTTAATTGCGCTCACTATTCGGGTTAGCCGGGAAAGGACCTTTGGGTCGTATAACCCATTCCGAATAGTGATACGTCGTATATGGATGGCATTTGAAGATCGGTGATGAAGACCGGATATTTTCGAAAATGAAAGGACAACCTGTCGAATGTCTCTGCACTGAGTTGCTCCGGTATAGAGATTTATATCACTCTTTTTGTGACAGGAAGTCCGGACGTGATTGGAAATTATCCGGATTTGCAAGGGCTTCGTGAGAAGTGCCTTCGGTTCTGTTCGAACCCAGAACAGACTTGTATGGTTACATGTCTGACATTACACTTTGAGATATAAAGCTGATTTCTTTCAAATACATTTCTGTTGGTGGCGGAGAATTTATTCTCTTAGCTTAACACCTTCTCTGAGACGTACGAGCTCAAAGGTTATGTAGTTGAAATTTATCAGCGATATATCCCAATTTGGTAATGTGGCATGCTGAGTGTTGCTGTGTGATGATCAATGTTTGATCATTTGTGATATGATCATTTGTTTGATCATTTATCTTTGTGATCATAGGTTGATCATCTGTTGACCCAAAGCGTGGCTTTTTGAAAAAGCGTAGCTTTGTGGACGAGACTTCGTCGAGCCTCACAACCCGGTATTGGTCGAAACAGGAATTATGCGGCAAGGTTATCAGGGGTAGCTCCCCTAGGGTATGACCATTCCTTCTGGAAAAGGGTAGTATCATGGTATGGAGCCCAGATACTTACTCATGTGGACACACTTTATTTATGACGTGTGATGTTGGATTAGAGGTACCTTGGTTAAAGGTCCCAAAGGACCGGGGGTGGCATATCTGAGGTTTCTTTTATCCCTTGGGAAAAGGGGTTGCCGGCCTTGTTTGGCAGAGAACGGTGTGGTTCTCAGAGCGTCCCGCCAGAGGCGTTTCTTTCGTGGCTGTAACGACCCTGAATTTTGAACGAATTAAATTGAGAATATTTAATTAATTTTAAATATTTGAACGATAATTTAATTTGAATCCCGAATATAACTTTGAATTTGGCGATTAAATTATAAAATTTAATCGATTGAAAGTTGAATAGAAATTTAAATCTTCAATTTACAGTTGAAGAAAAATATTTCGAGAGTTTCTAAAAATTCGTATTTATAATGCTGAAGATAACAGAAGCTTCAGAATCAAATTGAAAGTGAATTGTTCAGTTTGAAATGTATATCGTTCAACCGATATTTAAAAATAGCCGTCCGAGGCGCAGTCTCGGAATTTGACGAAACCAGTTCCATTGGGTCCGTGATATTGAGTTATTGTCGGATTTCAAATTTCGTAATTTTCAGAGCTATTGTGTGATCGTACGAGATTAAAACGTCTGGACAATAATTAATCGATTTAATTTAAAATATAAAATTTATACACAAATCAACAGACAGCCTAGTATCTGATTTGCGTCGACCTATTCCCTGAAACATCGCGTACTCTTGTCCCCTCCTTCTCTGATAAAATATACGAAAGGAAATCATTTCGTTCGCAGATTAATTTGAAGGAAAAAAATGGCGACCTCTGATCAATTTCAACTCCCTCTCCTTTATAAAAGCAAGCATCGCAGATAAAAAAAAACGAAAGTTTTCGTTCGAAATGTGAAAACAAAGGCTGCCTCATTCGAATTCAATTCAGGCTAATTTCAAAGCAAATCGACTCGTCGATTAGAGAGAGGGAGACTCGCGATCGATTCGCGATAGGAAAAAGGGGCAATCTTGCCTTCGTGTTCGAGTACGCTTTCGATTTCGAGCACGAGGCGGCGGCATCGCGGCGTGTGGCCAAGTCAAAGACTGTCGAAGTATTCACGATGGAAGGATTCAGCGTTGAGGAAAGAGGCACGCTCGTTGGCATTGGGGATGGGTCACGATGCATCAGGTGGCCGCGCGTGCTCGCGAGTGAATCTGGGTTTCACGACTTACTTATGGCATGCGAGCTTGTGGCGAAGTTTGAGGGGGGATGTTCGATATCTCTGTGGAGTTCGCACTTGGGGATTCGCGGCAGCACTAGAGGAAGGACTGGCATCGACGTGAGTATGGAGGCGATGTGGATTCGTTCGCAAGTAAACACTGTGGAGGGGATTCGAGCGAGATTCCAAGCTCGGGTTCACTGTCGAAAATGTTCAAACACTAAGGTATTCTTCTTTGAATTTTTACAGATTAAAATTTTAATTTAACCAAATATATATACAATAAATTTCTGTTGAGATTTAAAATATATACATAGATATCCTGGACAGTAGATAGTTTGGAATTAAAGATAAATTATTTAAAATAAAATTTTGATTGGATAGTTATTTCAAAAGGAAATCAGTTAAAATTTAAATAAATTGTTAAAAACGTAATCATTCGATTTTTTTTCGAATATTTATGAATTGTATAATTTATTTATACAAGGTGAATAAAAAATCAAGAAAATCGAGTCAAGAATGGAAAATGGATTGCGAATAAAAGCTAAGGTGAGATTTTTCTCACTCAAAAATGAAGTGGAATTTTCAGTTATTTATTGATTGATTTGATTGCTATATTGGATGTGCTATTAGATATAGTAGGATATATCTATTATATATATAGCAATATATACATATTGGCATATGTATATATTGGATTGATGATTTCCCGCCTCGTATAGCGGATGAGACCCTATTGCGCCGTTAGTAAGCGGATTTTTATAAAACCCATATACCGCGATAATTCCGTACTGGAGCGGAATTGGTATTGTGCTAACGTCTTTGGATGCAGGGAAACAGGTTGGAGGGATCCAACTGGACCCCTCATATTGATTGAATTTATTTCTACTGTGATATGAATCTGTGAATGATTATATTGATCATATTGATGCCTGGAAATTGTTTGAAAGCTAAAATTTAGCTGAATGGATGTTTGATATCATTGGATTCCAAAAATAAACGAAATTGAATTTTTGAAATCAAAATAGAAATTTCTAAGTGAATTAATTTTAGAAATTGAATAAATTTTGAAGAAAGGAATTTTTAAGGTATAAAAAGATAATTTTTATAATCTTATCGAATTTATTTCAGAATCAAGTGAAAATGTTAATTAAACGGATTTCGTAAAATAGTGATTATAATTTGAAGAATTTAATTTAAGAATTTGGATTTTTAAATAGATTGAAAGAAACAATTGAAATTTATTTCCTTAAAAAAAGGAATTTCTTTAAAAGAAGATAAGTTGGAAATCCAATTAGAAATTTAAATTTGGTAAATTGAAATAATTTGGGAAATCAATGTAAAATGATTTCAATTTGAAGAATTCATTTAAAAACAGGATATTGAATGATTTGAAGGAAAATAAGGAATTTATTTAGTAGTGATAAATAAAATTAGAAATCAATCTGTAATTGATTTAATATTTGGAAAAGAATTTTTGAGAAATCAGTATGGAATCTTTTATTTAATGTTGAAAATAAATTCAGAAATCAATATTGAAAATTGAATTGGGATTGAAGTTTTTATAAATAGAATTGGAATTTATAAAAGTTGTTTATAAATCCGAAATCACTTATTTTGATAAGTAAAAATATAGAAGTTGATAAAAAGAAGATTTATAAGTCGAGATTGTTAGTAAAATAGAAATAGAATTTATAACCGTGTTTATAAATTCGAAATCGATTGAATTTGATAAACTGAATATAGAAGATTATAAAAAAAGATATATTCACGATTTTGGACAGTGAATGTATTATTGAATAAAATGGATTCATTTTTTGAAGAAGTGATACTTTAGAACGAAGTTAAACATTTTAAAGATGTTTTAAAATGTATTATGAATCGAAAGCATAGATTTCAACACTTGTTGTTGAAATAGACGTTTTCGAGAAATTTAAGGAAAAGCTGGACTAAAACACTGTTGTTATAGTAAATGATTTCCGAAAGGAAATGTTTTTATGTAGTATTGGGATTTATATATCTATTTTAAATCCGAATCCCTATACTAGTGATTTTGAGTCGTCGTAACGATGTTTTACGTAACATTCGTTTTGACTCAAATAAATGTTGTTATAGTAATGTTTTCCTTAAAGAATGAATTTATACTTAAATTTTGATTTAAGTATATTGAATATTTTCAAATGTTGAAAATAAAAGATTTGTGAAACACTTATTTTTAAATAAGTATGGAAATGCTTTTCCAATATGAAATGAACTGTTTTGAGATTTTATCTTCAAAGATAAAATGAAATGTGGAAATTGATTTGAAATTGTTTTCAAACGGTTAAGTGTGGAAATTTTATATCTAGTAAAGATATTTTTGAAGATGAAATTATTTGGAAAATTATTTGGAATCTGATGATGTTGCGCATCTTTATTGATAGTTAAGTAACCGACTATCAATAATTACCTTTAGATAGGTATTTGTTGTGAATTGGATGAATTTGAATGCCACACTTATTTTTGAATAAGCGCTCACTATTCGGGTTAGCCGGGAAAGGACCATGGGGTCGTATAACCCATTCCGAATATGTGATACGTCGTTATGAATTGCATTCGAAGACCGGTGTTGAAGACCGGATATTTTTGAAAACGGAAGGATTACCGTCGAGTTACTCTACATCGGCTGATCTCCGATTTAGAGGTTTTATCACCCTTAGTGACGGGAAGTCCGGACGTGATTAGAAATTTATCCGGATATGCAAGGGCTTCGTGAGAAGTGCCTTCGGTTCTGTTCGATCCCGGAACAGACTTGTATGGATTGTGTGGCTGACGTTACAATTTGAGATATAAAGCTGATTTCTTTCAAATACATTTCTGTTGGTGGCAGAGAATTTATTCTCTTAGCTTAACACCCTTCTCTGAGACGTACGAGCTCAGAGGTTATGTAGTTGAAATTTATCGGCGATATATCCCAATTTGGTAACGTGGCATACTGAGTGTTGCTGTGAAATGATCAGTGTTTGATCATTTGTGATATGATCATTTGTTTGATCTTATATCTTTGTGATAATAGGTTGATCATTTTGTTTGACCCGAAGCAGGGCTTTTTGAGAAAGCGTAGCTTTGTGGACGAGACTTCGTCGAGCCTCACACCCCGGAAATGGTCGAAACAGGAAGGATGCAGCAAGGTTTTAGGGAGTAGCGCCCCTTAGTGTATGTCATTCCTTCTGGATAGAGGTGGTATCATGGTATGGAGCCCAGATACTTAACCTATGTGGTTGCTGCATTATTATCTATGTGGTTTGTTGGAAATCGGGGATCCTCGGGAAGATCGGTTACGATCGGGGGATGGCATACGCGTGTCAGTAGTTACCTATTTTTGCAGAGGTAACCCGGCCTTGTGTTGGCGGAGATCCGGTTAGGTTCTCGGGTCGTCTATTCCAGGGACGTACCCATCGTGGATAGGAAGTTCCTTGGCCTGACCATTTGTTGGAAATCCAAATCCCAATATGCACCTTGTACGGTATTAGTTGTAGAACCTGCCATTTACGTACGGTGGTCACCACTTTTTAGATGGTAGCTATAGTAGGCATATGATACTGGTCGTATGTTGGCTAAGATTAATATTATACTTTCGAAATGTTTTCTACACTATGCACTAATAATAATAATATCAAAAAGATTTAATTTTGCGTAGTAAGCATCTTTGACTATCATAAGAAGAAATCTCCTCCAATTCTGCGTTTGCATTGTGTGTGTGGTGGGAGGTCTTATGGTAGTTTCATTTTCCAAAAGCATTGCGAATTGACATTAAAGTTTTCCTGTTGTTTATTTTAAAGATAAACTGTTTTACGATCTCACACCAGTCACCATGACTGACTCGGAGTTTATTGTTCCCTTCTAACCTCTGGGTGCCCACCAATTTCCACACGGGCAGCCTAGAGTTATATTATCAGGATAGTCTGGATATTCTGGAGCTTTGGAGATAGGCTGGATGGCGAGACGTAGTATTTGTATCTGATAGTATCTATTCCGCTGTGTATTCTGTATGAGGACAAGTTTATAAAACTGTCCATTGTTGTATATTGACTCTGATTGATGTATGTATAAACTGATATAGTTCTTTGTTTTAAAAGACTATTGATTATCTATTATATGTTATTCCGCTACGATGTGTAAGATTCTGATATTGTTTTCTGTTATGTTGTTCTTCCGTGATGTTATTCTTTTTCTTTTTGTTCCTTCTTTTCTTCTTCTTCTACCTTTTTCTTCTTTCTAAAACCCTCACTACTGGAGTTTCCGGCACTCGATTGCTCGGCAGTCGATAAAGTGAGTATCGATGTCGAATTTTCGAAAGTCGAAAATCCGGTACGTGACAGCGTGGTATCAGAGCATATGGTTAAGCGACAACCCTGCTCTGTTGGGTGTTACTCATTAGAGATAGAGTCAGTAGTACTCTAGAATGAGTTTGAGTGTAATAATAGATATGAGCGCGTATTTGTTGGTGAATATGAAATTGTTTTGTATTGTGTTGACTTATCGGTTGATTGTTTATGGATTCTGGTCGGTGCAGTCTAGCTAACTGTAATTGATAGGGGTTTCTAAACTCTTAAACAAGATAAACCGACATAGTATTGATTTTAAAACGGGTAAATGAGATAATTTTACCCAAAACTATTTTTGTATATAGAAGAAATGATTTTCTATGAATTATTACAGTATATGGATGCATGGATGTTAGGAAAGTGATAATATTGAAATGTTATCATTATTATATGAAATTGAATAAGAAATGAATTCATATACAAATGAAATTTAAGAATGTAAATTATAAATGTGACTTATAATTGGAAGTAGAATTCCAGAGAAGTTTTTGGAAATGTTTTGAAAAGAATTTGAAAATTTTGGTGATTTAGAAAGTTTAAATCTTTTTGGAGTTGAAAATGAATTTCAAAGGTTTGAAAAGTATTTTGGAGAGATGAAAAGCTCTAAACTCTTTTCGGTCGCTGGAAAATAATTCCGATGATGATCGCGACATCACCGGTGTTCATTTTCGGGTTTCCAAAAGAGGAATTGCTGCCAAATTGTTTTAAATGGAAGTTGTTTGGAAAATTTGGGGTTTGTTTTGGAAATTCAAAGGATAATTTGAATTGTTTTCAAAATGATTTTTGAAATGTTGGTAAGACCCTGGAATACTATATAAAAATATTTATGAAATATTATGAAATTGATAACTTATAAAATATCTGATTGGAATAAAATTCAAAATTGTAAATGAATTTATAACTTGGAATAGAATTCAAGAAGGTAATTGAAAATTTAAAAATTCAATAATGGAATGAAATTGTGAATATGAATTTATAATTTAAAATAGAATTCTAATGGAATGAAATTAGTAAGGTGAATGTATCAATGATTTTATAAATCGAAATGTAAGTAAGTCGAAGACTTATAGAATATTTGAAATTTGATTTAGAAATCAAATTCGAATTGGAAATTGAAATTTAAAGGAATTAGTGAATGAAACTAATATAAAGGGTGATATGAATTAGTAAATGAAAGATAATCGATAAAAATACAATATTCAGAATAGAAGATAAAATTGAATTCAAATAGAAATTTGAAATGCAAGATTGAACGAAATTGAATATGTAACTTTAATAGTGAAGTAAAAATGTATAAGAAGCATATATTGAAAATTTTGTAATAAGATGATGCAGTGCAGAAAGTTAAAGGCTTAGGTCGCTCACGACCTAAGGCGAGTGTAGGTCGTTCACGACCTAAGGAGTTAGAGGAGGGAACAAGTGATGCCGAAGAAAGTGGTTGCACAGGCCAATTTGGTGAAGTATTAGGTCGCATACGACCTAACAAGTTGATAAGTCGAAACTGACCTAAAAAGAATATCACCGAGTTAAAGTTGGGTGAGCAATGTTGGGAGAATGAAGTTCTAGGTCGGGACCGACCTATGGAAGGATGTTCGCGACCTAATGAAGTCTTAGAGTCGTATCAACGACCTAGTGTGACTCGGCAACGACTCAAGGAAAATTTCTGCGAGTTAACAAGTCCTTTGAGTCGTCTGAACGACCTAACGAGTCATGCTTTAAGTCGCGAAACACTGGATGCTGTTGATTCAACTGCCAAGTTAATTTCTACCGTTGATCTTAGGTCGCTGATATGGGATGCGCATGTTTTAGGTCGCGAAGCACGGGATGCCGTTGATGTGTCTGCCGAGTTAACCTCTACCCTTGATTCCCTTTAAACGTTGATTTGGAATACCGCTAAGGTTTTAAGTCGCAAAAACTTGTAGCCGAAGATCTTGATGCCGCGTCCATCTGAACCATTGATTCTTGAAGCTGTGAAGAAACTGTTGTTAGGTCGCTGCCGACCTATGCTAAGTCGCGTATATTCTTAGGTCGAATCAATCTAGGTCGTAGGTCGTTGCCGACCTAAATACTTGTAATATTTTTAAGGTTTTTCTGAACTGTGTTGTAAATGTTGAGTCGGAAGTCTTTGTTAAGGCGTAGGTCGGAAGCCTTAACTCGGAACCGACTTAATACTTGTAATTTCGTTGTTTTTTTTGTGTGAGTTGTAAAATGCCTATAAATAGGTCGAGACTCTCATTTGTAAAAGGTTGTTGAATATTGAATAAAATTCTCTTTTGATTGCTTTGTGCTTTCATTCCAAATTGGTAGTTGAGTGTAATCTCCTATCTCCTCTTTCGAATAATCGAGTGCGCTCGATTCAACGATTGTAGAAGCCGATTCGCGGAATCAAGTGCGCTTGATCAACGCTTGAAGAATTGAAGATCTTTGAACCCGATATCGTGCGCGATCAACGAGTTCGAGATAGCTAGAGTTCGGTATCTTCGGATCAACGAATTCGGGCAATTCAGCATTCATCAATCCATCGACTGCTACTTTCACCGATCTACATTGTTTTGAATTATCCGCTGCGTCATTTTTGGTATCAGAGCTTGTTCTAGCCAATCATAGCTAGATCGAGACTGGGAGCCTAATCATTTGAAGAGTTTTGAAGTTTGAGGAGAAGCCGAGCTTGAAGTGTTGGGACACGGCCGAGAGGAAGAAGTTGTTCGCATTTGTTTGAAGATTGAAGTTCGGATTTGCATTGGAGGCCGAAACTTTGTCCATCGTGTTCATCGCGATTTGCTACAAAGTGGAAGTTTTCGATCCGTTTCATTTTGGATCAAAATCCGAAAAGTGTTAGAATTTGTGAAGTTTTCAAGTATGCCGCCAAGAAGAGCTAATCGCCACCAAAACGTAGAAGCTTTATATCGAAGAGAAGAGGCTGATGAGATGGAGCAAAGAATCAATGAGAATTTTAGTGAGAAGCTTAATGAAGGAATTGGCCGATTAGAGAAGCTTATGACGGAGATGAATCAAAATCGGAGAAGGGTTTCACCAGAATCTAACCATGGGGGTAGTAGAGTCTCGCCACATTCTAATCGAGACCGAAGTATTGAAAATGATCAAGGACGTGGGAGGAACGTGAATGATCGCGAACGGAGGAATGTTGATAGAAGGGATGATGGTGGAAGGCGTAATGGTAGTAGAGATGTTGGTGGTCAGAATCGACATCGTTATGCATCTGATTTTGAAGAGGAGTATGATGGTGGTAGTATTCAAGGAAGAGGTCAAGGAAGAAACTATTCTGAGTATGATCACAAGTGGGAATCGGGGATGAAGACAGAAATTCCTGAATTCAAGGGTGGTATGCAAGCAGAGGAGTTTCTAGATTGGGTGGCTAATGTTGAGGAGATTTTTGACTTCAAAGAAGTACCAGAACATCGTAGAGTGAAGTTGGTTGCTACAAGGCTGAGGGGTAGAGCTTTGGCATGGTGGCAGCAAACCAAGCTTACACGTGAACGTATGGGGAAGTCAAAGATTGAATCTTGGGAAAAGATGAAGAAATTGATGAAAGCGACATTCTTACCTTATAATTATCAATCGCTTATGTATCAGAGGTTGCAGAACTTGAGACAAGGAACGAAGTCTGTGAATGACTATGCTGATGAATTTTATCAACTCATTGCAAGGAATGATATTATGGAAACAGAAGAGCAGTTGACATCTAGGTTCATTGGAGGATTGAGAATGCAGATTCAGGATATGGTCAATATGTTCGATCCAAGATCTGTAGCGGAAGCACATCAGAAAGCGTTGGCTTGGGAAAAACAAGGGAGACGAGGAGGTGGTGTGTTTACTAATTCTAACAATCAAGCGAAGGGTGTTGGAGGAAATTCTAATGTTTCTAAACCTATCAGTAGACCAGTGGTGAAGGAGGCTGAGAAGACAAGGGTTAACAATGGTTTCAAATGTTACAATTGTCAGGAATTGGGTCATAAAAGCAGTGAGTGTCCAAAGCCAAAGAAGAGAACCATGATTGCAGAAGTTGACGATGAGGATGTTGATGAAGATTGTTCTAATCCAGCTGAGGAGGATGAGCAGGATATTGCGTCGGGAGACGAAGGTTGTAACCTAATGCTGAGGAGATCGTGTTTAACACCGAAGCAGGAGGAAGCTAGTTGGTTGAGGAGTAATATCTTTCAGTCAACATGTACTATTCTGGGGAAGGTGTGTAAGTTTGTGATCGACGCAGGAAGCTGTGATAATATTATTTCAACCGAAGCTGTGACGAAGTTGAAATTGAAGACAGAGAAACATCCGAGTCCATACAAGTTAGCATGGTTGAGAAAAGGAGGAGAAGTGAAAGTGGATAGACGAGTTCGTGTACCATTCTCTATTGGGAAGAAATACAAAGATGAAATATGGTGTGATGTAGTAGAGATGGATGTTTGCCACTTATTATTGGGAAGACCATGGCAATATGATCGAGCAGTACTACATGATGGTCGGACCAATAGCTACAGTTTTATGTTTAAAGGCACGAAGATTATCTTAGTTCCGAAGAAGAGATCACAAGAAGAAAGTAAGTCAGAAGAAATCGAAGAGCTGAAAACTTTACTATCTCTGAAAGAGTTTGTTAGAGAGGTTGAGGAAGAACCAGAAGTATTCTTGTTGATTGGGCGTGAGAGTAGTGAAGAAGTTGAAATTCCAGAAGAAGTTAAACCAATTTTGAAAGAATTTGACGATGTATTTCCAGAAGAATTACCAACGGAGTTGCCACCGTTGAGAGATATACAACATCAGATAGATCTTGTTCCAGGTGCTGTGTTGCCACACCGACCACATTATCGAATGAGTCCGAAGGAACATGAAGAATTGCGGAGGCAGGTAGAGGAATTGCTTGAGCAGGGGCGTGTGCAGGAGAGTCTGAGTCCTTGTGCTGTACCAGCTTTATTGGTACCCAAGAAGGATGGGACGTGGAGGATGTGCACTGACAATCGAGCATTGAATAAGATTACTGTGAGATATAGATTTCCAATGCCGAGGTTGGATGACTTGCTGGATCAAATAAGCGGAGCTACTATATTTTCGAAGATTGATTTGAAGAGCGGATATCATCAAATTCGTATCAGACCAGGAGATGAGTGGAAGACTGCTTTTAAAACCAGGGAGGGTCTATACGAATGGTTGGTCATGCCATTTGGTTTATCAAATGCACCAAGTACTTTTATGAGGGTGATGAATCAGATTTTTCGACCGTTCATTGGGAAATTTGTGGTGGTGTATTTTGATGATATTCTGATTTACAGTGGGAGTTCAGAGGAACATCTGAATCATCTTAGAGAAGTGCTTATGGTATTACGACAAGAACAGTTTTATGCTGCAACGAAGAAATGCGTGTTCATGACGCATAGTGTTTTATTTCTGGGGTATGTTGTTTCAGAGAAAGGAATACAGGTTGACCAAAGTAAAGTTGAGGCGATCAGAAATTGGCCGCAGCCCAAGACGATAACGGAAGTTCGTAGTTTTCACGGGTTGGCTTCATTCTATCGAAGGTTTATACCACACTTCAGTAGTGTGATGGCACCTGTTACAGATTGCATGAAAGGTAAACAGTTTGCATGGACAGAGGAAGCAGGGAGTGCTTTTGGGAAGATCAAGGAATTGCTGACGTCTGCACCAATTCTAGTGTTACCAGATTTTCAGTTGGTGTTTGAACTGCACACTGATGCATCCAAGGTTGGGATTGGAGGGGTGTTGAGTCAGAAGGGACGTCCTATTGCATATTTCAGTGAGAAGTTGTCAGGAGCGAAGATGCGATACAGTACATATGATGTGGAGTTTTATGCTGTTGTACAATCTATCAAACACTGGAGACACTATCTATTCCAGAAGGAGTTTGTTCTTTACACTGATCATGAAGCATTGAAGCATTTGCAAGGGCAAGACAAGATTTCAGCGAGACATGCATCGTGGATTGCATATCTGCAACAGTTTACTTTTGTTGTGAAACACAAGTCAGGGGTGACAAATCGTGTGGCTGATGCTTTGAGTAGGAGGAGTCACTTGTTGACTACACTGAAGGTTGAAGTGACGGGGTTTGAAATATTGCCAGAGTTATTCACTGATGATCCTTACTTTGCAAAATTTGTTGAAAAGGTCAAGGAGGGAGAGACGGATGGTTTCGTGATAGTAGATGGTTTTCTGTTCAAAGGAAATCGATTGTGCATACCAGAGGGTAGTCTGAGAATGAAGAATATCAAGGAGTTACACGAAGAGGGACATGTTGGGAGAGACCGTACACTACAGTTGATTTCACAATCCTACTTTTGGCCATCAATGAGGAAAGAGGTGGAAAGATTTGTTGAAAGATGCCATATCTGTCAAGTTTCGAAAGGAACTGCGACTAATGCGGGTTTATATATGCCGTTACCGGTACCCACTAAACCATGGGTTGATGTGAGTATGGACTTTGTGTTGGGGTTGCCGAGAACGCAGCGTGGTAATGATTCCATTTATGTGGTGGTTGATCGATTTTCGAAAATGTCACATTTTATTGCTTGTAAGAAGACGGCGGATGCTGTCCATGTTGCTCAGTTGTTTTTCAGAGAGATCTATCGACTTCATGGATTGCCAGAATCTATTGTGTCGGATAGAGATACTCGATTTCTGAGTCATTTTTGGTTGAGTTTGTGGAAAATGGTGGGAACAAAGCTGAAGTTTAGTAGTGCTTATCATCTGCAAACTGATGGACAAACGGAGGTGGTTAATCGATCGTTGGGAAACTTGTTGAGGTGTCTTGTTCAAGATAATCTGAAGAGTTGGGATGTGAAGTTATGCCAGGCATAATTTGCTCATAATCATGCTGTGAATCGAAGTACTGGGTTCAGTCCATTCCAGATTGTCTATTCGAGCTTACCGAAAGGACCGTTAGATTTAACGATGATACCACACTCAAAGGGGACAATTAAGAAAGCTGTTGACTTTGTTGAAGGGCTGACGGAGTGTCATAAAATCGTTCAAGAACGATTGGAGAAAGCAAATAAGAAGTATAAACAATCTGCAGATTTGAAACGACGAAATGTTGAGTTTAATGAAGGAGATATGGTTTATGCAGTGTTAACAAAAGATCGTTTTCCAATGGGCGCGTACAACAAGTTGAAAGCCAGGAAAATTGGTCCGGTGGAAGTTGTGAAACGAATCAATGAAAATGCTTATAAACTGAAGCTGCCAGATGATGTGTATACATCTGACGTATTCAATGTTAAACATCTTGTACCATATCATGGGGATGAGTTTGTTGGGGATGAAGAGTGTGCAAATTCGAGGTCGAATTTCTCTCAACCAGGGGAGGATGATGCAGTGCAGAAAGTTAAAGGCTTAGGTCGCTCACGACCTAAGGCGAGTGTAGGTCGTTCACGACCTAAGGAGTTAGAGGAGGGAACAAGTGATGCCGAAGAAAGTGGTTGCACAGGCCAATTTGGTGAAGTATTAGGTCGCATACGACCTAACAAGTTGATAAGTCGAAACCGACCTAAAAAGAATATCACCGAGTTAAAGTTGGGTGAGCAATGTTGGGAGAATGAAGTTCTAGGTCGGGACCGACCTATGGAAGGATGTTCGCGACCTAATGAAGTCTTAGAGTCGTATCAACGACCTAGTGTGACTCGGCAACGACTCAAGGAAAATTTCTGTGAGTTAACAAGTCCTTTGAGTCGTCTGAACGACCTAACGAGTCATGCTTTAAGTCGCGAAACACTGGATGCTGTTGATTCAACTGCCGAGTTAATTTCTACCGTTGATCTTAGGTCGCTGATATGGGATGCGCATGTTTTAGGTCGCGAAGCACGGGATGCCGTTGATGTGTCTGCCGAGTTAACCTCTACCCTTGATTCCCTTTAAACGTTGATTTGGAATACCGCTAAGGTTTTAAGTCGCAGAAACTTGTAGCCGAAGATCTTGATGCCGCGTCCATCTGAACCATTGATTCTTGAAGCTGTGAAGAAACTGTTGTTAGGTCGCTGCCGACCTATGCTAAGTCGCGTATATTCTTAGGTCGAATCAATCTAGGTCGTAGGTCGTTGCCGACCTAAATACTTGTAATATTTTTAAGGTTTTTCTGAACTGTGTTGTAAATGTTGAGTCGGAAGTCTTTGTTAAGGCGTAGGTCGGAAGCCTTAACTCGGAACCGACTTAATACTTGTAATTTCGTTGTTTTTTTTGTGTGAGTTGTAAAATGCCTATAAATAGGTCGAGACTCTCATTTGTAAAAGGTTGTTGAATATTGAATAAAATTCTCTTTTGATTGCTTTGTGCTTTCATTCCAAATTGGTAGTTGAGTGTAATCTCCTATCTCCTCTTTCGGATAATCGAGTGCGCTCGATTCAACGATTGTAGAAGCCGATTCGCGGAATCAAGTGCGCTTGATCAACGCTTGAAGAATTGAAGATCTTTGAACCCGGTATCGTGCGCGATCAACGAGTTCGAGATAGCTAGAGTTCGGTATCTTCGGATCAACGAATTCGGGCAATTCAGCATTCATCAATCCATCGACTGCTACTTTCACCGATCTACATTGTTTTGAATTATCCGCTGCGTCATAAAAGATTCAAATGGTTTAAATATGTAACTAGATATTATGGCTAGTAGGATATACAGGTGTTATGAAGGAATTGGATTTGATTTCAAAGATAATTTGAATTGCTCGACAAAAGGTAAGTATTTGAATTATAATATGAGTTTTTGCTGATTTCTTGTCTAGCCGCTTGGCTTTTTCTTTTTCTTTTTGAAATCTGAGAGTCCGTAGGGACGTTTTGTAGTTGTGCCGTATTAGCCGCGCAAAGGAGACGCTGGCGAAATTTTTCGAAACTTAGGGCTTTAGAAAATTTTTGAGAAAATTTTGAATGTTTAAATTTGAATTTGAATTTGAATTTTGAAATCAAACAATATTGTTTGAAAACTATGGAATGTTTGGAAATTTAGTTGAATTGATAACGAATCTTTAGTAGAAAGATTTGTTTTGATAAAATTAGATAAAATTATTGGATTGTGAAAAATAGTAGACGACTTAAAGACCATTTTCCCTAACTTGTAATTTCGAGGACGAAATTCTTTTAAGGAGGGAAGTCTGTAACGACCCTGAATTTTGAACGAATTAAATTGAGAATATTTAATTAATTTTAAATATTTGAACGATAATTTAATTTGAATCTCGAATATAACTTTGAATTTGGCGATTAAATTATAAAATTTAATCGATTGAAAGTTGAATAGAAATTTAAATCTTCAATTTACAGTTGAAGAAAAATATTTCGAGAGTTTCTAAAAATTCGTATTTATAATGCTGAAGATAACAGAAGCTTCAGAATCAAATTGAAAGTGAATTGTTCAGTTTGAAATGTATATCGTTCAACCGATATTTAAAAATAGCCGTCCGAGGCGCAGTCTCGGAATTTGGCGAAACCAGTTCCATTAGGTCCGTGATATTGAGTTATTGTCGGATTTCAAATTTCGTAATTTTCAGAGCTATTGTGTGATCGTACGAGATTAAAACGTCTGGACAATAATTAATCGATTTAATTTAAAATATAAAATTTATACACAAATCAACAGACAGCCTAGTATCTGATTTGCGTCGACCTATTCCCTGAAACATCGCGTACTCTTGTCCCCTCCTTCTCTGATAAAATATACAAAAGGAAATCATTTCGTTCGCAGATTAATTCGAAGGAAAAAAATGGCGACCTCTGATCAATTTCAACTCCCTCTCCTTTATAAAAGCAAGCATCGCAGATAAAAAAAAAACGAAACTTTTCGTTCGAAATGTGAAAACAAAGGCTGCCTCATTCGAATTCAATTCAGGCTAATTTCAAAGCAAATCGACTCGTCGATTAGAGAGAGGGAGACTCGCGATCGATTCGCGATAGGAAAAAGGGGCAATCTTGCCTTCGTGTTCGAGTACGCTTTCGATTTCGAGCACGAGGCGGCGGCATCGCGGCGTGTGGCCAAGTCAAAGACTGTCGAAGTATTCACGATGGAAGGATTCAGCGTTGAGGAAAGAGGCGCGCTCGTTGGCATTGGGGATGGGTCGCGATGCATCAGGTGGCCGCGCGTGCTCGCGAGTGAATCTGGGTTTCACGACTTACTTATGGCATGCGAGCTTGTGGCGAAGTTTGAGGGGGGATGTTCGATATCTCTGTGGAGTTCGCACTTGGGGATTCGCGGCAGCACTAGAGGAAGGACTGGCATCGACGTGAGTATGGAGGCGATGTGGATTCGTTCGCAAGTAAACACTGTGGAGGGGATTCGAGCGAGATTCCAAGCTCGGGTTCACTGTCGAAAATGTTCAAACAGTAAGGTATTCTTCTCTGAATTTTTACAGATTAAAATTTTAATTTAACCAAATATATATACAATAAATTTCTGTTGAGATTTAAAATATATACATAGATATCCTGGACAGTAGATAGTTTGGAATTAAAGATAAATTATTTAAAATAAAATTTTGATTGGATAGTTATTTCAAAAGGAAATCAGTTAAAATTTAAATAAATTGTTAAAAACGAAATCATTCGATTTTTTTCGAATATTTATGAATTGTATAATTTATTTATACAAGGTGAATAAAAAATCAAGAAAATCGAGTCAAGAATGGAAAATGGATTGCGAATAAAAGCTAAGGTGAGATTTTTCTCACTCAAAAATGAAGTGGAATTTTCAGTTATTTATTGATTGATTTGATTGCTATATTGGATGTGCTATTAGATATAGTAGGATATATCTATTATATATATAGCAATATATACATATTGGCATATGTATATATTGGATTGATGATTTCCCGCCTCGTATAGCGGATGAGACCCTATTGCGCCGTTAGTAAGCGGATTTTTATAAAACCCATATACCGCGATAATTCCGTACTGGAGCGGAATTGGTATTGTGCTAACGTCTTTGGATGCAGGGAAACAGGTTGGAGGGATCCAACTGGACCCCTCATATTGATTGAATTTATTTCTACTGTGATATGAATCTGTGAATGATTATATTGATCATATTGATGCCTGGAAATTGTTTGAAAGCTAAAATTTAGCTGAATGGATGTTTGATATCATTGGATTCCAAAAATAAATGAAATTGAATTTTTGAAATCAAAATAGAAATTTCTAAGTGAATTAATTTTAGAAATTGAATAAATTTTGAAGAAAGGAATTTTTAAGGTATAAAAAGATAATTTTTATAATCTTATCGAATTTATTTCAGAATCAAGTGAAAATGTTAATTAAATGGATTTCGTAAAATAGTGATTATAATTTGAAGAATTTAATTTAAGAATTTGGATTTTTAAATAGATTGAAAGAAATAATTGAAATTTATTTCCTTAAAAAAAGGAATTTCTTTAAAAGAAGATAAGTTGGAAATCCAATTAGAAATTTAAATTTGGTAAATTGAAATAATTTGGGAAATCAATGTAAAATGATTTCAATTTGAAGAATTCATTTAAAAACAGGATATTGAATGATTTGAAGGAAAATAAGGAATTTATTTAGTAGTGATAAATAAAATTAGAAATCAATCTGTAATTGATTTAATATTTGGAAAAGAATTTTTGAGAAATCAGTATGGAATCTTTTATTTAATGTTGAAAATAAATTCAGAAATCAATATTGAAAATTGAATTGGGATTGAAGTTTTTATAAATAGAATTGGAATTTATAAAAGTTGTTTATAAATCCGAAATCACTTATTTTGATAAGTAAAAATATAGAAGTTGATAAAAAGAAGATTTATAAGTCGAGATTGTTAGTAAAATAGAAATAGAATTTATAACCGTGTTTATAAATTCGAAATCGATTGAATTTGATAAATTGAATATAGAAGATTATAAAAAAAGATATATTCACGATTTTGGACAGTGAATGTATTATTGAATAAAATGGATTCATTTTTTGAAGAAGTGATACTTTAGAATGAAGTTAAACATTTTAAAGATGTTTTAAAATGTATTATGAATCGAAAGCATAGATTTCAACACTTGTTGTTGAAATAGACGTTTTCGAGAAATTTAAGGAAAAGGTGGACTATAACACTGTTGTTATAGTAAATGATTTCCGAAAGGAAATGTTTTTATGTAGTATTGGGATTTATATATCTATTTTAAATCCGAATCCCAATACTAGTGATTTTGAGTCGTCGTAACGATGTTTTACGTAACATTCGTTTTGACTCAAATAAATGTTGTTATAGTAATGTTTTCCTTAAAGAATGAATTTATACTTAAATTTTGATTTAAGTATATTGAATATTTTCAAATGTTGAAAATAAAAGATTTGTGAAACACTTATTTTTAAATAAGTATGGAAATGCTTTTCCAATATGAAATGAACTGTTTTGAGATTTTATCTTCAAAGATAAAATGAAATGTGGAAATTGATTTGAAATTGTTTTCAAACGGTTAAGTGTGGAAATTTTATATCTAGTAAAGATATTTTTGAAGATGAAATAATTTGGAAAATTATTTGGAATCTGATGATGTTGCGCATCTTTATTGATAGTTAAGTAACCGACTATCAATAATTACCTTTAGATAGGTATTTGTTGTGAATTGGATGAATTTGAATGCCACACTTATTTTTGAATAAGCGCTCACTATTCGGGTTAGCCGGGAAAGGACCATGGGGTCGTATAACCCATTCCGAATATGTGATACATCGTTATGAATTGCATTCGAAGACCGGTGTTGAAGACCGGATATTTTTGAAAACGGAAGGATTACCGTCGAGTTACTCTACATCGGCTGATCTCCGATTTAGAGGTTTTATCACCCTTAGTGACGGGAAGTCCGGACGTGATTAGAAATTTATCCGAATATGCAAGGGCTTCATGAGAAGTGCCTTCGGTTCTGTTTGATCCCGGAACAGACTTGTATGGATTGTGTGGCTGACGTTACAATTTGAGATATAAAGCTGGTTCTTTCAAATACATTTCTGTTGGTGGCGGAGAATTTATTCTCTTAGCTTAACACCCTTCTCTGAGACGTACGAGCTCAGAGGTTATGTAGTTGAAATTTATCGGCGATATATCCCAATTTGGTAACGTGGCATACTGAGTGTTGCTGTGAAATGATCAGTGTTTGATCATTTGTGATATGATCATTTGTTTGATCTTATATCTTTGTGATCATAGGTTGATCATTTTGTTTGACCCGAAGCAGGGCTTTTTGAGAAAGCGTAGCTTTGTGGACGAGACTTCGTCGAGCCTCACACCCCGGAAATGGTCGAAACAGGAAGGATGCAGCAAGGTTTTAGGGAGTAGCGCCCCTTAGTGTATGTCATTCCTTCTGGATAGAGGTGGTATCATGGTATGGAGCCCAGATACTTAACCTATGTGGTTGCTGCATTATTATCTATGTGGTTTGTTGGAAATCGGGGATCCTCGGGAAGATCGGTTATGTCACGTACGGAATTTTCGACTTTCGAAAATTCGACATTGATACTCACTTTATCGACTGCCGAGCAATCGACTGCCGGAAACTCGAATAGTGATGGTTTTAAATAGAAGAAAAAGGTAGAAGAAGAAGAAAAGAAGAAAAGAGACAGAAGAAACAACAGAGAACAAGAGCAGAACAGAAAAACAATATCAGAATCTCACATTCGCAGCGGAACAATATATAATAGATAAACACTAGTCTTTTAAAACAAAGAACTGTATCATTTTATACATACATCAAACATCAGAGTCAATATACAACAATGGATAGTTATATAACTTGTCCTCATACAGAATACACAGCGGAATAAATATATCAGATACAAATACTACGTCTCGTCATCCAGCTTATCTCCAAGCTCCAGAATATCCAGAATATCCTGATAATCTAACTCTAAACTGCCCGTGTGGAAATTGGTGGGCACCCAGAGTTTAGAAGGGAAACAATAAACTCCGAGTCAGTCATGGTGACTGGTGTGAGATCGTAAAAACAGTTTATCTTTAAAATAAACAACAGGAAAACTTTAATGTCAATTCGCAATGCTTTTGGAAAATGAAACTACCATAAGACCTCCCACCACACACACAATGCAAACGCAGAATTGGAGGAGATTTCTTCTTATGATAGTCAAAGATGCTTACTACGCAAAATCAAATCATTTTTGATATTATTATTAGTGCATAGTGTAGAAAACATTTCGAAAGTATAATATTAATCTTAGCCAACATACGACCAGTATCGTATGCCTACTATAGCTACCATCTAAACAGTGGTGACCACCGTACGTAAATGGCAGGTTCTACAACTAATACCGTACAAAGTTCGTATTGGAGTTTGGATTTCCAACAAATGGTCAGGCTAAGGAACTTCCTATCCACGATGGGTACGTCCCTGGAATAGACGACCCGAGAACCTAACCGGATCTCTGCCAACACAAGGCCGGGTTACCTCTGCAAAAATAGGTAACTACTGACACGCGTATGTCATCCCCCGATCGTAACCGATCTTCCCGAGGATCCCCGATTTCCAACAAACCACATAGATAATAATGCAGCAACCACATAGGTTAAGTATCTGGGCTCCATACCATGATACCACCTCTATCCAGAAGGAATGACATACACTAAGGGGCGCTACTCCCTAGAACCTTGCCGCATCCTTCCTGTTTCAACCATTTCCGGGGTGTGAGGCTCGATGAAGTCTCGTCCACAAAGCTACGCTTTCTACAAAGCCCTGCTTCGGGTCAAACAAAAATGATCAACCTATGATCACAAAGATATAAGATCAAACAAATGATCATATCACAAATGATCAAACACTGATCATTTCACAGCAACACTCAGTATGCCACGTTACCAAATTGGGAATATATCGCTGATAAATTTCAACTACATAACCTCTGAGCTCGTACGTCTCAGAGAAGGGTGTTAAGCTAAGAGAATAAATTCTCCGCCACCAACAGAAATGTATTTGAAAGAAATCAGCTTTATATCTCAAATTGTAACGTCAGACACACAATCCATACAAGTCTGTTCCGGGATCGAACAGAACCGAAGGCACTTCTCACGAAGCCCTTGCATTTCCGGATAATTTTCAATCACGTCAGGACTTCCCGTCACTAAGGGTGATAAAACCTCTAAACCGGAGATCAGCCGATGTAGAGTAACTCGACGGTAATCCTTCCGTTTTCAAAAATATCCGGTCTTCAACACCGGTCTTCGAATGCAATTCATAACGACGTATCACATATTCGGAATGGGTTATACTTCCCCATGGTCCTACCCCGGCTAACCCGAATAGTGAGCGTATGTTTAAAAACAAGTGTGGCATTCAAATTCATCCAATTCATAACAAATACCTATCTAAAGGTAATTATTGATAGTCGGTTATTTAACTATCAATAAAGATGCGCAACATCATCAGATTCCAAATAATTTTTCCCAAATTATTTTATCTTCAAAAATATCTTTACTAGATATAAAATTTCCACACTTCAAAAATAAATCAATATTTATTTTTTTAAACGAATTCTCATTTCCTTTATAAATTCCATATTGAATTTATATTTTTCGAATATCTACTGATATACGATTCTCAAATCGATTTCAAATATTCAATTTCAATTTATCTTTAAGAAGATAAATTCTCAAAAACATTTCATTTCGTTTTGGAAAACATTCCATACTTATTTAATAATAAGTGTTTCACAAATCTTTTATTTTCAACATTTGAAAATATTCGATATACTTAAATCAAATTAAGTATAATTTCATTCTTTAAGGAAAATATTCTTTTAACACCTTTATTTGAGTCAAAACGAATGTTACGTAAAACATCGTTACGACGACTCAAAATCAATAGTATAGGGATTCAGAATTAAGATAGATGTATAAATCCCAATACTATATAAAACATTTCCTTCCGGAAATCATTTACTATAACAACAATGTTATAGTCCACCATTTCCTTAAATTTCTCGAAAACGTCTATTTCAACAAGAACTGTTGAAATCTATGCTTTCGATTCAAAATACATTTTAAAACATCTTTAAAAATGTTTAACTTCATTTTTATATCACTTTTTCAAAAATAAATCCATTTTATTTAATAATATATTCACTGTCCAAAATCGTGAATATAATTCACTTAACCCAATTTCAATCATTTCTACACATTTTTATCTCAATAAAAATTCGCTATCCAAAATCGCGAATATACCTTCTTTAAAAATCTTCTATATTTAATTTCTCAAATTCAACTGATTTTGAATTTATAAACACGTTTATAAATTCTATTCCTATTTTAGTAACAACTCGACTTATAAATCTTCTTTTTATCAACTTCTATATTTTACTTATCAGAATAAGTGATTTCGGATTTATAAACAACTTTTATAAATTCCAATTCTATTTATAAAAACTTCAATCCCAAATCAATTTCGATATTGATTTAAAAATTTATTTATCACTACTAAGTAAATTCCTTATTTTCCTCAAATTATTCAATATTCGGTTTTTAACAATGGATTCTTCAATTTGAAATCATTTTACATTGATTTCCCAATTTGTTTCAATTTACCAATTAAATTTCTAATAGGATTTCCAACTTATCTTCTCTTAAATAAATTCCTTTTTAAGGAAATACATTTCAATCGTTTCTTTCAATCTATTTAAAAAATCCGAATTCTTAAATTAAATTCTTCAAATTTTAATCACTATTTTACGAAATCCATTTAATTAACATTTTCACTTGATTCTGGAATTAATTCGATAAGATTATAAAAATTAACTTTTTATACTTTAAAAATTCCTTTCTTCAAAATTTATTCAATTTCTAAAATTTATTCACTTAGAAATTTCTATTTTGATTTCAAAAATTCAATTTCGTTTATTTTTGGAATTCAATGATATCAATCATCCATTCAGCTAAATTTTAGCTTTCCAAAACAATTTTCCAGACATCAATTCAATAACATCAATAATCATTCACAGATTATCACATCACAGTAGAAATAAATTCAATCAATGTGAGGGGTCCAGTTGGATCCCTCCAACCTGTTTCCCTGCATCCAAAGATGTTAGCACAATACCAATTCCGCTCCAGTACGGAATTATCGCGGTATATGGGTTTTATAAAAATCCGCTTACTAACGGCGCAATAGGGTCTCATCCGCTATACGAGGCGGGAAATCATCAATCCAATATATACATATGCCAATATGTATATATTGCTATATATATAATATATCCTATTATATCTAATATCACATCCAAACAGTCAATCAATAAATAACTGTAAAAGAAAATCCACTTTCATTTTTGAGTGAGAAAAATCTCACCTTAGCTTTTATTTTGCAATCCATTTTCATCCTGACTTGATTTTTCTTGCTTTATACCTTGTATAAACAATTTCATACAATCTATCAATATTCGAAAGACTGAACAATAAATTTTCGTTTCAATTGTTTTAGATTAACAAATTTCTCCTTTAAAATTTTTTATTTAACTACAATTAAATTTTAAAACTCAATTTCTCTTTACTAATCTATTTAATTTAAATCGAATACCCTTTTAAAAATCTTAAGGTAATTAATATTAATTTTAAACCAATACTTTTAAAATTTCTAAACAAATCCCTTTGAACTGCCTATACACTTATAAAAATATTCTATATAGATTTTATAAAATCTATTTTATATAAATGCTTATATTGTCCCAAAATCTAAAATAATTTCTGTTTTGCATATATAGCTTACTGTAAAATACCCAAAATAAATGCAATATTTCAAACTGCATATATCTTACTGCATATAAATTTATTAACAATCTGTCTCTTGTTTTTTTTATCATATATATACATTTTAAACAGGACTTTACTATTCTATATATATTTTTTTTTCTCCCAAATCTGTATATATATATTTTAGAAAATCTGCATATAAAAACTCTACTGTATATATTTTTTTCTCTTTGTTCAATTTTATACATATATATACAGTCGTATTTGAACGGAAAAGGGGAAAACTGCAAATACCTCACTACGCTCTGACATCGAATTCGCGACCACCAGAGTTCGATTACCACGACGAACATGCCGTGAATTCAACCTTCTCGATCCCATCGTGCACGCCACGCTGGAGTTCCCCTACTCGAACGCGCGCCTTCCAGTCGCCTGCCCTGTTGGAATCATCTTCCAGCCTCCCACGAAGTCTCCAAACCCTAGTGTCGCGCACGCGACCTCGTGCCACCGCCTGTCACTGTGAGCTTCGACGTAGTCGCACCTCCAAATCTTCGAACGCGGAAATCAATTCGCGACCAAATCATGACGTCGCCATATTCCACGTGCTCGAGCTCGAGCTCGACTGCAATCAAACCCCCCTATTTTACAGAACGAATTTGGGTTTTTCTTTTTTTATTTATTCGTCTCGGCTGTTCGAATTTGAAAGAGGGGAGGAAGGGAATGGGAAGCCGCGAGTTCGAATTGAAAGTGAATTACACTGGAGAAAAAATTCAAAGCTCGGCCATTTATTTTTCTTCTGTGAAAATTTGTTTAGAGCAGACGAAGGAAAAGGAGTATTTAAAATTGGAAGGAGGTATGGCTTTGCACGATCATTTCGTGATTCTAGGCTTAAATCTAGGCGCGTTTGAAGGAAGAGAATCATGCTGTGGAATTTCCAATTTAAATTTAAATTTAAATTCGATTTAAAATTCAACACATTTGCATATCGTATGGTCACACAGCAACTCCGAAAAATACGAAATTTGAAATCCGGTAATAATACAATATTACAGACCCAATGGAACTGGTTTCGTCGAATTCCGAGACTGTGCCTCGGACGGCTATTTTTAAATTCGATTCGAACGATTTAATTCTCAAAACTGAACAAAACAGTTTTAAATTCGATTCTGAAGCTTCTGTTATCTTCAGTAATATCAACACGAATTTTAAAAGCTTCCGAAATATTTTTCTTCGGCTTAAAATTGAAGATTCAAATTTTTTTATCTAGTTCAATAGATTAAATCATATAATTTAATCGTCAGTTTCAAAGTTATATTCGGGATACAAATTAAATTATCGTTCAAATATTTAAATTTAATTAAATATTCTCAATTTAATTCGTTCAAAATTCTGGGTCGTTACAGGTTACGATCGGGGGATGGCATACGCGTGTCAGTAGTTACCTATTTTTGCAGAGGTAACCCGGCCTTGTGTTGGTGGAGATCCGGTTAGGTTCTCGGGTCGTCTATTCCAGGGACGTACCCATCGTGGATAGGAAGTTCCTTGGCCTGACCATTTGTTGGAAATCCAAATCCCAATACGCACCTTGTACGGTATTAGTTGTAGAACCTGCCATTTACGTACGGTGGTCACCACTGTTTAGATGGTAGCTATAGTAGGCATACGATACTGGTCGTATGTTGGCTAAGATTAATATTATACTTTCGAAATGTTTTCTACACTATGCACTAATAATAATAATATCAAAAAATTTGATTTTGCGTAGTAAGAATCTTTGACTATCATAAGAAGAAATCTCCTCCAATTCTGCGTTTGCATTGTGTGTGTGGTGGGAGGTCTTATGGTAGTTTCATTTTCCAAAAGCATTGCGAATTGACATTAAAGTTTTCCTGTTGTTTATTTTAAGGATAAACTGTTTTACGATCTCACACCAGTCACCATGACTGACTCGGAGTTTATTGTTCCCTTCTAAACTCTGGGTGCCCACCAATTTCCACACGGGCAGCCTAGAGTTATATTATCAGGATAGTCTGGATATTCTAGAGCTTTGGAGATAGGCTGGATGGCGAGACGTAGTATTTGTATCTGATAGTATCTATTCCGCTGTGTATTCTGTATGAGGACAAGTTTATAAAACTGTCCATTGTTGTATATTGACTCTGATTGATGTATGTATAAACTGATATAGTTCTTTGTTTTAAAAGACTATTGATTATCTATTATATGTTATTCCGCTACGATGTGTAAGATTCTGATATTGTTTTCTGTTCTGTTGTTCTTCCGTGATGTTATTCTTTTTCTTTCTGTTCCTTCTTTTCTTCTTCTTCTACCTTTTTCTTCTTTCTAAAACCCTCACTACTGGAGTTTCCGGCACTCGATTGCTCGGCAGTCGATAAAGTGAGTATCGATGTCGAATTTTCGAAAGTCGAATATCCGGTACGTGACAGCGGAATAGGAAGTTCCTTAGCCTGACCATTTGTTGGAAATCCATCTTCCAAATACGAACTTTGTACGGTTTTAGTTGTATTACCTGCCATGGAATGTGGTGGTAACCTGCTATTGAACATGGTAGCTATAGTAGGCATAAGTGCGAAATGTCTATGCTGGCTAAGATTTATATTCTACTTTCGAAATTGTTTTCTGCACTATGCACTAGTAATAATATCAAATGATTTGATTTTTGCGTAGTAAACATCTTTGACTATCATAAGAAGAAATCTCCTCCAATTCTGCGTTTGCATTGTGTGTGTGGCGGGATGTCTTATGGTAGTTTCATTTTCCAAAAGCATTTCGAATTGACTTTAAATTCTCTTGCTATTTGTTTTAAAGATAAACTGTTTTGTTGCTCACACCAGTCCCATGACTGATCCGGAGTTTATTGTTCCTTTCCTAAACTCTGGGTACTCATAATTTCCTACACGAGCAGTCTAGAGTTGGGGTTTTCAGATATTCAGGTTTAGTAGATTTTCTGGAGTTGGTTCAGTCTTTGGATCAGACTGCACTTGCTTATCTTTGTGCCTCGTTATTGGGAGTTCGAGCTATTTCTGGATCGTGCTTTGGAGATGAAGATTATCCGCTGCTGATGTTATCTATTTTTCTTTCCGCTGCAATTTATTGTATCATATCTCTGATGTATATAGATATTCATTGTATCATCATTGTATCTGGATATTGTATCAGATGTTGTATATCTATATTCTTTTTATTCCGCTGTGATATTTACTTAACTGTGTTATAAGCTCCGGCGACTCGGATTTGAACGCTTGAATCTACGACATTCGAGTACGATGTAAAGTATGGATGTCGATTTTCGAACGCGAAAATCTGGGACGTTACATTTGGTATCAGAGCTAAGGTTGAACTTTAGCTCAGGAGTATAACACGTTAAGTAGCTCATTAGAGATAGAGTGAAGTAAACTCTAGAATGAGTAATTCTCAGATATCCGTCTGAACGTCTCAGTAAATTCTCTTACTATCCACTGATAGTAGATATGAGTGCTAGAAGAAGACGAGATAGGGGACAGGGAAATACGACTATAAATGGTCAATACCCTGCAACAGTGGAAACAATCTTTCTCTATCAATTTTCTTTGATTCGTTTCCAAATTCTTTTGATTCCTTCGTATCAGCTACAAGAAGAAGTTTCGATGTGATGATGGCTCTACGAATCGTTGTAGAAATTCTTACCTCGTATCTTAATCGGTTTCTTATCAGCTTTTTGATTTAAACCTTAATGAGTTTGAAATTGAAAATTTTAAATTGAGATAAATTGATTAATATAATATGAAGGCTAAATTGAATTGTATCAATTAAAACGATTTCGTTTGAAACCGAAATTTTGAAATTCTATTGAAACTTCTTTTGAAAACCAAAGTCCAAAGAGGGACAATTGGTATGTATTATGAGATATTCCGACTTGAATTCGGAATCCGTATCTTGTGTTAGAGGAGTTATAGGAGATCGAATCTATCTATCTATCTCTGCGATTGCTTTCGTGCCTGCGAATTTCGAGGACGAAATTCTTTTAAGGGGGGAAGTTTGTAACGACCTTGAAATTTAAATTTATTTAAATTAATAATTAAATGAATTTTTGAATTTAATTGAGTCATTAAATAAATTTTTGATAAAAATTTGTAAATTTAATTAGGAAAATTTGAGCGAGTTTCCCCGAGTTCCAATTTTATTTGAACGATCATTTAAATTTAATGTTTGTATATATTGGATTTAAAATTGAATCTTTGATAAATGGTTTAAATAAATATTTAAGTTAAAAATAGAAGTAAATGTTTGAAATAGAATAAATTAGAAATTCAATTATATTGTAAAGTAATAAAATAACAAATACAAGTAACAAAGCAATATAAATAGTATAAACAACATTAAAACAAGAACAAAGTAAACAAAACAAAAACACATTTAAAATGAAACAAACTAGCAGCCACCACAAATCATTTTCTCAGCCGAAGTAAAAAAAAAGAAATAAACAAAATAAAGCAATTAATGCAAGCATATGCCACCATACTATATCACCTCAGCCATACCTCCAACAATACCCTGTACAAACATTATCTTCACCCATGCTATAAGCAAGATCATCTCACCCAATACCCAAGAGAGCCATCAACCACCCAGTACAAGAAAAGGAAACATCTCCCTGTAATCTCATTCCCATTTATACATCATTTTCTTTTTCCATTCATTCTTTTATCCAAGCTGAAGGAATAAAAGATTTAAAAGCAAACCGGAGATTCAAAAGACAGTGAAACTCAAACATAAATCAAAATCTACTTCCAGTGTTCAAATTGTTCCAGGTTTTCAAGCTTGCCTCTGTTCTAAGGACAGGTGAGCAAACCTCTTTGTTTAAGAATAGCTTATGGATCTTTGATAAAATCTGTTACATGCAGTCTATAATGTTTGCTTGTGCTTGAATATAAATGTGCGCGTATGAGTATAATATTGCCTGCATATTTGTTCTGGATTGTTGTTGATGACAGACTCATTATCATCACAAGAAATGCCCATCTCCCTGTAAAATCAATATTGAACTGTGGTTACTGAAGGAAAATTGTTAATAACAATGTGTTCTTGCTTTAAAAAAAATAATATTTAAGTGATTTTATTCGATAAATATACTGTAAGCTTAACTTTAAAGTGGAAATCAGGAAATAGATAAAGTTCAAACATGATGCTTTTCGAATTTATTTATATGGTCTGATTTGTCTTCGGAAATTAGGAATTTTAAAAGTTAAATTGTAATTTTTAGTTTAGAATTCAATGAGTTGTTCGGTGATGAACGTTTTTGGGGTTTTTGCCTTTTTCCGTCGATCGGCAACATTGTTATCCTCGTGATCGAAGTTGGAGTTTCCTGGTAGGTCATGGAGCTTGGGAAAAATGCTTGATAAAATTCTAAATCAACGTGGATGTTAATTTCGATCGAACTAGGGTTAAACCCTGCGTTTATAGGTGGTGGTCGCGAGTTATTTTCGTCGTCGACACTGCGATACAGGCGATCGCACCTGGGGTGTTGTTTCTGTCGTCGTATGAAGGAGCCGTGGACGTGGTGACGTGATGTCTGGTGGACGAGATGGTCGGAGCGATGGGTTTTTCTGATTTGGGTTTGAGTTCAGGTTCGAACGAAAGGCCAGATTTGTGATCTCGAGTTTTTACATCAAAGTGAACTTTGCTTTCGAGTGTAAGGGAGTTTCGCGATTTGTTGGGGGTGGCGAAGTTCGCCAGAGCGGCGGCGGCCGGTTGTGCACGTGCACCAGTTTGTCTGTGCACACAAGATTGGGTTTTGGAGAAGAAGTAGGAAACTCGGTACGAACTCGAGTTTGAAGCGTGTCGATCTCGAAGCTGGAATAGGAAGTGCTCGAGTCAGATTTTGTCCCAGGCTTTTCAACTTGAACCTGTTTTCTGTTTCCTGAATTTGAAAACCAAATTCAAATTTATGAAACAAAATGTTAAACTGAGGTTTAAATCAAAATACAAATGAAATTCAAGTCTGAATTGAAATGTAGTTTGAACATAAATAAAGCTTAAAAATTCAAATTATTTAAATAACTCAAGAGTAATTAAATGTTTGAAGAAACTTGAATTTAAAATAGATTTGAAATTTGAAACAACGTTTTTAACATGTTGTAAAGAACATATTTAATCATGAATGAGTGGCTTTAAAAAAATAAAGATATATGATTTCTAATTCATTAACAAATGAGTTCTTATTTGTGAATCGATTTATAATGATTAATATAAGTAAATCTCTTTAGAAAGGTAATTAAAGAAATTCAATAGTTAATGAAATCATTAACTAAGATTTTATTTAAATAATTCACAAATGTGATAAATTGTGACAATCAATTGGATTAGATTAATTAGAGATAACCATTTATAAAAATTGTGTAAGTGTAATTACTTTATGGAAGAAATTAAGAAGTTTAATTAACTATTTAAAATTAGTTAATAAATAAATATCAGTTAACTAATTAAGTAATTAAATTTAGGCTTTATGATTAATTAAATTGGTAATTAGTGATTAATAAATGGTTAATTAAGTTTTATTAATTAATAATTGAGAAATAATTAATTAAGTGGTAATTAATTAAATAAATTAAGGGTTAAATTATTAATTAAAAATAGTTAATTAAATTAATGAATTTTACTTAAAGGTTAATTAATTTATTATGAATGGTAAATTTATAAATGATAAAGAATAATTAATCAAAATAATTTGTAATTTATTAAAATAAATTTAACCAGGATTAGTAATTTATTCATAAGAAATTTATCTGATTTAAATTTATCAGATAATAAATTTGACCTTACTTATGAATGTTTGAATTCTATTGAATGTCAAATTGTTTGATATCCCTGATGTACGATGTTTTGTGATACACCCTGATTTATGTTTTGATCTGTGATAAATTATCTGTGATGTAATTTATTATCTGTGATTTTTATATATCTGTGATCTGTACGATAAGCGTTGTTCTTATACCGCTTATCAACTATATCCTGTATTTTGATCTGTGATGATTCATTGTGTTGCACTATTATGTGAAACCCCTGGACTACACCATACACACACAAATATGGATTTCACGTGGAAATCGGTTAAGTCACAGATAATTTAAATTTGATGTTTTTTTTTTGAAATTGAAATTTTAAATTTCAATTGATTTTGAAATTAGAAATTTCGGTTTAAATGTGAAAAGCTTTTGAAATGGAATTTCAAAGATGAAACTTATTTTCGAATAACCTGATTAAGTTTTGAAGTTTAAATAATTTGATTTAAACTTAAATTCAAGATTTGAAATTGAACTCTATGATTTGAAAATAGGGATTAGAGATTTTATACCTGTTATATATGAGTTAAACCATTTTAAAAAGTATTGACTTTGGAATGTGAATAAAATAAAAGGGTTTTAACTCGTGTAAATATAATTGGATTTTTCTTAAACGAAAACTATTTGTTTTCAAATAATAACAGCTTTCATATAAGAAGTGAACTTCCAATTTGTGTTGAAAGGTTTCAAATTCAAAATGAAATTGAAATGTTTTAAAAGGCTATGAATGAATTCTTTTTTGAAAGCTATGAATTAAATCTGTTTATTTTTAACAGATTTAAAATGATGTTTTGTTTAACCCATTAGAAATGAAATTGTTTTGAAAGCTATAAGTTAAATCTTTGATTTAAAGATTTAACGAGTTAATCAAATTGAAATGAGAATTGATTTGGAAAAATCTGTAAATGAATCTTTTTGTTTAAAAGATTTGAAATGGTAATTGGTTTAAACCATTTGAAAGAATGTTTGGAATTGTTAAGTTGTGACTTAATTGAAATCCCATATCCATATGTTTTTTTAATTGCGCTCACTATTCGGGTTAGCCGGGAAAGGACCTTTGGGTCGTATAACCCATTCCGAATAGTGATACGTCGTATATGGATGGCATTTGAAGATCGGTGACGAAGACCGGATATTTTCGAAAATGAAAGGACAACCTGTCGAATGTCTCTACACTGAGTTGCTCCGGTATAGAGATTTATATCACTCTTTTTGTGACAGGAAGTCCGGACGTGATTGGAAATTATCCGGATTTGCAAGGGCTTCGTGAGAAGTGCCTTCGGTTCTGTTCGAACCCAGAACAGACTTGTATGGTTACATGTCTGACATTACACTTTGAGATATAAAGCTGATTTCTTTCAAATACATTTCTGTTGGTGGCGGAGAATTTATTCTCTTAGCTTAACACCCTTCTCTGAGACATACGAGCTCAAAGGTTATGTATTTGAAATTTATCAGCGATATATCCCAATTTGGTAATGTGGCATGCTGAGTGTTGCTGTGTGATGATCAATGTTTGATCATTTGTGATATGATCATTTGTTTGATCATTTATCTTTGTGATCATAGGTTGATCATCTGTTGACCCAAAGCGTGGCTTTTTGAAAAAGCGTAGCTTTGTGGACGAGACTTCGTCGAGCCTCACAACCCGGTAATGGTCGAAACAGGAATTGTGCGGCAAGGTTTTCAGGGGTAGCTCCCCTAGGGTATGACCATTCCTTCTGGAAAAGGGTAGTATCATGGTATGGAGCCCAGATACTTACTCATGTGGACACACTTTATTTATGACGTGTGATGTTGGATTAGAGGTACCTCGGTTAAAGGTCCCAAAGGATCGGGGGTGGCATATCTGAGGTTTCTTTTATCCCTTGGGAAAAGGGGTTGCCGGCCTTGTTTGGCAGAGAACGGTGTGGTTCTCGGAGCGTCCCGCCAGAGGCGTTTCTTTCGTGGAATAGGAAGTTCCTTAGCCTGACCATTTGTTGGAAATCCATCTTCCAAATACGAACTTTGTACGGTTTTAGTTGTATTACCTGCCATGGAATGTGGTGGTAACCTACTATTGAACATGGTAGTTATAGTAGGCATAAGTGCGAAATGTCTATGCTGGCTAAGATTTATATTCTACTTTTGAAATTGTTTTCTACACTATGCACTAGTAATAATATCAAATGATTTGATTTTTGCGTAGTAAACATCTTTGACTATCATAAGAAGAAATCTCCTCCAATTCTGCATTTGCATTGTGTGTGTGGCGGGAGGTCTTATGGTAGTTTCATTTTCCAAAAGCATTTCGAATTGACTTTAAATTCTCTTGCTATTTGTTTTAAAGATAAACTGTTTTGTTGCTCACACCAGTCCCATGACTGATCCGGAGTTTATTGTTCCTTTCCTAAACTCAGGGTACTCATAATTTCCTACACGAGCAGTCTAGAGTTGGGGTTTTCAGATATTCAGGTTTAGTAGATTTTCTGGAGTTGGTTCAGTCTTTGGATCAGACTGCACTTTCTTATCTTTGTGCCTCGTTATTGGGAGTTCGAGCTATTTCTGGATCGTGCTTTGGAGATGAAGATTATCCGCTGCTGATGTTATCTATTTTTCTTTCCGCTGCAATTTATTGTATCATATCTCTGATGTATATAGATATTCATTGTATCATCATTGTATCTGGATATTGTATCAAATGTTGTATATCTATATTCTTTTTATTCCGCTGTGATATTTACTTAACTGTGTTATAAGCTCCGGCGACTCGGATTTGAACGCTTGAATCTACGACATTCGAGTACGATGTAAAGTATGGATGTCGATTTTCGAACGCGAAAATCTGGGACGTTACAACTCTAGTCTCAACGGATACACCGGTATCCAGTCTTGATGCATCTTGACTAGAAACATTTAAAATGGTACATTTGTTTCGTTGTGATAAATTACTAACGGTTACAACACTTTGTAACCACTATCACAAAACATACCATTTATGGATTTTCAATTATATATACTTATAATTAAATTGATTAATTAATATAACCAAATTATTTCAAGTATATAATAGATTGGTCAACGAGTAGATATATATAACAAATTACATAATTACGCCTAGGGCATACCCCTAACTCTATCAATATCTTCCAAACATTATTCGAGTACATATAGATTTAAATAAAGTATAACTGCTTTTACTTAATGCAGTTGAATTACAAAGTGCTTTAGATTTAAATAGATTATTAAATGCAACAAAAATACATTACAAAAGGATAAGGAACAGTAAACATATAATAATAGTATTAGATTTCTTATCATACAATCAAACGCTATTCAAAAATAAAAATAGAATATCCAATACATAACTTATTGATAAAATGCAACAAAAATAGTTCTTCAACAACATCATCACTATGTAAATCAAAAATTCTTTAACATATTCAGTGGTATGTCAACTTCTATCCAACTTCTATCTAACAAAACAATCGTTAATATTTCATACATCAAAAAGTTCACTAAGTTTCATTGCTTCCACTCATTACTTATCTTAGAAATGCACCAACTTCTTGGGTAGTCATTAAGCATACGATACAACAACCTACTTCTATATAATGTAACATCTTCTGATGACATTTCCTTCTGAATTTCACTAAACTTAACTTCCTATAACATGAACATCATAACATACAGTGCACAATCATAACTACAATCGGAACAAGAGTATTGCCTAATTTTCTACTGCAGACATTGTGCAAATTCAAGACATGTTGCATCATTTAAGCTGCACAATTCTTCCCACCTTTTCCTTTCTTTTTATAATAGGTTCAATAAAAAAATTCTATAATTTAACAAACGCAAAATCAGTAATAATATTAATAATTAATCCAGTACATCCTAAATAAATACATCTAAATTTAATTGCATTAACTTATACAACAATATAAAACTATTAGATCCACTGTCAATATTTAACTATATTAATATAAGCGGTTAATTTCACCTATAAAACAACACAAGTCATTGTTCACATTTAACTACATTAGACTTACCCAGCTAGAATTCACCTAAAAACTATACATTTCATTATTTATATTGTGACGACCCGGAATTTTTGAACATTTGAAATTGGAATATTTAATTGATTTTAAATATTTAAATGTTAATTTCTAACATGAATTTCAAATGCCACTATTTATTGAGTGATTTAATTGTTTAATTAAATAATTGAAAATGGAGAAAATACTGAATCAAGAGTTTCAAGCTTGTTAAAAATATTTTAAAGACTTAGAAAATTCATATTAATGATGCTAAAGATAATAGAACTTTTAAAACTGAATTTCAAAGTGTTTTGTTCAGTTTTGAATTTATATCGTTTAAATTGAATTTAAAAATAGCTTTCCGAGGCACAGTCTTGGAATTCAACGAGACCAGTTCCATTGGATCCGTAATATTGTATTATTATCGGATTTTAAATTTCGGAGCGTTTGGAGTTGTTGTGTAAGCATACGGTATATAAACGTGTTGAAATTTATATCGGAAATCCAATATAATAACTGGTTCAAAAAGCTATCTTCTCCATACGACCGAGTTAGGACTCGAAACCTTTTCCATTTCATTCAGAATAGGGGTTTAACCTTATAAATGCCTAGCGACACGCATCGATAGGAGGTCGAGATTTTGAGTTTGCGTGGTTAGAGACGGTTTAGATTTAAATAATATTTATATTCAAAATTGTTTTGACAAAAGTTTTCTCAGCAACCTTCTCTTCTCTCAAACACGTGTTTCTCTTGGTATAACACGTGTCCTACCTAATAAACACGCGTCTCCTCTAAATATCAAAAATCAGATGGTCGAACCTAGCATTGCAGATAAGTTCAAAGATAAAAAAATGAATGGCCGAACTTTGGATTCTATCTCCAGTTATACTTCACCTTCCATCCTCATTTGTATTCAAAGCCACAGCTTCCTTTACTTCCACTCCTTCACGAATCGAAATCCAAAAGCTACCAAAAATATTAGGGTTCGCGAGTGAATCGCGAATGAGCCTCACGCGATGTCTGTTTAATCGAATCGGAGGGAGGCAAGGATCGCGTGCGCGTATCCATGGTAGCGTCACACTCGAGAATAGAGGGGGTCACGATGTTCGGGGGTTGCGTGCGATTTGCAGTGAAAGGGAGGTGCACGAGGCTGGCGTCATCGATTTTGGGTGTTCGCGAGCTCGCTGGTGACTCGGAGAGATCGCGTTGGTGATGAACTAGTGGCGCTCGAGCCTTTAGGCGAGGCGAGGCGATTCAGAAGGAAGGCAGGCTCGCGATGGTTTGGGGACTCGAGTGTTTACCTGAGGCCGTGACGATGGCCTGCAATGAGGTATACTTTCAGATTTATCTTTATCAATTTAAATGTTTATGTAAACAAGAAAAAGAGAAAGATGTTTTGCTGGCAGATTGATAGGATTGTAACAGAAAGAAATATATATGGTTGGAAAAAAACTTATATAGTATATTTTTATGTAGTTCGGGAAATAAAATAAAATATACCCATATACATATTTTGAGTCTGCTAGCCTATTTTAAAACAATGTATTCTAGAGATAAATTTTGTCTAATAAACTTATTAAATTATTTTGGTCGCTAAAAATATTTTATTAAAAGAAAAGGAGTTTGAAATTTAATTATTTCATTAAATTTAAATCTTTAGTTAAATTAAACTAAATTGTAAATCAGAAATTAATTGTTCGATTAATTTAAAATATTAATAAGTTATATAAATATTTATTCAAGGTCAAAAACTGGAATGAAATAAGCTGATTTGGAATGGATTGCAAACAGTAAAATTAAAGGTGAGTTAATCTCACTCATCTGGTTGCTATTTAAATTTAAATAGTTAAATTTGAATGTTTGGTGAATGATTGGATTGATTTGATATGATAGTATATATAGTAGTATATACCAATATATATATATTGACATATGTATATATTAGAATTGATATTCCCGCAGTATATAGCGGATGAGACCCTATGCGCCGCATAATAGCGGATGATATTTTATAAAACCCATATACCGCGATATTCCACCTCGAGGTGGAATTGGTATTATGCTAACGTTTGTGGATGCAGGAAAACAGGTTGGAGGGATCCAACTGGATTCCTCAAAATTTTCTAGACCGTTTTATATTCTGTGTTATGAATATTGATATCCTGTGATGATTTTATTGGTAATTGAAATATTAAATGATATGGTTGGGTTGAATATTTCAGAAAAAGGAATTATCAAAATGTAGTGAATTGGATTTTGGAAAGAAATAAATCTTAAGTTAAAGTATTTTGAAATAAATGAAGTGAGCAAGGAATTTATTTCAAAGTAAAGTAAATCGGAAATCAATTTGGGATTTGATTTAAGTGTTAAAACGGTATTTTTAAAAGAGAAGTAAGATTTTGGAATTTATAAACTGGGTTTATAAAAGTGAAGAAATATATCAGTTGATATTTGGAAGAATAAATTCACGATGGGAATTTATTAAAGAAATGGGTAAATTTGTTTAAAAATAAATGGTGATTTATTTTGAAAGATGTGAAAGAAAAGCGTATTTCCCTGAATAGCCAAGTACGTTTCCAAAGTAAACTTTTAAGTTTAAGCTAAAGGTTTAAAAGTTGATTTAAAGTATGTTTTGGAAAATCTATTCTTTTTAAATGTTTAGACTTTAAAGTAAGTATTTTCAAATCTATTATTGTTGAAAATATATAAAAGTGATTTAATAATATGTTTAAAGGGAAATTTACTTTATATTTATAAAGTGGATTTATTTTAAATATTCTTAAAGTATATATCTTTGAATAAAGTATTAAAATAGTTTTAAATTCCAAAGTTATAAAGTATATTTATAATAAAGTGTTTTTAAATTATTTTAAAAATCTAAAAGTATTTTGTACTTGGTGTTTCAGTGGGAATAAATATTGGAGATATGTATTCCGTAAGAGGAAATTGTTTTGAACTGTTTTCAAAAGAGATTTGAAAATAGAAATATATCTTGCGAAGATATTTGAGGTTAATAAATAATCTGGGAAATTATTTATTGTTTGATGGATGTTATGGATGTTAATTGATAGTTAAATAACCGACTATCAATATTGGCCAATGCGCTGATCGTTTCGAAGAGACCGAGATCGAGATTTATTTCTCGAAAACCACTTTGATCCGGTTTGTACGTTTCGTGGAAACGATTTCGGAGTCGAAGATGGAGCAGTGAAGTGCAAGGGCTAGTCGCTACTAATCCTGAGGATATTTCCAAAATGGATGTAGTAGGAGTGGTGCCTTCAGTTCCGTTCGAACCCGGGACGGACTTGTATGGATGAATGCTTTCGGAACATCGTCAGCGGACGATGGGCATTCTAAGGGATATGTGCTGAAAGGTAACGCTTAACCTCGAGCCTCAACAACCGGGAATGGCTGAAAATCAGGGGTTATGCAGCAAGGCTTCGTAGGTAGCCCCTACTTGAGAGTAAGGTCATCCCTGTCTAGATGTCCCTTTTTATTTCGGCTTAGTGGTGCGGTTGCTGATCCCAACCGTGGGGTGATTTTATTCGGAATTATCCAGTAAGGGATGGTTCCGGCCTTGTGTTACAGGGGATTGGGAGTAATCCTCGGTATTGTGATCTAGGCCACGTATTGTGACAGGTGGTACCCCAGTGCCTAGTCATTGATGGAAATCTATTCTCCCTACGTGCCCGTACGGTTTTGATTGTGCCCAACTATTGCTGAAACGTGAGATGCAAGCATTTCAGCTAGATTCTATTTTACTTTCTATAGACACTATTATAATATCAAACGGATTTGATAAAAAGTGTTTTGGCAATCGTAAGGTAAAAACCCGACATGTTTATTTGTGGCGTGGTCTTACGAGATGCTTTTGTTTCAAAGGATTTTGAAACTTTAATAATCAGTTTGAGTGTGATTTTCTCACGCTGGTATTCCAGACTGACTCGAGTGTTATTTAACTATAATGCTCGGGTCAGACCGAGTATTATAGGATACAGGATATGATGCTGTGAAGCTCAGGAGACGAGTTGGATGGCGTGACGTAGCTTCCATACTTGTTCATATATATTCCGCTGTGTTGATTGTCGTACTCTGTTATATTGAGGACATGATATATTGTCCAGTCGTATGTATGTGTACTCTGATGTATACTCTGATGATGTATTGTATAAACAGATATAGTGTTGATTTGTGTAAAGATCTGTTATTGTCTATTATATTTTATTCCGCTGCGATGGATAGATTCTGTTGTTATTTTATTTTCTTCTTCTACCTCTTCTTCTTTAACCCAAATGGTTCGTATTTCCGTTCTTCTTGAGTTCATAAATGGAAATTAATGTAAATTCAAGGGGTACGGATTTGCGGGTTGTTACAGTGGTATCAGAGCCAGGTTGGCGATAACCTTGGCTCTGGTGGGAATTTTGAGAATATTAATAGATGTTAACGGTAAAAAGTGAACGCTAACACCCGGTGTGTGTAATAGAATCGTGAAAGCACCACCCGTTGGTACGGGAACAGAATATGAGCTGAAAATAGCAGAAAAGCAGTAAATGAACAACAGATTTATAGTGGTTCTGTAACGACCCTAATTTTCAACCCAATTTAAAAATTTAAATTCATCGTTTCAACAAAAATTTTGAAATTTTAAACGATTTCAATTTACGTCCAAACTTTATTTGTGACATACGTCTAGTTAGATATGGACATAGAAAAAGTTTCGTTGGAAAATATTACAGTAAAATCCGTGCGCGTTTTACTGTATATCAGTCCATATAAAGCTGCGAAAAATTTATCTTCCAAATCCAAATATTTTTACACAGTCCGCTTGTAAAAATTATTCTGATCAAGATGTTATGATTCGTTTCGTCTAAAACAGTCATCGCCTGCTTCGTTTATCTTATTTTGCAAAACGTACAATTTAAGCGGCGTAAATGCAAATTTTATAAAATCATCATATCGCAATAATCTGTATACCGTTGGAAGCGTACCGTCGCGCTGATCAAAATGGTATATTGGTTTGTGTCATTCGGAGTTCGGAATTAGAAGTTACTGACATTTTATCGGTTGATAAACTGTCCGTTGCAAACAGTTATTCGGCTCCTATTGGACTGAATTGGTGTGAGAATCAAAGCAGCCCGGTCAGCAATCATTCTTGGAAAGCCAAAAGTCTTTTGGTTACCGAGATAATTAATTAAAGGCTTTTGGAGTCCCAAAACCGTCATTATTGCTACTATTACAATTCATAATTCAAACCCATTCTTTACGTTAGCATTCCCCTTCCTCCCTCAGATCTTCTTTCTTTCTCCTGGTATGTTTTTTTTTTCTTCTTCTTTGTCTTCCATTGCATGAGCTCCCAACTGCAGAAGCTCCAAGCCCAGGCCTTCCAAACCCTGGCCACTTGACCCCACGCCTGCTACCGCCCACCAGCCTCCCTACCCGTCAGACCCGCGTCCACCCTGCCAGCCCCAGGCCCTCCGCCGAACCACCAGCCCCTGCCAGCCCCAGGCCCTCCGCCCGAACCACCAGCCCCTGCCAGCCCAGGCCCTCCGCCCGAACCACCAGCCCCTGCCAGCCCCAGGCCCTCCGCCCATCACCACCACGCCCCAGATCCTCCGCACCCACGGCCATCCGACCAGACCCTCCGCGCCCACGCCCTGACCCCACCCAGTTCCGCCCCAGACCCTCCCAGTTCCGCCCTGACAGCCATGTCCGCACCCTAGTCCCGTGCCCAGCCTCCCGTGCCCAGACCCCGCCGAACCCCAGCCTCCCGTGCCCAGCCTCCCGTGACCAGACCCGCCTACTGCCACCACCCTGCCCTCCGCTTCCACAACACCTCCAGACCCCAGCCCCTCCCAACCGCCCAGCAGCCTGACACCACCATCCTGACCCAGCCGAGACCTCTGCCCGTTCGCCACTCAGCCGAACCACCCACAGCCACCACTGCCGAACCCACTACCAGCTGGCCACCACGTAGTTCGTCGAACGTTGGTTCTCGCCTTGTCCGGAAATAGTATTTTACGTATAGCGTTGGGTAGATTTTTGCTTGTTATTAATATTCAACGATGTCTGAATTTCCAGCTGCTGATCCGGAATCTCGAGACTAGGCCTCATCTATTTGTCATCATACCCTGCTTCTTTGATCGGTATTAATATATATGTACAATCTATATATATATCTGTATTGAACAAATTGTAATTGAATTATTATTCGCTTGCAGTTTGTTGTTCGTTGGTGTCGTGTTTGTTCGTGCCTTTTATCTATCGTCTACGTGCTTCGTCGTCAACTTCTTACCACGCAAGGTGAATATTTTCTATTCACGACTCAAAATCTATTATACTAGGATAATTAGATGTTGGATGTTATGAATGTAATTTGAACGTTAAATTGATTGATGTAAAAATTTGAATTGAAGTTAGTATGTTAAATAGTTATGACACCAATTTACTATGTGTTATTAAATTTGTTGTTATTGTAATTAATAATAAAGTTGAAACTGAATTTGATATAGAATAGATATAAAATTCCGAATGACATATGTTAAACTTGACCTCTTATATGATGAATATTGAATAGTTAAATTGACCTTAAATTGCTTGACTTGTGGAATTGATAAGTGTCACTTTAGACTACTGAACGTATTGAATTAACCGTTGTAATTGAAATTGAACGACCAAGTGAAACTGAAATGTTATAATCTTTAATCTACATGAAATGATAGTGTAGATTCTAGAAATAGTTATATTAATTGGCGTAAATAACAAACGCGAATTAATACGATTATTTCGGGATTATTTGAAATTGTTGAATTGTTACAAATGGATGCTATTGCTTGTTTATTTACTTTGACACCATCCCAGCTATCACACTGCAAGTTCCCTTTGTATGTTTGATTTTGAATTTAAATAGAATTGGGTTGAAATGATAAATACCCAAATTGAATGAATTGGCCTAGGATAGATAATTAAAATAAGAAACCGAACGGTCAACAAAGAACGTTTTGAAATTGAGACTTATTTGGAATCATGGAATGAACTTAGGAAACTATATGGTAATTTGGTAACGTAAATATAAATGAATTTGTTTTAAAATAAATAAAATTGATTTTATTAAATTGAATGAAATAAACGAATTTGTTTTGAAATAAATAAAATGATTTTATTGAATGAAATAAATGAGCTTGTTGAAATAAATAAAATGGATTTTATCGAATTAAATAAATTAGATTTGTTGGAACAAAGAAATGAATTTAATTGAAATAAATGAGAACAAATTAATGTAATGAATTGAAACGGATTTGTGAATTTATTTGGTTAAACAAAGTGTTTTGACAAAGTTAATCGAAATGAGATTTAAGAAGTAAATAGGTTAGAAGATAAAGTGATTAAATTCCGAGTTTTGATAAATGAATAAACGAAGTTTTGTCAAAGTGAATGAAGTAAATGGAATTGATATAGTAATGAACCTAGGAATGTAAAAACGGATTTAAGAATAAAACTTGATTTAAATTAATTGAACTGAGAGTGACTACTTGATTTAATAAGTGAAATGTTGATTTAACGTGAATACTTAAAATTTTGATAACTAAAGGGCTTGAAATAGAATTTCTTTTCGAAATATGAATTTTAGTAATTGAAACAAATCGAATTGTGAAATATCAAATTTGGAAGTCAAATTTGCAACTTGACCTTTGGATTTGATTTGTTTTAACTTTAATAAAAAGTTGACTGTTGGGTAATTAATACGTAGTTATTAAAGAGTCCGGGATCGGATTATGGACATACTCTCTGTCGATACCGAAAACCACTTTAATAACTAATATACGCGAAGTGTTGATCCAGAACGAAGTGGATGGTTTTGATGAACGCGTTGACTGAAGAAAGAGAACGATTTTGGATGACCCCTGACATGACTAAAACAGGAGCCGCGCCGGGCCATTGAGGTTCGCTACCTCTAGCGGACACACTTCTTCGATACCTTATCTATTACTTATGTGATTCGATTTGGGTGCACCCCTTGATTTGGGAGTGTTGTTTCGCGGTGTTGGGATAGTAGCTGCTATGCCCAACATCAGTCCGGATCACGCAACTACTAGTATCCTAGTTGGTATCGCCTCATGTACCTTGTCATACTGATTATCCTATTCGCGACCACTACGATTTTGATTTGTACCTTTAGTATATGGATTGCCCTCTGGTGACTTCCGGTTTTGGGGAAACTACGGTCTTGTATATGCTTTTGGGAATAAACAGGTTAAGAGGTGTATGGGCCCTGCTTAACCCTATTTTGATATCTTACTTTATGGATTAGACATTATCTATTTAGCGTATTCTGTAGGTAGTTTATCGATCCCTTAATGATGTTTATATTCACCTTTGAGTTATGGACTTTATTATATGCATTTGATTATCCTGTATAAGATTTTTGAGTCCTGACTCGAGTGTTTCTTTTGCATATGCTCGGGTCAGTCTGAAGATATTCCGTGCTGGTCAAGGTTGGTCGAAGATGCTGAAGGCTTAGCTTTTATCTATATCATTTTATTTTCAGTATTTGATGTACTTATGTATTGGACATCTTGTATCTCTTTCAGTCGCTTTATGTTGAGACATTGTTGTATTCTCTGTAGTAGCTTCATGAACTACTATTATGACGATGTATTTTCCGCTGCATTATTCTGTGACTGTTCTGAGTCTGTGATGTTGTATTGATTCTCATTTACATTTATGTACTTATAATCCCATAATGTTCTGTGTTTTGTATTATTTAAGTTGACAAGTGTGGATTATTGTCAATTTAAATGGTCCAAATATACGGGATGTTACAGTTGGTATCAGAGCTCTGGTTTCCTAAAAACCTTAGTTCGGGATTATAAAGAAACTCATTAGAGATAGAGTAGCAATACTCTAGAATGAGGAGAATCGATTCAATATCCAAATCCTTTCAAAAGTTCAAGCTCCTTTGATTCGTTGATTTGTTTTCTTAGCTTTCTATTATCTTATCTTTGGTTCTAAATCTCTTTTGGTATTTCAGGATGAGTACCAGAAGAAATGTTAGAGGTGGAAGAGGCAATGGTCCTGCCCAGGCTGCACCTGCCGCTCCAGCTCCTGTCAAATTCACTACTCTTAGCAAGGAGTACTCACAACTGGGAGGTACTAAATTTTCCGGATCCGAGAACATCATAGAGGCTCAGCAATGGCTTAAGAGTTTGGAGAAGATATTTTCTGGATTAGAAATTACTGATGCTCAGAAGCGTCAGCTTGCTGCTTGGCAACTCCAAGATGCCGCACAAGATTGGTGGGAATCCGTTACTTCTCGTATCGAGGAGGACACCATCACTTGGGCCCAGTTTAGGTATGAATGGTTTGGATTCTAGTGGTTTAAATTCTTCCTTCTATCTTTGAAATGATATTCACCTTGTCTATCTTTGATTAGGGATACCTTCTCGGCACAATGGATGCCAGCTGCTGGGAAAACCCAACTTTATAGAGCTTTCATGGATCTTAAGCAAGGCAGTATGACTATTTCTGAGTACGAGAGGAAATTTAATGAACTCTCCAAGTTTGGACCGGGTTTGATAGATACACCACTTTTGAAGAACGAGAAATTCATTTTGGGAGCTAGACCAGAATATTATGACCTGCTTACCGGACACATTCGCTCCACTTTCACAGAGCTTATTGATTTTGCTCTTAGATATGAGTCGAAGCCTAAGGGAACCACTGCCAAGGCTGCCCCTACTCAGCCCTCTGCTAGCCAGCCCGGGAAGAGGAAGATGAACTTTGATCAACAAAAGAAAGCTTGGCAGAAGACTACAGGATTGGGTTATGCTCAGAAAAGCCCTATCGATCTTGCTAATATCACATGCTTCAAGTGCGATAAGAAGGGCCATTATGCCAATAGTTGTCCATCTACTGGAGCTGCTATTCCACCACCTTCTACGACTAGGAAGGATTTATGCTATGTTTGCCTCCAGCCGGGTCATTTCAAGAAAGAATGCCCAATGTATAAGCGTGGCACACCATCTGGAGTATTTGCCATCACCACTCCTACACCACCTCCACCACCTGCTCTGGATGACCGAGGTACCTTACGAAGTACTTTTTCTTTACATGATTTACCTATTAGGGTATTATTCGATACTGGTGCTTCTCATAGCTTCATATCTATTGATCTCTGTAATAAGCTCAAATTAGAACCTATTCTTGCTACCACTTCCTTATGCGTCTCCAATCCTATTGGAGGACTTGCCAACCTCAGCAGAATTTGTAAAGAGGTCGTGCTCTTATACGGAAGATATCGATTCACTTGGGATTTTTATGTGCTTGGCTTCGCAGCATTTGACATCTTGTTAGGTGCTGATTGGTTAAGAAATTTCGATGCTGTTATTTCTTGCAAAGCTCGTTCTGTTTCTCTAGTTAATGACAAGGGCATACCGCTTGTCATTGAATGCAAATCACCTCAGAAGTATGCCGGAAGCTTCATATTCTCTCTTGATGCTCATCCGGATGATCTCAGTACTACACCTATTGTTCAGAAATTTCCCGATGTATTTGGAGAGGTTAACTCTCTACCGCCCAAACGGGAAATCGATTTCCGTATTGACCTTATTCCTGGGGATACTCCCGTAGTTCTCCCACACCGAAGGATGGCACCTAAAGAAAAAGCTGAACTAAAAACCCAAATTGATGATCTATTTGCTAAAGGTTTGATTAGAAGAAGTTGCTCTGAATGGGGCGCCGCTGTTGTATTTGTCACTAAATCAGATGGATCTCTTCGCATGTGTGTTGATTACCGGGAACTGAACAAACGCACTCTCAAGAATCGCTATCCGATGCCCCGCATCAACGATTTATTCGACCAGCTTCATGGTGCTAAAGTTTTCTCACAGCTTGATCTAGCCACTGGGTTCCACCAACTCAGAGTTGCTGAAGATAGTATCCATAAGACAGCTTTCCGTACTGAAAATGGATTCTATGAATGGTTGGTTATGCCATTCGGTTTGACCAACGCACCTGCTTATTTCGTTGACTTGATGAATCGAGTTTTCCGTGATGTTCTTAACAAGTTTGTTCTTGTTTTCATTGATGATATCCTCGTCTTCTCCAAAGACAAGAAGGAGCATGAGACACACCTTGCTTATGTTCTGGAAACTCTCCGAAATCATCAACTTAAGGCCAAATTCTCCAAATGCCACTTCTGGCGAGATGAAGTGAGATTCCTTGGCCATATTGTTTCTGAGAATGGCATTTCAGTCGATCCAGCTAAGATTGCCATAATCAATGTAAGTTTTATCATATTCGAAATTCTATTCAAATAATCTTATCTCTCGCTAATTTATATCAATTAATCTACAGGATTGGGAGACCCCTAAAACTCCTACTGATATCCGTAGTTTCTTGGGCCTAGCTGGATATTATCGCAGATTTATTGAGCACTTTGCCCGGATTTCTGCCCCACTTACTGCTTTAACTCGGAAGGATGTTAAGTTTATTTGGAGTGAGAAGTGCGAATCAGCTTTCAATGAGTTGAAGAGTAAATTAACTTCAGCCCCAGTTCTTGCAGTCATCGATGGAAGTGAAGGATTGACTGTTTATACGGATGCTTGCCGAGAAGGTTTAGGCGCTGTTCTTATGCAAAATGGAAAGGTTATCGCTTATGCTGGTCGTCAGTTGAAGACCCATGAATTGAACTATGCCACTCATGATCTTGAGCTTCTTGCTGTTGTATTTGCTTTGAAACTTTGGAGGCATCATCTTTTGGGAACAAAGTTTGAACTATTTACTGATCATAAGTCCTTGAGGTATATCTTTTCTCAAAAGGATTTGAACCAGAGGCAAGTTCGATGGCTTGAATTCTTAGCTGCATACGACCTCGACATCACTTATACACCAGGGAAGGCAAATGTTGTAGCAGACGCTTTGAGCCGCAGCAAGGCATTGTCTTGTTGCAATCTTATCGAAGGCATGTTATTCCAGCTTAGTATCTCTCCATCTCTTATGGATCGCATCAAAGCTAAGCAATATGAAGACACTTTGCTCTATCGTATGAAGGAATTAGTTATGGGCAGAGTAAGTAATGCCGACAACAAAGTGGGTGCACAAGTTGATAGTGATGGAGTTTTGAGAATCGACAATCGTATTTGTGTCCCTAATGTCGATGGTCTTAGACAGGAAGTGCTGCGAGAAAATCATAAGTCTTCGCTTTCAATTCATCCCGGTACTACCAAAATGTACCAGAATATGAAGGAACTATATTGGTGGAGTGGAATGAAGCGCGACATTTCTATCTATGTTAGCAGGTGCACCACTTGCCAACAAGTTAAAGCTGATCACAGAAAGACAGCAGGATTGCTCCAACCGCTAGAGATTCCAGGTTGGAAATGGGAGCAAATTTCTATGGACTTTATTGACGGGCTACCAAAGACTAGAAAGGGTAGTGAAAGCATATGGGTGATTGTTGACAGACTGACAAAGTCCGCTCACTTTATTCCAGTCAAGACCACTCGTACAGCCTCTAGTTTGGCCGAGATATACATGAGGGAAGTTGTTAAACTTCACGGTGTACCATTTAGTATTGTATGTGACCGCGACCCTATTTTTACCAGTAAATTCTGGAAAGCATTCCAGGATACTTTGGGCACCAAACTGAATCTGAGTACAGCTTATCATCCTCAGACAGATGGCCAAACTGAGAGGGTAAATCAGATTTTGGAAGATCTTCTCCGAGCTTGTATTATTGACTTTGGTGGATCTTGGGAAGACCATCTTCACTTGGTTGAATTCACTTATAATAATAGTTACCAGGTAAAGAATTTGAATTTCAAATTTGAATAAGTATATTGAATTTGAATTAATTATCTTTTGAAAACCAGGCAAGCATTGGCATGGCACCGTTCGAAGCCTTATATGGACGGCCATGCAAATCGCCAGCTTGTTGGATTGAGTCGGGAGATCGATTAGTGCTTGGACCAGAGATGATTATGGAAGCTTCTGAAAAGGTCGAAGAAATCAGGAAGAAGATAAAGACGGCACAGGATAGACAGAAAAGCTATGCCGACAAAAGGAGAAGAGACCTTGAATTCAATATAGGAGACAAAGTATTTCTGAAGGTGTCACCTTTGAGGAATATTGTTCGATTTGGAAGGAAAGGGAAATTAGCTCCCAGATTCGTTGGTCCGTTTGAGATTACAGAAAGAGTTGGAACATTGGCATATAGAGTTGCATTACCAGAAAAGTTCGCTGGTGTTCACAACGTGTTCCACGTCTCACACCTTCGCAAGGTTGTACACGATCCATCTATGACCATCCCTACTGCTCAGTTGGATGAAATAGTTATTGAGCCTGACTTGACTATTGAGCGAAAGCCACTTCGGATAGTTGATCGGGAGACAAAGCAACTCAGAAGGAAGTCGGTAAATCTCGTCAAAGTACAGTGGAGTGCAGATGAGCGGGATTGCACATGGGAAACTGAGGATAGTATTCGGGATTCAAACCCCGAACTATTAATTTCAGGTATTATTCAAATTTCTCGAAACCTATCTTAACTTTCTTACTTGTTCCATTTCTACTTCACTCGTCTCGTTCCTTTTCGAGGACGAAAAGTTTTGAGTGGGGGAGATTGTAACGACCCTAATTTTCAACCCAATTTAAAAATTTAAATTCATCGTTTCAACAAAAATTTTGAAATTTTAAACGATTTCAATTTACGTCCAAACTTTATTTGTGACATACGTCTAGTTAGATATGGACATAGAAAAAGTTTCGTTGGAAAATATTACAGTAAAATCCGTGCGCGTTTTACTGTATATCAGTCCATATAAAGCTGCGAAAAATTTATCTTCCAAATCCAAATATTTTTACACAGTCCGCTTGTAAAAATTATTCTGATCAAGATGTTATGATTCGTTTCGTCTAAAACAGTCATCGCCTGCTTCGTTTATCTTATTTTGCAAAACGTACAATTTAAGCGGCGTAAATGCAAATTTTATAAAATCATCATATCGCAATAATCTGTATACCGTTGGAAGCGTACCGTCGCGCTGATCAAAATGGTATATTGGTTTGTGTCATTCGGAGTTCGGAATTAGAAGTTACTGACATTTTATCGGTTGATAAACTGTCCGTTGCAAACAGTTATTCGGCTCCTATTGGACTGAATTGGTGTGAGAATCAAAGCAGCCCGGTCAGCAATCATTCTTGGAAAGCCAAAAGTCTTTTGGTTACCGAGATAATTAATTAAAGGCTTTTGGAGTCCCAAAACCGTCATTATTGCTACTATTACAATTCATAATTCAAACCCATTCTTTACGTTAGCATTCCCCTTCCTCCCTCAGATCTTCTTTCTTTCTCCTGGTAAGTTTTTTTTTTCTTCTTCTTTGTCTTCCATTGCATGAGCTCCCAACTGCAGAAGCTCCAAGCCCAGGCCTTCCAAACCCTGGCCACTTGACCCCACGCCTGCTACCGCCCACCAGCCTCCCTACCCGTCAGACCCGCGTCCACCCTGCCAGCCCCAGGCCCTCCGCCGAACCACCAGCCCCTGCCAGCCCCAGGCCCTCCGCCCGAACCACCAGCCCCTGCCAGCCCAGGCCCTCCGCCCGAACCACCAGCCCCTGCCAGCCCCAGGCCCTCCGCCCATCACCACCACGCCCCAGATCCTCCGCACCCACGGCCATCCGCCCAGACCCTCCGCGCCCACGCCCTGACCCCACCCAGTTCCGCCCCAGACCCTCCCAGTTCCGCCCTGACAGCCATGTCCGCACCCTAGTCCCGTGCCCAGCCTCCCGTGCCCAGACCCCGCCGAACCCCAGCCTCCCGTGCCCAGCCTCCCGTGACCAGACCCGCCTACTGCCACCACCCTGCCCTCCGCTTCCACAACACCCCCAGACCCCAGCCCCTCCCAACCGCCCAGCAGCCTGACACCACCATCCTGACCCAGCCGAGACCTCTGCCCGTTCGCCACTCAGCCGAACCACCCACAGCCACCACTGCCGAACCCACTACCAGCTGGCCACCACGTAGTTCGTCGAACGTTGGTTCTCGCC